>OX596382.1:104693142-105920571 GCA_951394425.1 Tipula unca | reverse complement strand
TAACATAATATGTATGTGTTTAATGGGTAATATTATGTTTATAATAACTACATTTAAATTAAGAAAACGGATGAATTAAAAGCATAATTAATTGCTGCTATATTAAATCAAAACGCAAAAGCAACTCCGTACGTGGCGGTATAAGTAATTGATTGTTAAGATCAAGGCAGTCGTCAATGGTAATGTATTGCAAATGTTAGCATTCGGACAAGGCGTCATTTCACACAAATAACTTGTTAATGAAAGCATAAAACGAAATTGTACGCTTGATTTATCAAATTTTTCTTGTTGACGCAGTAAAATTTAAAATAATTAACTCTAAGCGGTAGGAAGCATTATTAAAATTCTGATTTGCTTTAGTTAAAGCCGTGTGTCAATTAGTTAAAAAAATGGTTAAAAATTATAAATATTGACTGGAAAAATAAATGTTCGATTTATTTGTTCACTTTGACAAAAATGTACATATTTGAAATTTCTGTTAAAATTTTCACTTTTAACTATTTTTTCAACTAATTCACAAATGCCTAAAGCTAAAAAAAGAGTTGCTAACTATATTATAATTTACTTTATACAATTTATCAAAGCAAGACACCAATATGAAAGTCATCAAAAATTTTGTTTGAAAAGTTATCGAAAGGTGGAATACGTTACTATAGTGAGCTTAACTTGATAATCAATTATGATTTATGTATTTAAAAAACTAAGAATCAGTTAATAATCTTAGTCGTGATTCTTATTTTACAAGGCAGAGATTATACAAGGCCTGTCGTGAAGAGGTTAATAACTTCATGCACTTCATTTGTAACTGTTCTGACTTCGACAATATAAAGTCGTAACATTCATGCCTATTAATTTATATAGATTAGTTATTCCCGCTACCTTGATACATTTGAACTAGTTTGCTAAGGCTACAACAAGCATATCCGATTAATGATAGAATGCTTGGTGTAGCGATTATTATGAGTAAAGATGTTTTTTTTAATATGAACTATTTTCTTTTATTCTTCTGCGCAGCCCGTCATAAAATATTAAGGGTTACTAAAAGGATTTATAAAATTCAAAAAATAAAATTATTTACATTTTATTTTATCATATATATGTATATATATATATATATATATATATATATATATATATATATATATATATATATATATATATATATATATATATATATATATATATATATATATATATATATATATATATATATATATATATATATATATATATATATATATATATATATATATATATATATATATATATATATATATATATATATATATATATATTTATAACATAAAAAAATAAAATTAATTACGATTTAGTTTAGAAATACAAAAATGTGTCATAAAGTATAAAATCGGAAAAATATTAATGGCGTCAGTGGTAAAAAAGTTACAACCCATTTTTGTGTGCCATTGTCCCTATAACCAGAGATCATGTACTTCGTTTTGGACTCATTGATCTTAAGTCCAACTAAAGCTGAAAACTATACAAGCGGATCAAATATTTCTTTCACTCCGTTGCTATTCAGTCCAATTATGCATATGTCATCTGCATATGCAAGCACCTGATATAAATATATATTAAACATATAATTTAAATCATAATACATACCGACATATAAAAACAAAAACACAAACTGAAAACGAACCACCTGAAATACATCTCTGCATTAAAAAATTAAAGTTGGGTGGATTACTGCAGCACTCAACAAATACTTTTACACATTAAAAACACCCAACTGAGATTTATGGTCACCACCAGGAATCGAACCCGAGACCTTCGAATAACAAAGTAAGGACGCTACTTACGTGACCACAAGGCCGGCATTGAGGTACTATATTATTTTTTTTCATGTGCGATAACTACCAAAATTGTCATACTAAAATAATTTCACTATACCGTTTGTTTCTTATATATTTGAATTTTTTATTTAAAAACAGACGGATAATGAATTCAAGCTTTACCCAAATTTGATTTCGGATAAATGATCATTATTTATGCGAAACCCACTTTGGGTAATGTTTGAGTTCCTTATCCGACTGTTGTTAAATAAATATTTCAAATATATAACAAACAAATGGTATAGTGAAATTATTTTAGTATGACAATTTTGATAGTTATCAGTTAACATTACAAGGTATCAGTTAACAGTTATATTTTGACAGTTAATCGTTAAATACATCTTTGAAACGTTTTTAAATAGTTATTAAAATATTTAACATATTGTTCATGAGTTAGGAAATTACAAATTTGTTAAATTCCGATTTAGGGAACAAGATGACAATAATAAGGCTACAAATTAATTTTATTATTTGAATATATGAAATACAGATTATACCAAATATATAATATATATATATATATATATATATATATATATATATATATATATATATATATATATATATATATATGTATATATATATATATATATATATATATATATATATATATATATATAGAAAATTTTATATTTTTATTTCGAGACCAACATGGTACTGTAGAGCAGGTGTACAGAGTTGTTAACACAGTTAACAAGTTTTCCTATACATTGCGCAAGCTTTCGACAAAGTATGGCATGAGGGCCCTATTTATTAAATTAAAACTCGCCTGCCAAAAAAATTACATGCAGTCCTTGAATGCTACTTGTTCCAAAGGAAATAACAGGTTAAACATAATTCAGCCATTACCCTATGTGACATAAACCCAGAAGTTCCACAAGGCAGCGTACTGGGGCCAGTTTTGTATTTGCTGTATACTGCCGATTGACAATTGGCAAAGAACGTGGCGGATAAAAGCGACTGAAAATAAATCAACACACATAACATTTACGTTAAATAAGCGTATATGTTCAGCGATAAAATTAAAAAAATGTCACCATCCCTCAATAAACAAATGTCAAATACTTGGGTATTCATCTTGATAGAAGATTGACATGGAGAAAACACATTGAATTAAAGCGCAACCAAATAAAACTAAAATTCTCAAAAATGTACTGGCTGATTGGAAGAAAATCAAAACTGTCCCTAGGATGCAAGGTTGTACTATATAAAATGATCCTAATTCTTATATGAACATATGAAATTCAGCTTTGGGTATATCCAATGCTCGGTGGTATATCCGAAATTGCAACATCCATAGAGACCTTGGGATTAAAACGGTCAAAGATATGATCCAAGCACACAGTTTGAAGTATACCTTTCGAAACTGGAAACACACCCCAATGAATTAGCAAGGCAACTATTAAGGCAACCAAAATATAGACGGCTTCGCAGAGTAGATACACTAGATCTAATGTATTCATAAATTTAATTTAACTTTATATTTAAGCTAATAATGGTTAAGGACCTATGTTAAATAACATATTATTAGGTTATTTCTTAGATTGTAAGCTTTACACACTTCTTGTTAGTTTCGTATAAAGAAAGATTCAAGAATATTGGTAGTTTTTGAAAAAACAAAAAATATTTTTATTTAATACTCGAAATGAAAATATATTTGAGAAAAAAAAACATGGTGTAGCCTAATATAATGGACAATGTTTCTAACAGCTAACTGGAATATTTAAATTAAATCGATTCAACAATTGCTGTTGAATGTCCATTAATTATTATCTCATTTTTATATCTTCTTAAATTTTACGGCAAATTATATTTTAGTAATAATACATCATACACAAATCGATTTTTCAAACTACCCAATGACGTGAATAAAAGACTCCTCATATTTACCAAATATATTAATATAAAACTAGGTTAACAATTTCTTTCTACATTTTCCCCTATGACGAGCGTTTCAATACAGTTTATGATCCTATGCTCAAGTAAAAAATAAATTAATTTTATAGTTTTTCGCATCACATCAAATGAATTTTTCATGCAAATGAGTTTTTATTTTTTATTCTATAGTACTCTTATATACGAATGAATGAAAATCATAAAATATATAAATAAAATTCTTTAGCACTTAAATGCTTCAGCACATATGCCACATATTGATAACATTGAATTACATATATACATATGTATATCTTTAAAGAATTTGATTATTATAAAATAATGATACGAAAATGTCGTAACATTTCTGTTCAATTCATTAAAAACATATTTTGCGAAGGTGTTTCAAAGATTCTATTTATTTTTGTCAAGTCGAACGTTCTAATAAATAACCAAAGCAATATTCTATTCTTATCACAAACCAGTTCACACATATTTACACTACATTGGAAAATATCGTTTTAAGCACAGTGTTTCATATATACGAGGAGTTAATGTGGTTAATGGTTAGTGCACAGACGAATGAAAAATCTTCTAGGTTAATACGTTTATAAATGCTTATCTATCCATGGATTATTTTAATATGTGTAAATAATGGTTCAGTACATTAAACTGAATCATTTTGCAAATGCATAATAAAGAGTATTACACCGAGAGAAAAAATAATAATAAAGTGATAATTTTTACTTTTCAGTGATAATTTCAAAAGTATTTTTATTCAGTTTTTGGTTTATAGATTAATTTAATTTTGGCATTTAACTCGATTATAAAAAATCTTAATCCACCCGGTATAATGAGTTTAATTCACTTTTAAATATGTACGAGTGAGATACACAAAATTAAAGGTTGTTACCCGCTTAAATAATAAATAAAACATTCTAGTCAATGATAAAATACAAAGTTATCGTCATATTTATGTATGTAGACCATGACGTATTCACAAATGCACATATCGATATTTCTTAAAACTATACATACTATATGTACATGACAAATTACCACAGATAATTTAAAAAATCATACTTAGATTTTTCTTCTACTCTACACAATCTTGAAACGTCTGAAAAAACTAAAGTTAGAAAGAAAACGTTAATAATGCGTTAACAGATCAATTCAAGTGAAAATAACTTTTTTTTTCATTAATTTCAAAATTCGTATATATATTTTTTTTTGAAAAAGAAAAAAAAATAAAAATTAAAATTGCAAATAGATTTTTAAAATAAAAAAGTAAAAATTAAGAAAATGTTGTAGGTGGAAAATAGTCTGACATATGTTTGTTAATATTTGTTAATTACGTCATAAAGTAATTTTAGCGTGTACTGGATTATATGTGTTTATTAGTATAGTGTTAATGTAGCTATATGTATGTATGGTGTGGATCTGTTTGTTTAAATGAAATAATATAGTTTTTGGAATAAAAACCGTACACACATCCCTTGTGGGGATCGAACCCACGACCTTTGGATTAGAAGTCCAACGCGCTATCCTCTGCGCTAAAGGGACGATGATAAATAATAATACACACGACAACATATTGATCATGTTATGGTTTTGAAAATAAAATATATTCCCAACAATTCGTCTACAATTTATCTTCTGAATCAGGGGGTGACTGTCTCATTATTATTACTATTATTTTTAATATTTATAATACGATAACACATAAAAATGACAAGATTTCTAAAAACAAGAAACGCGAAAATATAATGATTTTATTCCTGTGAGTTTTGAAACAAAATCGTTTCGACATGTCGTGCGCGGAAAATTATTAGTGCGAATTTGTAATTTTAAAATTAGCTTTGTAAAAAATAGAAAAAAATATGACTTTCACAAATTTATTATTGTTGTCTTTGGTGGAAAATGTTAAGTTGAAGCAAAGTAGTATTTTTTAATTTTTTTTTATTCATACGCGACTATCATCACGCACGCTAAATCGCCGTCGACTTATCAAATACAATGTTCTATATTAACTTTATCACCCATACTAAGTTTTTAATTAAGCAAATCCAACTTTCGGTTCAGTAAAATATAAGATAAGACAATGTCCCGTTACAGCTCCCCGATAAGACAATGACCCGTTACATACCAAGCGATATCATTTGGCCGGATCTAGACAGGTGAAGTCCACGCCAGATCTGCTGATTATTACACACAAACTAGAGTTAGACCATCTAACGTTCGTTTCTTTTATGGCTTCTTCTTGAAGCAGTAGTTTACATGAAGCAAGTGTAATATTTATGTCCAGCCTGCGTTTGGATGTAAGGCGTGCTGTATCCTTCCGGGCCAGCTCATCCGCCTTTACATTCACTGCTATATTGAAGTGCCCTGGCCCCCACGTCAAGCGGATGTTGAACTAATCAGCCATTTAATCAGCCATTTAGCTCATTTAGAGATGCCAGACATTTCTGGGCTACCTTCGACGTGAGAGATTATGATTATAGCGTTTTAATAGCAGCCTGGCTGGCCGTAAAAATGCGAATATCCCTCGTAGATAATACATTATACTTCAATCAGTCCATGACTTCCATTATCACGATAAGTTCAGCTTGAAAAATACTGCAAAAGTCGGTAGGACGAAACGAGAGGTTGACCACTAGTGCCTCACAGAATACCCCACAGCCAATCCCTCTATCTCTTTTTGAGCCATCCGTGAAGAAGCTTATCGCCTCACTGTCCATAACCGTCCCATTCACCCAGTCTTCTCTGGTGGGAAACTCAGTTTGGAATCACACCTCAACAGATGGCGAAGAAATAGCGTAGTCGGTAGTTTCCGGAATACCCTGTTGCATAGGACGGATGAGTGCTCTATATTGTTACAGGTCCAGATAGATATGGATTTGAGCTGTGCCAGAGCCTGAGTAGGTATACGCCTGAGAGCCCCACTTATACACAAGCAGGCCGTTCCTTGGACTTTCATCAATAGTTTAAGGTTGGTCATAATTTTTAACCCTGGCCACCAAACGACAACCCCATACAGCAGTATACTTTGACTACTGAGACGTATAGCCAGTGTACTATATGTGGGACTCTATAGTAGAGGGGTATGTATAGTAGCTTTCTTTACTCTCACTAAGATGTTTGGTTTCCAGCTTACCTTGCTGTCCAAAATTAGTCCGAGGTATTTCGCTTTATCCGTAAAGATCCAGCGAGGACCATTTAATATTGGCATTTAATATCACACTGGGGAAGTTTGTGCTTCCTGGTAAAGAGGACCAACTCCGTTTTCTATGGGTTTACGTTCAGTCTTCAACTGGGTGCCCACTCAGAGAGATAGGCGGCTGCACACTGCCTGCGCTCGCTCAGCGTACAAGGATATTTACCAAAGACCGCAATAGCAACATCATCCGCGTACGCAACCACCTTGAATACTTGCCTTTCCAGGTTTAGTAACAGGTCATTTATGACCAAGATCCAAGGAAGGGGAGATAAAACAACACCTTGAGGTGTCCCTCTACTCACGTATTTACCGGCAGATACGTGAATAGAGGGACAGCCACCAAGATGAGCTGTCACGATCCTGCCTCTAAGCATTTCATCTATATCTAGCCTCTGAGTGACCCTTCTACGAGTCCCTCGGTCTGACGTTGCTTAAGGCTCCCTCTATATCCAAGAAAACTACCATTGAATATTCCTTGTATTCATATGATTTCTCAATCGGGCCAATAAGAGATTGGAGAGCTGTTTCCACTGATCGTCTCTTACAGTATAGGTGTTGAGATCACGACAGCTCACCCAGCTTGATTGAGCCTCTAATGTAAGCCTCTATTTTTCTTTCCACTGATTTTACCAGAAAAGAGGATAAGCTAATAGGCCTAAAGTTTTTGGGATAGCAGTGAGAGCTTCTTCCCACCTTTGGTATAAATATTACCTTTACTTCAGTCCGTTTCCTAGGAATGTGACAGAGTTCTAAGCTGCCTTTGAAGATAACTTCCAGCGGTTACGAGATAATGTCATCAGGTCCTGCCGATTTGTATGGCTTAAAACTGTTTATTACCCACAGGATATTCCGCTTATTTACTATATGACTTGTGGGGTCCAGACACCTATTTATGGTGAGTCTCTACGGAGCTAGTACCGAGCATTCCGGGAAATGCGTTTCTAGTAGTAGCTCCAGGTATTCCTCACTACACGTAGTTCATGAACCATCCGGTCGTTGAAGATAGCGTGTGGATAGATAGATGTGGGTTTTCTATCCACTTCCTACTGGAGATAACAATGGTCAGAAAAGGAATGGTCTTCGGACACTTTCCAGTTCAATACGCTCTCCTTAATGAAATCTGAGACAAGTGTAATATCTAGCACTTCTTGTTTATATTTTTAGTAGTAAAGGTTGGCTTGCGCCCGATATTACATATATTTAGGTTAGTACTTAAAATAAATTCAAGGAGTAACTCACCTCGCCTGTTGATATTTGTACTTCCTAAAATTGAGTGATGCGCATTAGCCTCCGTTATTACACTGCCCAACCTACCTGGTGGTATACTTTCCTCCTTGTATGGTAGGTAGACCGATATAAGCCAGAGATTTGGCCCACCTATCTCGATGCTAGCCACCAACTACATTAGCGTTGCTGTAATTTAGTAGTATAAAAATATTTTGCATTTAGGAGTTGTGAGCCCCAACTCACCACTGACCCAAGGTTCCTGGACCAGGACCAGGACCACATCAATGGGCTCTTCCATTTTGAGCAGTGATGGAGGTTGATCTGAAAGATCTTAAGCATTAGATAGTGCTAATCACAACGGACCGTCATCGGTCTTAGTGTGCCGTAGCAGCCACTCAACCTAACCTAGATAGTGCTAACCTCCACCACTGTTTAGTCAGACTTCACCTCTAACAGCGATTCGTCCATTTGGAGCGCACAACGATCTCGACATCTCCGAGTCCACCGATAGTGTCTCCTTAGCATCCTCTGCGATGCTCTGGACTTCTGTGTCACCAACCCCACAATTAGAACCCCCACCTGCAGCTTCAGATGCCCCAGATCTGTCGGCCTCATCGCGCTTATAAACCTTCAGCGTAATTGCTCCAAATCTATAGCTGATTAAGCTTCCAGATTTTGCCAGAGCACCCAAGGAGTCTCTGTTGAGGATGATAACAGCCGATCTGGTGCCACCCTTCGTCTCGGCAGGACGGAGCAGGTGCTGAATTCTCCCTTGATGTTTTGGAAATTGGTGGTTAAGGCCTACTCCACCTTCCTCCAATTAAGGGCCGTAATGCTCCCATCCTCTTGAGTCCTGTCAACGACTGCCATGATCAGGTGCTCCGTTAGCACCTCGTTGAAGGGCCTGTCCTGGTGACAGTGTCCGGAATCCTTTTCTTGTTTGCCTCCGTAGGCGGTTCATCATCAGATCTCTACCTTTTCGGCTGTGAGATCTCAGCGGAACCCTCTTCCTTCGGCTCAGTGATACGTTTTGCCCACGCAAGCGTATCCTTGTCTCTATTCGTTATCTGCTCCAACGGGATGTTGTTGATCTTGGAGAACATGCGCCAGGCTCATGATACTTGTGGACCAGAATTTGTGGTTTTACCCTTTGGTTTCGAGGGGCCAGCCCGCCGTTAGAGGCTGGGCTAGTTTTTAGACTGGGCTTCCAACCTGGCCAGTTATCACCACGGTCACCACGGGGAGGTAACACCCACACTTGTGAAAGCTGCACGATACAGAGCTAGCAACAAGTACCACCTTGATTCCCCCAAGACAGCTGTTCATCAGACCACCTTGGTGTATGTTACATCATTTTTAGCCTATTTGGTCAGAAAAAACCTGAAATTATGTGGAAAAAGGCTCTTTTCTTGTATATTAGCCCGTTTTTAACAAGATTTTCATCATAACTTCTCTCCTTTTTCGATTAAAATCTTTTACATCAACAAAAAATTAATTTTGCAATGAAAACCGTTTCATGTACTTGCATCAACCTCGAGCAATAAAAATAAACAAATGTGAACTTTTTATTTATATTTTTAACGATAAGTCCATAAAGAATCTGATTTATGACAACAAACAAAATCCAAGCGATAAGATTCAACCCTGAATAAAACGTTTAATTTGGGTTTGTTGAATATTATACGAATTAATTTCCCTGTAAACAAATTCTGACAGCCAGTCAGTCCAAGAACTCATTAGGTCAAACAATTCATATATTACATGAGATCATCTTGCCCGAATAAAAACCAAATGTTTATTATCACATTTATGTATTTAATGCGTTATATAGTGTTCACCGTTCAAAATCCATTAACAACATGTACAACCTATCCCGCCCATACAATGTTGAGGAAATGAAAAATCATTCTAAAAATATTTTGGAATTTTCACATAAATTTTATATGTAATTTAGTGTTTTTCTAACAAAATTATTTTTATAATTATTTTTTTATTTAACTTAATCTATTTTTATATTTATATATATACATACATTTGATATTTATAACTAAAATATTTTATTATTATCACCAATAATAATTTTTCGTATATATGATATTTTTAACCTAATGACAGTTAAAATGATTGATTATTAAAAAAAATATAATTCTTTTTATCTATTTAATATTTTGTTCAAGGAGGAAAAAATATCTTCTTAAAAATAACATCTCGTCATTATTTTTTGCTACTCTGCTGTTATATTTAATATTTAATAAATTAAAATTTTTTAAGATGATTTAATAATTTTTTATTTTGTGTTGTTTTCCCCATTTCCATAAATAATTAATTAAAATTTTTGTATAGATTATTATTATTAATAAACGTTCAATGTTCTTGTTGGAATTTAATTTTTTTTAAATTATATTATTTTTAAAGAAATCAATTACGCGGAAGTAAATGGTTTTGTTGTTATTTCCATTAAAATTAAGAATTTATTATATTTTAATTAATATATGAATATGGATATTTCACGCAGTTGTATAGATTGGAAACCTTAAGCTTTCAAGATGATTAACCTTGTTCCATATTATAAAATTTAACAGAAAGAATTAAAAGGTGAACAATTATTATTGATGCCAAAAATTAAGATATTTTCTTTCTTTTTTTTTTTTTTGGCGGAAAGGAATTAAGATTTGTAATTTATTTTTTTCTTTTAGTTGTTTTAAAAATAAAACACCTTACAAAAAATTGTACCCAATTTTTCTTGTGGATTTCAGATTTATGTTTACGATTTTCAATTCTATATGGCAAGGTGTACGATTTATAAGCATGTTTTGGGACACGCATTCTACCCGGATTTCGATATTTAAAATTGTTTTTAATTTCTTTAAGAATATAATTTTTAATTTAAGCTTACCAAACAAGGTCTGTTCTATTTTAAAGCTTTTTTGAATAGACGAATCAAAAGTTAGTTGTTAGAATTTAACTGCAAGAATTGTACGAGTAATTGACAAGTATGATTACCAAAAACTACAATTCAATATTTTTATGAGAGTATCCGTTTTTAACTGTTCAATTTATGATTAATTTAGCAAAAAATAGTTTAACTAAAAGTTCGTCAGTTAAAGTTAATTAGCTGATTACTGAGCGTTAAATATTTAACCGACGTTTAATATTTTTATTTGTTAAACTTTGTTCCGGTGCTAAAAGGCGAAATATATATGTAATACAATCGCTTTGTATTGCTGCATACAGATCATTGATTAATCATTTTGACAAAGTTGGTAATCGATTTTACACTTACGAGTACAACTAAAAAATGGGGTTAAATTGGCAGGCAACTTAACATTCAATAAACAGGTTTTATCGCTTTCCAGGTGTGTCTTTCATTTATTATCAGCTGGTTACGAGTCTGTAAAACAAATTAAAAAGTGATTTGTGATAATTTTATAATATTTTCTTGTTCATATATACGTCACGCATTTTGCGTTGTGTATTCCGGCATTTTGGTTTTTACTTAAAATTCACACGAGGCTGATGCATCGATTGGGATAAATTATGATTGAAGTTACATATATAGTTGTTTGAACTGCAACAATAAAAAAAGGAAGAAGTATTATGTTTAAATAAGGTAAGTTCTTAATATTTTGTTTATGTTAATTTTGTTCTATTTTATTTGAATAAAATTTAAACTTACATTAAAATTATTTCAGCCTAAAACGCTGATAATTGGGAACAGCTGGTTGGGTCACTGAAACGTTGCTAAAATTAAGAAATCCTTTGATTAATATATCTGAAATAAAAAATAAACCATTTAAAAGATTCTAATTATATTTTTAATTAGCTATAATTGATCCCAACTCCATACTGCACTGATTAAAATTCACAGCTACAATAATTTGCACGTGTTTTCGATTGTGTTTCGATTATTTTTCACACAACATTTTACTAAGTACAGTGCAAATCTCAAAACGGATATATAAATAGAAAATAGTTTAGTAAATTCTACTTTACTATATTATTCAATTTTACAATTGAAACCAGTTTAAAAATTACTCCTCAAATTTTTCCATAATCAAAAATCTGTTGCAAATCTTACACTGCAGTGTTTTACACGGGCATACTTATTTTAAAATTAATTTGAGATATTTAAAATTTTCGGTTAACTCAGCAAAATTAGTAATTAACTCACAGCGTTTTTTTCAGTGAGTTAACGGACTTCAAATGCCTATTAACTCTCTATATGTTGTCTATGTTAGACCCCAAATTGAATTTCCAGTGTGGTCAAATTCATCAAATTCATAATCAGGGGTA
Organism: Tipula unca; assembly: GCA_951394425.1. NCBI lineage: Eukaryota > Metazoa > Arthropoda > Insecta > Diptera > Tipulidae > Tipula > Tipula unca. The sequence goes on along the minus strand of OX596382.1, from coordinate 105,908,106 downwards.
GATAAATATATAATTCCAATACTGAATAACCGAAGAAAACAACTGCTGGAACACATTGACTCACCATCCTAGAAAACATCTTCCTGCATGTTCCAACAAAGATTACTCGTCAGATTAATTTAATTCAATTGGACCAATTTCGCACAGAATATCACAAAATTGAACCTGTCAACCGAATGGTCAAACAGTTGAATGACATAAGCAATGCTTTCCACTTTCCACAAGATGTCAGGGGTAGATAAATATATAATTCCAATACTGAACAACCGAAGAAAACAACTGCTGGAACACATTGACTCACCATCCTAGAAAACATCTTCCTTCATGTTCCAACAAAGATTACTCGTCAGATTAATTTAATTCAACTGGACCAATTTCTTGGTTGGCCAAGAATTGGGCCACACCAAAGCCTCGACTGCACTTCATAACTCGAAACAATGCAATAAAATTAAAACCGATATTTCTGTAAAAAATATAGTAACTGGGGTGGAAATCTCACGGCAAATTATAGAGGGGATCCAATCTATTTAGAACTGAAACGAAGAATTAGTACTACACAGCGAGCTGAGCAACAAATATTATAATCACACTCATCAGCTAAACCAGAAGAAGTGTAACCTGAAGAAATATTTGCTAATCTTTAAAAAGGCAACTGTAATTAGTAATGTATACATCTTGGAGTTTCATACGCAAGTATTCTTAAAGTAGGGCTAAAAAAAGTTCAAGCAAATGCAGAAGGAAATATCTCAACAGCACTAAACACACGCATTGTTATGATCCAAGGCTTCATTTTAATGATGGAGAGAAGCATGGATATAATGATGCAAAATATGACAACAGTAAAACAGATAGTCGCTAAAAACAAGAAATTACTGTTCTCAAAATAGCTAAATGGAATGCAAACAGCCTACCACAACAAAAATCAGAAGTACCAGCCTTTCTATCAAGCCCAATATTGACATAATGTTAATATCAGAACTCACTTCATCAAAAAGAACTATTTTAAAATTAAGTATATACTCAACTTATGATACTGAGAATCCGGGTGGCAAAGCACATGATATAGTAGATCTGTATTTATTAAATGAAAATTAAAACACTTTGTACATACGAAATATCACAAAGACCATATTCAAATAACGAATAGAGTGGAAGAGTAGACCGGGTAATTACAACAGAAAACATACTCAATGGGGCTCATTTGCTCATTTATCCGACGGATAAATAACAACTCTATGAAGGTATGTAGGAACAGAAATGGTTTATCTATCAGCTGGACATCCAACATACTAACCTACGGATAAAAAGAAAATTCCCGATTTAATTTACGAATACTAAGCTACTGATTGCTATGATCTGTCTTTAATAAACTTCCAATATCCAGGAACTAATTGATTTATCTATCTTCATCTACCTATCTATTTATCATTTACTATCTGATTTTAATAAACTTCCAATATCCAGGAACTAATCAAAGAAAAACGGAAAATTCGACGACAATGACTATAACAAAAGTCACCTAAAGCTAAAATAGAAATTGAATCAAGCAATTAGAAGTTTGAGAGTATCCCTCAAGTAAGAAAAAAAACATAAAGTGTCCAGAATTATTTAAGTGAGCTCTCGGCAACAGATTAAATTTAAAAAGACCAGCCAACTCGAATCCACCCTTTAGACTCCCAAGTGAAAATTCGGCAAGAAGCGATGAACAAAAAGCCAACGTTTTTGCTATTCTCAAAAGTAAGAACATAAAAGTAGGGACACAAATTTCGTCATATCGTCCAATAAGCATGATTTGGCACGATGGACTAATTTACAAGTTTAAAGCTACTGCCGATGAATGTTCATATACAGTTCTCGAAAACCATATACATCAAGTATACGGCCGATTTATATCCATTATCAACAAAGTAATAAGTAGTATCAACAAACCTATTCCGCAAGTTTAAGTTGAAGAAAATTATTGAAACAAAGATTAATCAATTCAAAATAAAATTTTCATAAATATATTGGTTGATTGGAAGTTAATAAAAATTATCAGTGGACAATAAGGTGCTATTATACAAAACCATATTAATGCCCATATGGATATATACTACAGTATCCAATTATGGAGTTCCGCACCAGCGCTTCAAATACAGAACTTCTGTAATACAATTGCTCCATGGTACATTCGAAATACTAACATACATGAGTATTAAAATCGTTAAAGAGATGATTAGAGAATTCAGTTTTAAGTATTATTTGAAACTAGAAACACTTTTAAGTGGCTGTAGATTTTAACTTTTCTAAAATGTTCTAACACTTCTTTTTAAAATATGTAATTTTAATTGATTATATGTATTTAGAAATAATTTTGGATTAACTTCAATTCGAGTTAGAATTCAGTTTACTAACAAATTTACTTGATGAGCCAATTATAATATAAATAAAAGAAGAAATTTAATTTTACAATTTTTCTATTTTATATGTTGATTGATAATTTTTGTTCGTCCGACATCTCAAATGATTGATTTCTTAAATTTAGGCGCATTAGAAACGACTTATTATAGAAATATATACTCCTTTTCGTAATGATAATTTCACGGTGCGTGTCACATTATAATTATACATACGTATATATAAAAAAAATTGTTGATGAACATTTAACTTAAATCTGTTGTTTAGCGACCGCCATGTAAACATCAGAAACATAAATAACAAATCAAAATAAAAATAAAGAAACACTCCGGCATAATTCTTACAACTCTCATTTAATATGTTATATATGTGCTTTAGAATTTTGATTAACAGTTAATTACTTTGTACTATACACACGAGTTAATAATTAGCATAAATATCAAGAAACATCTTTCTGTGAGAACATATAACATCGCTTTTTTTTTATGAAGAAAAGTTCTTCTGTATTCCATTCTTTTTAATTTTTTAGCACTTTTACAAAAAAAAAAATTTGGTATACATAATTCTAAAATATATTCACAGAAAATAATAAATTTGTCTTAATATTGTTTGTTGTATATGTTATTTCTGTAAATACATGTGTATATACATAAATTCATATTATTTATAGAATTTCTAAATATAAATGAAAATTTAAGCATGTCTCCTCTTAAACATGTCATTTACACACCAACACAGAAGAAATAATCTATTTGCTTGCCGCTGCCGGTATGCCAAACCAAATTTACCGGTATGGATATAGTCTTGCGGAACTGTTTGTTTAATATATAAACTATGAAATGTAAAACCTAATTAACTCTAATAAGTAGTCGATGCACAATGCGGTACTAATCGATTTTCGACTATTCACCTAATACATTGCTAGAAAATTTTAAAGCAAATATTTATTATTCGAACCAAAATATTTCAAGCATTGACTTAAAATTATAGAGGCAAACTTTTACTTTCTCATAAACATTTCAAAATTAAGTGTCGAGCAACTTTTATTTTCAAATTTTAATAATTTATGCGTATTAATAATTAAACTAAATTCAATTTAGTAAACATTTCAATTCCTAATATTGTTGAGGTTAAATTATCACATGATTGAAATAATTAAATAATATTTAAGTGATGGAATTGATCTGTAATGTTCTGTATCGGCGACATATTCTTTAATCTCATGTTGGAGTACATTTTTCGTAAAACTGAAACACCTCAGCGCAACATCTTTTATATTGAAAGTCCAATCAGGTGCTTCCGCATATGCAGATGACATATTCGTGATTGGACTGAATAGCAACGGAGTGAATGCAATTCTTCATGCGCTTGTAGAGTTTCCACAAATCGAAGACACCAAATTTGTATATAGGCTTCAATTAATAATAAACAAAATGTGGGCTTTAACATTTATCTATCAAATCTAGAATTCAAATTATTAACTTGATTTTTAAAATTAATTTATGAACTACATAAATTAAATCAATCAAATTAAAATGCATAAGAGTCAAGACCAGAGTTTATTTCCATTCAAATCCATCTAGATTTTAACTAAATTGAAATAGTCTTTCTATAGTGCAGCTTTATTAGTATTTGATAACTATATCCAATAGTTGCATTGGGCTTGACAAGACATAACAATAGTACGCAGTATTGTCTGGAAAGACGCGTGCAGCATACAGCAATGAAAGCCGCTGAATCGTTAGACCTGTACTCGATTTTTTTTTACATTACAGCGAGACATTTGTACGCGTTTGTAGTCCTGTGAACGTGCAGCATACTCTTCATAACTCAAACATAACGAATCAAATGTTGACTCGAACATTACACAACTGTTTATTCAGTAGTTCGAGTTCAGAAAGATTAACAGTCTATTTCCTGAGATTTAACCTACTGAGTTGGACAACGATAACCTACGGACCTTGAAAACCTACGAATATTTTCGCCTACATGTAACCACGATGATGTAATTATCAATTTCCTGTTGTACTGCAGTAAACTAATGTAAGTCCACCTCTCAATTGATGCCTACGAAGCAAAAAGTGTTTCATTCGCCGACCATCCTAAACCATCTTCGGCTATATACGATCAAGGAATGAGTTGCAAAGTTGATTAAAACAAATAATGTTGTTCCTTTGGAATTGGAAGCGTTAGGCCGAATTATTGCCGTCCAGTAAATTAACTTTATACCACTATGTCTACATCGAGAGATGAGTCAGTGAATACTTCGTATAAAACATTTTTTTGACTCGAAATTTTCTCTGGCTTTCCGATATGGTTATTTAGTAGCCTATTCAATTCTTCAGTTTAAGTTTCATTTGGGGGCACCCACCTTGGCACATCACTGATTTTCAACGGAATTAAAATGAAGCTTGGTTTCATTTATTTTTCAACCGCATATGGATTAGTAAATGGGGTTCAGGCATAAGTCTTAGCTGTCGTATGTTGGAGTTTATGAAATGCGCTCAACAAAATATAAGCTAAACGAAAATTCGTTAATATAACTTTACAAATGTCTACGCGTCACTACTAAATTTTTTTAAGATTTACCAATTCCCAGCCATTTTCGAAAGTGTCGGATTATCGACATTACATTTTAAAAACATAAATAACGTTTACATACATATATCCAGGCCTTACAGAGCTACGATGAGGACCCGATACTATTATTCAAAATATATCTCTTAGTCTCGAGACCTAAACGATTTACCAAAAATTCACTTTCAACTTCAATTGAATTCGAAAATTCGATTAGCTTAGTTTCCAACTCGTGTTTATCTATTCTGTGCCTAGGTTTTTCTGGACCGGAAATTGAAAATTGCTTCATATAACAAAATTTCCCTGAATTTCTCGGCTCTTAAACTCCACGAAGAATATAATTAAAAGTGAAACTGAATCCCGCCAATTTCAATTTTCTTGATTCTCAACTTATATTGTCCTCTGGCGACTGGGTTGCAAATTCTTTCTAAAACTGAATCCCGTCGACCAAGCTCATGATCGAAACCGTTGGAGCCAAATTGTTGATACAGTAAGGGGCCAGTAATTACTAAAAACTGGTATTATTATTATTATTGATCTGTAATTGTAGTTGTAATAATCGACGTTTCAATGCGATTAAAATTAAGTATTTTGATTTTGAATAATAACATAAAATTATGTCTCCTTAATTAATGAAATAAACTTTTACTATCTGATTATTTTACAAATAGAATGCGTCAACCGCCATTTCGGACCGGAATGGAAACCTCTGTGTCAATATCAACGCAGTACTCGACGCATGGAGCGGACATTTTACCGATCTGGTTGGTGTTCATCATGCGTCACAGACTGTTGTTGAGTCACCTTAAATCAAGGCTGAAGAGATTTGCATTGAAGATCCATCCCATTAGGAATTTACTAAGGTCATCCAGACATGAAACCGCTCACTTATAGGTCGGACTGCATTAACTCGGAGTTCTTGATATTCGGAGGGGTTACTTTGTGGAGCTGTCTTTACGACATAATTCTATTTGTATATGGCAAACCGAAGTTAAGCCTGATGAATGAAAATTGGCTGCGTTATGCCATATCTGCCAAGAAGGGAGACCGCTTGAACTGTGAGAACTATCATAAAACAATTCTCCTTTGCACAGCACACAAGTTACTGTCCTAAATTATATTGGATAGAAGCATCCCTTTAGCGGAGGGTCTTATTGGTGACTATTAAGAAAGACTTCATCCGAATCGATCAGTTACTGATCAGGTATTTTCGCTTCGGATGATTCCATAAATATTATGAGACATCCATCCCCGAACATCAGGTGTTCCTGGATATCCGGCAGGCCTATGACTCGATCAATCGAGAGAGTTTGTGGTTTGCCCTGAAATACCTAGGTATGCCAACAAAATTGGTACGGTTGTGTAGAATGACAGTGACGCAATCTCATAATGCTGTGTTAAAGTTGAGAACAGGCTATCTATCTAAAATTTTTGCGGTTCCGTCGGATGTTCGGCAGGGAGATACTATGCCCCCGATACTAAGTAATCTCATGTTTTGAGTAAATCTTTCGTAAAACTGAAACACCTCAGCGCAACATCTTTTATCACCAGTCTAAACAGGTGCTTGCACATACAGATGACATATGCGTGGTTGGACTGGATAGCAACGGAGTGAATGAAATTCTTATCTGCTTGTAGAGTTTTCAGCTTCTGTTAGACTCCAGATTAATGAGTTAAACAAACGTTAATGAGTTCTCTGGTTATAGGGACAATTGAACACCATATTTTAGTAGTGGCCGTTTGAGAGAGTGAGAAGGTTCAAATATTTGGGCTCTTATCACTCACGATAACAGTGTAGATGAGGATGTTAAGGCGTAGCTGACTGCTGGCAGTCGTCTTTGTATCCTCTAAGACAACTGTCAAAATATATACACCTATCAAGTGCGGTGAAGCTGAAGCTTTACAAAGCGTCGATCAGGCCCGTTGCTATGTATATTGTATATATGGATGTGAAAGTTGGACGCTGACGGACAAGTCCGAGAGATAGCTCCTTACATTTTAGAGAAGAATCATGCGTGTTGTGTAATTTACGGCCCTAAACGCGACGTAGATGGAACATACCGAGCTTTGTAAATTAAGATCCTCGACATGGTTGGCGCAGAGGTTTTTGGAGGCGATGAACACAGTATGAAGACCAAGCTCAGGAAGTAAACCGTTGGAGCCAGATTGTTGACTCGCAGTAAGGGGCCAGTAATGGTCTTTTAAAAACTGTATTATTATATTATATATTGAAAAAGGCTTATGGTTACTATCCAGAACCCTCGGCCCATGAAGTTTATGTTTGCCCGATTTTTTGTATAACTTTCATATTCTTTACAACAAACCTTGCCACACTATTATTTGTGCGATCAAGTTGTCCAATAAAGTTAACCCAATTTCAAAAATCAAACTGACAAATTCATAAAAATATAGTTTGATAAATTTTATACTATTTTCTTACTTAATTCTCAAATTATTTTCCACTTACATATGAATGATTTTGGATTATAAATGTGATAAGACAATTAATTAAAATGTTAATCCTCTACCAGGACCGACCTTAAACCAAATTTTAATTTTGTCTGATATGCGACTCTTAACTTTAGAGATGTCCTATACAATTCGTGTACAATTAGCCTCATGCAAAACATTAGCCTATATATTTCGCATTACTCAAAGTTGGCTAGCATTACAAATCTAATAATGTTGAATGAGATTGTTTATGAAATAAGATTTATACGAATAATAATAACAAACAAACAACCACTGCAGGCAGATATACAACATCGTGCCAACCAGCAATCCTCAAATTACAAAATTAGATCTTTTACTCAATCAACGAAGCCCAAACTACCGTAAAAGCTGTAAATGCATAATATATAACAAGCATAAACGACCATTATTCGATTTTTTAATTATACATAACACAACAAAAAAAATGGAATGACGACAAAAACTATTTTTGCATTATACGAGTATATACTATCCGTAACACTTTGTATGTGTAAAAATAAACTAAAAGTGTAATGTAACAAAACAAATTAAATTTAATTGTATTTGACATAATTATTTATATCAAAAATATGTACAAAATATGTGTAAATTTATTTTTTGCATTTGGCCTAACATACTTTATGTGCTACTCTTTTACATAATACATATTATTATATGAATATATGTATATGTCGTACATCAAACAGCAAAAAATAAGTGTATAGAAATTAAAATTAATTTTTTTGGTTCATCTAAAAAGGAGAATCGAAAATTTTACTTAAAAACAGAAAATTATGTGTATTTTTAAATTAAAATTTAAAATAAAAATAAAAATTTTGTAAAAATAAAAAAATTCTGGGGATTTTCGTTGATATACTTTGATTTGGTATATAAATTTTATATAATTTATATAAATTTACAATTTAATTAAAATTAATTATTTTTTGTCTAATTATCAACATGTTTCTTCTTTTTTTTTTTTTTTTTTTGATTATTTTGCCCGTTTTAATTAAATGTTAAACGCACACACCAACAAATAAACCGAAAATAACCCAAATCTTAGATAGATCTCTCTCTATATATACCCTATATAATTTGGTTGATTTATATTACACCGGGCAAACATTTTCGTTTTGGTCAAATTCAAAAGATATTTTGCACAATATTTTAAAATGTTAATTAGGTTTATAAATTTTGAGATATTTTTTGTTTTTTAAGTGAATTGGAATACCTTTGATATTCAGCCATATATTCATTACGCGGTTTTTAATTACACTAAATAGAGAATTTGCATGTCGAACATTTTAGTTTGTTTATTTTTGAACACTATTAGATTTATAAATCACATTTAAACTACCTATATTCAACTAGCACTTTGTATTCTTATAGAAAAAAAATGTTAAATTCAAAATAAATCATTTCATTGTACGCAGCAGTATCCATGAATAAAATATAATCAAAAATTAAACATAATACCCTGCAACTAACTGAATGTGTATATCTGTTTTATCTTAATTTCTTATTTTATTCTGTAATAAAGCAAAAATACACGAATTTTCCAACATTTATAACATTCAATCACCCACAAATTTTTTTATTCAGGGCGGCGAACCAATATTTTATTTTATGATATATCATATTTGGTAGAAGTATGAATTGTTTAAATATAAAGAAATCAATTTGCCAGTGTATGTTGAAGCTGATCAGTAGTCTAGGGCTTTCCTGAGCTATCAATTAAATCAAAACCAAGTTTTAACAAAAGAGTAAAACTTGGTATTAGCAAAAATCGTTGGGAACAAATGAAAAATCCATCCGGTATATAGAATGATTGATTTATTCCACATAATAAAATAATCTATAATGTAAATATATAAACCAAACGAATGTTTTCACATCATATTACCCGATTCAAAAATGTAACAAAAATAATTTAATTAGGCCGGCAATCGAGAACAATTCGTATATGCATATGTGTAACCACTGATATTGTGCCGATTTGGAGTAAAGTCATCTCTGTAAGCGTCAAACAAGTTTCTAAATAAATTAAAATGTCCGTTTATTTCGATACTTTCTCATATTAAACGTATATATTTCTGACGCATATTATATTTCTGACGCATACAACATTTTATTTTATTTTTAGGATCAAATAGTAATACTACATATTTATATACCTCTAGAAAATATGATGGTATTAATTATTCTGCACGCACATATGAGTTCAAAACGCCCGGTTCTTTATTTTATATTGTTGAAATTATAGATAATAAATGTAGCATTGGGCTAGGCCACTACATTGTATCCACACTGCTTTTTATAATTTATAAATTATAGTAAATAAAATTGTACACAAAAATAAAATCTCGATACAAAATTTTAATTGAGGTTGCCAAGGACTCACATTGTAAAACTCACAAAATATTATCGAGCACTGATGCAAGACAATTTTTCGTGTGTTTTACTATGTGAATGCTTGGCAATGTTGACTTAAATTTGGTATCGAGAAATTTTAACATATTTTGTTTTATTACTATTGTATGGATTGTCATTTTGAACAGCGTTTTGGGTACAGTGTTTCTTCTACTCAGATGGTACTAAATTGACAGTATAGCAGTTTGGAGTGACTACTTAATAAAATTGATAATTTTATTTTAACATACAAATTTTTCTGATTTATGTTTGAAATTTTGTATTTTGTATTGACGACTGGAAATGTGTTTTGTTGGCAAATTTGTGATTACATCTAGAACATGTAAAAAAATTAACTAAACCATTTTTAATAATACACATGGGATTAGCGTGTAGCGTATAGCGAAAAAGTTACTTTATCCGTGATTAATTAAAATTACATATTTTAATTAATTAATGTACATTATTATTAAAATTGGCTGGAACCCACGAGGATTCCGCACTCCACACAATGCCACAATGGCAAACAAATGGCACAAAAATTTTGGATTAGCTTATTCGAAATTCTCCTGTAGATTAGCATTCTTTAAATTATCTGAAATAAAGCGAATGAATTGATACCATAGACTACAGACCATATTGTCCAAAACAACAATAGATAAAATTATTGTCATATTAGCTGAATCGCCTACATATACATAGTAGCCCGAAGAAAATAATATGGAAGTAACTGCGAATTAGCACAGTAAGTAGCGTCCTTGCTTTGTTATTCGAGCGTCTCGGGTTCAATTCCCGGTGGTGACCAAAAATCACGGTTGGGTGTTTCTAATGTGTATAAGTATATGTGTTTGTCCGGGTATTGTACCGTGGGCCCATGTGGCATTTTGAGTGCTGGAATAATCCGCCCAACTTTAATTTAATTTAAATTAACTGCGAATTAATCACATGACTAGAGTTTCAAAAGGTCGGGAGCGACGGGATTATAGGAAGGAATATGTAAGTGAGCAAAGTAAAATAACAAAGGCCTCTAAATTTGGTTGGTACTCTGCTTAAGAAAATCTGTTAACCCCAATCTCTAACATAAACTTTTGCTAATTTATTAAATAGATCAGTGAAAAGTTCTTAAGTTCCTAAAGTTCCACTCCATTCCCATTTTATACCACTTAGGTTTTTATACTATTCGTTATACGGCGTGGTCGTGGATTTAGAAAGGCTTTAACACGATGTTGAAAAAATGCGATGTTAAACTAAAATGCAGAACAACAATGTTAAAATATTGTCCGTGCTCGATAATCAACTAATAAATCAATCAAAATTGTATACATAATTTAATTTGCTTATGATTGAATAGCCGAGCAAATTACCCAATTTTTAAATAATTATATCTAGATGTATATCTGGGCCATGTACTAGCAATGTTTGGTTTCGGTATTAATTATCACAATATAAGCAGTAAAATATATTGTACGTACATACACATACAAAATAAATTTACTTTAACCAGAAATCAATAATAAAATAAAAATCTTCCCAGGTTTTTTAATTTGAATCATCAATAGCATCATGAAAAGTATGCTTGCTATCTTTCTCTCTACCACAAAATGTAGATATTTTCAAAACAGCCGGATTTTTTATTTAATGTAAAAAAAATTAATTCCGTTTTTGTTGGCCACAAGCCAACCACCGGTGACCCCCTTGTAGTTCACGTAATTATCTACTTGTCGCGCTGAGATCGTTCTTTTCCGAAAATTTTTAAAAATAAGTTTTTTTCTTGTGTTAAATATTTTAAAAATTATAAAAGGGAGAACAGTTTTTACATCATTGCCGATTGTTACGACCTTCCAATACAGGTCGGTTTTTATATAGATAGAATAAAATAATTAAAATAAAATTAATAAAAAAAAATATTTTTTTTTTATTAATTCAATTATTAATTTTTTTTGTTTGTTGTTTGGTGTGGATTAATAATTTATTTAGTTATTAGTTTTTATTAATTTAAAAAATATATATATTTTTTATAAATATATAAGTGGAAAGTGAAAAAATAAAATAAGATTACTGTGAAAAATATATATGTATATAAATATACAGTGAATGATATGAAACAAAAATATTAAAATTTCATAAATTAAAGTGTCCTTTATATTTTGCATATAATAAAATAAAAAAATCACAACACACAAAAAACCGAAATTGGATTATTGAAGACCACCTGGATTAATTAATTAGGATTATAATTGGATTATTTAAAAAAAAAATTGATATACGAATACGGTAGTATATATAACATAAAACATAATGAAAATACGTTACAATTAGACGCCATTTTATTTTTAGAAATATTCTGCAAAAGAAAAACGATTCTCAATGTCACGTTGAATTTGTTTTAAATAAAATTTCAAAAAAAAAAAAAAAAAACTGGGATCAGAGATCAGATCATGTTGTATGTTGATCGCATACACCGATTAACATTTTTTGCCAAATAGAATTAGTATTTTTCTATTCTATTTAATTAATTAATTTATTATCAGGTAAATTTTCACAAAAAAATGTTTAATTTGTCCAACCATCTAGACGAGGCGTTTATATATAATATTGATCTGATGTCCTAGAAAATCTATATATAGATATTTTGCATTAGCTCTTTTGTTTGAAAATATATGTATATATATATATATATATATATATATATATATATATATATATATATATATATATATATATTTATAAACTAAAAAATACGATAAACTAAAAGATAATTAAAAGTAATACTCTTTTTCACTAAGTTTAAAAATAATATATAATTATTCAAGTTCACACACAAAAACGATCGTCATAAAAATTTGTTTATGTAATTAAAACATTAAAACGAAACGGTTAACATATAGTAAATGTAAAATGACGCCATTTTTTATTTAAAATAATTTTTTTAATGTCATATTTTATTGAGTATGAGCGTGATTCACAATAGGTCTTATGTTGACCTAGACCAAATAAAAATGCAACTTATAAAACAAAATAGTGCAGGGAAATTCAGGTGTACTACACACAAGAAAGTCATATCCTAAAAATAGACCTCCCATGTGAATAATTAATTTTAGGGCTAAATTATGTATCGTAAAATTAATATTTGTTTAATACAACCCTGGGATAAATAAATATAATTAGTTTCTCAAAAGAAAAAAATTCTCAAGAAGAAAATAGAAAATTGATTTTCTTCTCTTTAATGAAAAATATCATATAGTAATAGTACACACAAATAAAAATAAAAATAAAATAAAACGAAAAAGTCGAGAGTTAAATTCGTATGTTTCGGTTTTTTAGTTAATTAATTTTATTTGTTCTATAACTGTTTTCCCGGGTAATCGGGAAAGGCCATCTGGGATCATAGCCAAAGTCGATAGCCAACACCAGGCATCAAGTCGGGGCGAAAAAAATCGAATACACAAAAATAAAAATTTATAAAAAAAAAAAAAAAAATAGTAAATTGTCTTAGTGATCATAACTCTTCCACTTGATCAGTCGTCGTTGCTCTTTTGTCAAGAATACGATCCTTTTTAGCCTCTAGCTAAAAAAAATAAAATTTTATTTTATTTTAATTTTGAAGCTAGGCGGCATAAGGCCTCTCTTATATAACATAGTATTTTTTTTTTTAACTTATAATTAAAAATAATAATAAATTATTTTTTTAATAAGGTGTCTTTAAAACGAAAGCCTTTATTTTAAGTAAGTGGTTGTGGTTAATAAAAAATGTTTAAAGTGCAAAATTTAAAAGGATATTATAATTTATTCAAAATCAATATATTATATATGTATATATGAAGGATTTATTTACCTATAATAATATTGTGCATTTTAAAGAATAATAATAATAAATAATATTGGTGAAGTGATTTTGAGTTATATAACAGACATTTTTCTTTTATATAATAAAATTTTAAAAATAAATGCAAACATAAAATAAGAAATATATAACTCGTGTGCTCTGGACAGTTTTTTTTTTTTTTTTAAATATTTTTTAATATAATTTATGAATATTAATAATATTTTTAAAATATTGTATTTTTCATGAAAGTTACATAAAAAAAACTTGTTCGTTGTGCTCTTAAAATAGAAAATCTTTAAATATTCGTGTGTGTTATCCGATTTTTTTTTAAGCGGAAAGAAAACACAAGAAATTTTTATTTTTTATTTTTGAATATCGTCCAAATAATAAAAAAAAATCATAATAATAATACGACAGTGCTTCTTTTCCAAAACAGAAAAAAAAATCTATTTTTACCTATTAATATTTTGCTTTTGATTTATAAATAGAATTTATAAATAATACAGACATAATTTTAACGTTTTTAACCATGTTTAACCTTATTTCACGACACTCAACTATAGATGTCATGCTGAACGCATAAAAATTTAAAGTGTTATACTACAGTAAACTGTTATATTGTTATCATATATCAGATAAAATTCTAAATACATAATGTAAAAATGCAAAATAATTTAGATTCTATTCCAATCTGATTCATTTTTGAATTAAATTTGTAAAGCTTTTGTGTAAAATGCTTAATAATCATAATAGTCGAGTAATCAATGTCAGTTTAAAAGTTATATTAGTTTCAAAAAATAATATGCAATTTTATCAATATTGTACACTTTCCCAAAGAATTTGTTGACTCATCTTGTATTGACAATACCAAACCGAAGTTATCCGTCCCGCTTTACTATAAAAAAATTTCTATAGTTCATTTTTCTCGTGTCAGTCGATTGTTCATTAAAAAAAAAAATGACGACTTTGTTAGAAAATTTTAATAGTAAATTTAATTTTTCCAATAGTTTATGATTATAAACACAATAATTTAGTTAAATTAATATTTTAATTACATAGAAAAGTTGGAAAATTATCTACAAACAAAAATCATAACATAGTATTGTAATCTTTGTGAAATTTAAGGTTATACATTTTTTTTTTTATTAATTTTATAACACAATCGTTGTTGTTGTAAATTGCAGAAAACAAAAAACTATCACTAGTCTAGTGCTCTATCAAAGTTTACCACGTAAGTGTTTCGATTCACTGCGAATAAAAAAAAAAAATTTCATATGTGCAATTTTCCAAATTTTTAATTTATTTGGAAACTAAACACGTGGATCAAATTAATATAATAAAACTAATTTGATTTCAATTTTAAAGTGATTATTGTGCAAAAATTATGACCGGTTGTAAAAATTGTATAAAACATAACCTTAAAAAAAATTTAATTTTATAATACTCCCGTTATAATCAAATAATTAGTGCGCGAGTGACATAAAATATAGATAAATAAATCCTTCATAACATATCGATAGTGATACACACTATTTTGTAATTTTAATTTTTTTTTTTTTTTTGTTTTACTTAGTAATTATTTTTTTAGTTTAATCTTACAAATATTTGGTATTTCTAATTTGTTTGTTACAGAACTGCCGGAATATATAGAATAGTATCACCATGGAAGACGGCCATATTAAAACCGTCGAAGAAGTAACTAGTTATTTTAGAGTAGATGGGGAGAAAGGATTGTCACTTGATCAAGTAAAATCAAATCAAGCCAAATATGGACCTAATGGTTAGTAATAATTTAAATATACATATTTGTTTTTCAAATTTGCTCATATTTACTAATCATAAACATGACTTTGACATTTACATTTAACATATAACTGACAGTTATAATGACCTAGACCGATATGGATATTATGGTTTTCAGTTGTTAATACATATTAATATTAAGTTAAGCCACATCAACACTAATCTACGAAACTTATTTTAAAAGTTTGTAATTTGGAATATTCAAAGAATTAAATTTACTTGCAATCGGAATATCCAAATAGTATTCGTGAAATTTAGTTAATTCATAATTTGACTTACAATTCTATATCTGAGAACTTCAAATTTCCAAATTCTAAAAGTTGTGAATTGTTTAGTTCGAAATTTAATAAATTCAAATAAAATCCTAACACGATAAAATTTCAGTCGAATTTTGATAGGGACAAATTACATATCTTCCAAAATTGATATGTTCAATAAGTATTTGTTAAAATCTCAAAATTAATTTTTGCTGAGCACTACCTTTAAAATAGTGACTATAAATGATTTAAAACTTGTTCTATATTCAACTTTAGATATTCCCAATGGAAAATTAATACATACATATGCGTAAGTATGTACATATGTAATTTTTTATTTTTTTTGTGAAGGAAGGAAGAATCCATCACATTGACTGCTTTTTTTTACCATACACTTAATTCGTAAGCTTGGGTCCGGATTAATTGAATCTTGGAGTTTTCCCAACATTAAATTTTTGGTTAATATATTAATATTTGAAGCACCTAATATAAAAAATAAATTATACCATATGTTCAGCACATCGTAGAATTCAGTGAATAGTACCACTCGGACGATTTGTTCGCACAGATCTGATGTTTTTAGTTCAATGATCTATAGTGGCACAAGATTGTGATTTTTTCCCATTATTACGTTTGTTTTTTTACAAATATATAAGTGTAGCTCGATCGAATGATTAATACCGTTGCGCTTTTAGATAATAGCTATTTATCATCAAATATTACGTAAAGCTAAAATGCTGCGAAACTTAAAATTAAATCTGTTATTGGGACACCCTTTATATGATAAACAATAACATCCAGGGCAAAGAGCCGAAACCGATTGATTATATGCATATTTTCTTTTACTCTGCCAGCCGCCACGTCACTCGTTTTTTTTTTTAAAGAGAATGGATAGAATTAAAAAAAGCACATTTAATGGTTCCTATACATGACGAATGTATATTTGTTTCCAAGAAATGAGGTCATAACAGTAACAGCATAAAATGACGATCAAATAAATTGTGAATTTACAAATATTTCACCACTTTCATTGTTATTCACACAGAACATTTGCATTTTATTTGATCGCGTCACAATGTAAATTAATTAAAATAAAAAACATAAATGTTGAGAACAGCTGATTTTAAAAAAAATAAGATTCTAGAACATATTTTTCTATAATTGATTTTTTATATTGGTATCGATCGATGCAATTATAATTCGATTGGGTGGTTGAGTCATGGTTCGGTATAATATTTATCAATATACAAAAAATTAGCCTAATTAAGCCAAATACGCTAATCTAAAACACGGTTAAATTTCTGCCGTGTATGACTTGCAATTTTCTTGCATCAGCTGCTCTTGATGATTTTTAATCCTCACTGCTGTTCAACTTATAGTAGTCATTCTGTATTACTAATCAAAAATACATTTTTAGATCACGTGTTGGCATACAATTAAAGGTTTCTGTGTATTGTAGTATGTAGATAAGAAAATTATTAAGAAATTTGTTCATATCACAATTCCATGGTAATTAAAGAGCATCCCAAAAAAATGTATTTCGTAGTCCAATTTTATTTAAGTTGCGATTAATTAGCAACGTCTTAATTAATTCTGAAACGACAATTTTATATTTTGTTGGTACAACAACGTTTCGTATTTCGGTAATTTTCTATAACACACTATAAATAATACAGTCAAGTACATATGTAAAAATAAAGTGCGTACACAAAGAATTATATTATTAACAAATAGCGCAAATCAATAAGGTCGATTTATTTTTAAAAAAATTGTAATTAAATATTTTTATTTACTTGTTTCGTGATATGCATTTTAATTGACTACTAATTTTTTTTTATTTTGCTCGCCTCAAACGATTTTTTTTTGTTTCATTTGCTTATTTAAATAATATTTCGTTACAATGTATTGTTGAAAATTTATGGCCCCGGGCAACTACTAAATCATTGAGCTTACAGTAATTGTAATTAAGAAAACATAATGATAAGCCATACGAAAATATATTTTACTTTTCTCCTGTTTACATAGTGCACTCTTCATTTGTTATTCTATTGTTATTAATTTATCTTAGGATTAAGATGAGAGAAATACAAAAATTTTGCATTCAATGTTTACTTTAAAGGAGTTGATGAACGCGTTGGCATGACATGATATGATATAAAAAATTTGATTTATGGCTGGTTTTATTTAATGTACTTATTTCATTAAGAAGTGGTTCGATTTATATATTTTATGTAATCACATAGTAAGGCATGCTAACAAAGTTTATAGACTTTATTGTCAGTCAACATACCGATATGTATTGTTCATGGATTGTTATCATTAATTTATGATAATTCATAAAATACGGCACTGTTTCTATAAATTGCTGATTATAAATCTGAAGATTAACTAGATTTCTTATGATCTTAATTTGTGCTCAACACAGAAGATTACATAATTAATAAGGTAGTAGTTGACCTCAGGTAGGCTAAACTAGCGATCGATGACTTGTTTTATAGTGAAGTGTCACATTTTTGCGAAATTTAGGGAATCTTTTTTTAAATTAATTAATTGTTCATTCAGGGGAGAACACTTGTACGGTTAAAAAGGAGTCGTATCCCAATAAGTTAAATGGACTTTTCATCCTTGATTTTCATCAGCCATAATCTCCAGAGAGTGCTGAATCTTTGGGCCTAGCCCATTGTTCATTCCAGTTCTATAGATTGGAATTGAGCTATGAAATAAACCATGGACAATTAAGGCCGTGTGTCAATTAGTTAAAAAATTTGTTAAATATTAAAATTTTGACAGAAAAATCAAAATTTTTATTTATTTGTTCATAATGATATGAACAAACAAAAATAAATAGGCCTTAAAGTTTAAAACAGCATTGCGTACTTGATTTAGTTGGTAAACGCCGTAAAATGAGAACGCTAAAAGCCACCTACGAAAAATTTAGTAGGGCTTCAAATTTCAAAGCACAGAATGAAATTTAAAAACCAAATTATTTTTAAATTACATACATATTTATTTATATGAAAAATAATAATAATTGAGGAATTATTATTTTTATCGATTCGAGTTAGAGAAAAAAAATAGTGATCCATTAAAGTTTGTCAGAGTCATAAATGGTTCGTTGATTAACTACTACTTAAGTACTACTATTTCTAAGGAAAATTTTATAAACAAAACAATGATCATTAAAAGTAACTGCAAAACCTATTTAGTAGTTAACTTCTGAATATTAATAAATGTTTATATGGCGTTACCATATAATAAAAATGTTCACAATAAGTTCATAACGATCACAATCTACAATCGTAAACTATGTGGTAATCGCAGTTTACGGCTAATTTGCCAATAATCGAATTGGATCGTATGTTTTCCCTAGAACTCCCATTAAATTTAAGTATCAAGTGTACTTTTCAATGTCGAGTGTAGGGAAAAATATTATACATATATGTGCATATGTATATTGATATTTACGACAAACTCGGCAATTGACGTATTTTCTTGATATAATTTGTAAAATTGCCCAAGGTTACATGACGCTACGATCTTCAATTTTTATTTTTTAGTTTGAAGGTTTTAATTTTACAATTTTAGAATTACTTATCTCTGTCGTTACCAAAAAAAAATTAAAATTTGTTTATTTTCCGGAATTGGAATATAAATCGTATTAATAATTTAAATTGTAAAATTAATTATTATTAGGTTATTAATATATAATTATATATTACTCGTTTTATTATAAACCCGTGTTATGCTATGTTAAATATTTGTTTGGCTATATATATACAAATAAATAAACATAAATTCTATTGTTTTAAAAAAATTTAATGGCCCGAAGAACGCACACTTCAAACTAATTAATGACGTTGGCTTCATTTTGTTTTGCATGCTAAATAATGGATAAACCACGTCACAAATTTGTAATTAATTTTCTAGTTTTTTTATTTGGTGTTTTATTCGGTGTTTAATTTCAAATATATAAAATATTTATATATCCAACACCATTATATGAATGGTGATATGTGAATGTTACCAGCAAATCGTGTGAATTTGCGGAAATCAACATGTATATGTAGAAATAAAATATATTTATATATGTGTTTATATTGTTAATGTCCAGAGTAATATTTTTTTTTAAATATTTATATTAAAAATAATAAAAATTTTAAACAATTTTTATTATATAGAAATTTTCCCAATGAAAATCGAAAAAATTTATTTGTTGTATGTTTTTTTTCATTTTTTTTATTACTGTGAAAGTTAATAATCCAGATAATCCCATTTTATTTTAATTTAACCCATTTTCCTTTTGATTTATATACGATATTTGTAGCTCATATTATACATGATTCATTTTAAAAAAAATGTTAAAAATAAAATACCTCAAAAATAGTTTTTAATGCGGTTACAATACACACCAAATTTTCTGATTAGTTTCGATTATTTTAATTAGCAGCAGCGTATGAGAGTAATCTCGTGTGCCTCTGAATGATAATATAATCCAAATATTTAATGTAACCGAAAAAAAAATCCCAAACGTAAATAAATTTTTTTCGTATAATTGATTCAAGATAAGAGAACAGAATATGTATTAAGAATTACTTTATACATAAAGAAAATTGTGTATAGTGTGTAATAACAAATTATTTTTTCCATCTGGATGACATTGACACAGTTTTGAGAAAAACTTAATTTTCTTAAATCATTTTTTTTTGTTCGTTTTATATGAGCAATTATGTCGTTGACGTTAGTTTAGCATAGACACATTGGTATACGCGTTAAACTTAATATACATATATATATAAAAGCTAGTAGAGAATCGCCTATTTCATATCAAAATACATAGTACTTGTTTAATTTTGGAAGTATCCGTAAAAGTGCTACATCTACGCAGATTTGTAAATAATTAGCAAATCTGTCGACGTTACATTATGAATCGGAATTAGAAGTATTAAAATGTTGTTTGCCATTTCATTCGGTTCGATATCCTGAAATTAGTCGTCTAATATTTTTTGAATGTCAATATGTATTTCATTTACACCATTATTTCATTCGGTTCGATACCCTGACGTCTAATATTTTTTGTATGTCAATATTTAATCTACACCATACAACACAATTTTATAAGTATTTTTTTCTCACTATTTCGCCAGCTACATAACAAGTTATCGTGTCAAAGCCACAGAATGCACACACTTAAACTTATAATTATATAGACAAATTAACTGCAAGACAACACATTTCATATTTATTTATATATTATAAGAAAATAAGGAAAATATTGAATAAATAACAGTGAAAATTTTGTTTTTTTCTTATCTTATTAATTTTTTAATATTTATTTTTCTAATCACTATTTTTCTCTTCTTTGTTTACAGAACTCCCTACTGAAGAAGGTATGAAACGTATACTTGAATACAAAATTCTTGAAATTCAAGCGTCGCGGATAATATGAAATTTTAAATTTAATCGTTTTGTTTAATTTCAGGAAAATCAATTTGGCAATTAGTTCTCGAGCAATTCGATGATCTCCTTGTTAAAATTTTATTGTTAGCCGCTATTATTTCATTTGTAAGTATCACTAAACCTCATCGCACATCGTGATTATTTATTAACACAATTGAAGGATAATATTATGTAAACGGTAATTTCGATTCGTTTGGTTAACAGTAATTAACCTCCCCCGTTCAAGTAAATGTTGGGTATTATTATTGTCATTACATAATAAACGTATCAGACACATTTAAAATTTCGGTATTATAGAAAAAAAATATATGCGTTATTTTTAACTTTTCTTTTTTCTTTTTAATTCTTGCGTCGTAAAATTTATTTAGAAAAAATTTGAAAAATAAACGAAAAAGTTCCATTTCTTTAAAAAACAATATACATACATACACGCATACACATACTGAAGATATATATAATTGTCAGGGGCAATTTTGTTTTATAAATAAATTAATTATTAAAAAGTTAAAAAGTATAATTTGATTGGAATGCCAGAAAGTAGCAGCGCGAGAAGCAAGCATAAATAATTATATTTAGAAAATTTCGTAATTTTTTTTCGAAATTTTTTATTATCTCATTTAACATGAAGTAAAAAACAACGTTTTTTTCAAAATATAAAAAATTGTCTTCTTCGGTTACGTTGAAATTTATTAACTATCCGCAATTGGTTAAGGTGTCTGTGCCAAAATTATTTTTGGTGTGTGCAAAAATATTTCGTGAAACTTTTTTTTGTAATGTTTCATGCTTTAATTTCACAAGAGAAAAATTCTAGTAGATTGGTTTTTCGCGTACTTTCTTTTTATCGTTTTTGATCAACAAAATTATTTAAATTTTATGAGTTTTGTGCCACACTAGCCAATGTGTGAGCAATTGATAGCACTGGTTATAATTTTATAGCATAACTTAACACCTGCCCTAATATTTCTAATTTGGAACATTAGGATATAAACTCAGGAAATATAGAATTTGATGGAGAATTTTGTATTAATCCAACTTGATCACAGAATTTAGAAATTTGCTAAAATATTAAATATTATTGAAATTGGCATTTTGAAATTATGTTTATAGACGTTAGACATCCAAGTAATTTTGAATGCAATACTCATAAAGTTTATATGTGCCACAAACATAATTGTTCATTGTAATTGTAAACATAACATTACAGTTACTTTATCCAGAAACCTTCCATCGTATACTTTTATTAAAACATGTATTTTTTCTTTTTCAGGTATTGGCCCTTTTTGAAGAGCATGAAGACTCATTCACAGCATTCGTAGAACCCTTCGTAATTTTACTTATTTTAATTGCAAACGCCGTTGTAGGTGTATGGCAAGAACGTAATGCCGAATCTGCAATTGAAGCACTCAAAGAATATGAACCAGAAATGGGTAAAGTTGTGCGCATGGATAAATCCGGTGTACAAAAGATTCGCGCCAAAGAGATTGTACCTGGTGATATTGTTGAAATATCAGTTGGTGATAAAATCCCAGCCGATATTCGTCTAATAAAAATCTTTTCAACAACTATACGTATTGATCAATCTATTTTGACTGGTGAATCAGTATCAGTTATTAAACATACTGATGCCATCCCAGATCCACGCGCTGTCAACCAAGACAAGAAAAATATCTTATTCTCAGGTACAAATGTTGCTGCCGGTAAAGCACGCGGTGTCGTTATTGGCACAGGTTTAAACACAGCTATTGGTAAAATCCGTACTGAAATGTCAGAAACAGAAGAAATTAAGACACCACTCCAACAGAAATTGGATGAATTTGGTGAACAATTGTCAAAGGTTATCTCAATCATTTGCGTTGCTGTATGGGCTATTAATATTGGACATTTCAATGATCCAGCTCATGGCGGTTCATGGATTAAAGGTGCTATCTATTATTTCAAAATTGCCGTCGCCTTGGCTGTCGCTGCTATTCCAGAAGGTCTTCCAGCTGTAATCACAACATGTTTGGCTTTGGGCACACGTCGTATGGCTAAAAAGAATGCCATTGTCAGATCTCTTCCATCCGTAGAAACATTAGGTTGCACATCAGTCATCTGTTCAGATAAAACTGGTACACTCACAACAAATCAAATGTCCGTATCGCGTATGATGGTTTTCGATAAAGTCGAAGGTGGTGATAGCAGCTTCTTGGAATTCGAAGTTACTGGATCAACATACGAACCAATTGGTGATTTATATCTTAAGGGCCAAAAAGTTAAGGGAGGTGACTATGAAATTCTTCATGAACTTGGAACAATCTGCATCATGTGTAACGATTCCTCAATTGATTTCAACGAATTCAAACAAGCCTTCGAGAAGGTTGGTGAAGCCACAGAGACCGCTTTAATTGTACTCGCCGAAAAATTGAATCCATTCAGTGTATCAAAGACTGGTCTTGATCGTCGTTCAACCGCTATTGTTGTACGTCAAGAAATTGAAACAAAATGGAAGAAAGAATTCACATTAGAATTCTCACGTGATCGTAAATCTATGTCCTCATACTGTGTACCAATTAAAGCATCCAAATTGGGAACTGGACCTAAATTATTTGTTAAAGGTGCACCAGAGGGTGTTTTGGATCGTTGTACACACGCCCGCGTCGGCACAAGCAAAGTTCCACTTACATCAACACTTAAGAATCGTATTCTTGAACTTACAAGACAATATGGTACAGGTCGTGATACATTACGTTGTTTGGCTTTGGCCACCGCAGATAATCCAATCAAACCAGAGGAAATGGACTTGGGAGATTCCAACAAATTCTTTACTTATGAAGTTAATCTTACATTCGTCGGTGTTGTTGGTATGTTGGATCCACCACGTAAAGAAGTTTTCGACTCTATTGTACGTTGCCGTGCCGCTGGTATTCGTGTTATTGTTATCACTGGTGATAACAAAGCCACAGCTGAAGCTATTTGTCGTCGCATTGGTGTTTTCACCGAAGAAGAAGATACTACAGGAAAATCATACTCTGGACGCGAATTTGATGACTTGCCACTCTCAGAACAAAAAGCTGCAGTTGCTCGCGCTCGTCTCTTCTCACGTGTAGAACCATCCCACAAATCGAAGATTGTTGAATTCTTGCAAGGTATGAATGAAATCTCTGCTATGACAGGTGATGGTGTCAATGATGCCCCAGCTTTGAAGAAAGCCGAAATTGGTATTGCTATGGGTTCTGGTACAGCTGTTGCTAAATCAGCATCTGAAATGGTCTTGGCTGATGATAACTTCTCATCCATTGTCGCTGCTGTTGAAGAAGGTCGTGCTATTTACAATAACATGAAACAATTTATCCGTTATTTGATTTCATCCAACATTGGTGAAGTCGTATCCATTTTCTTGACCGCCGCTTTGGGTTTACCAGAAGCTTTAATTCCTGTCCAACTTTTGTGGGTCAACTTGGTAACTGATGGTCTTCCAGCTACAGCTCTAGGTTTCAATCCACCCGATTTAGATATCATGGACAAACCACCACGTAAAGCTGATGAAGGTCTTATTTCAGGATGGTTGTTCTTCCGGTAAATGAACCGTAAATGTTTTCGACGTAGTTTAATGGTTGTTAACTTAATATTTTTGTTTAGTTATATGGCTATTGGTGGATATGTAGGCGCTGCAACTGTAGGGGCTGCTGCATGGTGGTTCATGTTTTGCTCAACAGGTCCTCAACTCTCATACTGGCAATTAACACATCACATGGCATGTCTTGGTGGTGGAGAAGAATTCAAGGGAATTGACTGTAAAATCTTTTCTGATCCACATCCAATGACAATGGCTTTGTCTGTACTTGTAACAATTGAAATGTTGAACGCAATGAACAGGTGGGTCGAAAGACTGTCAAATAATAGTTTTAAATTTACTAAATGAATTTTTAATTACAGTTTATCTGAAAATCAATCCCTCATTGCTATGCCACCATGGTCAAATTTGTGGTTGCTCGGCTCAATGGCCCTTTCATTCACACTTCATTTCGTCATCCTTTATGTAGATGTCTTATCGGTAAGTGAAAATGGAGAAAAATTTTAAATTTCAATATTGCTTAATTCCTTGTTTTGTTTTATTTTTTATTTAGACTGTTTTCCAAGTAACTCCATTAGGCGGCGATGAATGGATAACTGTGATGAAGTTCTCTATACCAGTCATATTATTAGATGAAGTATTGAAATTCGCAGCGAGAAAAATCACAGACGGTGAGAATCCACTGTACACAATACACTGGATAGTGTTAATGTGGGCAGTATTCTTTGGTTTGCTCCTTTGGGGTCCCTTTTAAATAAAAACCACTTACATTAAAAAAACAAATTTTTAATACAATAAAAATCAAAAATAAAAGCGAACCCCCTTTTATATATTCAGTTTTTACTTCCTATAAAAATATATATACACATAATTAAAAACAAAACACAAACAACCCGTCTGTCCCAAAAGTAACTAGTGTTTTTTTCTAGTTTTGTTGTTTTTCATTGTATAACATAACATTAACTGTTATAAATAATTAATAATTTTTTTTTATAGTTTTTAAGTGTATTTATTTTAGTTCAATGAAAAAAATATGAAACCACGACATTTATTAAACATTTTTTTAAGTTTCAAATTTTTTTCTTATTAGTTTACAAAATACATAAATTAGAAAAAAAAATTCATATAAATGGAAAAAAAGTGATTGGAATGAGCGTTATGGCCAAATTAACTTGCACAATATATTTGAAATAATATTTTTTTTTAAATAAAGCCGGCCTAAAAGCATTTATATATTATGTACAAGCAAAACTATTCATTCCATTTTCTTTTGTTGTGTGTTTAGGCCAAAAAACAAAAATTTAATTTAAAGGCTTAATAACATTAATTTAAATTTAATTATGCTTGATTATTATACTTATATAATATATATTTTTAATTAACATTTAACTTATTTTTTTGTATATAAGTTTTATAATAAAAAAATGGCGCGCGTATTAGTGTTGGCAGCAGAGGCGTAATCTCATCGCAAATAAAGAACAAGACGTGGTAAAAATCCGTATTACTACTATAAGCTGCCATTCCTTTCGCTCGGATCGTGTTTTTTATTATAAAATTTATAAGTTTAGAAAAAAACAGCGCGAGAGTGTAAGAATGAAAGATTCCCCCGATATATGAAAACACAAAACATACAAGTGATAATTATAAGAATTTTTAAACTAAAAACATCAACACAAAAGATATTTAAAAAAATCAATTGAAAAATTTAGATGGGATTAAAATTTATTTTAAGTGACCAATTTTTCTCAATCTCTTTTTAATATTTTTTTTTTATAGATTATTTAATTTATTTTTGTGTTTTTATTTAGTTAACTTCTTAATTATATGATCTACATCTTTTGTATTTCTAAAAAGTGCCTGTTTGATTAAGGTTTCTTATGATTTAGGTTTTTCATTTAATTTAATGTTTAGTATTTTTTTTTTTTTAATAAAAAGGAAAACGACAAATATTTATTTTTATTGGGATTATTTGAGATATAAAATTGGTTACGTTAAAATCATAATAATAATAAAATAGAATAAGGAATTTAAGGTATTCTTCTATTAAACAGTTTTCCCTTTTTCTATATATATTTATAGATTAAAACAAAATGTTCGTTATATATTTATATATCTGTATTTAAGAAAATATTCGAATAATTATTTCTTAAATTAAGCAATAATAAAATGTGAAATTACCTCTCCATATTTTCAAATAGTTAATAATCTAACGTGGTCGAAAAATGTTCTAAAATTATACTCAAGATTCTTAGTACTTGTTATTTGTAACACCGGTAGATTTTCATTCGATCACGTTCCATGCAACAAATTCCATATACATAGGTACATACATTTTTTTTAAATCCTGCGATGAAAGATAAATTATAACCAACTAACAGTAACGTAATTCTTTCCAAACATAGCCAAATTTTTAAAATCTTTAATTAGGAATAGAAATATATATTATAAATTTAATAAAAATAAATATTTATTATGATTTTATTATTATTATTAATAATAATAGAGTTCGGAGAACGTTTATTTTTTATATAGGTCAAATATAATTAAATTGTGTATATAAAAATATATTATAATTATTATTATTCGAACAGTTATTTTACATAAATTAATTTATATTAGAAACAAACATAATAATAAAACTAGGATTTCCATAGTTTTTTGTATTTATTTTTTCAGAAATAATTTAGTACAGAAAATGACCATTTTTTAGTACTTACAACATTCATTGCTCATATACAGATCTTATTTGGTGCGCACGTTTATAGGTGCAATAAAAATTACAAACAACTCAAATTTAATTATGATGTGCCTATATATGATTCGTTCAATTTATTAAATTGGGCTCCACATAATTTTTTTTATCGCATCTAGTTCTATGCGCACTGAAGTCGAGGCACATTACTAACGAAAAAGTCATTTTTTATATTAACTATTCAATATTAAATTATACAAAAACTGATTATATATATATAAGTTTTTTTTAAAATTAATTTAAAATTTGTTTTTTGTTTTGATTTTTTATCATAATATATACAAAACAAGTAATAAAAATAATAATAATATTTTAATAATAAATAAAATATACATTAAAAAATGAGAAAATGAGAAGAAACAAACAAATGATTTACAAATTATTAACGATTTTTCACTAATATTGTGTTTTTTTACAAAGTGTTCTCTATTTTTAAGTAATAGCATGAGCAAAGTGTTTTTTGTTTAATTCATAATCTTATTATGTAAGTATAAAATAAGAATTTAGATAGCTGTTTTTTTTGATGAAACAAAATAAACTTGAGGTGGAAACCTTAAGCATACTGATTGTTGAACTACTAAATATTTAAAACAATTATCAAATAATTCGAATGTAAAATCAAAATAATACGAATAAAACACATTTCCACCTCGAATTTTATATCGTTTCAAATAAAAAATTTATCCACACCTACACAAATTTAAACATAAAATTTAATTTGAATTTCTTTTTTCTCCTACAATCAACAGCACGACCAGAATTCCACTAGAGTGTGTATGCCCCCTTTCCTCTTTAAATAAAAAAGCAAAATTAAAAATTCACGCAGAAGTGAAATTTTTTTTATAAATTGTATATCCTTTTTATGTTACAAAACACACCAAGACAAACCACCACCTATATTATAAACCTAATCATTAAGCCTGATATTAAGTAACATCCTATCAAAGCATCAAATATAATCATCAACATCAAAAGAGGAACCTAGCATAAAAATCTAAATAAATCGCAAAATGGATACCTGTACGAAAAACACAAATAAAAAAGGTCCAACTGGATTGGATTTCTTTTTTTTTTTTAATTTAAATTAAAAATGAAAAAAATTTAATAAGTTCATAAGCACGAAATCCTGTTTTTTATTTAAAATTTAATTTTTTCCTTCCTAGTTTTTTCCTATTAATTAAAAATAAATAAAATGATTGAATTTTATTGTGATTTTGATATATAAATTCAATCATAATTCTATAATCCTGTTCTTTTTTTTTTTTTTTGTAATTTAAATTTACCCTTTGTATCTTTACTGTTTTGGCAATCCAATAGAATTAAATAATAATCTTTAAAAAAAAATTCTTAATTTTAAATAAAAATCTTCTATTTATTTTTATTTATAGTGAACGAAGTTGTTATTGACAAATGGAAATAAATATGTAAATAAATTAATTTAATTTAATAAAGAAAAATTATAAAATAATATATTTAAAAATATATATATATATATATATATATATATATTTAACATCTTTAATTTTTAAAGACAGCGTCATCGAAGAATTTAAAAATACAATAAAAAAAATATAACTATTTATTACATTATTATTTTATTTTTATTTAAGGAAGAAGTATTATATTCTTTTCTTCAATATTATTTTATTTAATATATTTTCTCTTAAATACGTTTTATTTATTTATTATTTTTATTTAATCCATCGACACAACACAAACATCTTCTAAAAATATTTAATTAAAATTACATATTCTATTGGTTTCGATTTACACTGCAACAAATAATAAAAAATTAATATTTTTTATTTTATTTTTTAATTTAAATAGAGATTTTATTTTTATTTATGGTTTTTCGGGAGTTGATATAAAATAATATAATATTATAATTTTTAATTGTTTTAATATATATAATTTAAATAAATCTAAAAAAAATTAAATAAAAAATAAAGACCAAATTGTTATATATAAAATACATATATATTTAATAATAATAATAAAAAAAATTAAAATTTTATTTTAGTTAATATTCTATATATAATAAATAAATAATAATAATTATTATTGTAACACAAGAAATAAAAAACATTTAAACCAAAAAAAAATGAAGAAAATGGAGAAAATACAACCCCAAATCGTGGTTTTGTTATATTACTACTAGTTAATTAAATTTTAAACCAAAATTGAAAAAAAGTTAAAAATTACCAAAAAAATTTAATAAAAAATATAAAATTATTAAAAAACACAAAATGACATGGTTTTGAAAGATATATGCTGACTTACGTGTTCGGATATTTTTTATTTGTCTATTTTGTCGGAAAAGGTATTAGCTAAGGATGATCGCACACACTATAAAACTAAGGAGGTACAGACGGATTGAATACATTCAACTTATTTCGCTAGATGGAAAAATATCCTCGTGATTTTCTAATTTTGTTCGATTACATTCGCGGCGAGAGTACAATATTTATATATAATGTGAAACAATACATCTTTGGGGAGGAGGTGGTGGCATAAAGAACCAATTACTTTCTTCTTAGTTTATACTTTGCGACAATCACAGCTGAATTTTTGTTTGAAGCAGAGCAGGTTTTATTTTAATATGGCGTAAAGTATTAATGTTGGTCATCACTAAAAGATGGGACGGGATATTTATTGAAATATAAAATCAATTCCATCCAAAATGATTGGCTGCTATAAAGTATAATAATATCAAAATGTGAACTTACAGTCTTCTTTTAAGTTGTTGGTTCTAAGAAAAGCTATTACAAATACTTAAATACAAATCATAATTCAAAATAACCTTACGTTTTGTTATTGTAGACACAACTGTAAATTATTATTTGGGCTAGGTAACCGACAACCTAGGGAATCAATAAACCCTGATCGGATTGTAAGTCACTTTAAAAGGTGTTTTATCGATAATATTATTGAATCTATTATTCTGTTAATGTCTTTCGGCTGTAATTCTGCCTCAGAATTTGTTATTTTATACATCTTACTAAAAAAAAAAATTATCTCATCTGATAGTGAATTTTTCGTCCCAGCCCAATTTTATGATATCCAAACATGACGCGGACACTTTCATTTTGAATTTATAAAAATCATCCGTCGTCAAACTGACAAATCGTTCAAAGCAATTCTGATGCGTGTATAAAAATATTGAAAACAATAAGAGCGCTTCTGAATTTACTATTGAAAGAGCTAAATGGACATACTGTACTTTTATTATTTTGAAATTATGACTTTTGTGTGATTTTATTCGTTGAATTGAGTAATCGATTTATCGGCAATTGATCCTCAATTAACTAACGATGACGTTATCAATAATATCTAAATTGTTATCTGATTAAATGAAAATAAAGCAACCTAATAATCAACTCAGCGATTTACACAAATGTTAACATTTAAATCACTTCATTCGCATGTTTTTTTTACTATGACCGGTTGAATTTTACAGTAATCTCAAATCAGTTTATTTATACTCGGCTCGATATCTCCCGAAAATGTGCATTAACCGCATTTTTGAATTGAAAGACACTATCTTAGATTTTGGGGTGTCAACCAAAAAGTTTGGAAACCCACGGCTTCGATTGTTAGTTTAGCGATTTTATTTGATTGTAAGAAGTTATTTTTGGCCCACTATATTCAAGCTTAATGATCCCGGATGTACAGTCGGGCGACTTATTATCTAATTTAATTCAAATTTTACTTAATCATATCAATTTGAAGTTGAATTAGATTATTATTTTATGTAGTATTAGCGCGATAATTTTGTTGATTAGAAATAGCTAGTCAAAATATTTGCAAACGTAAACGCTTTAGTTGTATTTTAGAAGCCACTATTATAGTTTGTTTGAAAAATACGCATAGAAAAATGAATACTAAACTTACAGTTTTAAATGATGATGAAGTGAATTTTAATAAAATCATAAGTGAGCACATAACTAAATCGGACTTTAAAGATGATGCATTTTACGTTTGTGATTTGGGTGACGTTTACCAAAAATATAAACATTGGATGGATAAATTACCTAGAGTTAAACTGTTTTATGGTATAGGCCTAGATTATCTTAATGCAGGGGTGGATTTCATAATTAATTTTCTATTATTTTTAGCTGTGAAATCAAATAATAGTGAACCCGTTTTAAAATTGTTTGTCTCACTAAATATGGGCTTCGATTGTGCATCAAAAATTGAAATGGAATTACTTCTTACTTTTGGAATAACACCGGATCGAATCATTTACTCACAACCCGTTAAATTGTTATCTCATCTACAAGTGGCGAAAAATAATGATGTGAAACTAATGGTATTCGATGGTTACGATGAAATTTTAAAGATTAAACAACATTTTCCGGCTGCCCGATTAATGTTGAGAATAAAAATGGATGCGATAAAATGTGCATTTTCAATGGGGATGAAATCTGGTTGTGACCCGGATACGGATGGCAAAAAATTAATCGAAGCCGTAGCACAAGAAGAATTAAATTTGATCGGGATAATGTTTCACGTTGGTACGGGTTGTCTGGAACCAGAAGTTTATGATCGATCGATCCAAAAATCGCGTGAGCTTTTCGATTATGCGAAACAATTCGGAATAACGTGCACCATGGTCAATATCGGTGGTGGATTTATTGGTGAAACAAAAAATATTCATCTTTTTAACGAAGCGGCCAGCATTATAAATAATGCAATCGATTAATATTTTGCTGATCTATCCGATGTTGAATTTATATCGGAACCAGGCAGATATTTTTGCAGTGAATCAACCGTATTCGCAAGTCACATCCATTCGAGACGGGTAATACGAGATGAATCTGATAATATCAAAGAATTCATGTACTATCTTTCTGATGGTATTTGTGGCCCATTCAATCCACAGTTTCAGAATAAAGATTCAAATATTATTAAATTATTGAAATCACCGAATGATTCAAAAACGTATATAACTTCGTTATGGGGTCCGACTTGTAATAGTCGAGATGTTATATTCCAAAATATTCAACTACCGGAACTTTTTCTAAACGATTGGTTAATTTTTGAATACGCTGGATCCTACACGTTTGTTATGTCTAGTGAATTCAATGGATTTGAGAAGGCGCCAATTTATTTTTACATCACCAACGCACAATGGGACGAAATAAAAGGAAATTACAATTCAGTCGTGAAATTAAATTAAAAATATTTGTTTGTATAATAATATTAAGAAGTGTTATCATAAGCCCATATCAATGCTTATCAGAGAATGAATATATTATTCCATAGTATGGGTATAGGAAAAAATATTGTATTTGTTTGATAGTGCTTCATTCATATTTTATTTGTTATCTCGTATTATAAAGATTTAGTACGAGTATTTTAATTATCATTAGTATTTTCGATTTCTTTATAGGCTTTATTTTAAGTTATTGAAATTGGCATGCAATTTATGTTTTGTTATACATGTAGGGAAATTAGAGCCGGTAATAAGGGGTTTATGTTTGCGTAAAATGACTTATAATTCAGTGGATGCAGAATTATTTCATAAGAATAAGGATATACAGGATGAGTGTTTTAATAAATGCTAGGCTTTTGTCGAAACGGTACAAAATAGAAGAAAATTACTTAAAAAGAAGAGTTCAGTGTCGAAGACGTTTAATGTATGGTTTCAGAAATATGAGCAAAAATTGATCTGCATTACAGCAAAAGAATTTTCTCTTAGTTCTACACTGATTGATACTGTCACGCCAAATAAACCTAAAACCATTGAACTGAAGCCTTCCATTAAAAATTCCACAATTTTTTCGGTCAAAAGTATGGAACACCAAAGAGAAATGGTCCGATTAGGCGAGAACCAAATATTCCAGCCACCGATGTTGATAATCAACAGTACGCATCCAATGTGGATTCACATCGTCTCTCCAATAATGAGTTATGCCCGTTCACACTACCATCACTTTTAAATGTTTCTTGACTATCCACAGGATTTGTTGAACGAATGTTGAATTTACTTCAATTCGCGTTGATGTGTGTGGGTTCTGTGATACTGCAGCTAGTACATCTACAACAATTTCCTCTGGGGTCTCACGGCGCCTCGTTGGATTTTCTCTGGTTCCGGTAGTGCGGAGTTTAATTGCTAAACGAGTGAATACACCTCTTCAAAAGTTCCGGCTATCGAGATACCGTTCAGCGTATAATCTAATCATCCCCGTTCATTTTCCGGACACTCGCCATATACCATCATCATGTCGAGCACCTCTTCATTAGTATACAACATCTTAAGAATGTTTTTTTTATTGATTTCTAATATATATATACGGAGATAATTGTAATGTAAAATCAATACAACTTAAATTAATTAAATTGGAAATGAGTTTTTGGTTTTTATTTGCTTGAATTGAAGAATTGATTTTATTTATTTTATTTGCCATTACAACAAAATAGTGTTAAGACTTTCTTTTGTTTTATTGCAGATCAATTTGTGCTCATATCTCTAAACCATACACTTTAAGAAAAATTGTGTATGCATATACAAAATGCATTTATTTGAAACTGCGCAGAGAACTCAAATGTATAGGATCTACAGTAAACAAATTGAACTTTGTTCATTATCTCCCAAAGTAATGAGTTTCAAGGTCATTCATTCGACAGTGAACAATTTTCATTGTAAGTAAATTTCTCATATCTTGCACCGTTTCCGAGATAAAATTTTGGCATTTATTAAAAACTCTCTCTGTATTTCATGTGAACCACTTAACATATGATAAGAAAAAAACACTGTTTAGAATGCTCTAAAGATATCCAATAAGATGAAAATAAAATGTCCATTTCTTCAATGTTCGATAAAACAGTTGAACGTTACGTCGCTTGAAAGGTAAGGTGAATATGAATAAATAAAAAATCTTGACACAAGTTAAAATTCTTCTTAGCTTTTACGCAGACTATTCTGCCATCAATAATAATGAGAAAATGGCAGAGGATGGAATATGCACACAACAATATATTTTAGCTTCGAACATAATTTGTAGACAATTGTGACAACCGACAAGGAGGAATTTGTATTTTATTTGGAAATCAACTTGTTATCAACTAGTAAATTACCATAAATCCCACACGTAACAATAACAAAAATAAGAGCATTGAGGGCGGTATCTGTCTCATCTTATGCCAATTGCTTAGTTCGTTGTTATTTATTAAAATAATTATTGTATTTGTGTTTTTTTTAAAAAAATTATATTCTATTAAATGTTGCAGTCTACAACTAAAGTCGCCTGAAATCGTACAAAAACGTTAATTTAGAACTATTTACAATTTAAATGGTGAGTCACACGAATTTGGGGAAAGCTCAACTTTATAAAATACAGGACAACCACAAACAGTATCTCTCATTCCTTTATTGATCAAGTTAGACCTTATGTCGATAGATCTATTTGTGTTTTCATTTGTTCGTTTGTATAATCAGTTGTTCCCATCATAATTTTCTCATCTCCGTAGGTACTCTTATACCTAAGACCTATTTCACAGATCAAACATTTTGTGACGTTTTAATCTTTCTCTCGTTGTGGTAGTGAGAAGTTTATTCACCAGCTCATTTGGATGAATTCCCAATCTTGAGTGATACCCGGCGAAGGACTCCCTATTTTCTATGATCCTTAGAAGTTTAGATTGGAACCGCTGAAGTATGTCCAACTTCGAATTGCTGGCCGTACCCCACAGCTGTATGCCATACGTCCAGATAGGTTTTATTATCGTTTTATAAAGCAGTAGTTTATTTTAGTTATAGTCGTATCACGTTATTTTTCATGACTATAGTCACGTCACATCAATTTTTTATATTCCTTATTCGTAGTTGTTTCTTGTGCCTAAAGTCAATTCACATGACTCTTGTCAC
This sequence comes from Tipula unca, assembly GCA_951394425.1. Taxonomy (NCBI): domain Eukaryota; kingdom Metazoa; phylum Arthropoda; class Insecta; order Diptera; family Tipulidae; genus Tipula; species Tipula unca. The sequence goes on along the minus strand of OX596382.1, from coordinate 105,872,733 downwards.
GTAGTTTTTTCAAGTGACAAGAATATTTTTAAGCGACTACAAAAAGTACGAGTTTTTAAATTTCAGACAAATTTTTATTATTTTGTGTAAACAAGGATTATTATAAAACGGTTTTTCGTGTATAAATTGTTTTTATTTTTATTTGTCAAATTTTTTGGTAGGAATAAAATAACAAATTGCAAAAAATTCTAAAGTCGCAAAAGGCTTCATGAATTTCGGCAGTTCGAAAGAAGACTTCAACAATATATGGAATGGCTTTGCCGACAAATTGAACAAACAGAAAACTTAATACAAATTAATTTATTAAATGGCTTGGCTATGTTGAATGTATAAGCGATTGTGACAACAACAATACCGGTTAAATATTCATTCAATTTTAACCTTTGTCCAATCGATTGTGTTGTGTCCAGAAAACTGAAATTAAAGTTTATCATGTGTAAGTATGTGTGGTGGTAACTTCACTAAATATCCCATAGGGTTTGTTCTACGATCGCATATATTTTCGAAATACCGGGGTATATTTTCGTAATGTTAAGCCGCTCGCATACGATTAAGCCTAAGGTTTTTTCGATCACTCATGACGAAGACAACAATACAAAGTTAAATTATTTCCATCTCTCTATGAAATATTTTAATAATTTATGTTTGTTATGTTGTCTTCGTCATGGATTGAAAAAACCTTAAGCGTACGAGAGCCGCTTTAAACCCTTCGCGACCAAGGTAGGTTAGGTTAGGTAAGGGTGGCTGTCCTAAAGGACTAGCATAGACACAAAATTGGTCCGTAGCTGTACCACATTCGAGTTTCCTCCTCTTCACTTGCTAAACCATCCTGAGCTTACCAAGAAACGTTTAAAGTCCCGGATCTCGATTTTACTAAGATCCGAGAGGTCGTTCAAAGGGAAAGTTCCCATAAATTTTGTTCTGCTGTACACTAGACTAGGGCAGGTGCAGAGCAGATGGAGCACATTTTCCTCCTCCTCCTCATCACCACAGCTGCGGCAGAAATCGTGGGCTGGGACACCCAGTCTGCTCGCATGTATCCCAATGAGACAATGTCCCGTTATAGCTCCCACGACCATACCAATATGTTGCCGTCGAAGCGATATCAGTTGGCCTGATCTGGACCGGTCAAGTCCAGGCCAGATCTGCCTGGTTGTTACACACGAACTGGCTTTAGACCATCTGACGTTCGTTTCTTTTATGGCTTCTTCTTGAAGCAGCAGTTTACATGAAGCAAGCGGTATCTTTATATCCCGCCTGCTTTGGGCTATTAGGCGTGCTGTACCCTTGCGGGCCAACTCATCTGCCATTTCATTCCCTGCGATATTGAAATGCCCTGGCACCCACGTCAAGCGGATGTTGAACTGATCAGCCATCTCATTTAAAGATGCCAGACAGTTCTGGGCTACCTTCGACGTCAGGGAGTATGATTGTAGCGTTTTAATAGCAGCCAGGCTGTCCGTAAAAATGCGAATATCCCTCGTAGATATTACATTATACTTCAACCAGTCCATGACTTCCATTATCGCGGTCAGTTCAGCTTGAAAAACGCTGCAAAAGTGGGGAAGACGAAAAGAGAGGTTAACCCCTAGTGCCTCACAGAATACCCCGCAGCCAACCATCCCTTTTTGAGCCATCCGTGAAGAAGCTTAGGGCCTCATTGTCCATAACCGTTTCGTTCACCCAGTACTCTCTGGTGGGAAACTCAGTTTGGAATTTAATCTCAGCAGATGGCAAAGGGATAGCGTAGTCGGTAGCTTCCGGAATACCCCTGTTGCATAGGATAGATGAGTGCCCTGCATTATTACAGGTCCACATAGATATGGATTTGAGCCGAATGTCTGTGCAAGATGCAAGCTGTTCGGCCGCAATATCCAAGGGAGTAAGATGAAAGAGAATCTCCAGAGCTTGAGTAGGTGTGCTCCTGAGAGCCCCACTTATACACAAGCAGGCCGTTCTTTGGACTTTCATCAATAGTTTAAGGTTGGCCATAACTTTTAACGCTGGCCACCAGACGACAACTCCATACAGCAGTATAGGTTTGACCACTGAGACGTAGAGCCAGTGTACTATGTGGGGCTCCATACCCCATCTCTTTCCAATGCCATTTTTGCAGGAGTAGAGCGCTATAGTAGCTTTCTTTACTCTCTCTACGATGTTTGGTTTCCAGCTTAGCTTGCTGTCCAAAAGTAGTCCGAGGTATTTTGCTCTATCCGTAAAGATCAAGCGAGTACCATTTAATGTCGGCGGGTCACACTGAGGAAGTTTGTGCTTCCTGGTAAAGAGGACCAGCTCCGTTTTCTGTGGGTTTGCCTTCAGTCCGCAGCCGCGTGCCCACTCAGAGAGGTAGCCAAGCGCGCACTGCATGCGCTCACTCAGCGTACTAGGATATTTACCGAAGACCGCAATAGCAACGTCATCCGCGTAAGCAACCACCTTGAAGCCTTGCCCTTCCAGGTTTAGCAACAGGTCATTTATGACCAAGTTCCAAAGAAGGGGGGATAGAACCCCACCTTGAGGTGTCCCTCTGCTCACGTATCTGCCGGCTGACGCCCCACCCAGATAAGCTGTCACGATCCTGCTTCTAAGCATATGATCTATCCAGCCCCTGAGTGACACGTCTACCCCCAGACACGCAAGGGCCCGAGTGATTGCCCCCGGTCTGACGTTGCTAAAGGCCCCCTCTATATCCAAGAAGGTCACCATTGAATATTCCTTATATTCAAGTGATTTCTCAATCGGACTTATAAGGGAGTGGAGAGCTGTTTCCACCGATCGTCCCTTACAGTACGCGTGTTGAGATCCCGACAGCTCGCCCGGCTTTATTGAGCCTCTAATGTAAGCCTCTATTAGCCTTTCCAGTGTTTTCAACAGAAAAGAAGATAAGCTTATGGGCCTAAAGTCTTTGGGATAGCAATGAGAGCTTTTTCCCGCCTTAGGTATAAATATTACTTTTACTTCAGTCCACTTTCTAGGAATGTGACAAAGTTCTAGGCTGCCTTTGAAGGTAACTTCCAGCCAGGGTAGGGTTAAGTCAATAGTTCGCTGGATATCCGCTGGGATAATGCCATCAGGTCCTGGCGACTTGTATGGCTTAAAGCTGTTTATTGCCCATAGGATATTCCGCCTTTTTACTATATGACTTACGGAGTCTATACCCCTATTTATCATGGGTCTCTCCGGAGCTAGTACCGAGCACTCCGGAAAATGCGTTTCTAGTAATAGCTCCAGGGATTCCTCACTACATGTAGTCCATGAACCAACCGGTCGTTGTAGATAACTCGGGATGGAAGGACTAGAACATAGTACTTTGCGTAGCCTGGCCGCCTCCGAGGACTCCTGTATATTGCCACAGTAGAGCTTCCAGGCCCTCGTTTTGGCTGATCTCAGCTCGTACTTATAGGTTTTGAGGACTTGTTTATAACAGTCCCAATCTGCAGCAGCATTTGTGTTCCTCGCTTTCTTGAACAGTCTCCTGCATTTCATCTTCGCGACCAAAGTCTTTGGATCTTTGGAAAAGAATTTGCGGCTTGTTCTAGAATTGGCTGATAGTCGATAAACAAAAATCCAAAATGCATTTATTAGTTTTTTCAATTTTTATTTGTCAAAGTATTCATCACAATCATGAAGTACGCCAAAGAGTGACGTGTATTTGTATTATACCATAGGTGCTCATATTGATAGCCATATCACCGCTTGCGATCGTCGTATTTACATGTTTATAGTGGCGTATGTAAATCCGTACCCCTATTTGGAAGTTACCACGAAAAATGACCGTGGCTAAACATCCAGCCCACGCAATTTTTGGATAACCACGTTGCACCAGAGTTATCGCTAAACGAAGATCCGGAACAACATCAAAAATAGCGACCGCCAATTGGCTCGCGACGTCACTTTCAAAATCACACAACGCAGAAACATTGATGAAATAATATTTTCCACTTCGGTCAAGATTACGAATGTGATAAAAATATAACCAATGAAAGGGCACAACCCGTAGAAGGAGTAGTATCTCGGAGCTCGATCCGTCATACAAAATATCAAAAAGGCCAATACAAGTGTGCCATAAAAAACGTAATCGTAATACTTTAGGGTACTGAAAAAATAACAAAATAAAAATTTCAATGACCGGCACAACAAACCGGAACAAAACAACAAACGGTGTATCGATCATCCATTTGATTTTAATAAATTTTGAAACGCCTGTAAATCGAAATTCCACCAAATTATCCATAAAATGTTTAAAAAATACTTACTGGCCGTTCCCCGCTCCGCTGGATTAAACCACTCTGCATAACGTTTCTCTTTCCCGAAAAATGTATCTTCTTAGTCCGTTTGCACGGCATTTTGGCATACATTAACGCCTGCAACCGTTCCGGTTTCACATATTGAAACGTGTACTGCCAGCGCATATAGCACGAATCAGTTCATTAAATCATTATTAAAAACGTAACCACATACAAAAAAATCGATTTTAGGCGGTTAATCTCGTCGCCCGCAAAGTACACCTTAAGCCAGACATAATGAATTATTATAAATATACTGTCTATCAACACATATTCTTTTATAATCAGGCGTGGCTTCATCATTATCATAACTGTTTAATTCCCACACTGATCTGGTGATTACATCAGTGTATCGGCCTTACGATTCCATAAAACCTACTCGTTCTGAGGAATTTACCTACCTTGTAACATGGTGTAAGAATAAAAATATTCCTCTACTATAGGTTGTGATGCTAATGCCCATCACACTCTATGGGGAAGTACGAATGTTAACAACACGGGTGCTGCTTTGTTTAACTATATACTCGTAAGTTCCTCGGAACTTGATATTTTCAATATTGGGTGTCAGTCAACTTTTGTTAACTCAGCTCGTAGTGAAGTGATTGACATCAGTTTGAGCTCCATGTCCAGTACTGAGTTAATTTTTAAACTGGACAGTGACGAAATCATAAAACTCGGAACATACCTTTTTGGTGGTCTGATCTTAATCTCGTCTTGGTTAACGAAAACCACTAGGAGGCTGAAGATGAAGATAAAGCAAGGAGAACTAACCTTCAGGCTGACTAGGGCAGCTGCCTATACGCACAAAAGGTAGGTAGACTAAACAAAACCTTGAGTAGAAATAATACGTGTAGACTCGATTTACTTCGACTACGACCCAATGGTGATCTTGCTTCCTCTAAAAAGGAAGTAGATGAGCTACTTCTTTCTACTCATTTCCCGGATTGTATAGCACTCTAAATTCCGACAATATTGTCGAAACCACTAACGTTATTGATAAAACTCCCAATTGAGATTTAGCTTGCAGATTAATAAATCATGAGGCCTTGCGCTGGAGTATGTTCTCCTTCGCACCTTACAAATCTGCCGGTCCTGATGGTATTTGTCCCACTGAATTAAAGCATAGATTTCCTCTTATAAGGGAACATCTACTGCATCTGTTCCAGGCTTGCATTGCTTTTAGCTTTGTACCACAAGTATATGGAGCAAGTGTTGAGTTATTTTTATTCCGAAAATTTGCAAGTCGGACTAAACCGTCCTCAAGTCTTTTCGGCCTCTTTGCGTGTCATCAACCTTTCTCAAATCTTTAGAAAGAATCGTTGATAGATTCATCAGACATCACCATTTAACTGTCGCTCCGCTCTGTAACATGCAACATGCTTACAGGCTTGGAACTAGGATTGAAAGATCACTGTGCAGTATTGAGTTTCTTGTGGGTACTTTCCTGGATATTAGCTTTTGATAGTACATCGTTCAATATACGATTACCATAATGCCTATACCCAATTTGGTGTCGAATCTACCATTGTTAAATGGATTGAATCTATGGTTAAATCTCGCATCGTTATATCTCCGAGCTAGATGATAGTTCGGTTTCAGTCAAAGTTGTCAGGGGTTGTCCACAGGGAGGGCTGGTTTCATCTCTGTTGTGGCTTTTGGCCACTGACGAGCTTCTTGTAAAACTTCAGGAATCCGGCCTCATCGCTCAAAGTTACGTTGATGACCTGATTCTGACAGTTTCTGGTAAGCATTTGAATGTCATATCTGATTTAGCGTAACACGCTCTTCTCATTGTAGAACATTGGTGCCTTTATAAAGGTTTACATGTGAACCCCTCTAAAACTATTTAAGTTGTATTCACTAGACGCAGGAATACTGATGTATTTTCTATGCCATCTCTTTTTGGGTGTAAGATTAATAGCTCAGCATACGTCAAACACCTTGGTATTATTTTAGATAATAAATTCTCTTGGAAGTATCATCTGGATTACAAACTACAAAAATCCACAGCGCTTTTTTGGCAATGCAGAAGAGCTTTTGGAAACTCTTCTAGCTTGTCACCCAAAATGATTTATTTTTTATACAAATTACGGGTTCTATACAGTCATTCGTTCTTAGCAAAGCTTGCTCAAAGGCGTTTCGCTTGAAATGTGTGGGGCGTGGAACGCTTTCTGAACAGCGTACTGGCTTCGGTATCTGCTGCCCATCGCTGGGTCTGAGAACTTCTGGCAGTTTGGGTACTTATTGTACTATTTGTCAAGAGGAATTAATCACGGTTACATATATTATGCTGTGCCATTCGGCAGCTATTAATTTCGCAGTTTATGGAAACATATTTTTTCTATACTCACTAAGGCGAAATACTTTATTAGTGAGCTCAATTCGAAGCTGACTAAGTACGCTGTTTCATTCACAAAGGAAAACTTAAGAATACTTAAGATAACTTAAGAATCTGTAAGCGACGAATGCCTTGAAGATGATAATGATACCATACACTTCATCGGCAGCTGCGCCCTGCTTTCCACTGTGATACATCTCATGTGTTTAATTCCAGGACAATTCCTATATGCATCTACTATCCTCTCTGCCTTGGATCAAACTTCTCCAATTTGCTAAGGATGGAGAGCGCGTGTACGTGATTTATTATAATCCAAGGTTTGCACCATGGGTCCTTTGTTGCATTGAGTGCGGAACCTTAATAGGTTCCAGCCAAATATAAAAAAATCACTCACAGAAACTATCTGAAACAATTGATTTGCATGAAATTTTGTTTTTGTCAATAGAACAAATAGAGTAATAAAAAAACAAAATAAAAAATAATACCGTTATTTCATATAGATTTACCGAACGTTTTGGAGTCCCCTCGCATTTAATTTACATTTTAAATTTAATTAGTTTAACTTTAACTATATCGTTTTAATCAGCGAACGTGTTTTTTTTATTGTGTCTACTGTAGAATCGTTTTTAAAGAAAAACCTAATTTTCGACAAAATATAACTTGCTCATCACAAAGTTCAAAACGTATAATCAGTTGTTTTTGTGTTTTTTGTTTCCTGTTTTGTTTATCACGCCACAATCCCTACAGCACTGACATTATTATAGATTCATATGCCATATAAATGCAATCAATCGGTTAAATAGAAACTCAGTTGTGGTACGGTGGAATTATAATCCAAAAACACTGGGTATTGCAAGTTTTATATAATATGTAGATTATAGTCAGGCTTGTAATATGGTACAGTAGAGTCTCGATTATCCGATGTGGTCGGGACCGAAGACAATTCGGATAAGCGGATTTTCGGATAATCCGGAAATGCTCTGTATGCACTGTAAAATACACTTGCATTTTATGGTGGTTAAAATAAACATGATATTTTGAATTTAAATTATTATTTTGAGTAATTTCAATATTTTATTCATTCATATTTCCCTAAACATACATATGTGTAATGTGTAAATAACAAAATAATTAAAAAATAAATAAATAATACATAATTAAAATTAATATGAAATTGCAGTCACATATTTTTTTGTGTTCGGATAAAGCGGAGTTCGGATTAACAGTATTCGGATAATCGAGACTCTACTGTAGTTGGGTTAAACCGGACAGCTAAGCATAATGTTTTCAAGGAAATAAATTATACCTATAATTATAGTTCCTCCTAAGGTTGTGTGGTGTAATGATTGAAATTTAAGGGCTCGGCAGATGTAAAAGTTACTGTAAGTAGGGTTTCAAACCGGAAATTATTAATATCTATTTTATTGGCTAATTCGAATTCTGTTAGGCCAATTGGTTCTAGTTTTTAAATATTTCAATTTTACTTTTTTTGGTTGTTCTCATTCAAAGTTTTAGTAATCATGATATACTTTGTTTTGAAATTTCCCTCCAACGCACGTTAAATAAAAATTAATTCAAAAACGAATTCTTCGCACCTGGTGCTTTGGAGTAAAAATAATTCATATTCCATTTTTACCAATGAAATGGATTTTTCATGTTTTTGATATAATTATACATTTTTAGTATATTTAGAGCTATAACCTTTGAAACCTATAACCTATATATACTGCTAATCTGCCATTATAGTTTTTCCGTAACGAAGTGATAACTGCTGCCTACGAGCTCTTGTTTCCGCATTAAATTTATATTTAATCATTTCGAATAAATACCAGTCAGATATTATCTAATTTAATTCAAATTTTAGTTTAATAATACAACTATAGGCAATTTTATTAAAATTATATTTAGTCAAAATATTTGCAAACGTAAGTATTTGCTTTAGTTGTATTTTAGAAGCCACTATAACAGTTAATGAATACTAAAATTACAGTATTAAATGAAAATGAAGTGAATTTTAATAAAATTATAAGTGAGCACATAACTAAATCGAATTTTAAAGATGATGCATTTTACGTTTATGATTTGGGTGATGTTTACCAAAAATATAAACATTGGGTGGATAAATTACCAAGAGTAAAACTGTTTTATGGTGTATAGTGTAATATGGATAGATAGGGATTAACGCTTTATTGTTTATAGTGTAAACTTGGTTTAGAGAGGTGTGTTTGTTGGGTTAGAAGAGTGACGTAGATTATAAGGAGAGTTAAAAAAGATAGAAACACATGTAATAAAATAAGGAGATTAATAAAAGATATAAAACATAAAAACTAATCAAAAGTGTTTAATATAAATATATTAAAACTAATACATGGTGTCAGATGTGTTATTGAAATAAAATTAAAAATAAATAATAAATAGATTACACGAATAAAGATGGATAAAAACGTGAATAAAATGCAACCATTAAATGATGGATCAACGTGGAAGCTATGGAAGCAAAAATTTTCTATATATTTGACGGCTGATAACAAAGAAAAAGAAGATGAAAATTTAAAAATTGCATTGTTGCTAAATTTTATTGGTGATGATGGTATACTTATTTACAACACATTTAAAAAAGAAAATTGTGAGACATTAGCAGGAGTATTAAAGTGTTTTGATGAACATTTCTTACCTAAAAATAATACTGTTGCGGAATCATACAAATTTTACACCATGCAACAGCAGATAAGTGAACCAATTGACAATTATATAACTCGTTTAAAAAATCAGGTGTTATTATGTGAGTTTGAATGTTCGTGTAAAAAAAGTTATGGAGATAGATTAATACGTGATCGACTAATATTTGGTATTCAAAACGAATCAGTGAAGAAAAAATTGATATCAGAAAAAAATTTAACATTAGATGCGGCTATAGAGTTTTGTAAAGTGAGTGAAATGGTGAAAGAAACTGTAAAAATGGTGTCGGAGAAAAGCGTACAAGAAAATGTTGATTATATTCGTGGTGGTACTGTAAAACCAACATATGTCAACAAGAACAGTTTTTATAATAAAATACCAGTTTTTCAATCTAATAGAAAATGCACTAGATGTGGAAAAAATCATAATCAAGAAGTAAAATGTCCAGCTTTTGGAAAACGGTGTAACAAATGTCAGAGATTGGGTCATTTTGCAGAGATGTGTCGGTCTAAAATAGCCAATATTCGGAGTGTTGAAGAAGAATCAAATGAATCTGAGCTACAGATGTTACCATCAGAGTCAGGTGAGTCTGATACAAATAACCTTGAGGAACTTCACAATTGTTTGGTTTGTGTTGGTGCCATTAAATCGGATAAAGTTAGTTGGTATAAAAATATTATGTTGAGGGGAACAAAATTGAGATTCAAAATAGACACAGGCGCTGAGTGCAATATTCTACCTAAAAGTAATATAGAAGGGACAGATATAGTTAAGCAAATTTATAAAGAACGAACGACATTGGTTGCTTATGGAGATTATAAGATTCATTGTAATGAGAAGGTCAAACTGTGTAGTGAGGTTGATGGAAAAAAAGCAACACTAGAATTCATTGTAATAGAAGGATCGTTGCAGCCTCTCCTAGGATTGGATGGCTGTATCAAATTGGGAATTATAAAGGAAATTAATTTACTTCAAGAAGATTTATCACCTATACCACATAGCAAGTGTGACATAATAAAAATGTATAGGGATATTTTTGAGGGATTGGGTAAAATTCCAGGAGTATATAGAATTAAAATTAAAGATGATGCTGTTCCAGTGATTAAATATAGAAAACGACTCCCATTTGCTCTACATGATAAATTAAAGAAAAAATTAGATGAAGTTGTAAAACAAGGTATAATTTCACCGGTTGATCATCCAACTAAATGGGTTAATAATCTAGTGATAATTGAAAAGACAAATGGGGATTTGAGACTTTGTTTGGATCCCATATCACTGAATAAATATGTGGAGAGAGAGCATTATATGATCCCAACAGTCGATGACATTCTTACCAAACTTAGTGGTAAATCAATTTTTTCTGTAATTGATATGAAAGACGGATTTTGGCAGATCCAGCTTGATAAGAGTAGTGCAGATTTATGTACGTTCAGCACACCATTTGGTCGATTTCAGTTCAACCGGCTTCCATTTGGGTTAAATAGTGCACCAGAAGTTTTTCATCGACGATGTGTGGAAATATTTGGTTCTATTCCTGGCGTTGAGGTTTACTTTGATGATTTAATCATTACCGGAAAGAATGTATTGGATCATGATAGGATATTGAAACAAGTTTTCGAGAAGGCACGTAAATATAATGTTAAATTTAACATAAATAAAATACAGTTGCGTGTCAGTGAGGTTACGTTCTTGGGCCATGTAATTTCCAAAGATTCTGTTCGACCTGACAACAAACATATTAAGGCAATAAAAGAAATGGAGATACCGAAAGATCGAAAGGGTGTTCTGAGATTGCTTGGCGTAACTAAATTTGTAGCCAGATTTATTCCGAATCTGTCAGAGAAGACAACAAATTTGAGAAATTTGACAAAAGACAATGTGTTTTTTGAATGGAAAGAAAATCATAAGAAAGAAGTTGATCATATAAAAGATATCTTAAGTAGTCAACCGGTATTAAGGCAATTTGATCCTAGTAAACCGTGTGTTTTACAGGCTGATGCGTCGAAGAATGGACTTGGAGCAGTTTTGATACAAGAGGGACACCCTGTGACTTATGCGTCACGCAGTTTAACTCCTACACAAAAGGGATATTCGCAGCTTGAGAAGGAACTCCTGGCAATTGTTTTTGGGACAGAAAAATTCCATCAGTATATTTATGGTAAATACATAACAATACAAACTGATCATAAACCTATTGTGACAATAGTTAAACAAGATTTGGATAAACCAACAATTAGAGTGCAGAGGATGCTGTTAAAACTAATGAGATACAATTTTAGTGTTCAGTATGTTCCTGGGAGGGAGATGTATATTGCTGACACATTATCAAGAGCCAGTTTACCTCAGACAGGCGCAGATGATCCAGAAATGAGTTACAACATAAACCACATTATAGACAGTGTGTGTATATCAGAAAAAAACAAATTAATGTTTACAAATGAAAATAGAAAAGATGAAGTTATTTCTCAAGTGAGACAATATTTGTTAAACGGATGGCCAAAAAATCAACGGAACTTAAATGGCAAATTGAAACAATATTTTAAACTCAGGCATGAATTGACTGTTGTTGATGGATTTTTATTTCTGGGGAACAAAATGATAATTCCGAGTTCACTGAGAATGGATATTTTGAAGGAACTTCATATGCCTCATCTAGGGATTACAAAAATGAAATTAAAAGCACGGGAACTTTATTACTGGCCGAAAATGTCGAAAGATATAGAATATTTTGTAGAAAAATGCAAGTCGTGTCAAGAATTTTCAAAGTCTCTACAAAAGGAACCATTGATATCCTATGAACCATCCAATTTTCCATGGGAACGGGTATCATTGGATATATTTGAATATGGTGGCCTGAGTTATTTGTTGGTGGTGGATTCGTATTCTAATTGGATAGAGATTAATCCATTAAAGAACAAATCAATTGACGAAGTTATCAGAGCATTAACGGGAATATTTGTGTCGGTTGGATTTCCGTGTAAAATACTATCTGATAATAATCCATTTTGCAGTTGGAAACTAAAACAATTTGATGAAAAGTTCAATATTGAACTTAAATTTTCAAGTCCTTACCATTCTCAGAGCAATGGCTTAGCTGAAAAATCCGTGGGAATAGTGAAACAAATAATGAGAAAATTGAATGGAAGTCAATCATATAATGAAATCAAGTTAGCATTATTGGAATACAAAAATTCGCCTCTATCAACATTAGAGGTGTCACCTGCGCAGTTATTTATGGGTAGATCGATTAAAACCAAGGGACTTGTACAACAAACTACAAATCTTATACCACGATTTATTGACCCAGAAAAGGTGCGAGAAAAGAAAATAAATATGCAAAATTTGCAATCACGTTATTACAATCGTCAGGCAAAATGGAGGCCAAACTTTAAACAAGATGAAACAGTATTGCTGAGAGATATAAAAAAAAAAAAATGGGACACAGCGAAAGTATTAAAAACTGTAAATGATAGATCATACTTAGTAAAAAATGAAACTGGAAACATAGTACGCAGAAATAAACGTTTTCTAAAGAAAACTAGAATTTTGCACACTGATGATTCAAATTGGTTAGAATCAGTGCAAGCAAGCAGGGATTATGATGATGGCACTAACACAACATCAGACACTGGTAATTTATTAAACACAAATAATAATAGAAGTAATAATTTTCAGATGATTAATGGACCAGAAGAGGAAATCAATGATAGAAATACGTCCCGGGATGAAAATGAATTAAGAAGATCAGGAAGAATTACTAAATTACCTAATTATTTGAATGATTATGATTTAAGTTATATGTCTAAATAAAAAAAAAAAAAAAAAAAAAAAAAAAAAAAAAAAAAAAAGAAGAAGCATGTAATATGGATAGATAGGGATTAACGCTTTATTGTTTATAGTGTAAACTTGGTTTAGAGAGGTGTGTTTGTTGGGTTAGAAGAGTGACGTAGATTATAAGGAGAGTTAAAAAAGATAGAAACACATGTAATAAAATAAGGAGATTAATAAAAGATATAAAACATAAAAACTAATCAAAAGTGTTTAATATAAATATATTAAAACTAATACATATAGGCCTATATTATCGATAAGCTGTGGTGGATTTCTTAATAATTACGAATTAATTATTAATTATTAAGTTTTTATTATTTTTAGCTGTGAAATCAAATTATAGTGAAACCGTTTTAAAATTGTTTGTCTCACATATTTAGGCTTGATTGTGCATCAAAAAATGAAATGGAATTACTTCTTGGTTTTGCAATAACAACGGATCGAATTATTTGCTCGCAACCCGTTATATTGTTATCTCATCTACAAGTGGCAAAAAATAATGACGTTAAATTAACGGTATTCGATGGTTACGATGAAATTTTAAAGATTAAACGACATTTTCCGGACGCTCGTTTATTGTTGCGAATAAAAATGGACGATGTTCAAAATTATTCATTTACCGGAACTCTTTCTAAACGATTGGTTAATTTTTGAATATGTTGGTACGTACACGTTTGTTATGTCTAGTGAATTCAATGGATTTGAGAAGGCACCAATTTATTATTACATCACCAACGCACAATGGGATGAAATTAAAGATAATTACAATTCAGTTGTGAAATTGAATTAAAAAAACTTGTTCTTCTATTAAGAAATGTTGATAAGTGAGGGTTGATATTTGATAACCGGATGGCTGTATTCTAAATAGTAAATACAATTTTAATTAAATTCAGTGTTGTTAAATTCCTACAATAATACTACGCACAATTTTGAAATGCATGTTTCCTTTAATTTCCAGAAATGAACTTACAAAAGAAATATAGGTAATTCGTATATATAGTTTAAGTGGTCTCCGGATTTCAGTCCCATACACAAATGTGTATGGGACTGAACACAGCACAATTGTTGTTGTACTCAATGAAAATGATACTCATTTACCAAGAGTATGAAAGTTGCAGTACGAGTGTTAGCGCTGGATGCAAATTATTCATATTTTTTTTTGACGTTTGCGTCGTGGATGACTTATCAAAATGATAGGCTATTAAAAATTTAATAAAGTTTACCTGCTTTAAATGTTCCATGTCTAATTTTCTAAATATAAAACTAAAAGACCAGAGAACTTATACATTTTATAATTATATGAGTATCACAACCCGAAATAGTCACAATGACAATTCTTAAGTATTGAGATAATTGTTCCGGAGATAAAGATTACAGTTAGGTTTTTTAAAATTAAAACCTGTACTTCTGGCTGCATTATTGGATTAAGCAAGTAAAATAAATTAAATCGATTTTTGTAAGATTCACAGTAATTTACTCTTAGTTCTCACTGTTCTCTTTTGTCTTAATTATAGTACCAAGTGTACTTTGCTTGATTATCGCGATTGTTAGCTAACCATAACTGTTAACTTTTCAATATCAAATTGCATTTTTAAAATAGAAAAGTTAACCGTTGGTTAGCTGTTGTTTAACAGCTGATTTTAACTAATTTTTTCGAGGACCGGGCATAAGAAAATTTTTGATTTACTAATGATAGTAATGAACAAATTTACCAAAAATTAATTAATAAAATTTTAAAATAGAATGAAACACACAAAATTCGATTATTGAAAATATTTATTAAGTTAGTAATTGTTCAAAAGGTTTTACAAAATTAAAATGTACGCTTCTAACTCAGCTTTTGAAATATTATTTGTACAAATTGCTGTTATTCTTGCATATTTTCTGCAGTGGTATAAACTGATTAAAATATTCTAAGCCGTTATAACTTTCCCGATAAATAAAAATCTATCTAGTTAAATCTCGTGATCGTGCTAGAAAAGAAGTAGGTAGGAAAAAGAAGTAGGTTTAGTATCATATTTACAAAAAAATTGTGTGAGCAAAAAGTATTTAGTATTTAGTTTTATCTGCTCAATCCAACTATCCAATCAACAGTATAGGTTCTAATATAAAAAACGCGAACTTTAGTTTATATCTCAGACGTCCCCCTCGGTTCTCATCAATTTTTATTCAAATTATTTTCCTCCTATCTAGCACCGCCTACGAGATAAAACCATTGCAATTTTTAAAAAAGTCGCTCTGTATATCAAAATGATATTAAGCATAACACTGGTCAACAATAATTAACTTTTTCTGTGTATCAAGAAAACTTTAAACTGATTATGTTAAGAACAAGGCTAATATAGTAGAATTTATGTTAGAATACTTCAGATACGATTTATGAACAAGAATACATAGTGTTACAGTATAAATATAAATATTGCCTTATGGATTTCTTCTGTATTTTGCTTCAGGTATACGTCTCGTTTTAATGCGCAACATTAATCCACCAGCATACTTGGGCTCCACAAGGCCTGGTTTCGTTTTTCTATTGTAGAAATGTTCTGGTGGAATCTTTCACCGTGTTCATCGCTATTACGCCCAAGTTTGTAGAAAAGATGTCCAAATGAGAATTAAGGAAATGATTCTTAAGGAAATGTTGCAACCCAAAGCCTTATAAGCAATTAAAAGTTTCACGATGATACTTTTATTTTTTTCCCAAGCTGATT
Organism: Tipula unca; assembly: GCA_951394425.1. Taxonomy (NCBI): domain Eukaryota; kingdom Metazoa; phylum Arthropoda; class Insecta; order Diptera; family Tipulidae; genus Tipula; species Tipula unca. Next base: position 105,856,888 of record OX596382.1, on the reverse strand, counting down.
TTTCTAAATCACTAAATATTTTAGCCTTCATCAATTGCACCTAGAAATATGCTCTTTTTAGTTTTGGCGTCACTGATTTTGGAAAATTTTTCTTTCAAGTATATAAAAATCCAGCACTATCCCGATCCATTGCTTTCACAAAATTTTTCATAAGGTCAAGTTTTATGTGTAGGCGTGTCAAAAATAACTAGTAGAGCATTTTTTACATTTGTCTGTCCATGGAGTAAGAGATTCTCTTTTGGGCCAGACTTTCTTAACACAATCATATTTCCAGTCCCTATACAGTCATAATATGTTTACCAAGAATAGTACCACAGTATCCTCTACTTGTCGTAGGAGGCGACTAAACGGCTAGATCGCTGGGCTGACGACCCGCATCCGTAAAAAATAAGCTGTTTATAAAGTCAACAAAACGAAAAATGCATACCGCCAAAACAACACCGGACCCCGCTCAAGTACTCGGACACGTGCAGTCACTTAGGCAGCCAGAAGCGTTGAAAGGCCTAATCACATACATGAAGGAGTATCGGCTGGAACTCGTTGCTCTTCAAGAGACTCGCTGGCCTTAAAGTGGAGACCATGTGTCCCAGGATGGATTTGGATCTGGATTTTTTCTTGGGTAGCACGCAGGTAAAGTAGGCTGTTTTGGATTTCCAAGCAGTTTGCGCATGAAGTTAACCAACCTGTCTATAATTTGTGTACATACGCCCACAAAAGTTAGCCAGCCCCAGCGGAGTGCAACAACATCTCACAATCGCGAGGAAAAACAAGGCTACTCTTACTAGGAGGGCAGCTAAGCGGATTTGTAGACGAAAAAAAACGAGAATGGAAGGAAACAACGAGAATGGCTGAATCTGTGCCAACATCGACGCGCAGTACTCAACGCATGGAATGGACACTTTACCGACCTGATGACTATTCACCATGCGTCACAGACTGTGGTTGAGTCACCTCAAAATTAACTGCGGAGATTTGGATTGAGGAGCCATACCATGAGAAATTCACTAGAGCCATACACAGACTAAAACGTAGCTTCTGTTGAACTCCAGATCAATGAGTCTAAAACGAAATACATGATCTCTGGTTAAAGGGACAATGGCACACCATATTTTAGTAGTGGCCACTACACGTCTGAGGGAGTGAGAAGGGTCAAATATTTGGGTTCTCTGATCACGTACGATAACAGTGTAGGTGAGGATATTAAAGTGCGGCTGGCAACAGGCAAAAAGGCCACGGCTAAAATCTAAACAACTATCAAACCGTGAAGCTGAAGCTTAACAAGGCATTGATCAAGCCCGTTGTTATGTTGGGATGTGAAAGTAGGGCGCTGGCGAATGAGTAACGCAAAAACGCGAAGTAGATTGCACATACCCAGCTCTATACAATATCGAGATCTGATGAAGACCGAGCAAATAGCGCAGTGGCTAAAGCTGCGACGTTTGGATCGGGAGGTACCGGCTTCGAATCCCAACAGAGGCGGTATGCAAAAGGGTTTTTGCATCTCCCGATTATGATCGGTGATTAAATTGAAAACATCTATGTTTGGAATGTAGAACTCATGGGGCGCCCCATCGTTCATGTTAGTACAGGCTAGCATGGAGCTATGCAGTGTGCAGATGGCCAATTAAAAGACGAACCTGTAGCCGTGCACAAAATAGGGATACTGTTCAGCTTTCAAAGGACAATAAATCCACTAACCGAACAGGCTCTAATTAATGTATATTTCTGGTCAATTTCATTAATACCAGTTATTGCTAGATTCTTTGAGAAGTTATTAAAACGATTAAATCCGATAATCGAGAGGAAAAACTTAATCCCAAATCATCAGTTCGGTTTCCGTAATCAACACTGAACAATCAATTCCATAGAAGGATCAAGTCCATAGAATAACCAATATTATTGAGAATACACTAAAGAGGAAAGACCATATAAGTTAAGAGCTCCTTGCCAATCGAATTCGCTAGAATATTCGACACAGAAGTTAGTTAGTTAGATAGGAAGAAACTTTATTCTATCGACAAGCTTCTACTCGATAAGCAAATATTAAAGCCGATTTAGACTTATAGTTCCATCATTATGTGAACACAGAAACTATACTTAACTTTTAAACTCAACTCTTTTGAGTACGTGTAAGCAGCGTAATGCAGCTGATCTCAAAGCCACTTGCTGCTTATAACTAGAAGTTGGATTCATTGAATAACAAAAAAATCATCGTTACTCATGGACATAAATCTTCAAGTATATATTAAATAGCTACTTAATCATGATTATCTCATCATTACTAGATGGCATCATGAAGCTATTAAAAATATATAGTGTATAAAAATTTGTTGGGTCTAAAAGTTCAAACTAGTACACCGTCTCATATGTCAGTAGACTGCCTGTTAAATCAAAATTAATTGAAAGTATGTATTATGTTAATCTTGCAAATTAATATATTAAATTATTTTTATAAAAAAAATACTTGAACTACTTGAACAACTAAAAACTAAAATCCATAAATATAGTGCTCACTCGTATATCGTATAAATCAAGAGATAATACCGCCTTCAATTATAGATAGTATTTCGGATTATATGAACATCAATTGTAATTGTAAATAAATATAACAAATATTATGGTGTAATTGTAAATAGTTTTTTCTACTATAGAACACTACATATATAGGTACATATATGTATATAAATATATGTATGCACTGCAATAAGATATTATATTAATAATTCGCTCAATGCCATCTACTCAACGAACGCTTAAATAATTGTTATTTCTTAACGTAAATTTCAGTTGATTCTGGTTGCTCAACGTATGCTGATTTATCTTAGTTGTGTGATCACGAATTCATATAAAATAACAGAGATTTTAAAATATTTTATTTTTAATAACATTAGAGCTATTTGTAGCGTGTGATTAGTGTGTGAAACAAGTGTTGTGTATCTGGCGTGACAAAAAACATATTTTTTTAGATTGTAGTTTGTATAAGAATACATATATTTAAAACTGAGTTATATTACAACAAAAAAACAAAATATAAAAATTTAATTACAGGTGTTAAACTTGCAACTAATACATTTTTAACATTATTGGATAATAGTTTATTAAAATTGATCTAGATTTCAATTTATCACACAATATTTGTGTCAAATTGTTTTACCACAAGTTTACCTTGCAATTATTGATTACAAATTTAATAATTTTGTATAAAAAAAATTTGCTTACAATATTGTAAGCATAATCACATAAAAACCACAATATGAATTTAAAAGATGTTGAGGAAGGTGTGGCTGCACTCGATTTTTATAATGTTAGTGAGCCGATCAATATTGAATTTCAAAATATATGCTATAAAAGTGCATCTAGAAAAGGTGAGTTGTGACAAAGCCACAACATAACCGCTTATTAATTAATAATTACATAATTATATAAGTACATAGGTATATAAATATAAATATATATATATATATATATATATATATATATATATATATATATATATATATATATATATATATATATATATATATATATATATACATATATGTATATATGTATATATATATATATATATATATATATATATATATATATATATATATATATATATATATATATATATATATATATATATATATATGTATGGTGCAAAATACGTCAACTCACAAATTTGTAGAAGTCATATCAACATTTTATGTTTTTTCCTCTTTTATTGTTTAGTAATTGACTAACAAAAAATTTTACGGAAGACAATTTTTGTTGTTGTTGTTGTTGTCGTAGGCCGTAGCCCAAGATACAGGGTCTCAAATATTTGAAAAATACGCGGACATAGTAATGTATTTCTAGTTGTCAAATAAAATGTAATTATCGGATAATTATGATAGATAGATCATTGTTTAAGCTAAAGTGTGCCAATTAAGACAAACATATAAAAACTATATCACCTTTAAACTTTTCCATCTAAAAATTCTCGAGGAAATTTAGTATTTCAATTTTCGACCATTTAATATTCTTACATATTCCCCTTATATTTTGTTTTCTTGGAAAAGTAATTTAACTACGACCGGGTCACTCTTTTTATACAGGGTGTTTTCAATCACTAGTATTTTATTTAACATAATTCTAAGAAAATATAATTCTATAAGAAAAACATTGTTAAGCGAAACTTTCAAATTCTTTACCGTTAAGTCGTTAAACCGGATTAAATTTAAAATAATAAAATAACATAACATAAAATCATAAACACAATTTCCACAAAAAACTCAATTCGTGTCTTCGATGGAAAAATGGTTTAGGATTCAACTAAATATCTTCATAATAACGTGTATTTTTTAGTTCATCCGTATTTAATTAGATGTCGTACTTGGGAACAAATTTTAAAATTTTATTTTAAATAAATTTCGATAGCGGAGATATACTCTATTTTCGATTTAATTTTTTGGCATTAAATATCGACATTAATTTTGATTTTTGTTTTAGGTAAAGTATATAACCTAAAATGTAGAGTAATAAATTTGATTTTCGACTCAATGCGTCTACACACTATTAGTTTCCTAGTGAATTTAACAATTTCGAATTACAAATTGCGAAATTGTTGAAACTCATTACAATAGGTAATTATTTTATTTTATAGTATATACACATGTGGGAACGCAGCGAAACGCATGGTACGTTTCTACTGTGAAGGTCTGATAAATGAAGATCAAAAGAAACGATATCAGGATCTTGTCAACGACAACATTGATGAAGCTAATTATCTGTCTGACTGCGTGAACTCTGTCTGAGAGGTACTGAAAACTTCAGTTATCGGTGCTGCTCAACAGATTTTAGGTATAGTGAAAGTCAACCCAAGAATGATTGGTTTGATGACGAGTGTCGTCTTGCAGTTGAGCAACAAAATATAGCCCATAGTGAAGTGCTAAGCGGATTTGTAGCCGGAAGAAGCGAGAATGGTGCAGCAATGAGCGCAGCTCACGTAATTTCTTTAAAGGAATTACTGGACTGCACCATACTTTCAGGCCTACTTCAACTGCCATTCGGGACCGGGATGGAAACCTTTGTGTCAACATCGACGCAGTACTTGACGCATGGAGTGAATACTTTAATGACCTTCATCATGCGTCACAGACTGTTGTTGAGCCACCTCTAATACAAACTGCGGAGATTTGCACTGAGGAATTGGGGAATGAAGAATGAGGAATTCACTAAAGCCATGCAGAGATTGATCAGTCACTGACCAGGTCTTTTCGCTGCGCGAGTGATTCTATCTAAATATCATGAGACATGCATTCCCGTACTTCAGGTGTTCCTGGATTTCCGGCAGGCCTATGACTCGATCAATCGAGAGAGTTTGTGGTCTGCTCTGGAATACCTAGAAATGCCAACAAAATTGGTACGACTGTGTAGTTTAAGAACAGACTATACTCTTTAATCTAATGTTGGAGTACATATTTTGTAAAACTGAAACACCTCAGCGCAACATCTTATATCGCCAGTCCAATCAGGTACTTGCGTATGCAGATGACATATGCGTGATTGGACTGAATAGCAACGAAGTGAAACCAATACTTGATTCGCTTGTAGAGTTTTCAGCTTCAGTTGGACTTCAGATCAATGAGTCCAAAACGAAATACATCATCTCTGGTTAAAGGGACAATGGCACACCAGATTTTAGTAATGGCCACAACACGTTTGCGGGAGTGAGGAGGTTCAAATATTTGGGCTCTCTTATCACTCACGATAACTGTGTGGGTGAGGATATTAAAGTGCGGCTGGCAGCTGGCAGCCGTGCTTTGTATCCTCTAAGGCCACTGCTAAAATCTAAACACTTATCAAGTGCCGTGAAGCTGAAGCTTTACAAAGCGTTTATCAGGCGCGTTGTTATGTTTGGATGTGAAAGTTGGGCGCTGACGGATGAGTACGAGAGATGGCTCCTTACATTTGAGAGAAGAGTAATGCGTGTGATTTACGGCCCAAAACGCGAAATAGATGGTACATACCGAGCTCTGTACAATATCGAGATCAGAGGTCTGATGAAGATCCCCGATATTGTACATGAAGTACGATCTCAGCGAGTATACGCTGGTTCGGTCACGTTCTGCGTGCTGATCCGGAACGAATTGTGCAGCGATCTCTGAAAGGAGAGCCACCATATAATAGGCGCAGAGGTCGTTGCAGGCGATGATGGCTCCACGGTGTAGAAAATGACTTGGCTTCTTCAGGTTGTCTAGGACAGTATGAACACCAAGCCCAGTATTGAAACCGTTGAAGCCAGATTGTTGACTCAGTAAGAGGCCATGTAATGGCCTTTAAATACTGCTTATTATTTATTAGTATACACATGTATATATACATATGTATATATGAAATCGTTGAAGAGCATAAAATATAACTCTAGTTTCTAGCTCAAATGAACTATATTTTTAGGGATTATCGTGAAACCAATTATATTTCGGTTGTATTTGATCTAATATAATGCGTCGAATTTCTTTTGTGTGGATATAAAGAAGAAACTACATAACACAATTTCTTGTAATTCAATGAACATTGACGATAGACTTCGAATGTTGGCATATTGGTATGTTGTTTTCGAAACAGCTATTGGTTTCTTAGAATTATCAACTTGCGTTGATATACTGTGCAATTATTACCCCACGTTGCATGGATTACTTAATATTTAGATTTAGCTTCTTATTTGTTTCAACGCAGTTGCTGAATTTATGCTATTATAGATTTGTGCTATCCGCTATACAGTTTGGGCACGCTATAGCTTGCTGTTATACCTTTCGCAGTAACGTGAACAACCATTGCATTTATAACATCTTGTTAAGCCAATTCACTTAGCCAATTGATATTTGATATTGCAATACACCTTTGGAAAATTGCAGATTCCTTATTAAGCAAATTGAATGGTATTACCATAACACCAAATCAACTAAATAAAAATTTCAAAGTGATCGTCGACTGGTCAATAAAGTGGCTAGAATAATTGTTCATAGAGATATATCTATCTATTAGTTTAAATTTATTCAAATATGTACATGATAAATAATTTAAAATTAAGTGAATAAAAAAGCTAAATTATTTAAATCCAAACCACAACAATTAATAAATATCTTTGATTGTTTCTTGCATTTTTAATGCACTTATTTATGTACATATTTGTATTTATAATATAACAATATCTACTCAACAACTTATAAATAATATAATTAATTTTCGTAAAAACTATAATATGGAAATTATAAATAAGCTATTTATAAGTTATAAATTATAATTATAGAAACATAAATATAGTAGTGTGTATTAATAAAAATTATCTGGCACACCTATATACTTATAACCTATGATTGTTTATCTTTCAGGCGCAATCGATCGACAATACATTCTAAAAAATATTTCTGGTACATTTTATTCGGGCCGATTAACCGCTGTCGTTGGACCAATTGGCAGCGGCAAAACCACTTTACTACATTTACTAGCTGGATTAAAAACAAATCATGCCGCATCGAATATAAAATTAAACGGACGAACATTAGATACGAATTCGATTCGTAAAAAATCGAGTTACATAACACACGATTTACCATTACTCGATCATTTGACCATGTTTGAAACGTTACGTTTTGCCGCTGATTTTAAATTCAGTGGAAATACGTCTACCATTACAAAATTAAAGCTAATCAATAATATTATTGGGGAACTAAATTTAACCGAGTGTCGAAATATGCGTGTATCGAAATTAAATGAATCGCAACGTACTCGGCTTACGCTCGCTGCTGGCCTAATTACAAAGTCATCGGTTTTATATTTTGATTTGAGAGTTCGACATTTTGACGACAAGGAATTAATGTTAGTTTTGACATATCTGAAAATATTGGTGGGACATGGACGTACGATAATATGTGCCTTAGATCAGCCGACAACCAAAATGTTACAGCATTTTGATGATGTGTTACTGCTGAATGATGGACAACGTATGTACTGTGGACCATATGATAGGATGGATGACCTATTCGCTAATATTGGACTCGTGCGGCCACCGTATCTGGGACACGTGGAATTTTGTAAGTATATATGTTTTGATGTCAAATAAAAGCTTTAAACAAGATATAATTTTAGTTTCTATTCTATATATATATATATATATATATATATATATATATATTATATAGTTCTAGATATTGCATCACAGAGTGAGACAAATGAAAAATATCAGCAATTATCGCTTAATGATGATGCAATCAAAAGTATAAATATAACCTATGGTAGTGATGGGCCAAACCACCAAAATTGGAACTACCAGATCGGATACTGGTCTCAATTTACTATTTTATTGCGACGTACCATTTTGTCTATGACACGAGATTTTATATTCGTACAAATTCGTTTGTTCACGAACGTTATAATCGCTGTATTTCTCGGACTGGTATTTTTCGACATTGGCAACAATGCAGCCAAAATTTATACGAACACAACACTATTATTTTTTATGGCAATGTTTGTATTTTATGTCAACAGTTTTCCAAACATTATATCAATTCCAGCTGATATTGCGGTATTTCTTCAAGAGTACAAGTACGGACTCTATTCAATGGAAGTGTTTTTTATTGTGAAAATTATAACCGAATTAATTCAGCACATTATTGGATCTACTGTATTTTTAGTGATCTCATTTTTTATGACGAGTCAGCCCGCTGCAAGTTTTGTACACATTTGGACTATACTCATCATGACCGCGATTCTATCACTAGGAAAATCGTTATGGATTGCGACAGCCGTACGAAATAGTACATTACAAATATACACGCTACTTTTTACTAGCATACCAATGATAATATTCTCCGGTATGTTCATCAAATTTAACGAGGTGTCACCATATTTTAAGCCCGTCCTTTATATTTCGTATTTTCGGTACGCGTTTGAAGGCTCAATGCAATCGATTTATGGGTTTAATCGACCAAACCTTATATGTTCCGATGAATTTTGTTATTTTAAAATACCGGATCGCTTTTTAGAGGCAGTTTTTATGGGTGGCGATATATATTGGTACGATGTTGGAGGGCTAGCCATTTGGGTTATGATATTATTTATATTATTTTATGCGGCGTTAAAATATAGAGTGGTTTATAGGAAATAAATTTAAGCGATATTGTATTTTTGTATTTTATATTTTCTGCGTGAATACACCATAACAATACAGTATAGTAAAGTACATTATAGTTATGTATAAGCCGAATCCAAAAGTGTTGCAAACGATAATTTTTATTATCCGCCATTTTGAATAGTTGAACCGTTCTGGCCATATGACCATTAATTCTAATACATGTGGATACACGAACGTTAATGGTATGGCACAAAATGCTCCCGCTATTGGAACAATTGTATTCAGATGATTCCAACAGATTGACAAAATATCTTTATAATTGAGTAATTAGAATTAGTATTTTATTAAATGTAGACGACAGATTAAATTCCATACTTACATATGACCAATATCAATATAGCCCGTATTGAAGCTTCAGATTCGAGTTCCTGGTTTATTGAAAATATTCCCTCAAAAAAGTGTAACCAAATTATCCCGAACGCCACATTAAAATGAATGGCAGTCGTTATAAACATCGATATGAACAAGAAAATCATCAAAAAGCGATCACTCACTTCTCCGTGTAAGTAATGCTCGAGCATATTAAAAAAAATCTTATTACGAAATGCAATCGAACCAAATATTCCAATCAGAATCAATGTAATCAAATCAATCCCGATTGTTAACCATAAAATACCATGCCACCCTTGTAATCGTTTTGGGTTTTGCATAAAAGTTTCGATGGCGTCCAATACTGAAACAGGGCTTATCGTAAAAACAAAAGTACCCACAAATATTGGAATTTTTTCGTATTCATTAAATAGTAACGCTTCCAGTTCCTTCGGGCTTGATTTGACACCTTTGCTAATTAAATCGAATAGTATAATAATACAGGAAAAAACCGAAAGTAAAATGGCGACTGCCACATAATAAGATAGCGTATGGTACGTTGGTATTTGATAAAATATCATCGCCGGTAGTATCAAAATTATTACAACTAGCTGGTAGTATGAGTTAGTCCCTTTCACAATTAATGAGGCGATAACAGCGATTACGAATGTATAGCAGCAGCATAGCATCACATTTTGTAAAGTCTGTAGTATTTCGTGGCTGATCCTGGAACACAGAAATACATTTAACCATCATATTAATTTACCTACACATTTACAAGCAAACTGTACCATATAAAACGAATAAGTAATTTAGGGGCCGCTACGGTCTCCATGACATACGAGTATGACATGAATTTATACCCAAGCTTATCGCCTAGTTCATGTTTGACCATTACCTGATTATGTAGTGAATAAAATGTATAGAATGCGATGCATATTGATAATATGGTAGCTGGCACAAGTCCAACGCAACCATATTGGTAGGGTAGAAAAACTAACCCCATTGCAAATCTACTTTTAAATATTAGCATAAATGCTTGGAGAGTACTAAAAAAAAACTGAAATTTATATTTAATAAATAAAATTAATTTATTCATCTGACCTCAATGTTTTAATTGGAATTACATCAATCCTGGATGTAGACTGCATTGTTCATAATCTTACGTTTAAATTTTGACAGTTACCTGAAATTTAAAAATCGGTTCCTTTGTCTTTATAATTATTAGTATTGGATACTGCTGAGTTTTCGGAGTCAACAAACAAATGAATGAATATTTTCATTTTGAATTTGATTGTAGAATATTATCAAGTTGATATGGAATAAGTATTAAATAACACTTTCAGATACTGGGTTTATTTTTTAATTCAACCCGAGCGAGCAGTGCGCTGTCAAAAATGTGCACTGCGTTTTTTAATTCAACCTATGTAATTTTACTCCACACGCTGTATTTTTTAATATGAACTGAGCCGACTCTGTGCACCAACCAGTCAAAATTTTTGCTCTGAAATGAATGTAAGTGTCAAGAATAAGCAAAACAAAACCTTAGTTGTAATATTTTTATAAGAACAGATTACAACAAATTTTTTTTTATAAAAACATTTTATTTATCCACACTGTTTTTACTCTGAATACACTGATCAGTTTGACACTGTATTCTGTGTACACTGGTTGATTAAATACACTCGCTCGGGTTGAATTAAAAAATAGACCCACTGTTTGATCTACAGTTTTTATGCAGCGTGTAATTTGTCTTACTATATACACGTTAGCAAATGTTCACCACTAGGATCGCCACTCAATGCTTAAAAGAATTTTGTGCTGCCAACTTTAAAATAATATGCTCGTATAAACAAATGTCATTTTTGAGCGCAATTTGTGATTCCAAAACAGACAGGACTTTGTTTTGTCTAAACATTTATTTAAATTGATTTATAAATATTATATTAAATGAATTTTAACTTAATACAAATAAAATGACATCCGATAGTAATAATCAACCATCTACAAGCGCATCGAAAAATGTATCAAAACGAAACAACCTACCTTGGTAATAAATTTTTGCGTATTTTGATTTAATTTTAAATAACAAATGTAAATTTCTTGCGTTTAGGATCGAAAAATTTCGTCCACAAAAATTTGAGGAAATTGTCGGTAACGAGGACACCGTAAGTCGTTTAGCAGTATTTGCCACACAGGGTAATTCTCCAAATATCATCATTGCGGGCCCTCCAGGCGTAGGCAAAACTACGACGATTTTGTGCTTAGCTCGTATTCTCCTGGGCGAACACTTTAAAGATGCTGTGCTCGAATTAAACGCGTCCAATGAACGTGGTATTGATGTGGTACGAAATAAAATCAAAATGTTTGCTCAACAGAAAGTTACGCTGCCAAAAGGTCGTCATAAAATTATTATTTTAGATGAAGCGGATAGTATGACGGAAGGTGCTCAACAGGCACTTCGCCGTACAATGGAAATATATAGTAATACCACCAGATTTGCGCTAGCATGTAATACAAGCGAAAAAATTATCGAGCCTATACAATCTCGATGCGCTATGCTGCGATTCTCAAAACTCTCTGACAGCCAAGTCCTTGCGAAATTAATCGAAATATGTAAGGCTGAAAACCTAAACTATGATGAAGGTGGTCTGGAGGCCATTGTATTTACGGCTCAGGGTGATATGAGACAAGCACTAAATAATCTCCAGTCTACTGCTAACGGATTCATTATCATAAACGAGAAAAACGTTTTCAAGGTGTGCGATGAACCACATCCAATGCTTGTACAGGATATGTTGCAACATTGCGTCTCGTCCGATATTCATAAGGCTTATAAGATTATGGCCAAATTATGGAAGTTGGGCTATGCGGCCGAGGATATAATCGGGAATATATTTCGGGTTTGTAAAAAAATGAAAATGGATGAGAAGTTGAAGTTGATGTTTATTCGGGAGATCGGTGAAACACATATGTTGATTGTCGACGGATTGAACTCATTATTACAAATGTCTGGATTGTTAGCAAGGCTATGTCAGGCAGCTCAGGATTTTAGTTAGTTTTCTTTTATAAAAATAAATGCATTCGAATGAAATTGGAGCTTACCAATTTAAAAAAGAAATTTTCTTTGTTAAATCTCGTCGTTGGTACTTGGTATCTAGGTTTTGCTACTTTTCCCGTTATCTAAAATTTATGTAATTTATAATTGTTTATATCGTATTCAGAACATAATGCAATGATAAGTCTAAGCTGAACATTTTATTGGCTTAATTTAATTTTATATTATAAAATAAACAAACACTTTGTTTAGCTACCTAGTCTTTTCCACTTCCAATCAATTCAGTTTGCTTTGTTTCTAACAGCTTTTCGGCTTCGGCTATAAATTTATCCGCTATCGATGTCACCTGAACTTGTACTACGTGGGAGTCATCACTGGGTATGTCACTGGTCCTCTTCAATTTTTTAATTTGTACATTTTGTGTGTCACGGATTGAATCACGACATTTTACGAATAGTGTTTTTGCATTTTTCGATAAGTTTTCACGATGCTCTTTGGTTACTTTTGGCACAGGAACAAATATCGTTGTTCCATCCTGTTGCGGATTCAAATTCATTCCACTTTTTTGTAACGCTAATAAAACTGATTGTATAGCTTGTGGAAATGATATCATATTTATGATTATGGTTTTGGGATTTTTCCGTATTATTTGACCGATTTCTTGTAATTCATGATCTTTACCGTCGACTGGAACTTTTAATGTTTCTATACTTCCGGTGGTCGAGCGAATTGATAGATTTTTTATGAATTCCTCTCGCATTGTGTCAACACATTTTTGGTATTGTGAATTTAAATTGTCCAAATCGACGTAATCCCGAATTAAATTCTCATTTATTTCAACTTTTTGATTTTTCTTTCCTTTTAAGTCTTTTTTCTTGTCTTTTCCTTTGACATATTGACGTACCGTTACTGCAACTGGTACGAAATCTGGAACTTGAAGAAAATTTGAATTAAAAAATTCGGTGGATGGTAAACTGCGTGAAATAGGTATGAATCTTAAATTTACTGTTAGACGATTTAAGTTTCTAGCCAAATTCATTTTTAATATGTTCAATTAATTCTTCCCAGTTTAATTTTTGACAACTTTAAAGTAAACATAACCTCAACTTTGCTAAGACATTTTTGTTGTAGTTATGCCATCTATGATCTAGAATTAAAACTTATAAAATTCAAAAATTGTCGATAAGAATGCTATGCCACTATATTAGATTAACAAATAGTTAATAAATGTACTTACTATATACCTATAACTGGGGTTTTAATTTAATTTCCCGCATTTTTTAGGATCAGATCGAATTTATATCGCTATTCGCCAACTATGTCGGTTAATATTGCAAGTTGGAAAAAAACTATTCTTAATTTTTGTTCACCCAGTTTCGAGAAACCAATTCACTCGATTTGATAGGAAATAAATTAAAATAAGCCAATATTCGGTTTGATTTCTTTTTATTATTTAATTGTTAATTTTTTATTTATAATTTAATGTTTAATAAATATCACCTTTTATAAATTATAATATAGTTATACATTTTTCATTTTCATATTTCATTTTTTATATACGAGTATATATACAATATTAATTTAGTTCGTTTTAAATATTTTAATTTAAAATATTCAAAATTATATGATATAATAATAATACATAATACAATAATATAATAATAAATATGAGTTAGAGTCCAATATCCTAATTAATTACTAATCCTAATATTAACGAAAACATCAAAGCCACAACAAAATTTTTATAAAATTTGTACCAATGAACGAACGCGCGCGTATGACCATCTGGAGTTAGGATATTCCTCTATTTAAAAAAAAAAAATCCAATTTATGGCACAACCATTTATTTATTTTTATTAAAAATATATATTAATTTAAGTATATTATTAGATATTTATATCACAATTATAATTTCTAGCTGATTTTTTGTCCTTATAAAGAGGTAAACTATCTGTTTTTAAAAATGTTTCCTTAAGCTTAAACATAGTAAAATAATAGAGAAATAAAATTTAATCGTCATTCAATTCGAAATCACATAAAAGTGAAAAATGGTCTGATGGATATGAAAAGCTTGGTGCACGATTCTTGCCCAAATCCGTATCGTCTGGAAACATAAGGCAATTATTTACCTTCATACACTCCTTTGAGTAAAATATATAATCAAGGGTGTGACACACTTCACCATCCTCTCGAATTTTCCATGTCGTGTACAATGGTTCCCTGGCAGCCGAAACGTCCGCAATTGTTTTAATCAATTTTTTATTATTACCACCATCGTCGACGGTTAATCTATTATTAATACTACCGGTACTGTCAGAGTTTTTGAGCGTATTCGTCTCGGTGGTCGTTTGAAAAATTTTCATTTCTTTCATATTTTCGGAGAGACTTAAATCGGAATAGGCGCTCGATAATTTCAGCATTTTATTATTTATAATTGTACTGTATACAGGTTCAGCTGGTTCGGCATTGAAATCACCGCTCAATATGATTGGCCGATTTTCCGCCATCGAATTAATAAACTGGAGTAAATCTTTTCCTTGCTCGTTACGTAATTTAGATAATAGTGCACCACTACGGGCTTTTAAATGTGTCGTGCCAATGGTAAGTTCTTTACCTGTTGCTAAAATACGTAGATTAGCGGCAATCGCAACTTGATTGCTTTGTACGCGCCACACTTCTAGCACACGTGTCGCATAGTTGATCATCTCAAATTTGGATTTCTTATAGAATATAGCGCAACCATCTGGGCCGTTATTTTCTTTGATATATAAACACGGTGAATCAGGTTTTGGGAAGAATACACCTTCATAGTTTTGCGTGCCTAGTATGCTTTGTAAAAATTTAAAATGATCCACCTCTTGTAAACAAATTATGTCTGGATCGTTTTGTATAATTTCCTGTACGATCTGATATTTACGACATTCCCATGTGAGTGCCTCGTCCGGACAACATACAAATCCGTCATTATTTTGACCGAGTGCTATTATCACACAAAAAAAAAAAAAAAATTATAGTATTTAGATAAAACACTCACTTAATAAGTATACATACTTTGCGATAGGATATTCCACTGTAAAAATCGTAAATGTTTTGGTGACGTAATCGGTGGACTGCACACCTTTGAAACAGCGTCCAATTTTAAAACTCGCATACCATCGGTAATGTCGTTCGATAAAAGTCCATTTGATGGTTTTAAAAATTTTCGTATTATTAGCTGGGGACGATATTCACCGCGCATCATTTGACAGTGGCGCACCAAATCAACCGGGTTTAATCCATTTGGTACATCGGTATCATCATCCTGGGTATCACTATTGTTAATCTTGGGCGCCGAATTAAATGAGCCCATTCTGTAATTAGAAATGAAAACAATCCCATTAATATATGTATAAACAAATCAATTTGAATAAATTAATTGGGGCAAACTACTCGGCGGTATATAAACAACCTTGTAGTATCGCACTTTTTATATATAAAAACGAAAACGGTCTATAAATTTTAATTAACTAATAATTTTCAATGTATGTACATTTTATTGTCTGTCGATAAGTTAATTAATTAGAAAATGTATCCGGAAAACAACATCTATGTACATATTGTTGTTGTTTTGCTGATTTTTTTTCAACTCTTTCATTTTCCTTGAATTTAAATTAAATACAAGTGTATTTGGTCATTTGATCGCACGAAATTATTTTGCGATACAAACACGATCACTTAAAACTTATACCAACCTGGTCAATATAACTTTTTGTAAATGTGATTTTCGATCATTTTTACATGGATTTTTTTTACTATGTGCCTTATAACTCTCACACGCCATGCTCGCATATAAATAATTAATTATGTGGAGGATAAAAATTAAGTAAAAAAAAAAAAACTATAGCTCGTAACACTTTAAAACGATTACTAAACGCCAAGTTAAATAAATGTATATTAAAACTATTTCATTTAAAAAAAAAACTGTATATATACACACCTAGCTCTAGACATATTGTTTACTTGGATACATATAATATTTGTAACAATAAGACTTTTTTTTATCTTATTGTATTTAAAAAAATTCACAAAGAAACGATTTTACAATACACAAAACTTAATTCCAATTTTTTTAAAAGAGTTAAATACAAAATAAATTAAAATAATAATACATGTATGTATGTAAGACTATATATACATAATAATATATAAGATCAAAAATGTTATCTCGAACGACGTCGACTGTACAACTCGAAATGAATGGGAAATATAATATAAGACAATATTATCTTGCAGTGTTGTCTTATAACTATAATAGTGATCTTAGTAATGTGATTAAGCGTCGCTAAGATTTGTAAGTACGAAAATAAAATTTCAATAAATAATCATAATTGTTTGAACTTTTAGCTTTTGTGAAATCTGTTTGGAGTGAGTTGCACGGTGTTCACCTGCGATCACAGGGTAGTATTTTCAATATACATACATATATGTACTTTAGCTTACGTATATCGCGTACAATAAAACTCAGTTTGATTTATAGTTGAAACAATATAATTTATCGTAAAATACACAAAAGTTTACAATTTTCAAAGAACCGAATGAACTGAGCTGTTATACTATACCGAAGAGTAAACGTAGTCTGCATATTATTACAAATAAAATAACCGTTGAACCTAATTTCTAAATTCTAAGTTTGTTCCGTTTAATGCTGTGTGTAAACTTTTGTAAATGGCTGATTAATTAGGTTAGTCATTCAAGATAACACTAGATAGTATGAACCAAATAAATTATGGATCTTTTTATGATTCTTATTTTTAAAATAACAAACATTCCGATTTTTGTTGATCGACCATAACAAAATAATAACTAAAACAAAAAGCAACCTCACGATGTGGCTAAATTAACTAAGCAATTGGTAGCCGCCTAGTGGTTAGTAGCATAACTAATCATTTAACCGAAAGTATATGTAAAATTCTTATTGACTTATTTTACATGGTACAACTTTCATTATAGAAGCATAGATTTTTCATTTGTATGTATTAATTAGGGCCGCTACAGTACTCCTTTCACAGTAAGGTTCCCATGTGTTTATCTGTTTGACTGGAATGTCAAATATTACATTTCTTACTTTTTAATCTTTAAAATTGATAGACGACAAAATACCATACGCTATGGTTTGAGACACGAACTAGCAATTGTCTAAATTTTTGGGAAGAAGTGTGCTGTTGTATAAATTCGCCAATCGATAGAGGGGATTGTGAACTTACGCAAGAAAATATTAGAAAATATTTCGCCAGGTAGTTTGAGGCTCGGTCCGTACACTGGGTCCGCTAGGCTGTATTTAAGGACTTCTTGAACACTAGATCTTATGCCCATCAAAATTATAGGTATAACTGAGAACTCCAAGGGCTAGATAAAAACCCAGCAGTTCCCTGTCAAAGACGGAGTACTTGATTTCGGCATGTGACAGTTTCTTGGAAAAGAACGCCAATACCCAACTACCTTTGTTAAATGCGCTTAACTGTGTCAATTACATTCATCAAGCCAAGAGAAGCATTCTGCTGTTTTGGGTCCTTTTGTTAACGTTAACAATTGCGCATGAATTAGTTGAAGAAATTCGGCTAAGCGTGGGATAATAAATCACCATCCCGACGAAATTATAAATCGATTTAATTGAGGTAAGTTTTGATAACTGAGTTAGAGCTTCTAGATGCGCTGCGGCGAAGGTTTTAAGCCATCGTTAGATATGTGGTAATGGAACACCAAAAACACAAAGGTTGAGGTGCGTCGTAAATACCAAGAGGCATTCGTTTATATTCGAATAATCTAAATGGTGTAGTGATTGCCGTTTTAGGTACATCTTCGGAAGCTACAGGTATTGCGTGGTATGCCTCGAAGATTAAGTAAATTTTCGTAAAAACAGTGCACTCTTGCAGATGCACTGAAAAATTGTGAACGTGTGGTATCGGATAAAAATCACATAGATACTAGTCTGTAGTCCTTCCTTTGAATTATGTGGAGTGGTGATGAAACCGGAGAGTAATTTATATAAACCAGGGCCTGTAATTTTGAATATCTTGAAGTTTTTGAGCAGTTTATTTATTTATTTTTAAATTGGAACTCGAATAAGATTCGACACGTTCTATCATTTGTAAAGAAATTTTACGTCAAAGGTTTATAAAAGTTCCGTGACATATATTGGTTTGCGCGGCAAGGTTATCTATTTGAAAGGAAGTGTTGTTGAAAAATAAATATTTAATCTTTAGCTAACCCGCACATATTTTAATTATTAGACCGAGACAATTATTAATAAATAGTGATTGTATATATTATGCAAATATATAAGACAATTAAATCTAGCTATATACTAAATACAAAATCGTGCATATAAATATAAAATGTAGTGTGATAAGTGTTTATGGGTTGGGTTAATAATCTGTATACAAAAATATTAGGGTGCCATATTTGAATCTTTTTTTTTATTTATGTATATATATATATATATATGTACAACATATAAGCAAAGACAACATCAACGAACAAACAAACTTTTTGTATATACGAGTACATATATTCTTCTTCTCGCTTTGAATCATTTTCCAATTAACATCAGCACACATTTTCCTGTATGTTTTATGTATGTATGTATGCATATATGTATACAAAATTCAAGGTGAAAAAAGAAAAATCCATGAACTAAATACAATATTATAAGCTAACATTGAAATCATGTACACATGCCACAAGAATATTATTGTTTGCACCATAACATGAATAGCACAACATTAATGTACGGCGGAAACTTTTCGGTTTCTTTACACAAACATATAATATAACAACAGCAGCAATAACCATTAATATCTATCATCGTTAGGCATTATATAATATATTATTACAACAATAATTAAGCATTAAGAATGGTTTTATAAGTACATAGTAGTAGCAGAAGTGGTTTAGATTTATTTGAAGCCATTATCGATACAAAAAAAACGAGGGTTGTTGATTTTCATTTTAAAAACCAAAAAAGAAAAAATTCTTGCCACATCATTTCATTTTAACCTTTTCCAATCTTTATGTACGAGTACACAGCAAAATCGTTAAATATTTTTATTACACTTGGATTAAAGCCAATCACAATGCGGACCCATATGGTTAATTCAAGTTTTTATTAAAAATTTTAAAAAATCGCTCGAGTTCCTATAATATTGGCCAACAAAAAGTACAAAACGTGAATTCTAAATTTTCTAAAACATTTATTAACATTTTCAACGCTGTGTCATTTAAAATTATGCAAAATATAAACTATGTCGTATCACATGCTATATGAATGGCACGCGATGTGACGTAATTTAATTTGTATGTTTTACGCCGATGGTTACAAATTTTTCTAATTTTTTTCGAATATCTTAAAACAATAATATTTTTATTTATTTATTTAAAATCCTTGATGTCCTTTACAATTATTATTAATAAAACTATGCACATATTAATATAATGGGTGTATAATATTTATCGTAAATACTTTAATTGTGGTCGCGTGGAAAACTGGAAAGGATATTTTTTATTTATTATTCATCGAATAAATTATATAAACATTTTGTATAATAATGAATCGTAAAAATAGGAATAAGCTACCAATCTCCGTGTGAATTTTGTAAATTATTAATGATTACATTTGTAACGTAATAAGCGGTAATGGCAATCGATATTTTCAAAGCGATCGTTGATTGATAAGCCTAATAATAGTGGCTTGTACACGTGATTTTTAAGCACATGTTCATCAGTGAAAATAATTTAATTCAATTTGTGACGATATATGCATTTTGTTATTCTTGATTCGTTTGTTTATTAAAGATACATCACTCTAGAAGGGGCTTGACATTTAAGATTATATATGGTAAGTTATCGATTCATGCGGGTGTCTTATAATATTTAATTCTGATGAATTCGAAAAACTATATAATTGTCATATTGAAAAAATATGAATTAAATTACAACAAGTAATGCGTGTTCTATAAATGAAAACTTTTCAGTTATAGCAGTTTAGAATTCAAATTCAAATTCGATGTTATATATTCTAACTCAAATTATATAGTCAAAATCGAAAATTAATTGTAAGTGGAAATCGAATAATTCGGCAGGTTATAACCAAATAATTTTTTTTAATTTTAAGACGTTAGCAACACGATCGTTGCAGCTTTTGCCTTACATAGAAGTGCAACAATATACGTACATTAATATTGCCCGATTTAAATTCGAGAAAATGTCATTAACCTTTGTATCAACATATGTATATATATTTAAAATTAATGTTTACGGTTTAATTCCTTCTTTCAAATTGGTTCAACTCATCTTCTGTTAAAATTTTCAATTTTCTCTATTCAAGTGGCAAGCATAAACAAGATGGGGTCAACAGTTATATGAGATTGTATGGTGGTGGACAAGGAAGCAGCAGAGCTATGCACTGTGGTTTCGTGAACCTGAGTTCACCCTAAGTGATTTTGTAAGAATGTAAAGTATATCGCGATGTAACCCAATCTATAACTTAGTCTAATCACTTGACATAAATATCGGGATATCAGAAGTATTACACTTTTACTGCATAATTCGCACATTTTAGTTTAAAAGTAGGCACAAGTAGAAAAAATAATATTAATTCGCTTCGTTTGACATATCTTACATTTCTTAATAACGCTGAAGAAAATTGATATCATATAGCAATAATAAACCAAGCTGTAAACATGATCAAAGTCATCATCTCACGAAATTATGTTAAACACAACAATAAACTATACAAACAAAAGGGTTTCTCATTATCAGGCACACTAGCAAAAATATTCATCAACAATTTAGAGCAGACACACATTCTTCATAACACCGACCATTTACGGAAACACATAGAATATATTAGGTATATGTACGTTGATGATGTTTTAATACTTTTCAACGGCAAACCGAGATAACTCAAAATACTCCACCATTACATAAGCAATATTCACCCAAACATTAATTTCACATTAGATACAGAACAAAGCAAACTGATTAATTATTTGGACATTACACAAACCAACCATATACCATATTCATTCCACATTAAATCATCCACAATCACACAAAACAGGGGCCTATCGCCATTTGATAACCTTATTCCTTTAAACACATCACTAAACAGATAGCATTCAGTATGATCGACGACATGAACATGGAATATAAAAGAAAAGTGCGCTTGAGATCGCTCACCACTTTACAAACAGAGGGAATGGAAAACCAGAAATACATAACAACAAGAAACACATCACTAATGGATCAGTTTCGACAATAAGGTCGAAATTCTACACAGAATAAAGCAATATAGTTCTAAGAAAATAACATGATAGTGCACAAAACCAAAAAATGGATCTCGTCTAACATGCAGTCCCGCAGCTTCATATATAACGGCCCAGTCCGCCACTGGTTCCGAAAATTAATTGACACGTAACATTAATTTTAGCCGAGCTTTACATCAGATATTACATTCCATTCTCTGCTCCTACATGTATGGATATATATATATAATATACTTACGTATATCCGATTAATTATGTTTGGATTGAGTGTCGATCCCGAGTACATCGTGCAAATTAAACATAAATCCACCCGAACATGACTCACCTACAGCTGGAATGCGAATTAGTTCAAAACGAATAAATTTTACTAAATCTATAAACTGGGCAAGAGACTTACCGCATGCGAGGAAACGTACATTTTATAGAACTTCTATACTAATCAAAATTACACTTTCAGCATGAGACAATTCATTCCTCCATCCGTTAAAAAATGGGAAACCATATAATGGTCGTAAATAATACTCAACGAAACATATAGAACTGCAATTAACAATAAAAACCGGTCACATGAACAATTTCAATCATTATTTAAAGTCACTCCGAAAACTAGTTAGCTGGGCCCAATGGCATTCCAGAAAATGTAATCTATATGTTTTCCCGTCAATTTAAAAGTTTACCTTGTGACATCTTTTTTGTTGACGTTAAATTGCTATGGGAAATAAATTCATTCGGATTATAGAAACAAAATAAGTGACATTTAATTTGACCAAGGAATTGGAAAAAAAATTCGACTTAGGCTGTGAGTCAATCAGTTAAAAATATAATTAAAAATTAAAATTTTGACAGAAAACTCAAATTTATTTTTGTTTGATCATCATAAAATGAGCAAATACATAAATCGAAAAATTTGATTTTCCAGTCAAAATTTTAATTTTTAATTATATTTTTAACTGATTGACTCCCGGCCTAAAATTAAATTTAAAATAGTGTAAATCTGCGCTATCGAAATTTACATTAAACACGAAAAATTTGTTTGTTTGCCACCTAACTTTTGCCTGTGACATCTAATTAAAAGACGGTGAACTAAAAAACACACGATATTTAGTTGAGTCCTAAACCATTTTTGCATCAAAGACACAAATTTTTCAATAAGTTGATCTATTGATTTGACTTATCGATAAAAAATATTATTCAATTAAATTTTCAATTCTCTCGCTTATTAGAACGAATTTTTCCAAAAACGTGTGTTAATTGCTAGATAATATCTTCCTGAATGTACCCATATATAAAACATTTACAGATTAGCAGAAAAATATTGATAAATTTGGTTTGTGAGTAAATGGTTCTTGTCAAAAATTCATCAACTTTGAGACGTAATTACAAGAAAACTATAGCGAATTTAAAAAACAACGCGTATTACTCGCTTGCAAATATATTTAACTTTGCTACAAAAAAGTTAAGTCATTAAGTCAATACCTAAGATACGATTTGTACGATACACAGGTTTATAATAATATAAAAATAAAGGGACAAATTACTAGATTCTCTAGCAGCAAGCAATTTTTCATTTGGGAAAATAAAAAATTTTCGATTCAAATTATTAACGTTTAGTATTCATTGTGACTTACTAATTCGAGGGGTATATTCCCCATATGGTCCAAAATACGACTACTCGATTAAATACATCAATGCAAACTTGAATTTAAAATTAAATGTTTAAATTTTTTAGTAATAGTAAAAAAACATGAAAAGATTGCAACCAAGATCTTGGAGTAGCAAATAAAACTTATAGGAAGTGAGGACTATTAATATCGAAAGTTGTGTAAGTTGTGAACTCAAAAAATCTCTCGTAATGTATTGTTTTTTTCTGCTCTACGACTTGCAAATTGCGAATTTAGCTAGCTTATTTACCGAACAAACATAACATGAGTTGTCCATCTGGTAATTGCTGTATACAGGGTGTCCTGGTTTGGGATGCTAATCACCCCTCAATTGATTAGCAGCCCAAATTCGGACACCCTGTATGTTAATATGACGTATATCTTGATGACGTATTTTATTTATATTTCTTTGAGGTATGTGCTATACGAGTACATATATCCCTCTAATTATCAAAATTGATGTCGATATTTAACGGCCCTAAAAAGTCTCTAAAATAGTGTAAATCTCCGCTATAGCAATTTGCAAAATTATATATAAAAAAATTAAAAAAATTGATTTGTTTGCTACGTACGACATCTAATCAAGTAAGGATGAATTAAAAAATACCACGATGTTTAGTTGAGACCTAAAACATTTTTGCATCAAAGTTATACATAAGTTCATCATGTCCGATAAGTTTCAAAATTTGACCTAATTATTTCGTGTGCGGAGATTTTTAGATTGAATTTCAATTTTTGTATTTTTTCAACCTAAACATTTTAGAAATTGGGTCTAAATAGTTAGTCCGAATTTGCTATAATTTAATTTAGGTCGCAATTCCATAAAAAAGAATTTTGAATCTAAAATCCTAATATTATTAATTTCTTTCTAATCATCATTGCATCACAAATTTTGTTGACTTAAATAGAAAATACTTTTATTGCGAAATCAATACGATAATTATAGTTCTGTCACAGTTTTATTTTGGAACAAGCTGGCCTTAATATGAGTTAGGTCCAAGTTTCTTAATACTTATTTCGAAATTCGATCTAAAATAAAAGGAAATTCAGAAATTTCACGGAGCCATCCTGAGATATATGTATTTAAGCAGTAAAAATGATTAAAATGTAAAACGAATATCAGGCTTTCAATAACAAATTTTAGTCGACCGTGCAAAGCAATCGCTCAGTAAAAAACACGAAAAATGGTTTAGCACTGTGACAAAACAATTT
Source organism: Tipula unca (assembly GCA_951394425.1). Classification (NCBI taxonomy): domain Eukaryota; kingdom Metazoa; phylum Arthropoda; class Insecta; order Diptera; family Tipulidae; genus Tipula; species Tipula unca. Next base: position 105,832,186 of record OX596382.1, on the reverse strand, counting down.
TCCGTGTGTTTTACTAAGTGAGTGTTTGGAATTTTTGACTAAAACTGGGTATCGAGAAAATATTTTTTTTAAATTTTAGTCGAACTTTCAAAGCACTTATGTAGTACGCACAAAGAATTATCTAGCACTAATCCAAGACAATTTTCTTCCGTTTTAATATGTGAGTTTCGGAAAAGGTCGGCTAAAATATGGTATCGAGAAACAATTGTGTATAACGTTTTGGCTATACTGTATTCCTGATAGTTAGAAATTTCCACTAAACCATTTTTAGTCGTCTCGTGAGTGTTAACGTATAAGACAAAATTAAATGTTGCCAAACATATACAAAGGGAGTTATAAATTTTGTTCTGCGAGGCCCAAAGAACTACTAAGTTCAATTTAGCGTGGCTACAAAAAGTCTGGGTTTCGAGATTTTTTATAATATTGTCCGTTGATCGTTCATAGATTTTTTTGTTCAAATACGCGATGGATCAATAAAATTCACGATCGATTTTATGTTCAAAATATGATTCGGCCTCTATATATTGTTCAAGATCATGATCACTTCATAAATATATATATTATTGTTTATGGAAGGTAAACACATATACATATAAGTATGCTCAAATTATATGATCTCAAACCTACTAATGATCGGACACGCGTATAATAAAACTAACGATGTATATATAATTTAGGACAAGGATCAATCTAAATCGAATCGATTACAACCGCTACCGATGATTTTTTTTTTAATTTAATTAAGATTGGGTTATGTATAGCTTATGTATATATAACCTTATCCAGGGTTAGATGACATTCTAAACTCAAAGTAAATTTCAAGTTTATTTGTATAAAAATATAGGTAACTTATTATATAACTATACATATAATTTCAATTTAATTATCTATAATAATCTATTAATTTAATAGATGAATATGTATATACATATGTATGTATATATACACATAACAGCGGTTATGAATAATTTAAGGTCTGTGACCTTTGTATATAATATGTAAGAGAATTTATTTTCTATAAATAATTTCAGGGACGCGCGCGCTTACAGGTTAAATTCAATTTCTTAAGCTGATCGATGTTTACAAAAGTGAAATGTGCAAAATGCACATATATGTATATATTATATAGTAAATAAATAGGAAGTTGGAAATATTGTTTAAATACCGAGTAGTTTAGTAGTTAGACATTTATTATTGTTAAGGTCGTGAGTGATGTATTTAGAGATTTTATACCGCGATATTGACAATTATTTGATTTAGCGTAGTAGGAAACTATATATGAGATAATATATGTGTATACTTGTTGTTGGAGACAAATATTTGCGCGCTAATATGGAAAGTAGTATAGTATATAACACCCAAAACACGCCGCTGTCAACATACCTCAAATTCCATCATACCTGTAGGTTAAAAAATAAAATCTTGGCGCCATCGATTTATCTCACCCAGAATACATATATTTCAATCACACAACCATAATATACCAAATTGAGATTCTCGATTAAATCGCAATGTATACAAACGGCTTAATCGTGTTATGATAATTTTGTAATTTTTTTTTTTTTGAAATATAAATGAAGGCCATACATTAATGTATATATAGTAAGTACGCGCTTTATCATCATCTTATGATCAATTTTCAATTAAAATAAAATAAAGTAAAATATAAATTATTAAATCAAATGGTGGCGCCTCTATATGATTCTAATAATCTGTATATATACCGAGACCATAATCTCAATTCAGTAATCAGTTTCTTTTCATTTATTTAGTTGTTTAATTTAGAATATTTTATAGTTTCTAGATATCTGTATCTAATCACGATATACGAGAACATATATACGTATATATATATATATATATATGAACTGAAAGTACAAGAAGAACGAACGCGACCATAAATATGCCAATGGCGTCGCATGGTATTTAAAGTATTTCTATATTTGTACATAATCTGCACGATTTACTTCCGCAATCTTGATTTTGCTTAAATTAACCATACCGCTCAATCCGGTATGATATATATATATATATATATATATATATATATATATATATATATATATATATATATATATATATATATATATATATATATATATATATATATATATATATATATATATATATATATATATATATATATATATATATATAGATACATCGATCACAATCTAATCCAGACTGAGTTAAAATTTCTTAAAGTGAAAATTATATCGCTATATGATCGCACTTTTTGTATACATAATACGAGTACATAAAAAAAACTGGTAGCTTTATTTATAAGATTACGATCCGCGAATAATAATAATCAAAACAAACTTTCAATTTATATACAATTATATATAGCTATGTACCTATTTATAAAAAAAAACTGTCGATCAATCATATAAATATCTTTAATAACGACATCAAGAGATAAAGTCAATTATGTGGCGTTTGTCTTTCGAGATCGATCTCAATCCACTGGCGACGACAATTTTTCTCAAATCAATAACATGATTGTATCGAAGAAATAACATTTTTTATATTCGCCTTAAGAATCGTATATACCAGTGTTCCATATTTACGGTTTTTGCTTATTTATATATTCTTATATGTACATGGTATAGTAGAAAAGCAACGGTTAAATAATGACCTTGAACTCGCGCACTGTATACAAATATGTAATTATTTTTTAAGTTTCGCGAATTAAAATTGTTTTGAGTATAATACACATAAAGTGAATGGGTTGTTTACTATATGAAAGAGTATATTATGGATAGATCCTTTAATTGATATGATTAATGAGTTGTTTACAATATTTGTGGGTGTTGTTGTATACTCAATGTTCCCATTTGTGTATATATATCAAATAGGAAGAAGTGTTTTCGTAAACTTTAGAACTATGTATGTATATAGACACAGATCGATTGTTTTCGATAGAATTTGATTTTGTTTTGATTTGAGCGTATAAATAAAAATCAGTATAGGATCTTAGTATAGATCCTTCCATTAGAACGACCCCATTATATAATAAATGCTGAGTTTAAATTCCGACCATCGTATCGACCCGGGCCTCAGGACACGTTTTACTGTAGTCGCGGATCTCTAACTAATATATTGATTTTTTTCTCAAAACTAATTAAAAATTTGATGCAATAATTCTGTGTTTTTTTTTAAAGAAACTGGTTAACTGAATTGAGTTATATTTTTTTCCAAATTTCCTTCCGAATAAAAAAATTTTTTTAAAAAAGACTTAGATTTGTAAAACTAGTTATCTTTACTTAAAATCTATCAAAGTGCCACTTGTTTGCTAATAAAACTAACTATCTGCAGATTTCAACTTTATGTAATTTAAATCATGAAACACCAATACAGGATATCTGACATACATATTTTCAAATATGAATTGTGATTTTCTCCATCTTCTTAAATTGTGAATACGAATAAAACCAATAAATATTTCTAAATTTTACCACGCTTATATTCGCTCACTCTGTGTGTTTGTATCGTCAAATTTTGTAATCAATTTTTCTACCACTTCCGGTAGTCCAATTGAGCTGAAATTTTGCATGCAGGCTTAACTTAAAGCCTTTTAGGCTTTTCAAAGCTTTTTAGGCCGAAAAAATGTAAGAATCTTGTATTGTCATCGGAGTTAAGCCTGCATGCAAAATTTCAGCTCAATTTTACTATGTGGTTGAAAAATTGATTACAATATTTGACGATACACAGAGTGAGCTAATATAAGCGTGGTAAAATTTAGAAATATTTATTACAAAATTTGACAAAGACTTATAAAAGTTAGCTACAATAAAAAACAATCATATGACATAGTGCTCTGACAAATGTTAACATGGTAACAAAAATGTATTTAAAAACAACTTTTTAAAAAAGCACGCTTGTATTTGCTTTGAAAAGGCTTTGAAAAGTAGAAACTAAAATTTTTCTTCCTTACTTCTATCAAGGTATATTTATAACAAGTAGAAATTTAAAATTAATATGACTAAAAATATTAGCGTGGAGCGCTCCTTCTAAAATCTAAATGTATATACTATCTCTCAATATATCATTTTTACGTTAATACATATGCCCCAGCAAAAAATCTATTCTTAGGATACATCAGAATAGGCTGTTCCATTAGTGTTACTAAAAGACTTTACTAAGAGTGTACTTCGTGTGTCTAGTAGCTTTAAATTACTAATGCCGTAAAGGAGCGCCCCACGCTTATATTTTTAGTCATATGAATTTTAAATTTCTACTTGTTATAAATATAGCTTGATAGGAGTAAGAAAGAAAAATTTTATTTTCTACTTTTCAAAGCCTTTTCAAAGCAAATATAAGCGTGGTTTTTAAAAAGTTTTTTTAAATATATTTTATTAAAGTCGTTTTGGTTTTAAATCGATTACCCAAAAATGATGTTGTTGCAGTTAACTAGTTATACAATATAGAATGTAATAAATCTTTGTCTAGAACCAAAATTCGAAATACTTATCCAGTTTTAAATACTTTTAAATATATTTTGTATACGAAACGACCTGTCTACTACTTAGATATAGTCTCATAGAGATGTATACGTATTTATAATTCGTCGAGGCATAACAAGTTACAAAACCAAAATTTTCGATTAATTCCATATCCTGAAATTTCTAAATTTCTAATTACGGATGAGGTGCAGAGAAATGAAGAGATTACCTATATAATCGATAATTGAAATTAAATTTGACATTTACAATTCTCAATTTGAAATCGAAATCTTACCTCAGTTTTGAATAACAAAAATTTTTTTATTATGTTTAGGGTTAGAAAAATTTTGAATGTTTTTTTTTGCATTTTTGTTTTGAATTTTTAAAACTTGATTATATTAAACGCCCATGAAATGAAAATCTTCAATTTTTGCAATATCCAAAATTTAGAGAAAATTAAGTAGAACTTTTGAATATAATGTGATTTTTCGATTTTCGGAATATTAAATTATTATTATTATAAAATTCTACAGATTATACAAATTTCCCCAACATTTATTAAAATTTATAAATGACAAATGAAATGAGTACAATATATAGTGTGTGAAAGTATACACAGTGATCAACATAAACAGTAAGAGCCGATATTAATATAAAGTGAACCCATCGCGTACCATGTCATGAATTTTAGAAAATTTTTCGTTCCATTTTTAATATTAAAGCACTTCTTAAATTTATTAAAATACTTAAAATAGAGTGAATTTAAAATTTAGTGCAATTTTCAAGTTTTGAAAATTTCTTTAATTTTCAGTTGAATTTATTTTTTCAACGACCGACCCTTGCAAAATTTATTAGGTGAGAAAGGTCTAGCGACTGAAATTAAAAATCGTATTCCACATCTTCATGAAAATTGACATTGAGGTCGATGCAGTGCAAAACGAGATATGCTTTTCAAAAATGTTTTAATTTTTTTCCTAATGATCTATTAATCATAGGGTTTACAATACACAATAGTTTCAGTTTGAATAAAGTTCAACCATACATTGGCAAAATAAACATCGAATAACAATAACTATAATTTTTAAATTAAATTGTAAGCTTTTACAAGAACTTGTGCACGCCTGCAGTTTTAATTCAATTGCAAATCAACTCTCGACATTGAATTTACATAAAACGTGAAAGGCTTTAAAAAAATTAAAAACAAATTCAACGTGCTGCATGCACGAGGTATAGTATATCGTATTTTTCGTGGAAATTAAATACTGGCCCCAGCTCGGAGTACCAATAATCAGGCACTAAAAAATGCCTTATACATGAAATCTTATAGGCAAACAGTTTTCAGAAGCAGAACTATCACTTGATGACACATAGCCACTTTTTTTAACGTTATAGTTGGTTTTAATTAATTTTATTGGAGGTTCGAATTAGAATTAATCTATAAAATTTTATGAATTTCTATAGAATATAATTTAATTTTTATGATTCTTTAAAATTCAAAAAAAAAATTGGTATTTGCATGACAAATCTTAGACTTTCAAAACGGAATTTTATAACATTATAGATAAAATTTAAAATTTGAAAGTTAAAATTGAAGTTTCAAACACTTCATATAGTTAAATTTTACAACTTTCTTTTAGTTTGAAAAATCCATAGTTTGTACAACATTTCAATTAAAGTTACATTAAATCTTAGAATTTTGAACTTATTTCTGTTAAGATGTTAGGATTTAAAAAAACATAAAAGAGTTTGAAAAAGTTCGAAATATTTCAGAAATTTGAAGTTTGAATGACACTATTTTAGAGATTATATCAGAATTTTAAAATTAAAATACATCCATCTCGTCGATAGTTAGAATCAGCAAGTTTGCACACAATTATTACAATTTTACTTTATATAAAAGCTCCATTTGTCAGATCATTTGACAGTTTCGAAAAGTGCACAAATCTCAATTTTTAAGTTTACGTATTAAAATAGCTTTATAAGGTTCACAATTTTGAACCTTATAAAGCTATTTTTGAGCTAAGAAAGTCATACTACCAAAAACTAAAATTAGTTGGGATATTCAGATTGTTTCATAGATGGTTAAATGTCAAAATTTTAGAATTCATAGTTTACCAGAAATTTGATATAAGTATATAGACAATAATTCGGTATGTCATAATATTCTACCACCATAAGGTTTCAATAATTTCTACTTTGAATTTTAATAATTTTCTGAGACAACTCAAAATTCTACAAATTTTTTTTTTGAAATTGTAAAATTAGTTTGGTCTTGTGAGTTGGAAGTCAACATATATTTCAATCAACTTATATTCAAACCTTACTAAAAAATTCAATATATTCAGAAAGATTTGTATTGAAAAAATCAAAATACACTTCAAAATATATTTTTATGATTTGGTTTACCCAAGAATTTAATCAAACTGATTTACCAAGGATTTGTTTCTTAACTTTTTCAGCAGAGTTTGACAACCAATTCTGAAATTAATTAATTTTTTACAGATTCAGAAGTAAAATTCATTGTATTTTGAAACTCTAACTTGAATTAAGTTTGAGGACACAGCGAGCATCACAACCAAGTTAATTTAAGTTAAAGTTCAGAGTAAAACATCGGACAATAATCTAATACACATAATTTTAATTGAATTAGAATGAATTTAAATGAATTGGAATAGAATTTAAAAATTAAAAATTTGTTCAAGATCCAATCAAATATAAATTAAATTTGAATTGAATTACAAACTTAAGTGTTTAAGTTAAAGCGATTTCAATGCTATCGGAGGTAAAAGGAACCAATGCTTGGTACGAATTGTTTGAATAGTGGTTTGATCGATTTAAAAAGAATTTTATTAATGATTAGAATTTGAACGAGTTTAATGATAATATTTGAAATAAGGAAAAAAACTCAGTTAGATCATTTGACTGGAATAAGAACAAATCAAAAAATATATATACATATATAACCTAAAATTTGTGTTTGAATGGCAATATCAACTTCGCAGTAATTTTTGTTTTTGTTATGTTGGTAGCAAAATTAATACAAAGTTACCTCGCCGATACAAAATAATAAATAAAATAATCAGTTTGCATGCAATTTGACTTGTTTTTTTTTTGACTTGTTTATTATACTACTGAAATCAAGATTTTTCTAACACAAAAACGACGGCAACTACATCTAAATTTACTGTGAATTTATGATAAGTGTTCGGAAATTAATTCATCTAAACACTTGAATGTATGTATATATGAGACGAATAAAATAAATTTGAAATTGTGGGCAGTTTGGAATATAAAATATGAAAAATACTAAAAACACAGATTAAGAACCATACCAATTTAAAAATAAACAAATATTGTTAAACACTTGATTTCAGTCATTCACCAACAATTTAATCATAAATTATTGACACAAATCTTATAAATTATAATTTAAAAAAAAAAAAATACATTTTACATTTCAATCAATGACGTGCATTACGTACATTTCCCACATTGAAAGGAAAACAAATGATTCATTTAATCCCAATTAATTTACTTAATGTATATACATATATAAATAATAAACAGACATTACCTTGTAAGTAAAGGTAGACGACTAAAATTTCTTGTTGTCGTTATTAGAAAACATAATGTTGTTTGTTTAACGAGTAAGCCCATTTTTTGCGCACTATATTTAGGGTATACCTATATAGTATATTTATAATTTTATTTAATTCAATATTTAATTTTAAAATACTAAATTATATTTATTATAAATGTATTAATAAAATTGATTATTAAATATTAATTCATCTGGATCGTTGTCCTAAAAATATATAATATAAATTGAAACGTTAAAATTTATTTAAATACATTTATATACGTTGATTGGTTTATGCTTTTTACCGCGTATATATGTTGAGTGTTTGATTTGTTTTTCAATTATTTTATGTTTAATTAAATTACCAAATCGTGTACAAATTGGCAATAAATTATGGTAATATAACTATGAATTGCTCTCATAACCATTTGAAAATATATTGTTCACAAATTACGATTAGTTTTTGTACTCTATTATGGCTGTGCAAAAAAACAAGGTCTTGGTCATATTAAATTATTTTTTTTATTTTTAAGTAAATTAAGTAAAAGTATTCACTTTCATTATACACAAAAAATTATTATATACAGTTTCACTTTGATCTATACCTAACGAACTAACTTAACTATTCAACCAATAATAATTAACTGACATTTTATAGCATATAATCGTCTTGCTGTCTGGTGTGTACCACTTATAATTTGTATATGTATCAACCTTCAATAATTTTTACACTTGATCAAGGTGAATGATATATTACTTATATATATGTGATTTTCTTCTTTATGCGTTTTTAATGAATGAAATCAGTTCAAAACTTATGTCGATTTTCTTTGGTTTTACAAAAAATATCAATTATTTTCGTGCCAATCGAAAACGAAAAATAATTTATTATTTTTTGTCTTTGTGTTGGTATTTTGACATTTTGTTTTCTGTCAGTTTAATGTGAATTTCATGTGAATAAAATAAATATAATGAATCATTTTGTGTTTTATTTATTATAATCTATCTATGTATTATTTTAATTTATTTGTAATATTTTTGCTTTAAATTTTAAAAACTAGAAGCAATTCGATTGCGTTTTACTTCGCCCAAATGCTTCAATACATTGCCAGTTACATTTTCTCCCGAGTTATCAGTTGAATCATTTTGTTCTGTCGATGTTATCTGCTGATCTTGTGTACGATCTGAGGTAATGTTTGATGCCTCATCCCATAAATCGCCACTGTCAATGCAGACTACCTCGTCAACAAAATTATGGACAACTATTATGGACAAATTATTATAACCACACAGCAAGAAAACCATTGAATTGACATAAAAATGACGAGGCGTCTATTTGTCATATTTGACATTTCTATTTTTCAATGTAGTGGTAGTAGATTATAGAAAAAATCATGATTTGAAAAAATTGATTATACATCAAAAAATAATCAATTATTTTCGCCAAAGAAAAATGAAATCCTGAAAAATATCAATTATTTGTCAAAATAATCAATTATTTTTGACCAAAGAAAATCGACATTAAGTCGAAAATTTCCGGTATTACAATTCAACGTATACATGAAACCTGAATAAATGACAAATTACGTCTGCGCGCCCATACACATATACTATATTTTATTATGTCCAAGGATGCGGAAAAGTTGAGGTCAATGAAGTATACTCGTATATGTATACATTTAATGCAACTTGTTACATCAAAAAACAATATACACAGTTTCTATTAAACAACATACACATTAATCCGCTGCCGTAGCAAAAAAAGTAAAAGTTGCAGTAACAACATTTTAAACGCGGTTTGTGTTGTTGCACTGTGCATATAATATGAATACACACAAAAAATGAGTAATTTTCTATATAAATAATCAATTAGACGGCGATTAATCTATATACACGACAAACATAACACTTTCTTTCTATATATAAAATTATATATAAATAATTAATTTTACGAGTAATAGTGAATAGTGATTATATATATTTACGATAATTAGAGACTAACTTCATTCCGGTCATACAAAAGATGTACATAATTTTACAGCACAAAGAATTCGATCTACATTATTAAAAAAAAAAACGTAAAACGCGATCGATATGTGTGATTCATGCATTTATAATTGACCTTCGATCAGAATTTATTACCTTACTGCGTATACATGCTATGTATACATACATAATAGTGTTTTGTCTTTTCTTTCAATTTACTTACGAACGCGTTCTTTATATTATTAAACTTGAACTAGATCATGTGTGTAAGGAGATTTATATATAGCAAATAATAATCACCCTCACATTATGTACATATATACAGTGTCCAGTTTGCGGAAATTTCAATGAACATTTTTATTGATTCTTGTACAACATATTCTATATATGTATAGGAAGGTTTGAAATACGATCACCGAATATTTCTGATCAGTTTTATTCGTTCGCTGCCGAAATTGCTAAATCGAATGACGTTATTTGCATCGACGACAATGCAAAATAATTGACATTGGACAACTTAAACATAATATGCAACAAATCTGATTTATTGAATAAACATCTGAACTGTAAATTACTACTTACTAATGGATTTATTAATTCCCAATTACATGAAACCAAAAATATTAGAAACTTTCTTTAAACTTTAAGATTATTTAGCTGTCAAAATGGCAACTAGAACTAAAATTGATTTCCAGTACTGTACCGATATAGCAAATATTACGCAATATTATAGAATTACATTGTATTCCATATAGTAACATCATTAAGTAAGAAGCCTCTTATTATAAGTTAAGAACATGTAGTGTATATACATTATTTGCAATTGACTATTGTAAGATTTTACACCCAAATATTACATAACAAACTTCATATTATACTTACGGTTAAAAACAAAAGAGAAATTTGGTTTAGTTGCGAATACTTTTATTAGACAATTTGTGACACATACCGGCTGTGACAGATTTTAAAATGTACCCCGGATCTTTTCATATAGTATGACGCATCTCAATATTCGATGCGTCTACCGTTTTCATTTTTGATTCACATATGTATGTATCTCTTAACGAGAAACCCTATTCTTATTGAATACATCAAAGATTACGACGTTTTTAAAATTGCTTTGTACGACAGTAATGCAGCGCGGTGTTATTATTTAATTCAAAACTGTCACGTATTTAATGCAAATTTAGCATTCTTTGTATTTGTGCTGATGGTAATGTCACGCAGTCTTTTATAATGTCAGAGTCTTTTATATATGTATATGTATGCATTGTATGTCATAATGTACAGTAATTTAATTATGCTTGTTTTTATAAAATATTAAATTTTAAAGTCTAACCACTAAATCTAGGAACTAACCTTGCTTTTCATATAGTTTTTCTTATTTTCTACTACCACAGTTTAGAATAAAAATCGTCGTAATAAATAAATAAATATCCGGATAATAGTACATTACGTACGAGTCCTTCAAAATTTTTATTTCCTAATCTATAATACAATTAGTAATGTTTATTCATTACATATACATTATTCTTATCGTTTCCTAAGAATTTAGAAAATAGAAAGTGAACGTGGCTAGGCTATCGTATTCCATTTTCTGATGTAATAATTTGTAAATTTGAGAACAAAAAAAACAACATAACTCGTCACATATCACTAAGTGCACATATTTGACATTGAAACGGATAGAATAGTGGCGTCAATACTAAACTAAATTAACAAAAAAAATATAAAATTGAAACAAATTGGGATGATCTCATTAATTAATCAACTGAAAAATTTCAATAAAAGCAACAACAAAATAATTTAAATGTTATATTTTGTTTCGCACAAAATAATATTTACTATGTAATGGTTCAACCTATAATAGTTCAGCATTTTTGTTTTTGGATTTGACGTACCTCGTGAACATTTAACGTGCGTTCATTCGTATTTGTTTTGTTATAGTCAAATGAGGTGATTTCTTGAATTTAAATTATTTCATTAATTATATTATAGAATTTAATTGTAAATTAATATAATATTATGGTATAGTTCTAAATTATTAATTTTTTTTGTTAATATTGTGTTTAATGATGGAGTGTGTTTATAATTGTTATCAATCGAATCGAACATGTACCTATACGAACATGCGCTTGATATTTGAAAAAATGGTGATAAATATTTTCTTAATTGGAATTGGTATGTATAATTTTGGCTCTGACTGCATTGCGGTTGTTGATTTAATTTCTGTTCTTTTATTCTACTGAAACATGTTTCAATTTCTATTCATATTTTACAATAACAGTCAAGTTAACTAAAATTCTACAGAGATTATCCATGAAAAAATTTAAGAATGGCAGAAGTAGTGTACACAACGAAATGTGAAATAATTACTAAACATATGTTTATCAATGAACGATGCGTTATTTGTGATCGCGACACACCTCCACATAAACAAAAATATAACAAAATTCCACTTATTTCCACTTTGGTTGGTGTACACAAACAAATGGTGTAGCCCAAGTAAATTATAAAAATAATATAAAACGTAGTTGAAATAAAAATTGTTTGGCAATGATTCAGATTTATAATATTTACCTTACTAAATATATTAATAATTCACGAGGTGGTACATAATCATTTCCTTCATCGTCGATAAATTGCGGTGACTGATCCAGTTCCATTTCAACTTTTCGTGCAGCCAAACGACGTTTCACGGCTGGCGACGTGAGCATCGAGGCTTTGGCAAGCGCTTCAGCGACTGCCAATTTTTGCCGGAAATCATTTATATTAAAATTTTGTTTTAACTCGTGTGCTTCATGTTCATCGAGCTCAGGGATCACTTTATCATCATCACCACCACACTTATTATTGTTATCATTTTCATTATCATCTTCGTTATTATTATTGTTATTACTGAAAAATCGATTTTCACCATGTTCTATTATAATTTCCGGTGATAGACCATCACTTGAAATTTTATCATAGCTTTTACGATTATTATAGTCAATTATGATCGCCGATATTGGTAATTCTTTACCAATTGATGGACGTCTACGATGTCCATACATAAAATTTTTATTTTGAATTTGTGATGTCATTTTAGTCACAAAATTGGCAATTAAAAAATATATAAATAAAAATGATAATGTTTATTTAATTATGTCACATTAATACCAATAAATAAAAAGTCACGTTAATAAATTCAACACTTTATATAGAAAAAAAATACACTTGTCATTAAATAATTATTTAACACAATAAAAAATTCACACAACACTTCTTCCCTTCACTATGTTTTGAAGTTAACTGATCAAAATATCATTCATTACTAATAAAAACATAAAAATTTATAAGATCTTTATATTAAAAAAAAAAACAAAACAAAAGGAAAAATAGAAAGAAAACGAAACAACAAAAATATCAACAAACAAAAAAATAAATAAACAACGATCTTACAAATAATAACAACAAAAAACAGATACCGCGCGCGCGAAAAAAATATCGGAATAATTGTAAAATGTATATGCTCACGCTTGCATACAATAAACAATACACACAATATATATACCTACAACAAGATCGCTAAATGAAAGATCGATAAAATATAATTAACGAATTTTATCGTTTGTATATATACATAATTATATTGTAAATTGTATTAAAAATCATATCGATGATCGTACAGTTCTTTATATTTTCTTAAGTTAGTGTATTACATTTACTATGAATGACGATCGCTTGATAAGATAAAGATATGATCGGGTTAGTTAGTCATTCAAGATAAAATATGTACGCGAAATGTATGTTTTTGTTCGAACATATCGACACTTAAGTGTGGTGTGCAATATGAAATGATGAAACAAATTGCGATCTTGTTCGATTAGTGTACTATCAACAATCGAATTATTTTTATTAGAAAACATTTTAATCTTAAATTGACCAGTACAGCAGATTAAAATAACAAACTGAACTTCATATTTCCACACTTACAAATTTATTTGCGTTTTGAAATTTACAAGGTAGTTTATTGTTTTTGAAATTTTTGAAATTCTTAAGTTTTTTTTTCTTTTTGTGTTTATATTTCTGCGGATAAAACCATTATGTTAGTGATGTTGTGCAGCTCTACTTGTCGGATATATATGGTGTTGTGGCGATAGAAAAGTTACTAATCAAATAAAATTCCCAACACTGAGGCTCATCAGTTAGTAATAGAGATAAAATGGCATTTAAAATTTTACAATATTTCGTGTTAAAAGAGCCCAATCACAATATATGTCAAAATATTATACCACAAAAAGCTTTCTATGCTTCCGGACTGTAGAGGTAATTAACGCGTATGCCATTTTTTCGGTTTATTGTCATTAATCTGATTTGTTTGATATGAAAATCAAAATTATGGTATACAAATACTGCTCTAGTGCTCTATATGTACCACTATAACGAAATAAGGATAGCCTCAGAGCGCACTCGAATTAACAGAAAATTGTTTATTTATAATGTATTCAAGTAAAGCCAGTGAATAAACTGATTCAATGTTAAATAAATAAAATTGTGCTTCCATAAAACGCAGCTCGTGAATGAGATGAGAACAACCCAAAATAATTTCATGACATGTTGTTTTATTTAGGTACTTATTATTTTATTTACTTTCGCCGTGTGATATATTAATGGAATAAACACATATGCGTATAACTGCGCAATCTCACAGACATTTACTTCTAATTTATCAAAATTTTAAACTTGTGTATGCATACCTACAGCATATTGTTATTTCGTATGCCATATTGCCATTATTTATGTAACACTAATTTTTACCTAACATCTAACCTTCAGCTTGCCTACGTTTTTAGATTTTGCTGGTTATTGAATAAAAAGTTGACCAAAAGGTCGTTTTGATTAAAATCCAAAAAAAAAATCTTTTTTTGTCCATTTCCTCAATGACCTCACAACAACAAAATTTATTGGTAAAGAGGTATTGGTAAAAAAATATATACATTTTTTACAATTTTTCGAATATCCTTCCATTGTAATTCCACATAAAATGTAAACTTGCAAAATTGATGGGCATTTACTAATGTCAAAAGTCAAGAGAATAATTTCCTATTATTAAAGTAAATACTTTGTCATCCGCACAAGTTTAGTTTAGGCAAAATAAATCCCTCGATTCCAAAGTTAAACTATAATGAAAATATGCGTACTTCCATTAGTTTGAAAAAAATATTTGTTTTAACAAGTTTAGTTTGGACGATCAGAAAATTGATGTATTCCGCATATTATCATATATGTACATATACTAGTACCAATCAACAAAACAACAAATTTTCCATTCCAAAACACACGAGCTTACGATGACTTGTTGACATTCTGAAATTACCACTTTGATTTGATTAAATTTGTGTTATTTACAATGTTTACAAGTTGCAGATCAAACTTTAAATTCTCAAGAACAACCAAATTGATTAAATATTTTTATGAAAAAAATTATTTCGTTGATAAAATTATTTATTATGTTAATTATAATAAGAACACAACATTCATCTATATCTATATACATATAAGTACTCGTTGATTTGATTACAGTCCATATGGTTTATTTCCTATACTTGATGGATTTTTTTTGGCATATTTGGTGCAGTGTGCACACAAGTGGATTTTACGTGTGCAAACCCAGATATCTTCACAAATGATGATTCAGTGTATATCGTGTGCACATAATTTATTTCCAGCAGGAACGTAATACAACTATTTTTGGTGCAGAAAGTTTCATGTACCTCAAAATTAGTTTGGGGAATTTTAAATAATTGGGGTACTATACTTTTAATCTTAATTTTACTTTCAGTTTCATTTACTGCGACGTCAGTCTCGATAATGTGGAATTATACAGTACAGTAGACAACTACAGGGGAATTTCTCATTAAATGTCTTCTTATTTTTATGGTAGAATACAATAAAGCTTACAGATTTGATTAGACTTGACGTCATTTTGGTTCCTGCAGCGTAATAAAATGTATTACGATTTTTATTATTCGCAACAGATTTTGTACAATATTGAGATTGTTTGACTTATTGCTATTTTATTATGTCTATTATATGACTATCTTGTCAAATTGAAGGTTGCAGAAAATGGCTCAAACCAAATTCATGGTGTTATAAAACGTTATTTGAAATGAGAAATGCGAAAAATGTATATATAGAAAATTTGATGCAATTCTTCAAAATATCGGGATTGTTGTCCTTTGTAAATTAAACTCTTAACAATTTACGTCTTAAGCCAAAAATCTATAATTCAATTTGCATTTAAGATAAAACTATATACATGTATATAGTAATACTGGAAATTTTTTAAATTTTATTTGTAGAACTTGTACATCACTAAATGTAAAACTTTAAACTAAATAACTTATATGTATGTATTGCCAAATCTCAAAACTTGTATCAATATCGTATGAGGTTATAATTAATTTTGCTGTATATAACAACAACAACAGATAATAATTAATAGCGCGTGTAGCCAAATTTTGTATTGTTCTTGAAAATTCTTATCTTTAATATAATTGAATGACACAGATACCTAAAACCTAATATGAACACGATTATTAAAATAAAATACAAAATCAAACCTTATTGATTAAAATCCAAGAACTCCCAATACATATACTCGTATATGTATATTTATGTCATGGGTGTTTATCAGCGAATAACTGGTAAATTATTGTCTTTTGATATTAAAAAAATCCTGAACAAAGAAAAGTGCGCGAGTTGTAAAAAATGGTTAAATTAAAATATTTCTCAAATGTTGTGCACATCTTTCGTACATATTTACCTTAACTAAATATTCCATTTAGCATATAATTTATGTAAAATTCTTTAACCTTTCGGTTGTCAGTTTGATTTAAAGCTAACAAACCATTAACGCATATTTCACGGTCAAATACAATTAGATTTTCAAATGTCCGTAAAAAAAAGTTGCCAATACTTGCGTACGACAAAATATATTTTTCACACATCTTTTATCACGCGTATGCGTGTACACATGTGATCACACACATTGAAATTTAAAATGATTTAATTGATTTGATTTAAACAACATGAGGGCCCATAATACCTATGTATGTACATTGTACATATATATATACATATATATATACATATATATATATATATATATATATATATATATATATATATATATATATATATATATATATATATATATATATATATATATATATATATATATATATATATATATATATATATATATATATATATATATATATATATATATATATATATATATATATATATATATATATATATATATATATATATATATATATATATATATATATATATATATATATATATATATATATATATATATATATATATATATATATATATATGTAAATAAAGTCGTCTGTCTAATTTAGAATCGTGTCTCGGAAGTATACGATTTACAATTTTCATTTCGATATGATAAATGCGGAGATACATACATACTCGTATATCGTATAACAGTATAGAAAGTGTAAATGGAATTTTCCTTTATACTTCGCATACATAAAAACATCAAACTTAATATTTGTTGACGTCTTAACTAGCCGATAGCCATTTTATTTATGTACATATATATATATATATATAGTGTTTTATCGTATACCCTTATATACATATAATTCATAATGGCGTTTATGTAATTTTCCTACACCACAATATCTCTCGCAGGAAATGCATTTCTTATTATATGTATATATAGCTTCCCGTGGAGTATTAAGATCACCTTTAAAGACAAATACACAAAATAAATTACGTACTGCTTATATTATATATACATAACGAATCGTGCAATGTTTCACGATTGATTGCCATCAAATTCGAAACGTAATTATATTTTTACTATAATACGAGTATGTATATAACAAATTCTAAGAATTTCTAGAATATTCTAATACCTGACTATTTTATTCCGACTTACATAATTAGTATTTTCGTTTAGTTATTCCACAGAACGAATAGAGGAATGAATAAAATAATGCCCAAGCGACCTGGGAATATTGTGAACGATACGAAATAAAAAACACATTTTTATTTTTAAATTTGTTATTCGAGCAATAATACTACATATTTATCGACTATTTCTTTTATTCTGAAAATAAAATATATCTAGAATCAAAGGAATGTAATAATGAATAGAATCTTCGAAATATTTGGAATGAATCAACGAAAACCCTGCAGATTATGTCTCATTGTGTTTGATCACCATTACCAAAATTTTTTTCTGTTTCCTACAATCAACAATCATTTTTACACATACAAAGTAAAATTATTTTTACGTATCATGTACGCTATGATTAATTGCGATTAATTATATACTAATGTTATTACGTTTTATTTTTCCAACAAGCGATTATTCATTTCGTATTTTCAGTCAACTAAATCTAAACATGTGTATTTCCAAAGTGAACCAAACCACTAAAAATACGCAGTTTTAAAATTTTGCACTACCAATGTTTCAGTATCCAAATTATCCAATATAATTTAGGCTGAGGTAAATACTAGATATATAGGCTTATTCTGTTTCCTCGAATAAAATTCGAGCAAAACTTTTGTATTCTTATCTGCATGTGGCAATACTTTTTTGCACACATTGGTAGAGGTCCGTAAAAATATTCCGTTGTTTCAACATAAATCGGGAAACCCCTAAATGGTTTGATGTATGTCGATAGGTAGAGTTAGATTTTCATTCATCATAGTAAATTTATGAGGTACATTAGCAAACGTCTAGTAAAATAATTTAAATTAAAACCATTCAAACAAAAAAATTAGTAAATAAGTATGGCTTACGCATAAATTATTGATTCAGAAAAAAAAAAATTTTCTCGAGGATCCGCCTTGAAGAAAATATTTGCCTGCTTCATGGTAAATTTCCTGAGAAAATGAAACTTCCTGAACAATTAAAGAACGTCGACAGTTAAATATTTTTACTTTCGCTTAAGAAATTTGAAAGTAAATGTACTATTAATCTATAGGCACCATTGATAACATTCGCTTGTTATCAAAGTCTATGGTTTAGATTATGGATGGCACTTTTAAAGTAGTACCATCATTACTACGAAAACTAGTGAGCCATGCTATAATGAAATCGTGTACGAACTATTGAGAATTGCGTGCGTGATAAGATATACATATGTTTAAATCCAAGACTTATTATGGCGAAGAGATACAAAAAGAAAAACTGGAAAAGAAATATGGCACGAACGAAGAATTCTCATTACAAATAAGAAAACTGAAAGCTCTTGCTTTTGTACCAGCTACGGATATTCCCACTTACTATATGATACAATGAAAACCGGAATTTTTAGAATATTGTATGATATATGATAATTTATTTTTAACGCCACATGAATTGCTTTTGAAATTATTGAATGTTTTTATTTAAATTCAATTTAATTTAAAATATTATTTTTTTTAAACACAAGATTTTAATTTAAACATATTGGGTGCTTAACTCATCCGATAGACCTATACTCGAAACCATGGTGTGTATTTTTATTTTATTTATTTTTAACCATGGTGTGTATTCTATATAAATAAGGTCGACCATATATACTTCTGAACAGTTTTTCTGAACAGAAATTCTACAGAAATTTTAATTTTAACAAAATGTTAAAAATAAAAAATTTAACAAACCAGAAAATCTATTAAAAATATGTAAACAACAAAAACGATATGCTATATACTGTATACACGTGCCAATTCAAGCATCAAAATTAATTAACATTGAATAAATACAAAGTGCTTTATGTCAAAAAGACGTTGTTGAACACAAGCACAAAACATTAAACAAACAGACGTACATACCTACATACATATACGTATATATATGAACAATTTAATAGAGTTTTTCATAAATTTTTGATTATTAATCAATCATCGTTGTACTTTGTTTCGGTACATACATACATATATATGGATGAGTGAGCTTTATAAACAACAGCAACAACCAAACTACGTATACACATAAATTGTTTGCACGTGAATTGGAACATAATATTGATTGGAATGTGGAAGGAAGGAAGTTTAAATATTTAACATATTTCTTTTACAATATAAAAAATATTTTATTTTCCATGGGAAATTTTTTTTTTGTACTTCTAATTTCGATTTGTTTTAGTCTTTACAATATAGTATTGGTTTGTATATTATAAAAAATATTGTTGTTTTGCTTTCGTTTATGGGAATTTATTAAATGCTTGTCTTTCTTTCTCAACTCATTTTGAACTTTTAAAATCGAATTAACTAAAGAAATGCTTCAAGGAAGTTGAATGGCTACATTTTTTTTAGATTTCCACAAACTGTTAAATTTTTAAAGATGTTCGAGTAACGATCTCAATCATTTTATAGAATTTAAAATTTTAGTAAATTTTAAGTATTTCAGTACCTCTATGGATTTTAAAAGTTTTAGCGAGTCCAAAGAAATTTCAATCAGCCATTAAAAATTCAGCCACAAATATTTTCTATCTATCTATAGCATTAACATAATATATGCTTTGCTATTTATATACAAGATATGCAAATATCGTTGATTTTTTTTTATTTGAAGGTTTGAATCTACATATATGATTCATTATACTCTCGAGAAGTAAGTTTTGCTTTTTTGTTATCTTTCTGAAAATAAATTATTATAAGAGAACATAAAAGCTATTCTATAGTATGTGGTTTTTGATACACAATTTGGAAACAAGAATTTCTTGTATGCAAATCATTCACAATCTTTTATATGTATTTACATATGTATATGTATATGTCACTAATTTATAATACGCCACAATCAATATTGAAACTTACAAAAATTGCTAATAAATTAACATGTTTTATTATGTGGTTAGTTAGGTGGTCTGTTATAGACAGTTTGGCACCAAAAAATTCTATTTCAAATGTTATTGTATAAATTAATAAACAAAACTTACGTTAAATCGTTTTAAACAAAAAAAAAACGTGCGCACGCGATTATTGAAATGAAATGCGCGAAAGTGAATAATTGAGATTTGTAAATTGTACTGTTTAGTTTCGTTTGTCTATAGCTTTTTGATGGATGAACAGATATTATATGCGCTGACAGATTTTACTTTAAAATCGACGTATTCACCCAACAAATCAAAGTGAAAGTGCGATAATTTGAAGTTTCATGGTCAATTTGTGTTGATATAATTAAATCAAGTTTGCAATAGTTTTCTTGTTTAATTGCATGTGATTTAAATGTTTATTAGATTGACTTTGACAAAAATTGTGAATTAAAATATGTTTCGTGATCTTAGACGTAAATGTGCAAGAGCAGAGTGTAATTTATGTACAGGGTGTCCCAATATTCGATGATATGGGTGGTATCGTAGATTCCTTTATCAAAACGAATGTGACTTGTTCTACCACATCGTTCTGACAGACCACCCTTTCGAGTTATAAGTAAGTATGTAGTAGCCTGGCTTGAAGAAACTGCTGTAACAGAAAAACTGCGGTGACTAGAATTTTAAAATATTACATTCAATTGAAAGCTTACAAAATTTCCTTTCAAACAAACTATAACTATTTCCGTAATCTGTGTAAAAATAGTTCATGATATTGAACAATAACTTTCAGATTTCAAAACAAAAAGAAAATTTGCTTTCGAAAGCTTTCATTTGTTAAAATCCCTCTATATAGACATTTTTAAATAATAAGTATTCTTAACATAAAGCTCCCTGAATAGCAAGTAAAAGTTTTACAGTTAAATTTCAATTTTCCTTATGCAATAAACTCCAGTGGAAAATAACAAATTTGTATGTACAACTTTAAGGAATTAAAATTAAAAGAAAAATGAAATTTTACATCAAACTATTACATTTTTTAGATAAATTCCAGCTCCAAGGCAAGGCTATCTTAATTTTCAAAAATGTCTATAACCATATAGATATTATATACGAGGGGAGTTCAATAAGATTGATAAAATTATATGAAATAACGTTAAATTTTATTCAAAAATATTTTTATTTTTCAATATAATCTCCCTCCATGCTAATGCACTTATTACACCTGTCAATTAATTTGTACAAACCATCAAAATAAAATGATTTCTCTTATTCTACTGTCATTTAAAAAATTTTAGCCCGCTTCAAATTTCTAAAAAGGAAATTATCACTTGGGGCCAGATCTGGACTGTAAGGTGGATGCGGTATTTCATTGAACTTGGAATCTCGTATAAAGCTTGTCTTCAACATTCCCCTTATGAACTGGTGCATTGTCATGTAACAGGAAAATTTTTTGCTTGATTTGACTTCCTCGTTTTTGCCTGATAACAATTTTCAATTTATGCAAAAGCCCCACATAATAAGCCCCTGTTATTGTGGTCTTATGAGGCAAGTATTCATCAAAATTTCATCGTAAACATTTTTCATTGTTCTTTCGATATCCTTAGAAGTATTATTTTTCTTTACAAGGAATTTAATCACAGCACAATGTTCAATATTTTTCATATATTTAAATTTTCAAAACAAGTGTGCATTAAATCACTCACAGAAACTAAATGAAACAATTGATTTGCATGAAATTTTGTTTTTTGTCGATAGAATAAGGCCGTGTTCGATTTCTGTGATAATGCAACCAAATAATTACAGAAGCTATGTGTAATAATTTTGACACTTTCCAAATAATTTTCTTTAAGTCATTCCAGATTCTTTGCGAGACAGCTGAAAATAGTCTAGCCGAAATTTGTAAACATTATAAGTACAATAATTGTCGCCCAACATCATTTTCAGTCATCAATACATTCGAGCCAAATTTTACGATTTCATATTGAGCACGCTACATTTTATGTAAATAATGTCAAAATTATATTACAGAATTCGGACATGATTCGCAAAAAATGGAAGTGCAAATTATTTCACTTACATTAAAACTATTTCATTATTATAGAAATCAGACAGGGCCTTAATAGTTTAATAAAAAAAATTATAATTTAAGTTATTTCATATAAATTTTCTTCAATAATATTACAATTTTCAATGAAGCGGACCAAGCCAATATTTATATATAGAGACTAATTGGAAATTTTAAAATTGCTCTTTTATATAGCTTTTCGCACAAATCAAAGCTCTTTTAATGTAAGAACTATCGAATGGTGAAAATTAAATGTTTCAACGAAAATTTAGACATTTGATTTTTACGAACCGCAGCCTTCACGGCTACTTCCCCTATCTCGATTAACACATGAAATAGATCGATGTTCATGCAATGCTATACAACTAAATACAGCTCGTCTGAATCGTGGCTATACTTTCGGTTGGTTTCACATTAGTTTTTTAGATTATAGGTTTAATATTGAACTTTGTATATACTGTACACATTTAAATAGTGGCATAGGATCGTGTAAACTAGAATAAAATCCGTTCATTTTGATTTAAAATGTGTTCAAAATATTGTAATATAATTCAGGAGTTGGCCTAATTTAGCATTTATGACATCGTGTCACGAACATGGACTTCCAAATGACAGAGTCGATTTATATTATGTATGTACATACTCAATTTATCTTCATCAGCTAAACAATGCTACTTCTATCATTATTATATTAAATATTATACAGCTTTCAATAAGCGTAAAACGTTTTAAAACGTCAAAGAATATATAATAAAGAAGAAGAGGGTATATATATAAAAAAAAAATTAATATCACTCTGAAGTATATTTCCTTATTAAATATCACCTTGCTGTTCATTCTTGCACACAAAAAATCTTAAATCTATATCCATATACTTTATGGCGTAGCACTGTTTCTTACAGAATGCAGATATAGGCTGACACGAGATACGTGTTCCTCGATTTTGATTTGTTATTTCATTGTTGTTTTATTTCTTTATTAATTTACATACGACAATTTTTTGTTACAAACACACATTTTGTTAATGAAGTAAGAAATATTTTTTGATGACAACTGAGATCTTTATTGTTTCTTTACGTTAGTTTATGGTTTAAAAATATTTTTTTATGTACGATATTATTGAATGAATGAATCACCTCGCCGATATCATGAATTATTAATTATATTCAACTAACTACGTCTATATACTGTAATATATATAGTAATTTTAGTGTTGTTTGTGTTAATAGATATATTATATGATAAGTACGCTTTACAAATAGTAATATATTTAGGAAATGTAATGAATTGGTAAGGCCGATTTTCGGGTTTACAATTGTTGCGTGGGAAATAATTAATTTGTTTGTTGTGATTCAAGTTTTAGTTCCTTAGGAAAAGTTCGGTCACACCAATATCTTTTAGTACCATCCATACATATATCGAAGGTCAATGGCGTTCATATATACATATATATAGGAAAAATACCATATCTTTGCCAAAACGATGTAGGCAAGGTATTTAGTCGATTAAAGCGATGTTTAATCTCTTCCCATTTGCCCCCAGATTGATTTCAAGTAATCTATAGACACAGTTGTACTTTAGATACAATTATTGCCGGAAATTTGCACCAACCCATAATTTTTTTTAAATTTCGAACTTGAAATTTACGATTTTTGGATAATATTTCTATTTATATGTGTCGTTCGTATTTTAATCGATGATTATTTTGATAATATCGCTGTTCTCAAAAAATCAGAAAGAAAATCTTAATCTTGTTTTAGACTTTTTTGTAAATAAATGACATTTAGGCTAAATTAATTACCCGAATCACTCCTACATTTTGTTGTTTACCCCGGATTAGCCGGCTAACGGGGAAATTTAGATATGTAAATTTGTACTTAAAACTATACCAAGCTATATTGCATTAGATTAGAAGATTATATTGCATTGTTTTCAGTTTTGGACTGGCATCTTTAGGCGTCAGTTCGACTTATTTCTATCACGTTTTTGCGAGAACTAAAACGCTTTCTAAGTTTTGCCTCACTATAGTAATGTTTGTGATTTTAAGTTATCTGACCACCATCTTATTCGTTTAAACGTCTCTAATACTGAATATAATGCTACGCTGGTCTGCAAAAGTAACATAATCAAAACAATTAACTTTGACAGTCTAAATGCTATAGGTTAATTGATGACCAATGGTCATTATTAGTAATTGATAATCCGAATGTCGCAATGAAATGCCTCATTGATCTTCTGACTAAAGCAATTTAAACATTGCTCACAAACATCCCCGCACAATAAAAATGTAGATAAAAAAATTACAACGAACCAACAATTGTACGTAAAGAAATTTGATCAGTCAAAAAAAGATGTAAAATCCCAATGGCGCTTAATCAATGATTTCTTAGGTCGTAATCAAATCAAAAAAATAGTTTCTGAAATCAAAGATGGTATATAATGGAACTATAGTCACTGCTAATTTTGAGATGGCAGAAGTCTTTAATAACTATTTTATTGAAGTTCCTAGTTCTCTTAAAAGTAACATTGCTCATACTACTTCACAAATTGGAGGGAGCCAAAATCTTTCATTTTTTCATCTATTTCATCTTCAGAAATTATATGCTATATCATAGCATATGATGGTGTTAGTAATTTAATTATTAAAACTATCAGGTGCAATATTGTATATATGTATATTCTTGGCCATATATTTAATGGATGTCTTGAACAACGTATATATTTCCAGATGTTTTAAAAGCAGCCATTCTAATACCGGTACATAAATAAGGAGAAGCTAATGTGCTAAATAATTATCAGCCAATTCCGCTACTTTCTGTTTTCTCGAAGATCTTCGAAAAATGTATTAAATCATAGGTTATTACTAGTTATCAAGCATAATGATTTTTTACACATAGGCAATATAGTTTTATGGAAGGTTGAGGTACGGAACAAGCGCTTAGCACCTTTTTGATCATGACACGGTTGATCATGAACAATTGTTATACAAAATGTGGAATGCTGGTATCCGTGGTATTGCTCTTGATTTGTTTCGTTCTTACTTAAGTAATAGAACTCAGATCGTTAAGGTTTCTAATAAAGAAAGTTCCTTGATTTTATGTGGAGTTCCTCAGGGTCTGTACTGGGTCCATAATTTATATTAACTCTCTATTCTTTTATTCTTTTTAAATTTAAAGGGAAATATAAAGGGTTTTGCAGATGATGTTGCTATTAATTATAGAGGTAATAATCAAAGTGATATAGCGGTACAAATGAAGTACGACCAGCAAAATGGTCGATGGTTAGAAAATGGCTTGATCTTCATTACATGATCCTAAGTTCCAAGACTAATGCAATGTTATTGAAATTATCGGGTGAACTTAATTTCAATCTGGATATAATCTATCATTCATCGACCTATGTCTTAACTTTTTAAATAATCACACTTCTTCTACTATTTCTTCATGTACTGATTATTGTTACAATATTGATGTAGTTAACATTTTTAAGTATTTAGGTATCATATTCGACCATAGGCTTAATTTCAAAAAACATGTTGATTATGTCCAAACCTTTGTGCATGCATGTAATATAAATCTGTTTTTGCTAAGATCACTGTCATTCTTAACAACTCCTACAGTTTAATTCAATCCAAAATCGAGTATGGTATTATAATATGTTGTGGAATATACGTATCGAATTTAAAGAAGTTAATCCCTAATGCCTTCTATTTTATATCGAAGCTCTGACATACTATACGTTTAAGGTATTTATATGTGTTTAAGATGTTTAAAATTTCTTCTTATAGAAGCGGTAATCGTCATGTTAAAATTGCCAAATATAGTGTAAACCATTATGATCACTGTCATAAGCTAAACCTGGAGGGGAAGGAACACTTTATGAAATTTTATATTACACCTGCCCCTCTTATCTAAAAATATGAGGCCCATCATCAACATTCAATGAGAAAATGTTTTCCCTAATGGTGAATGATATCAAATTAAATTACAAGGAAACTATTCGCTTCACCCTAATTTCATATACTGATTTTGTTAAGACCTGAATATTCCGATTTAACCATTCTCAAATGACAGAATTCCATCGAAGGCAAGATTTAAATACAAAAATGAATTAAACGATTTGTCACATTTAAAATTAATAATATAACTTATTGATTGAAACTAATAAAGCGTAACTACATATTAATATAATTAGCTTTGAAACCCTCCTTACGATTAGTTTTGGTTTGTTATAAAAAATTATTTGTTTAAAAACCTTAGGGTAGGGTACAAGCCTGCTCATATTTATAATCCAAATAAGACTACAATTAGCTACGTCACAAAACATGATGTTTGTAAAATACAGGGATCTGAGCGTAATAGAGATATCAAAACAGCTAAGAGAAAACTTATATTTCCAAGTAAAACAACTACAATCTAAAACGAAATATATAGGATCCATCAACGTTGAAAAAATCTCTAAAGCTAAAACATTTTAGGTTGATTAAACAAATCAACTTGATTCGAAAAAATAAATCTAATTATCAGCAAAATAGATAGTATGAACCCAAAATTTAGATCAAAAGCATTTAGGAAATGGAGGAAGGCCAATCCCCAAATTTATATTTAATGTGCCTCTACGTAGGCATAAATTACCTTCCCGTTTCTAAAACTATTAAGGCCACATTAAAGTAATGAATATATGTACACTAAGGCGCCGTATAAAATATGACGAATTATGTCAATAGTTTATATAGGCAACATACGCTGAACTTTTAAATTAACTACTATAGAAATAGTCTAGTTCCGTTCCACTTGGTCATACTCCAGAACCTAATCCAAAAAGGATTTTAGAATCCCGTATTTATTCATTATAATCGGTTTATTTTGATTTGAATTATCGTTTCCGGTGAACTGCATTTTGGTGAATTATCGTTTTCAAAAATATTTTGTTAAAATTGCTTGGCGCATTCACAAGAGGAGAATGTAATTTTGAGAGAATTCTAATATTTTAAGGAAAGGCAAAAAATAATATTGAAAACATTAATTCAAATTCTAAATTTTAAAAATAAACAAGAATTTCTTGAACTTAATAATTTTTTTAGAAATTTAATTATGGAAATTAACAAACCATCTGTTCTGAAGCCGCAGGCTTTCCTTCACAATTTCCGGTTACATCTTTAACCACTATACTAAAATACATACATACAAATTTGATCCGATTTTTCTGATACCAACAGAAAACTTTTCACAATTACGTCACATCATAAAAAATATTGGATATTAATTTAATCCATAATACAAATCTTTGGTCGTAATAAATTTTCTTATTTATCTTTAATCTATCTCGTAAAAAAATTATTAATTTATTTTAACAACCTTCATACTATAAATAGTGTACAATTTAATTTACTAAACTAATTTTTAGTTTTGTTACAAAACCAAAAAAAAAAAAAAAAAAATTGGACCTAATCCAAAAAGAAATTATAAGTTATTTTGATGTATTTCAATGTCAGCCAATGAATATTTACCGGTATACTATAGAAAATTTATATAATGTCAGTATACCCCAAAACAATGTTGAAATACTCATTTGAATACTAATGATTAAATTCAAGTTGTAGAAGCTATAAAAGTATTAAGACAATCAGCTGTTCCGCGTTTAACATGCAGATCGTATACCGAGTATACAAAACAAAAAAAATATATATATACATATATCGCACATGTATCTTCCGTATATAACATTTAAGCTTGCGCAAATATTCGTGTATTATTAATTGTTAGTCTTTAAACTCTTGAACTATACTACAGTATCTTATATGTAAATATAATATAAGAACACCAAATTACAATTCTTATTGGACATCGTCGTGTCACGATATTATTATAAAATAATAAATTGATTTAATATATTTGTTTTATCATTTGTATCACGCTTCCATGTCTATGAGTACGTAACTATAGAGAGGTAGGTAAGTAGCGGCAACATTTTTTATTGTCTTGTTGATGGAAATACATTTGTTTAGTATTCCTAACAGGTGAATGCCGTAAACTATTAATAATTTTTTATTTTTTAGTATTTTATCGTTTCCTAGTTATAGTACTGCTTTGTGAATGATTTTAAGACTGTATTGTAATTATAATTTAGGGTGTTTTCCGCGCGACGACGATAACATGTCTAGCAAATTTGGGAAATATAATTCGATAATCTATATTCAAATATAATTCGATAATCTATAGTATACAATTCGATCGATATTTTTGTTCTCATCATCCTTAGGTAAAAAACGAATTAGAACTATATATTTATATACGAAACACTATAGATCAATACTAACGATGATCAATCAGAGACATCCCATCAGTTGACTCAAACAGCAACAAAATCGGTTTATCATCATCCATGTATCAAATTAGGGCATAGGTGAATCGGTATCCTCAAACTTTTGAGTTGATGGACCCATAAGTACAAAAAAATAAAAATTATTTTTTGTAATCGACATCAATATTGGTTCCAATATATATATAGCAAAATTTTGGAGCAAAATACATTCTTATATTTAAAATCTACAAGATATTTATATATACATATGTACTTGGTACAGTCCGATCTCATTCAAATTGGAGCCACTCTTATTTGAACTTATCAATTACATATGTATTCAATTAATCGATGTGTAGAAAAAAAACACTTTTATCTTAATTTATATTGACGTGTAGTCATCATATGTGTATTGAAATCAACTTATCATTGCAAAACAATTTCACACATTATTCAGTCACTTGCCGAAAAACTAAAAACTCGCATCACAATCAAGCGCATCATGTTCCAAGAGTCAGTTTCGGAAGAATTTTCTTATTTACCAGGAGTATTATGGAAGGAATCCGGCGCTTTCACCCACAAATGCAACCTCAAATTTGTATCATTCGGTGATTTGTTTCACAATCGCTCAAGATATCTACGAAATACATCAGTGTCCGAATCAAATCCATTAACAAAGAATTATTTCACCAGCATCTTTATGATCGAACAAGAAATCAAACGTCACATAAATGGCCCATATTGGTACATAATTCATCCACTTTCGAATTTCGCTCTCATGTGGGAACGAATAATGCTGATCGTCCATATCGTTAATTGGTATATAGTTTTATTTCAAATTGCAAACTACGGCCATCTCACTTCGACCTCTGGAATAATTAATTTTGTTATTCAGTGCCCGTGTTACATGGACATTGTGTTGCGTTTTTATACGGGCATTAAAAACGATTACGAAATTTTTTTGAATCAACGCACGATCGTTATGAATTATTTGAAAACATGGTTTTTCTCCGATTTTATAACATCGATACCGTTTCAAGTGGTTGACGGCATGCTAACAACATGTCGATTAAATAAACTAACGCTTAACATTGTGATCGTGTACCAAGCGCTGAAAATACTCACCTTTACCCGGATTAGGAGATATTTTAAAAATTCGTTTAGCATTTGGAAACGATATTACACGCTGTACTTGGTTTTAGCATTGACGTTGTACTCGCTTTTATGTTTCCATGTCGCTGTGTGTTTCTATCAAACCGGTGCAAATCTGATCGAATTAATAGCTCCGAATAATAATACACATCCATTAAATAAAATCCATAATGCCGAACAACTTCCTAATGTGAACTTCTTTTGGTATCGGAATCTCTATTGCGTGTATCTCGTGGCGATTAAATTTTATTCTTTTTCAACTGTGTACGGCATGTTCGAAGATAGCAACACTTTTCTGGAGATCGCGTTCATCTTGGTAATCATTTTAGGAGCGTTCATCTATCATTTATATTTAATGGGTAAGTAAAGCCATAGGCAGCATTATGAAAAAAGAATGTATTTTTATATTAATTTTGTATTCCATAAACAGTCAAAGTAATTCAAATATTTCAATATCGGCACAATTCGAAAATAAAATATCAGGAAATTATGAATCAGCTGGAAGAGTATATGCGTATAAAACGCCTGCCATTGAAAATTAAAAAATCTCTTATCGAATTCTATCAGCAACGGTACCAGTATCGATTTTTTAAAGAGAAGGTTATTAATAATGATCTATCCGAGCCGCTGCGTCGCGAGCTTACATTTCATTGTGGCCAATTATTTATCAGTCGCATCGAAATTTTCGATAATACTCCAAGAAAAGTGATCAGCGATATAGTGGCTTGTCTAAAACCGGAAATTTATATGCCAAATGACTTAATAATTAAATCGGGGATGGCCGGCGATTGTATGTACTTCATAGCATCGGGTACCGTAGCAATCCACGCCACAACCGGACATGAGCTAATACATCTCGAGGATGGTGATCATTTTGGGGAAATGTCATTATTCTCAAAACATGGCAGACGTATAGCGAATGCAATCGCGATTGAATACTGTGAGCTCTATCGATTGGATAGATCAGACTATGATGCGATTATAGCGATAATTCCAGAATTATCGGACAAATTTAAAAATCTTGCGATGCAACGAATAACTGCAATTGTTTCGATCGAGGAAGTGTTAAAAACTGAACAAAGCAAGAAATATGAAAGCGTTCCCGAAGATGATGGACGATCTCTAGGCGAGCTCTTTTCTTCAACATCATCCATCCATTCTAGAATGAATTAATTATTAATAAAATATTGTTATATACATAAATGTGTCCTAAAGAATTAAACTAATTACGATCTTGTTTTATTTTTCAACTCTGAGTATACGATTCCGATTTGGCCCAATCAATTATTGTGAGTCTAGAAATTTTGGTAAATAAAATAAAATAAAAAATATTTAAGAATTATGCAATTTATATTATTATTTCAACAAACATTGGAACATAATTCATTCCAACAAAACAAATATAATTAATAAATAAATAAAGATATAAAAATATAATTAAATATCGTGCGTGATGGCTTATCTGATCGTCAAGCGATCTTGAGGAGGACCACCACCTCTCTTATCGTCAATCATATATTGTTTTTTACGTTCTTTTTTATACCTTTCCTCTACGGTACTCGTTGCATTCATTCGTTGCATCGCTATAGTTTCAAATTTTTCCGCCAGCTCAGGGATTATCGCTATATTTGCTTCGTAATCCGATTTATCCAATCGATATAGTTCACAATGTTCAATGGCCACAATATTTGAAACTCGTTTGCCAACTTTTGAAAACAACGATATTTCGCCAAAATGTTCACCGTCCTCGAGGTGTTGTAATTCTTGTCCGGTTGTGGTGCGAATTGATACGGTACCCGATGCTATGAAATACATACAATCACCAACCGTTCCCGCTTTTATTATTAAATCGTTTGGCATGTAAATTTCTGGTTTCAAACATGATACTATTTTGGCAAGTACTTTTTTGGGAATATTCTTAAAAATTGGAATATTTTTCATGAATAATTGGCCACAGTGAAATATAAGCTGGCGTCGTAGAGAGTCGGAAAGATTATCATTGATTGATTTTTCTTTAAAAAATCGATACTGGTACCGTTGCTCATAAAATTCAATTAGAGATTTTTTAATTTCTAGCGGCAAATGTTTAGTGCGCATGTATCTTTCAAGTTGATTCATGATTTCCTGATATTTTATTTTCGAATTGTGCCGAAATTGAAATATTTGAATTACTTTAACTGTGTGTATATATGAAATGAAAAATCAAAATAATAATGTTTAATTAAATATAATGGAACTATCTTACTTACCCACTGCATACAATTGGTAGAGATATGCTTGAATGATTAGCAGAGAATTCAATATTAGCGGTAGATTAGTGGCTTGGTCAATAAATGAAGAATACGCGAATGTAAAACTATAAAAATTAAGCGCCGTGATATATTGACACAATAGATATCGAAACCAAAATATACTGAATCTCTGAGGTACACCTATTTTATCTACATTGTTTAACGGGTGCGCATCATTCAAAATCGTAAGTTTACTAATATTCGCACCGATCTGAAATACGATTGCCGAAACATGGAAACATAATAGAGAGACGAGCACCAATGCTAAAATCATGTACGTTAGATAACCTATATTCCAAAAAGCCACCGTATTTTTAAAATACATTCTTATTCGCCTAAATGTGACTATCTTTAGAGTTTGATACAAAATCACAATGTTCAGCGTTAATTTATCCAATCGGTTGGGGAAAAAATATTCCACAGCTTGAAACGGTATCGATGTTATCAAATCGCTTAAAAACCATGTTTTCAAATAATGACATGATATAGTTTGTTGATCCAAAATAATGTCATAATGGCTACAATATCCCATGAAGAACCTCAATACGATATCTATATAACATGGCCATTGAATCGCAAAATTGATGTATGCTGAGGTCGATGTTAGATCCTCATGATAAGCTATTTGGAATAAAACTACAAACCAATTAATTATGTAAACGACAAACATTATTTGTTCCCATAACACGTTAAATTTTGACATCGGATGTATAATGTACCAATATGGGCCGTTTACATGACGTTTGATTTCTTCTTCGACCATGTATGAACTAGTGAAATATCTTGAGGTTTGGGTATGTGTTTCCGAGATTATAGTGTTACGTATCCATTTTGGTTTATTGCCCAATAATTCATCGAATGTGATAGATTTAAGAGTACACACGTGACTGAAATCAGTGTTATCGGTTAATTTTATAACCGGACGTTTGATACTGGCATTTGAGATTTTCTTAGTCAGTTTTACGATTGTCGGACGCGATAAATTCATTCTTTTGTGTTCGATAATTAACTAACTTCCATGAAAAATTTCAGAATGGCTGATTGTTTAAATTGTAATAATATTGGCTAGCTACGGTATCGGAAAAATTAGTGCGTACTGTAAGATTGAACAGGTCTTTACCATGTGAACACAATTTGCCTAGAAGTTGACTATCAACTACATATATTTCCATATGCTTTCCCTGAATGTTGACTATATAAAAAATATGCATATATATTTATATTTAAAATATTAAAATGTCGCGCAATTATCGTGATACACACGCATATATTTTTCAATCTACTCAAAATGTATGTATGTTAAATTATTGGTATATCATGTTCTCTAATGTGAATGTAAGCAATATAAAATGAAATTCCAGGTTTTGTTTAGCTGTCAAAATTAATTGGTCTGTTAAATATTTGTTCTATTACTATAAATTAGATTGTTTGATACAAGTTTTAAAGAGTACATTCACTAAAAAATACTGAATTTGAACGTTGTAAATTTAACAAATATGTGGGGACTAATAATCTTGGCTGATTCTTCATCAAACTTTGCCATCACAATTAATAATAATCACTTTGGAAATATTGAAAAACCTCTGAAATATTTAAAATCGTCCATAACAGTGCTCTTCCCAACTGATAACAAATTTATAAAACCATTTTGTAACGTTTACTGTGTAAAATAATGTGCAACATAGAACTTGGTTGCAAACATAAACAGATAAGTTTAATCGTGTCGGTGAATTGGCAATGTTCACAAAACAGAAATGGCAGATATATTTCGAATACAGTCCCGGTCGAATTCAAAACTCTTGTGATGTGCTTTAAGGGAATGTTAAAAAGTTAACAGAACACGGCAAATAAAAACGACCGCGAAAATGATGATTGACATTTCCTAGTATTATCTTTAACATAAGCTATTTATGATTGTGAATTTAGTGAAGAATAAAATAGTTAAGAATTAATGGATTTTATATTATTAGTTCACGAAGATCAAAAAAAAATTGAAATTCATTTCAACAAAGCAAATATTATTTAGAAAATAAAATAAAATTTCACTAATGCTGTTAGATTTTCAAATCGTAGACCACCATGAATTATGTTACAATGATTGTTGAAGTAATAATTTCCAACATTTTGTGTAGAAAAAAATAGAAAAAATGTGTATGCGATAAAAAGAGATAACGCATAATATAAAAATGGCATCGTGCTATAATTTTTTGGCGGTGTCAAATTACAATATAATTTTTGACGGATAGTTCTGGTGCACAACGCTCTTTCTTGTAGCTATATTTCGTTTTCTAAAACGAAAACAATCGCCATTTTAACTGTGTATGTTGCTATAAAATATACTCGAGTATATTTTATAGCAACAAATTTTGTTTTTATGGAAACAAATTTAAAAAAAAAGGAAAAAAGTCCAACAAAATTTTGTTTGTTTATATGTTTGTTCTTGTCTTTCAAATGAATTTCGCGATATACTAATCTCTTCATTTTTTGTTGGCCAACATTGTTGGAACGTGTAAAGCCTGTATTCCATTGTGAAAAATTTACTGACAACATTTTTTTGTTGCCATAATGAAAGGAGAAAGAAAAGAAAAAATTCCATTAGTGTAGAGAGATAGTAGTTTTTTTATTTTTTATTTTATAGCGAAACTTTTATGGTTACGTTTTGACAGCTTCTGTAACATAACCAACAAATTTCATAATTTTTTTTATGTCTAGAGTGCGAACATAATTTTATTCATTTATTCATATGCTATTACATAATAAATAATTTATTGTAATATAATTAGTAATAATAATAATAATAATTTATTATTATAACGTCTGAAATATTAAAATAAAATGTACAACAAAATAACATTTGACCATAAAAATATCCAAACATGTGTGTGTGAAAAAAATTTCATATCCGCACACAATTTTTATGTTGATGTGTGTAAATGTTGCCATAAAAAATACTCAACTTGATACTTTTCTATAATAAATTATGGCAACACACTAACACAAACACATTTTTCTCTCCAGTAAAATTTTGCTGATGAAGTTTTTTGTTTCTTTCGCAGCACCAGCAAATCTATATTTTTATCCCATTTTGGTTTTGCTGACAGTAAATTTTTCCCAATGGAATAGAGGCTTAAATCACGCATAATATAAATTGCATATTTCTTAAATATTTTATTTACCAAAATTTCTAGATTCACAATTCGAAAAAACCTCATTTATACGATTATTTCGAGGGACCACCTCTTTTTTCGTCAATCATATATTGTTTATTACGTTCCTTTTTATACCTTTCCTCTACGGTACTCGTTGCTTTCATTCGTTGCATCGCTATAGTTTCAAATTTCTCTGCCAGCTCAGGAACTATTGCTATATTTGCATCGTAATCCGATTTATCCAATCGATATAGTTCACAATATTCGATAGCCACAATATTCGAGACTCGTTTACCAATTTTCGAAAACAACGATATTTCGCCAAAATGTTCACCGTCCTCGAGGTGTTGTAATTCTTGTCCGGTTGTGGTGCGAATTGACACGGTACCCGATGCTATGAAATACATACAATCACCGATCGTTCCCGCTTTTATTATTAAATCGTTTGGCATATAAATTTCTGGTTTCAAACATGATACTATTTTGGCAAGTACTTTTTTGGGAACATTTTTGAAAATTGGAATATTTTTCATGAATAATTGTCCACAGTGGAATATGAGCTCGCGTCGTAGAGAGTCGGAAAGATTGTCATTTATTGATTTTTCTTTATAAAATCGATACTGGTATCGTTGCTCATAAAATTCGATTAGAGATTTTTTAATTTCAAGCGGCAAATGTTTGGTACGCATGTATCTTTCAAGTTGATTTATGATCTCCTGATATTTTATTTTCGAATTGTGCCGAAATTGAAACATTTGAACTACTTTGACTGTGTGTATATGAAATGAAAAATCAAAATAATAATGTTTAATTAATCATAATGGATTGCCTTATATATATGTATATACATATATAAATTTATATATATATATATATATATATATATATATATATATATATATATATATATATATATATATATATATATATATATATATATATATATATATATATAATATATATGTATATAAATATATATGCATATAAATATATATGCCTACCCAATGCATACAATTGGTAGATGTACGCTTCAAGAATTATAACGATATTCGCTAATTGTTGTACTGTGTTTATTTCCCTATCAAAAACGGAGAACGCAAAGGTAAAGCTAAAAAAATTAAGCGTCACAACATACCACATTAGATATCGAAACCAAAACAAACTGAGGGTCGGAGCTGGAGAAAGTTTATCTAGATTGTTTAATGTATGTGTATTATTCCGATATATAAGCTTACTAAAATTCGCACCGAGCTGAAATGTGGTTGCCGCAACATGAAAACATAATAGAGAGACGAGCACCAATGCTAATATCATGTACGTTAGATAACCTATATTCCAAAAAGCCACAGTATTTTTAAAATATATACTTATTCGCCTAAATGTGACTATCTTTAGAGCTTGATACAAA
Source organism: Tipula unca (assembly GCA_951394425.1). Lineage (NCBI taxonomy): Eukaryota > Metazoa > Arthropoda > Insecta > Diptera > Tipulidae > Tipula > Tipula unca. The sequence goes on along the minus strand of OX596382.1, from coordinate 105,794,972 downwards.
ATCACAATGTTCAGCATTAATTTATCCAATCGGTTGGGAAAAAAATATTCCACAGCTTGAAACGGTATCGATGTTATCAAATCGCTGAAAAACCAAGTTTTCAAATAATGGCGTGATATAGTTTGTTGATCCAAAATAATGTCATAATGGCTACAATATCCCATGAAGAACCTCAATACGATATCTATATAACATGGCCATTGAATCGCAAAATTGATGTATGCCGAGGTCGATGTTAGATCATCATGATAAGCTATTTGGAATAAAACTACATACCAATTAATTATGTAAACGACAAACATTATTTGTTCCCATAACACGTTAAATTTTGACATCGGATGTATAATGTACCAATATGGGCCGTTTACATGACGTTTGATTTCTTCTTCGATCATGTATGAGCTAGTGAAATACTGTGAGGTTTGGGTATGTGATTCCGAGATTATAGTGTTTCGTAACCGTTGTGGTTTGTTGCCCAATAATTCATCGATTGTTTTAGATTTAAGAGTACACACGTGACCGAAATCAGTGATATCGGTTAATTTTATAGCCGGACGTTGGGTACTAGTAGTTGAAATTCTATTCGTCAGGTTTTGAGCTGTCGAATGCGTTAAATACATTTTTTTTACGTCGACAATTTACTTCCACGGAAAATTTAAGAATGGCTGATTGTTTTAATTGTCATTATATTGGCTAGCTACGATATCGGGAAAATTAGAACGCACTTGAATAGGTATTTACAATGTGAAAACGATTTGCCTAAAAGTTGACTGTCAACTCCATATACATAAATGATCTAAAACGGTCAATACAATATTGGTGATTTTCCTTAATGTTGGCTATATAATGAATATGCATAAAAGTAATTTTTTGAATATTAAAGTGTCGCACAAATATCGCGATACACACGTATTACATGTAACACGGATTTTATTTCAATCTAATCAAAATGTATGATAAATTATTGGTACATTATCTTCTCTAATGTCTTTTTATTACCATAAATTAGATTGTTTGATATACAAGTTTCAAAGAGCACACCTACCAAAATACTGTCTTCACCAAAGTTTGCCCTCACTATTATTTTTAACTACTTTGGATGTATTCGAAAATATTTCTGAAATATTTAGAATCGCCCATTAAAAATTGAGATGCTATAAACCGTTCTCTTATCAACTGATAATTAATGTATAAAATAATTTTCTAACGTCTCTTGTGTAAAATAATGTGCAACAAAGAAATTGGTTGGAAACATAAACAGATAACGAATATGTACATCGATTAAATACTATCTCTGCAATGACCCGCATAAAAAATGTCACCGCTCACTGTATTTTGCTCTCTCTTGTTGTCATGGTGGCGGTGAATTAGATGAATCAGCTGATTTCTATCTTAATTTAATATATTCTTTGTATAGTGTAAAGAATTTTTTTTAAATCTCCTATCTATTTTAGTATTTTTGAATTGTTAAGGTCAAGAAACTAATTGGCTTTATTTAAAAAACTAAAAGTATAACTACAAAGTTTAAATTGAACAACGATGAAATCCAAAGAATACACAACATAATGAACTTATGAATAAAATTGATTCAATTAAGAAGTTATATTTTTTATAGTTGGTTGGTTGCATACATATTAGATTAAATATATTATACATAGACTTTATATATTATATTGGATTAGCAGTTTAAACCAGAATTATTGCTATTATAAAGCGGATGACAGTTAATCATAAATTTTGCAATGTTATTGTAAGATTTATATTATGTGTACTCGCGTATGCCACTCTTGATAAGAATTATCTTTGATACGATGAGGAATTTACTTTAGTCTGTGGTAGCCTATATGAGATTAAAACCGGCATAACCGCGATAACCTCATCAAATATTTGGAAGCATTTATATACATACTTGTAGATAACAACAATGATGTATATTACCTATATTTGCTAAATTCAAACTAAATTTCATCTCTACATGTTAGGAAAAAATGTGATTCATTCATTCGTTGAATTATATAGAAACTGTCTATTTAAAAGTTAGTTTTTTTATTGTATAAGTTAGAAGTCGCTGCGCTTCCGTTATTTATAGAATAAAAAAAAGTAGAAAAAAGGGCGCCACTAATCATCTTACACCTCAATAATGGCGGGAAATAAAATAGAATTAAGTGTATGAGCTTTGGTTACTTAAAAATGTTGTTACACTACCAACACAACTTGTTTTATTTTCAAAAAATGTCTCTACGACAAATTGAAATAAAAACTTAAAGGCTCTATAAGATAGAATTCAATTGGCTATCCCAAATGGAATTGGCTCCCATTTTCCTTTTCTTATTTTCGGCCTAAATTGCATAATTTTTTGTTAGTGCAGGTGTTACTCAAAATTATACTTAAATGTAACTATTTGTATATAAGTAAACTATGTAGGTATTATGATCTTCAAATGATAACAAATAAATTTAATATTAATATTTAATAACACTTGCCTTGATGTTTGAATGACATAATATATATAAATAAATCAACCTCGATCTTCAATTGCATATACTCATATACTAAAATTTAACCTCGTACTTCAAGAAATGCGCTATCAGACATTTTATTGTATAAAATGCAATTTGCTCGTATCATTCTGAATTATTTTCGTATAAAGTTAACCCAAGATGAGTAAATTTTCTTACACGTCATGACAGATTGAGAATTTGATTTATATATTTCGGACTGATTAAGCGGCCCCATAATAATTTGCTACAATATTTTTTACACCAAACCATATTACCAAAAATCGACAATAAATCGCTTATAGTGCTTTATGTATTTGATGGTACAACACTTCTCACAATTTAAAAAACAAACGTGGTACCATGCCGTGGACACTTGACAATGATTGTACAATGTACACTCGCATGAAATAAAGCAGAGTCACGTCGATTTGAAATATTTTCCGCAAATCGAGGGTCTGAGATTCACGGTCTAACTAGAATTATATTAATTTTTCAGAGAAACATCTGTTATTCGGGCCGGAGATGTATCTATTAAAAGGCTATTAATATAATTATCCCTCTATGAAGTGGGAACAGGCCATATATTATAGGTAGAGTACACTACACACTACATAGTTTGGGATTAGTAGTGAGAGTATACAAGTAGCGCTAATAGTTACGTTAAGAAAATGATTACGATAGGTTTCGAACACAGTCTATAAGTATGTATTAGTAGGAGTATATACCAATAATTTTTATAATTTGTCGCTACGGTTGAAATAAGTCGACTAAGTGTTTTAAACGAGAGATTTTGACTTTTAAGGAATTTTAGGCGATATAATTATATGTATATAGTATCTCTGATGAGGTTAGAGAAAATTCATGGAAATGAGTTGAGTAGCTGTACTAGCACAAATCCTAACAAAGTTGTTGGTCATATTAATATAACAACTTTCATAATTTACAGCCTTAAATGTATATATGTATATATATCTTCCGCAATTATAATAAATTACTCTACATATATATATGTTTGCCAAACACGACATCATCAGAACACAAAATCGACTTGCAACTGAACAAATCACGTGAAAATAAAATCTGTCAGTTGAACGAATGTGAACCTATAAATTCAAAATAATATTGTTGGCTGTCCCCCAAATAGTTAAGTAAACGAATAAAATAAAAAAATTCACTTGTTTATGAAAATAGTTTTCAATTTTCTATAAGTACTCGTACAATAATGTGCATTAACCTTGAACCGCAAAATTGTATCATTGACATCGAACAGTAGTTAGGTATACGCGAATCAATCTAATCCGGCAACAAAGAATATAATAGTATTACTTATATATGTATATAAAATATATAGTAATCAAATGGTCAACAAACCTACGACAACATAATATAGGTTATCAAATTATTTTGTATATGTGTACTTATATGTGCAGAGTCCCCTAGTTACATATATTGACTCAATTTGTATATTATTTATTTATTTACTAATTAATACAAAAATTATTTATTTGACCTAAATTGTACACGCAAAAGTCGCAGACTTTTATGTCGCCGCTCAATCAGGCTCGCTTTACACGAATTTGTATTTAGAGCATAAACCAACCTATAAAATTAACGTAAATGCATAACGATAAACGATCAACTTACCATATCAGAGGACCAAAAAATGACTAAAAAATAATCCAATATCTTGTATTTGAATTTATCCGCACAATTTATAAGCCAAAATAAATCACAAAATTTAACTAATTCACCACATAAACGTATGCACACACACACTATAATATATTTGAATTAATTATTTATTTAAAAATTAATTAATTAGTATGCCAATTATTCTAAAATTCATTTCACACGTTTCAATTTTTTTTTAATTAAAAAATCGATCACACACTCACTACTCGATACTTGACTATAAACGATAATAAATAAATAACAAATTCTCTATCATTTATGATTTTGATGAGTGAGAAGGGGTGGTGGGTATTAATATTAACTAATTTGCATGATTTATACAGAAACTAAACTATAACGATCAAGTATCAAACTTGTACTACTCTCGTAATGTAATAAAATTGTTTATTTAATTTTTGTTTATTTTTTGCTTTTCTTAAAGTCACACTTCAGACAATAAACAAATGGACGTAATACTATTATACTCGTATATGCATGTATGTTTTTTTTTCTGTGCTAGACTTATAATTCGCTTTACATTAGAAAAGAGCGGTTTGATGAGGAATTTTTGTACATATTCGCGCGATGTTGCAAACTTTTTGATTTATTTACTAAGATAATATAAATTAAACTATATGGTACAAACAATTGCAACAAAATTAGATTATTTCACAAACGTACGAGCGTAACAAGCGTTTCCTTTGAGGTGTGTGTGTGACGGAGCAGAGTTCCGATGGAACAAGTATTTTCGAAATACACCACCTATCGAATTAATGGTTGTTGCAAACAATGAATCATCTAGAAACAAATAATTTAAAATTACGTTATCAAGAGGTTTTTTCGAGACAGCGATATAGTCAACGATAAATATTTTTATTTGCTTTTGCAATAAGAATTATTTGGCAAAATAAATATTTTCGTAACATTTAAATCACGATATTTTTCAATAGTAACAAATTAGTTTGAAAATATTTAGTTTGTCTCGATATTACGTTTGAATTTTATTTGTATTTCCTATAGAAAATTTGGAAAATTAGAAAATTTTTAAAATTTGGCTATCGTTTGCCCCCACCTCATATTTTTTTTCATTGTTTCATTTTTATTAACTTATAGAGCATAGTTCCTAAATAAAATCCTCAGATTGAAGATGGCGTAGCGATGAAATAAATAAGTTGTTCTGTGAGAGACCATAGTATATCGCGCAAAAGGCGACTTTTCAGCTATAGTGCCCAAATCAGGCTAAATCATTGTGATTTTGTCTTGTTTAGTATTTTTCAGTTCTGACTGATCGATTTGAACGAAATCCTCCTTGTTAGTCACCAACCAGGCCCTCCGATAGAGGAGAGATTCTATCCAATATAACATAGGACAATAACTTGTATGCTGTGCAAGGAAGAGCTATATACCACAATAATTCTCACACTTCAAGCCATCTCCCTTCTTTAAGATAGGGCATATTGCGGTCACTTTCCATTCGTCAGGCATAACTTCGGTTCGCCATACTAATCGAATAAGGTCGAAAAGACCTTCAGAATATCATTAATGCAGTCCACTTCAGGTGAACGGTTTTATTTTAATCTCTGCATAGCCTTAGTATATTCCTCATGAAATTGATCCTCAGTGCAAATCTCCGCAGTCTGTCTTTGAGGTCACTCAGCCACAGTGTGACGCATGATGAACACCAAGCAGGTCGGTAAAGTGTTCACTCGTCGAGTACCATGTCAACGTTGACATAGAGGTTTCCATCCTGGTCCCGAATGGCGTTTGACGCAGGCCTGAAAGTATTGTTCACAGTCGAAACGTCCCCAAATGCGTTTCGCCGTGTTCCCAGCCATGTACGAAAACTTCCATCGTCGTTTTGCACCAAATGATGTGATTGCTACGTAAGTATTTGGTTGCCGACCGATAAGTTCTCACTTCTTGCACAACCCGAGCTTACCGTTTTTGAAATTAACACGTGGTCAAGTTGGCTGCGGGATTAAGTTTAGCGAGAATGTGTCCATGTTTCTAAATGTAATTGTTTGTGTGTGAAGAAAGTAATTGCTATACTATAAAAGATGCAAATTACATCATTCTCTCACCATTATCAGTCGCAGTTTTGTATCGGGATTACCAACCTATGTTTCCACACAAGCCGGTCTGATTTCTGCCAGCTCTAACATTAAAATCCCCAATTACCATTCTAACATCGTGTTCGGGTATAGATCCCATCGTCCAAATCATTAAGATGAGTAAAGTGATTCTTTATCTTGGGGCTGGCTAACTTCTGTGGGCGCATGTACACAAATTATCGACAGGTTGGCTAACTTAATGCGCAAGTTAAGCTTACACAATCGGTTATTGACAATAATCTACTATACTGTATACAATATATGGTATAACTATACAATAATCATGTTTATGTAACTTGACACATTAGTTCTTATAAACCAGTTTAATGCAAAGCTAAACCCCGGATTTTATCATAGGAAATGAAAATTTTGAATGCAGGCAACTTTAAAAATTGTATACCATATGTAATGTTGTGTAAAGTTAGCCCAGCCCAGAAATTTATTATAATTCCTTTAAATAAAATAATAAATTAAAATTTAATGTATAAGATTCTTCGTTATACGTTCATCTACAAGATGATACACAAAGTCCAACACAAAACTTTGCATTTATAACTATATTATACATTTCCGGTTTACCGAAAATAAATATTTATTGGATCAAAGCTAAATGGTTTTGAAATAAGCATACCACCAGCTTACTGGAAATTATTTTCTTGAATATCGTAACGTAACAATTTGCTAAAATAATGCCTGGGGCTGAGAATACAGGCAGTTTTAATAAGAAATAACCTCATATTAATTAGAGAACTACTTTCAACAAGTTAGAACAAGATATAGTAATAATAATACAGTGTTAATAGGCCATTACTGGCGCCTTACTGCGTCAACAATCTGGCTCCAACGGTTTCGATCATGGGCTTGGTTTTCATACTGCCCTAGACAACCTGAAGAAGCCAAGTCATTCTCTACACCGTGGAGCCATCGTCGCCTGCAACGACCTCTGCACCTACCAAATGGTGGCTCTCCTTTCAGAGACCGCTGCACAATTCGTTCCGGATCAGCACGCAGAACGTGACCGAGCCAGCGTACTCGCTAAGATTTTATTTCATGCACAATATCGGGAATCTTCATCAGATCTCTGATCTCGAAATTGTACAGAGCTCGGTATGACTCTTCTCTCAAATGTAAGGATCCATCTCTCGAACTCATCCGTTAGTGCCCAACTTTCACATCCATACATAACAACGGGCCTGATCAACGCCTCGTAAAGCCTCAGCTTCACGGCACTTAATATAGGTATTTAGATTTTAGCAGTGGCCTTAGAGGATACAGACCACGGCTGCCAGCTGCCAGTCGCACTTTAATATCCACACCCACACTGTTATCGTGAGTGATAAGAGAACCCAAACATTTGAACCTCCTCACTCCTTCAAACGTGTAGTGGCCACTACTAAAATCTGGTGTGCCATTGTCCCTATATAACCTGAGATCATGTATTTCGTTTTGGACTCATTGATCTGTGCTGCGATTCTGGTTCGATGATATGATAATGAAAAAAAAAAAAATATCATCGGACGTTTCATTGGCTTTTATCATTCTATTTTATCATCAACACATAAAACGCGAGTCTGGTTTACCCAATGATAAAAACAAACTAGTTCGAATAATTTACGAATGATGTCAGGGCAAACTGTTTATGATTTTCAGTTTAGTGGATTACGTTAGAATAAAACCAATGTCAAAAACTGTATTTTACTCCGAAACTACTAGATCCAATAAACTTTATAATGAACATGGTGGAAACACTACACTTCGCTTGGATCACAAATAATCTCTTCCTCACCAATAAAAAAAACAATTATTCCATTTTAATTTACACTATAATTTATATTTATTTAAATATATGTATGTATGTACACATATATATATATATATATATATATATATATATATATATATATATATATATATATATATATATATATATATATATATATATATATATATATATATATATATATATATATATATATATATATATATATATATATATAGAACTATAGGCTACTATAAATATGATATGTCCAACTCGCGAGACCCCTCAATTAAAAAAGAACATTATTTGATGTCAACAATTCAAAACTAGGTTTCTCCTACTCATGTATACCATAAGCTAACTATGTACCAAAATAGATTATAGCCCACCAGATTTATCTCCTACACCAAATTGATCATCTGAAGATCGATTACGCCAATCGCATAATCCTTGCAGTTATGTAGATTTGTAGAAAAAAACAAACCTGAACAATACAAAGGTAAAATTTAAGGCCGTTGACCGAAAACGTTAATTTGACAATAAAAAATCGTTTTGCACATCGTTACGCAGATTTTTTATCAACAATAATTTTGGTACATTCAAATATCAATCCATTCGTAACGATATATTAAATTAAAATAATTACACACTTCGAACGTAAAAAATATTTGACTGAGTGTGTTCAAAATTTCACAGTAATAAACCGAAACACAAACACAGTAAAACATGAATAGGCAATAGAAAATAAATTTTATCATCGGTCGAAAATAATTTTCAGCCACAAAAAGTAAATGATAAAATATTAATTTTTTTCGCCAACTTTGACGTAAGTTTATCATATATCACTAGACCGGACTCGCCTTTTGTATTTTATCGATGATAATTTTATCATTTATCATTATCATCGAACCAGAATCGCACCCCGGAGTCCAACAGAAGTTGAAAACTCTACAAGCGGATCAAGTATTTCCTTCACTCCGTTGCTAATCAGTCCAATCAACAAGTTAGTCAGACAACTTAAATTCGGGTAAATTTAACATAAAATATTTATTTCAATAAATTTACAATAACAAAGTTTTAGTTTCTTATTTAATTTAGAATGAATTCTTATTTGGCAGATAAATTATAAAATGCTTCCGCACGTAGAATTATTCTTATATTTCCATCAAGTCGGGATCAGTTGCATCTGAGTCTGACCCTGCTATAGGGTCATGTTGCTGGAAAACTTCGTTCTTAATCTGGATCCATATATAGCGCATCATCTTTTAATTGAATACCCTTTTTATGATTTTACTGCATCATAGATACTGTAATTTTTCCAAAATAGTTGAATTGAGGATTATTCTGTTTTATTCATGACCTTTATCAGAGCCACCTATATATACAGAGCCGTAAGGATCAGCCATGTTTTTTGTCGAGCTTTTTCTAGAGGAACTACTTTTTGCATTATCCTATAAGAATCAATGTAAAAATGACCATTTTCGAATTACTTTTCATCAATGAAAAGTTAAATCTTTCATTTCGATAAACACTTTGTGGAATTGATTCTATATTGAATTAGCACATATCTGAAAGTCAGAACCTTAAACCTTTTATTAATTTAATAAACATTAAATCAAAATTAAATATGAATTTATCATATTTATGTAAACATGAATTTATTTGAATGTGTAGGTAAAATAAATAAATAAAACATATATTGTCATCCTTTCGATCGATGATTTTGTCTCTTTTTTAAGAATGAAATCTCACATGTTTTTTTTAATTTCGCTTTTTCTATTGCGATCGCAGCATGCTCGTATAAAGCATTATTCTATTTCTTTTTATACATTTGAAAATGTATCACCACATATTTCTATTTCATTACCTTGTAGCGAAATCGGAAAAGGGATAGAGTGCAAAATTATTCCAATTGGCTGAGATCGCAATAGAAAAAAATCAAAATTGAATTCACGAAATAGCGTAAAATTTAAAAAGAGAACATAAACATCGATCGATAGAAAAAAAATTGTGATATTGACAACTTACAACATGTCATAGGGGGTTCCAATAACAGCTGCACAATTTATTTAGAACCATAATTATGCACAAATGCGTAACAAAACTTTACCAAAATAAAATAGAACCGTGCCAGAAGAACTGTGATAGTCATGGTGTTCCATTTGTAATCTAAAATCCAAAATTTACTTTGAAATTGAAGTGAAATTAGTTTGAGATTTATTCAAACAAAATCATGCAGCTTTTATTGAAATACCCTTTAAATATTTTATTTTATTCACAAAAATATAATTCAAAAGGAAACATAACCACACTTTTACTATTTTCTCTTTTCGTCTTGCAGTTTAATTTTATTGCGTTGGTATTTGTGTGTATTTATATCAATTCAATGGAGAAATGCTTTTTTTTCTATAAATTTTATTAATAAATATATCAAAAATTAAACAACTTCTTTGATCAAGCTTTGAATCAATTATAAAATGATAATTGTAGATTCTATTTCAATGTTAAAATACTTAATCCATCGACATTTTCATTGAAAAATATCGCACCGAAAAAAATTGAATTTTTCATATGTTTTGTATGGAAAAAATGTTTTTTTCGTCAATTTTAGTTCCTCTAGAAAAAGCTCAATTTTTAACCTTAGGGCTCTGTATATATAGGTGGCTCTGCTATTACACGTTGATCTATCGGTTGAATTAAAGATGTTGTGTTTGGTGGTATAAATAAGACTTTAACATTAGAATTTAATTCTGACAAATATAAGATGGGTGTGATACCGCATTATAGTGGCAATATCTCTTTGCTTCGACATAGAAATACATATTTAGAAACCATTATTCAAGCAATTATGCGCTCATCCAAGCTTTTCGATGTGACCACCAGTAGAGGTGGTAATTTAAATTTATTTATGAGTTTAAGAGCTCGAGTTCTGGTTCTCAGAATGGTATAAAAGATGAGGCTTACCTGCAATTACCTTGGCAATACCGCAAAGCAAAAATATTAATCGGTCTTTTGCCGCTTTAAATCCTGGAATGTTGTTTTCTTCATTTGATATAAATGTACGAGTTGGCAATCTTTTCCACAATAATCCGGTCTCGTCTGCATTAAATTTTTGACACGGTAAGATTACTTTTTTTATTAGATTGGTTGGAACCCATACGGATTCCGCACTCAATGCCGGAACGGCCCATGGTGCAAACCCAGGATTCTATCCTAATTCGTAGAAGCGCTCTGCAGCCCTAGCAAACTGTACAAGTTTGAACCAAGGTATATGGAGGACAACTGATCTATATTAATAGAACTAAAGCTGCGAAAACCTTAAACCGAATAATAATGAAAGCTGGACAACTGCACACAAAGTGCAAGCTGTCATCATCTTCCTCAAGACAGAAACCACAAATAACATCCTGAGATAAACCCATTCGAAGAAGATGCCCCTTAAATCGACCGTAACCCGTAAGGTTCGCGACCAAGATTCTTAGCTGGTCCTTTTTCAAAGATAGAGCATAATTAGTAGATTTCAAATTGGGAGGCTAGAACGAGAGCCATCTGAAAAAAAGACGAAAGACTCGTCTAATTTTTGGAGAAACTCCTCCGAAAACCACAAATCCCTCGAAGGATAAACCACCTTGAATAAGTTGGAGAAGTTGTATTCTGGTAGTGATCTATCATTAACCATATCGATTTCTGGTAAAAACGAAGTGAAAGACTACAAGCCGTGTTTTGAAAGCTATTAAGTTTAGTAGTAGACGCCCTTTAGATTAACAACTGGCCACCACACAACAGACGCGTAAGATAATATCGGTAAGACCAGCAATTGATAAATAAAAAACAACATCCTAGGTGTTAGACCCCAGGATTTCCCAAAAGCCCTTCTGCATTGCCAAAATATCGCAGTAGCTTTTTGTACTTTGGAGTCATGATGAGGCTTCCAGGAAAGTTTGCTATCTAAGGTAACATCAAGGTGTTTAACTTGGTTACATCTGGTAATCGGTCTCCCAAAAAGAGAAAGAATGGATAGATCCAGGCCACTCCTGCGCCTAGTAAAGACAATTAAATCTGTCAAAATTACCATATACATTAGCGTTCAAACGTATTTTTACTTTTCCAATATTACTTTTTTGAGCATAAATCGCTGTTATACAAAATTTGAAATAAACACAAATACCAACAGTTAATTTAAATCATATTTATCCGTCCAGTTCGTTGCACCAATTCTTCAATGGGATTAAGATCGGGGTTTCAGTTTGTTCAAATTTTCATATTTACGAAAAATTATTTTGTCGAGTGATTTTTTGGGTCATTGTCCTACTGGAATATCCAACCATGGTGAACTTTTGATTTGGTATGAGGTATAAATAGGCTTATAGCTATAATATCCACCAAACACATAGAATGCCATTATTCCCCTATGCTTCACTGTCGGTATATCGTCTACCAAACATCGTATTGTTTGTATTTGGGGCGAATAATATGTTGTATATACCATCCGAGGAGTCCAAGTTAATCTTGCTTTCATCGATCATATTTCGAAGCTCATGGTATGTGGTTCTTGGCAAATACGATTTGTGCCGTTTGATTCTTTCGATATATGTTTGGCTTCTGATTGGTGTGCCATCCAAAGCGACTATGCGCATTCTAAGCCGACGTATAACCATGGAAGATTTAATTTTAACTGATCAGGATAAGTTAAATTCGGGCATTATTGCTGGTTGTGATTTCCAGTTGATGTTTTACCTGGTAATTTTTCGAGAGCGTCCGTGCCTTTGAGAGATTTACAAAGCTGGCTGCTTTTCAAATAACCTAACCTTCTAACCTAGTACCCCACTACCTGCATTGACATTTTAAATTGACGTGAGGCTTCAGTTTTACTTAAACCGTCTTTTAACTTTAAGCGGCGATTTATTAGTTATTGGCCGACTGTGACAATCTTATATAGAGATTTATCGATTAATCACGGTAAGCATTTACTTATTTATTTGTGATTTTACCGGCCTGATCGCTAATTAGTGACAATTTTATTTTATCCCGTGGTGTGCATAATCTAACTGACGGGAGGTTCCATATTTCAACTTCTAACTATATTTTTTGACGTCTATTGTGAAATAGTACAGGTATCAAACATAAAACAATGAAAAATATTTGTTTAAAATATTTCCTTTTAAAATTTCCCTTTTTTTTCAAGTTCGTGTACTATGAATTTATCGCGAACTTGAAAAAACCAATGTTTTATCCAGAACATTGAAAAATAAAGTTAAATTTGATTTTATTTCGGTAATAGTGAATTAAAATGTGTAGTTTAACATTAAATGTATCTTATTTATTGATAAAAAATTAAATTCATTTGGATTTTACTGAAAAAATGAGAAAATTCTTATCCAGAACTTCATTCCAATAAGAAAATTTTTGAATGAAAAAACACGACTTAAATCTGTGTATGTGAACTGTACTAATAAAAATATTTCTAATAGAATCCCAATTATGCAGATACGGCAAAATATTTAGGTATGTCGCTGGATGCCAAGTTGAGGTGGAAAGAACATGTCAAAAAGAAAAAGGAAGAGCTGAACATGAAGTATAGGAAGATGTATTGGCTCTTAGGTAGACATTCTGAACTATCTATACATAATAAATTGCTTTTATACCGGCAAATACTGAAACCGGTATATGGACCTACAGTATACAGCTTTGGGGCTGTACCAAGAAAACGAACATCAAAATGATACCAACGTTCCAAAACAAAGTACTTCAATATTGTAAATGCTCCATAGTACATTAGAAATGAAGACCTCCACCGAGATTTAAAGATGGAATACATCGATGAAGTTATTACGTATGATGCTCTCAAGCATGATTCACGCCTCCGACAGCACGAAAACATCGAGATATGCAATATGCGGGACAGACCGTTGGCAGTAACACGTCTCCAAAGGACCAAACCAATTGATCTATAGTAAATGGAACATAAAATTACTATACTTCATTTATACAAATAAATAATTTTAATTTATGTGACTACATAGCCGTTAGGCTATATCCCAACAACAGTTAATATAATTATGATGAAAAGTTACTAGATGACTTAGAATGTAATATTAAAATTCGAATATATTCTTTAAGTTAAAATTAGGAATGACTATACCGAATAAACTTAAATGATTTAACTAATAATGTACGACTTCTAGCAGAATATCATTTTTTCAACTAAAATTAAAAATCAAATTTTATTATACGAGTACAAACCAAAACAGAAGATAATTTTTGTTCACCAAATCAGATAATATTGCTCAATCGCCTAGAGGACTTTACTCACAGTTTTTTTTCGTCTGATGAAATACTCATAGACAATTGTACCACAATAACAGTACTTAACAACAAAAATCTTCATTAATTATTCATACACAATCTGATTCATACATATGTATATATATATATTATTCTTATATAAACAAAATAAATCTTTTTTCGCTTAAGAAATGGTGATAAGAACCAATTTTATAATTAAATGCAAAACTTAAAAATTTATCATTTCCTTACTCTTGTTGCTGATTACAGTTAAGTACATACGAGAAAGTTTAAATGTCTGCAATCGAAATATATGTATATGTCACATAAAATATGAGTTACTCAAATTGTATATACTAAGAGGCGAGATAAAAATTTATTTTATAGCACGTGAACTTGTCATGTCTATAGTACATATTTGTATATATATAACTTTGATCATATAACCGCAATTTATAAAATATGGATTAAACGGTTTGAATTCCTCAATTGGATATGCTTTGCTATTGTTATGCTTCAAATATATGAATATAAAAGATGTGAACACAGATATACGCACGCGTGAAACGCAAATGGGTTTAGTCTATTCAAGCGTACATATATATGGAGACGATATTTCCGAATGAGTTGAAAATAATTTGTCCGATAGCGCAAGTTAAAGATAAATATACATACATATACTTAACAGATATAAGCGAATGACATTCTGACAATATGCAACAATGTTGCAATCGATTCACGTGGATTTTATAGTCGCACAAGTCATAATCATATAATTATAACAGCGCGTCTCTCTTCATATATACTGGAGATTATAAATCTTTGTTTTGTATTTATTGTGTACGCATTGTACGCATTGATATATAAGTTAATTGAATTACATAACTTAATAAAATTATTAATTTTATGTATATGTATTATGTATACATATGTATACGTGAATTTTGTAATGAAATCGACTTTGACCCTATACAGTAAATTGGGATTTCTTGTTCGGTTCTACACAAATTTGGTTGTTGATTGGTTTACGACAAAGTGATAAACAAAGAAATGTATGTAGTTTGATTATTCTTGAAATGGTCCAGCATAAACTAGATTCAGCTAAATAAGTTTTTGTTGTTGCTTATATATATGTTGATATATACTATAAGTTCTATTATTATTTAAGTGTTTTAAAAATGATTCTTAGTACATTACGGCAAATGCGAATCGATACTCCTCTATACATACTCATCTGACAGTAATCGATTCACCACGGGACGACTAGAAATGGTTTAGCGGACACTTTATAAATTTTATAGTTCAATCTATTTGCCGGCAAAACACATTACCATACAAACACAAACTAAAATTTAACAAGACACCTAAATTAACTTACTATAATACATCATAAAAATGTTACTGTTTAAGTAATCTGCAGTTTTATAAACAGTTCCCTCATATATAAAAATCAAAAACGGCTCTACCCTGACTGTAAGTATCGCCTGAGTATAAGAAAAAATTCCAGTTGCTGTAATTTTTAAAGAATAACAAACTAGAATCAAAATTCGATACCAAATTTGTATCGCCCTTTTCACGCACTCACATAATAAAGCACATGGAAAATTATCTTACATCAGTACTTGATGATTTTTCGTGTGTGTTGAGTATTAATTAATATTATAATTTTTCTTTTATAAAATTTCATAAATAATAATCAAAAAAATAAATCATTGACATGGATGCCACGCTCCAGTTGGCGCAAGAATACTGTGTTCTGTTCATGGTTAACTCTAGCTATAGTTGTAACATAAATAGGAGAATAATAGCAAACGCCAATTATCTGCAAATGCAACACATTTACCTTTAAAGTTTAGAATAGATCAAAGTGCGGATCCCGGAGGAACTCCTGCACTATGATTCACCGAACTGGGTAAACTGTTTCCAATTCAGGAGGAAGTGAGATAGGACGATAATGAGCAATGATCAAGTTCAACCTTTCTTAAAAAGCGGAATCACAGTAGCATAATTTAGGGAATCAGGAAAAATTCCTTCTGATATATACTTTGATTGAAAGTTTCATCATGCGTCACAGACTGTTGTTGAGCCACCTCTAATACAGACTGCGGAGATTTGCACTGAGGAGCCATCCCATTTCGGGATCTCCAAAATCTCCGATAATTTTCGGAATCCCATTTCAAGAATACCATTTTATGATTTTCGTAATACTTTGACATTAAATTGGTACCGAAAATTTTAGTAACAGTTCAAGAATAGGGCCCCAGGGCTTTTCGCTGCGAGTGAGTCTATCTAAATATTATAAGACTTCCATTCCCGTACATCAGGTGTTCCTGGATTTCCGGCAGGCCTATTACTCGATCAATCGAGAGAGTTTGTGGTCTGCCCTGGAATACCTAGGAATGCCAACAAAATTGGTACGACTGTGTAGGATGACAGTGACGCAGTCTCAATGCTGTGTTAAAGTTGAGAACAGGCTATCGACAATTTTTGCAGTTATCTCGGGTGCGTTTGGCAGGAAGATGCTCTGTCCCCGATACTCTTTAATCTCATGTTGGAGTACTTCTTTCGTAAAACTGAAACACCTCAGCGCAACATCTTATATCGCCAATCCAATCAGGTGCTTGCATATGCAGATGACACATGTGTGATTGGAGTCCGCTTGTAGAGTTTTCAGCTTCAGTTGGACTTCAAATCAATGAGTCCAAAACGAAATACCTGATCTCTGTTTTTAGGGACAATGGCGTACCTGATTTTAGTAATGGCCACCACACGTTTGAGGGAGTGAGGAGGTTCAACTATTTGGGTTCTCTTATCACTCACGATAACATTGTGGGTGAGGATATTAAAGTGCTGGCAGCCGCGCTTTGTATCCTTTAAGGCCACTGCTAAAATTTAAACACTTATCAAGTGCCGTGAAGTCCGCTTTACAAAGCGTTGATCAGGCCCGTTGTTATGTTTGGATGTGAAAATTGGGCGCTGACGGATGAGTACGAGAGATGGCTCCTTACATTTGAGAGAAGAGTCATGCGTGTGATATACGGCCCAAAACGCGAAATAGATGGTACATACCGAGCAGATCAGAGATCTGATGAAGATCCCTGATATTGTACATGAAGTAAGATCTCATCGAGTACGCTGGCTCGGTTACGTTCTGCGTGCTGATTCGGAACGAATTCTGCAGCAATCTCTGAAAGGACAGCCACCATAAGGTAAGCGCAGAGGTTGTTGCAGGCGACAGTGGCTCCACGGTGTAGAGAATGACTTGGCTTCTTAAGGTTGTCTAGGACAGTATGAAGACCAAGCTCAGGATCGAATCCGTTGGAGCCAAATTGTTGACTAAGTAAGGGGCCAGTAAAGGCCTTAAAAACCGGCTTTTTATTATATTTTTTGATTAAATAGTAGACACAATATGTCCACAATATTAAATTTAACTCGTTTTAAAATCTTAGTCAATCAACCGCTTAACTGCCAGAGAGTTTATAATATTAAAAACCTCTATCGAAGAAAGAGGTTGAAAAGAGAAACTATTTTTAATGGTTGAACCAATAACTAAGGGCATATCGGTTACTCTGATGGAATTAAATAAATGTTGGCGCATATTCGACACAATGTTGGGAAAATAGGAATTGAAGTACTTTAACAAAATACTCATTTAATATAGCTGTAATTTCATTACGTGATGTCTCTTTATTGAGAATTTCGTTTACTAATTGTTTTGTACTACATACGAGTACATCGTTGAAATTTATCTGGATAATATTTTACCTTGGCATCTTTAATAAGTTTGTTTAATTTATTTGCAAATTTAACATAACCTATTTCGACTGCATTTCAACATTTATTTACTAAGGCGATTCTTTGTTATTTACTTTATTTTTACAAGCAAGATCAAAGTTTAAGTTTTCTAAATATTTTACTAGTTTGAATATGATATTCACATTGAACTAAAATTGAAAAAAAAAACCATATGAAAGTCACTTGAAATATTGGAAATATCAAGAACTGTGTTTCAGGATTCCTTTAGCAGTAAAATGTTTAGTGAATCAAAATTAGTATCACATTTCGGAGTTACTTATACGGGATTTGATCTTTTTTTATAATATTCATTTATGAATATTACACCAAAATAATTATGGCGGAATTAATTGTTATTCTTAAATCTTAGGAAAATGATGCAAAAGTAGCATTGGAACATCTACAGAAGACATGGTCAATGCAAGAACTAAAATGCCTAAAGATTCTGATTGAAACATCAATACTCAAAATTAGACCACGACTCGACATTAAAAATATATATTCCTCAGTTATCGTAGAATTATCTAAAATGTTAATATTCATGTCACCCATAACGGTTTTACACCTGACCTCATCCAAAAATTGACCGAATTCTTCGAAAAATATTAACACTAAAAAACTGTAGCCTATATATACACGAAAATTGTAAATTATCAAAAGTAGCAACCACTAACAAAACATCAACCATCCCCAAGCTACAATTAGTAATAGCATTATATTCTGCCACCAGCGCGATTATTTTTATTACAATTTCCATAAAGAGTATAGCCGGCAATTGCATAACAACTGATTTCTTGATCAATAATCCAAACTTCCGATAAAACCATTAATTTAGGAAATCCAATAAACGGATGTAAGTGACATACTAAGATATCATAATTTTGAAGGTCTGTTTAATTCATACGACGACTTCGTAAACATTTCATCGTATCAATTAATGGGGAAAATCTGAACATTTAAATCTACATTTAACAAGACCACCGAACATTTAGAACCGTCCATATAGCAGAAATAATTATTCACTCAAGGAAGGAAAACTACTTGCGGAGGAGTTCTTTATTTTATTTTTATTACTCATAACCAATTTACAAAAATTCAACAAAATAAATGAAAAAAAAAGAAAAAAAAAATTGTCAGCAGACAGTTTCGTATAACCATACCAACAATATAAACCAATACTGTAGTTAAAATGTACACATCATAAAACGTAGGCGCTCTGACCATAAAATACTTTCGAAAAGCCTCTGAGTTAAAAACCAGAACAAACAAAAAATTACGATAATTATTTCGAATATCGTATGCTCTACACAACCTCAACAGACAGTGTCTACTGGTCAAAAAACAGCTTAAAAATTCAGGTATATAGGGATAGTATTGTAGTATATTAGCAGACGCAAAAATATGCCATGCATGATCCAGACTTCGTTTAAAAACAATATTACGCACAATACATATACTTCTGCTAAATGTATAACGGTTCCAGAGTGTTAATATAAGCCCTACCCCAAGAAGGAACTCAGTTGCTCAGTTTGGTACTACAGTCGAGATACTTAATATTATAAACAGGAACCAAAATACTAATAAGAAGACTGCTACCATTTGCGAAACTATAATTCTGATTCATGATAAATAATCTCAGGAACATAGCTCATGTATGGATCACCAACTAACCTAAAACACATAATCTTACTTTTCTCACTTAAAATCATTGAATGACTATCAAATCAAGTTCATAACATTAGAGGTTATTTCAGAGGCACTTGATTCATAGTAGCTTAAGGTCGCAGCAAAAAATCATTCTGGCCAAAGTGTTGGCCGGCCTGGAAATTTCTCATCGTGATATTATTTGGAACTATATATAAGCTACTTCAGAGCCAAAAACGTAAAATTTCCAGGCCGACCAAAATTAGCGGCACCGTGGGCCCATTAGTGGCATTGAGTGTTGGAGTTACTAAGCAAACTTCCGATCCGTGATTTCAAGACTTTCTCCATAATTTTGTGCTGTAATGAAATGGACACATAAATTGACAATTTAATTTAAACATGTTTGAACTCATGCCAAACACGTCCATCCCATTACTAGATGTAAGATCATTTACAATACCTAAAATCTCCGCAACATTAATAAAAAAATCATGTGATATGGGAATATTACTATGATTAAATTTATTTACCAACTTATTGGTCATCATCATTAATAACTTCTGTACTGTCTTCACAATTAATATTCATTCGCTAAAATATTTGTTTAAATGTCCACTGCACTCAGCATATCGAATTACATTTGGTAGGTTTACTCACAAATTTTTAAGATTTTAAGTAGAATAATATTAGGTTAGGTTGATGGCATTAAGAAAATGTTTAAGCATGAGCAGGAGTGGTCTCATAACAGAAGAAAAATGCAGTAATTAGGGTTAGGTTAGATTGGCTGCCAAGGCACACTTAGACCGGTGACGATCCATTGTGGCACCACAGGATCTTACTTCCATTTTACCTCTAGTGGAACCAATCAGAGCTATACTTATGTGCCTACAGAAGGCATAAACATATAGATAGTACCTACTGATATGTTTATGCCTTCTGTATGTTAACACGGGTCATAAACATATAAAGTTAATTAAAGCCTCTTTCTCCCCCTCATCCATGTAGCTTCTGCAGATGGCATTTGCTTCCTGGCTTAGCCTCCTTGCATGTTCTCCGAAAAGGCAGTGTCCTGTGAATACTTCCATGACCGTTCTTAAATCCCGCCGATATAGGAAGATTAAAGTTTTGGAGCGCTTCAAAACCAGTTTGGCCAAACTTGTCGTTCTAAGCTCAAGTGTCTCTTTCCTATAAGCGCTAATTTAAGCTTGTTTGTTCTTTGCAATTGGAGAGTCGTACCATGCCTAGCTAGTTCGTCCGCCCTGAAATTCCCCCAGACGTCCGAGTGGCCGGGGACCCAGATTATCCGGATAATGAAATGCTCACTCGTCTCATTAAGAGTGGCAACCCAACATGCCACTCTTGACATCGGAGAAACTGATTGTAGCGTCTTGATTGTTGCCTGACTGTCTACATAGATTGTAATATCAATCAAAGGTACGACAATATGTCTCAACCAAGTTAGGACCTCCTCAATCGCAGTAGTCAGGAAGGCGAACGGAAATATTTATATTCAATTTCCGTTCCTCCCAAGATTCTCTTGAAGGACAAATGGTCCGGAAGCCTTTCTTAAAGCATAGCATGGATATAGTATAGTTGAGATTCGCCAGTTCTTTACCATATGCGATCTACTTATGGGTTTCAAATTTCATATTTTGTCAATAGCGCCCTAACAAAGCCTAGTCTAATGCCGTTTAACGTTACCGGGATTTTATATTACCTCGTAAAGTGTACCAGCACAGTTTTGGACGGGTTAATTTCCAGTCAACATCTGCTAGCCCATTTCGTAATTAATGAGATTCTGCATTAGCTCCTTAATTGTGCTTATTCTTAGAGACAGTTATCGCTACGTAATCTTCCATGCAGTAATTAAGTACATAGATTCGATTCCTGTTATCTTGTGCCGTATGATCGTTAGGGTGTCTGATACCATCGAATCGCAATCTATTTCGTTTTTCGTATATTGTCTCAGATCATTCTCGGCTACTGAGCTTTTAATTTATAAATTTTAACAGATCGTATTGATAAATAAAAATAAAATGGCGATTTATGGTGTATTATAAAATATGGAGCATATTGAAAAATTGGGCATGGTAGTAAAAACGGTATTTGTAGATCTAGTAAAGCATATTATTATTCATGAGGACGATTTGAGGAGCATGTAAAATAATTTTTCAACACGAATAAAATAATCGATTATAAATTTGGTGATATTTTATTTCAAAATGTCCGGAAATTTTTAAGTCGTTAAACAAACATTTATATAAAATTATATATACTTTAAACTGAGAATATACATATATAGTTAATATTTTGTTCGGTTTATAAAAGATAATCGATTGCTTGCGGCATCTTAATTAAAAAGCTATGTATAGCTACTTGAAAACAAAAATAATAATTTGAATGTAAAATTATAAATTCAAATTGCTCGAAGGTAACGAACATGATTTTTGGAAATGTTTCTGTTTTACCCAAATTTTAAAATTAGAAACAATTATTATATTGCGTGAAGCTAAGAAACTTATGAAGGTATAGATGTACATACATATATATACTAATTTTGTTCATATGAAAAGGCAAAGATATCATAAGTTCCAAAGATAAAAATCATCTCTCAAGTCTCCACACATGTAATGTATAAATATATACATTAATTATTAATAATTATCTGAACTCTCATATACACCCACAATCCATAGTTTTTCTTTTGTGAGATATTGTTGTGTGATATTGTGTGCTTTAAAGAAATTGGATTTTAAATTAATTTCCCACCTGGCTGGCAAACAGATTTTCATATATACATACGTACATACATATTTTTATTGCAGTATAATATAAATCCAAAAATATACCAAGATGTACAATGTACATACATAATATTCTGAGTATTACCAAAAAAAATGTATCTACATTTTCATTAAATTTTCACAATAACTGTATATCTTTTTCCAGGTAGCGTATATCTACCTTTTTTTATTTGTATACACGTGTATTGTACTTAGTATACTTATACATCAACATCCATTATTTCAAGGTGAGATGCTTTTTTCGGTTGAAATAAAAAAAGGTTATATAAGAATATTATATGAATATTTGAAGCAAGGATATATTATTACGACGGATGAAGAGAGAGATTGGATCGAGATAAGATTTCGGTAGCACACGTTTTTTATTGTTGTTTTATGTGGTTGATGGTTTTGTTCTATAAATATTTTCCTCTCTTATATCAACAGTTAACACAAATTACTTAATTGTTATTCGTTAAGGTCAAAATTAAATTTACCGTATGTATGTTAATCGGTGTTAGATCGGTCTTGTCACCTTGTCTCAACAAGAAAGTTAATTTGGGTGGAATCAATAAAGTCGTTAGTTAAGTCTTTATAGATAGAGAGTATTTCTAAACTTATGAATATAAATTTAAACATAAGGTGCTTGCTACGTCTTGTTGTCTAAATGTGAAATACTTTAATATAGAGCTCGTGAGGCTCAATAAAATTGGATAAGAATAGGTTTTGCTGAACATGTTTTATACTAGAAGCTCCTCTCAACTTTGGCACAAACTCATAGTTAAATAAGTATGAAATACGTAAACAACATACATAATCAGTTTATGATAAAATCTTATTAAAAATGTGGATTCAATTTGATTAAATCAACAAAAAAAAAATCAGTAAAGATAAGTTCAACCAAAGAGTATAGAAAGTAGAAGAGAACCGAAGCAGAACAAAAAATTTCATCAAACGATTTGCATGTATTGTAACAAAATAAACTGTATGAGTAGAATTACGAGTATGTATATCAACGAACCAACACAAATTCACTTCCATCAACTTCTAACTGCGTAAGCTAACTAACTATTTATTTTTTCAGGCAACCATACTACAGGAATACCATAAGGCTCAACTTGACGGTATTTGTCTTACTGATCCAAAGTTACAAACCAAATCCGATTGACATGATCCTTGGTATCAATGTTTTTTATGAAATTGTTCGAGGCGATTATAACTGCAGCCCTCCATAGTTGCTTGATAGTTTGTTCAGTTGGGTCGTTGCTGGTTATTCTGGGCAGCAATTAAATTATACAAACTCAGATCAATAGTGAGTATATTAGTCAACTATTGCAGACATTTCAGCTAATACTCCTATCAGCCACGACGAACACTTCCCCAAAACGCACTGAAATTGGGATATATATATATATATACATATATATATATATATATATATATATATATATATATATATATATATATATATATATATATATATATATATATATATATATATATATATATATCGTGAATTATTTGATAAAAAGGACAAAGTATATTATTTACTCCAAAATAGACCGAGTTGTGTTTGACGATTGTTATTTCTCTTGTAAATCGAGTTACTGATATAGAGAAAATGTATCGGAAAGTGGCGGGCTATCCCAAACTTCAAAACTACCATAGCATTCTATTGCGGGAAAGTTCAAGTAGCTAGATGCAGCATTTCAGGCTACAAACAGTGGCATATGGGTTGACTTCGCCATCAGATAGCAAAGGACATCAGGAAATTATCCCCCAAATTGGAAACCACCTTCAAAGTCGACTTTTATACTTAGACGATTAATTGTCAGGTTACGTGATCCAAAGTCACGATCCAAAGACCGTTACAATGGTTCATGAACTATCAACCACACTATATATTTATCGAATACTGGATTTTCTGCGCTGGTTGATAAATATGGGAATGCCCTCACCTTCAATGTCCTACAATTATATATACCCCGATAACCATCAACATAACGTCGACTGCTGTTAGAGTGCGGTAAAACTTTTAACCCGCTTGGTTGGTTGTCTCCAGCAACAATCACGTTCAAAAATATTGGTTCAGTCTCTTTGACTTAAATTTGGATGGGACGATACATTACCAGATGCTATTAATCGAATATGGTGCGTTGCAAGAAACGGCTTAATATGTTTTTCAGGTATACGTATTCCAAGATATTTTCAGACGGAGTTAACTTGCAGTGTTCAACTATAGATGGTTTCTGCGATACTTCCGAGAAAGCAGTGTTTATTTAATTGCGGCTAAAACTATAGTCTCGCAATTAAAACAGCCCAACTACTGCACAAAGTCGCAGTAATTTTCGAAGCTCATGTAGATTTGTTGTATGCGTTGACTAACTCGAACATTGTATTGGCATGGCTCTCAGATGTTCCAGGAAAATGAAATGGTTTCGTTGCCAATAGGACGAGCATAAAATTTCTGAATTTCTTATTTAAATGTTTCAAGCTAAACCCACTTAACTAACTAATCTATACTTCTCCGCAGATGCTGATTGGCTATGTATGGTACTCTCTGGACTACCTTTACACTATACGTTTGCAACTATTCCGTCTTCGGAAGAAGCAATGAACTCTGCGCCTACCGTATGGTGGCTCTCCTTTCAGAGATTCCTGCACAATTCGTTCCGGATCAGCAGGCAGAACGTGACCCAGCCAGCCTACTAGCTGATATCTTACTTCATGTACAATGTCGGGGATCTTCATCAGATCTCTGACCTCGACATTGTACAGAGCTCGGTATGTACCATCTACTTCGCATTTTGGGCAGTACACTTATCGTACACTTATCGCACACTCCCTCAAGCATGATTCCTCTGTCAAACGTAAGAAGCCATCTCTCATACTCGTCCGTCAGCGTCCAACTTTCACATCCATACATAACAACGGGCCTGATCAACGCTTTGTAAAGCTTCAGCTTCACAGCATTTGATATAGGTGTTTAGATTTTAGCAGTGGCCTTAGAGGAAACACAGCATGACTGCCAGCTGCCGCCAGACTTTAATATCCTCAGTCACACTGTTATCGTGAGTGAAAAGAGTGCCCAAATATTTGAGCCTCCTCACTCCCTCAAACATGTACTGGCCACTACTAACATCTGGTATGCCATTGTCTCTATAACTAGAGATCATGTATTTTGTTTTGGTCTCATTGATCTGGAGTCCAACAGAAGCTAAAAACTCTACATTTCAAAACTTCTATGAAATAATGATATGGTCAGACCAATTCAATCAAATATTTTTCAAAATGTATTTAATATTAAAATTTGATTTTGAAACATAAATTGTTTTAAATAATTATAAGGTTAGAATATATGTATGTAATTAAAATTAAGCATTGAGTAAAATTAGAGATGAACTTGAAGCAATAAAAATTCCAAGTCAAATTGGAATTATGGTTCGCGTTATTTAAAATCTAAATTTCCCCACTCCAATTTACATAACCGCAAGGAATGGAATTCAATAATTCGTTGGATGGCTTTAAAACAATAATGTAGAATTTATATGAGTTTACAACTCGCACATACACCAAACAGCAGTGGATATCAATCAGAGGCGAAACGGCTGGCGGTAATATCTGTCGGAGATAATCCTATTGTCATATACGTCATACCATTTCATTTTCTGTATTATTTTTTAAAGGTACGTCGGCAAATTGGCCACTGAAAAATGGGCCAGTCTGTAACTGCTTCCCATCGTTTATAAAGTAATATACTTATCGTACATCGATCACAATCAACATAAAACATTTTAGCATATCTAAAATTATATTCTAACGACATCTCAATCCATTACCTAAATGACTAAAAACAATTTATCCAAATTTTGGTTCCAATCCCAAAACAACTTAACACCAACCAAAAAATCTTACAATATGTCTATATTTATACTTTTATATATAAGTACGTGTACGTACCAAAAACCATAATATACCAAATTTTCCATAAAGTATATTACGTCAACATTATACCATGACCTATGCAAAATCATTATATTATGCTCGTATATTATTGATGAAAAATACTGTTCTCAAGATACCAGATGTATGTTTGTATATATATGCTCGTAGATTATAGGCATTTCCCAAATATGTATTATAATCTATATCGTGTTGGAAAATTTAGAATTCAGGTTTCTCATTTTTTTTTGTTCGTTTCTTATTACTGTGTTCGTTGTTAGTTTTTCTTCTTATTGTCGTTAAGCCAAGAAAAGCTTAAAACTGGTGCTGAGTTTCAAATTTTTTTTTTATAAATCCCCAAAAGAATATTCTGCTTTTGTGCGTGCGTTATGTATAAATTGTCTTAGGGAATGAATATGGTTCAATGAATTTTACATTAGTTTTTTTCATTGTTCTCACACTTGTATATATGTTTAATATATTATGTAAATATGTATACACACACAACCTCTAATTCACATTTATCAAAAATTTAAATAATTTCTAGAGTAACAAAAGTTTTTGCATAATGCGGATTTTGCGTATATATAGACGCATGGAGAGTTTTACTTTCACATATAAGAGAGTTGTATGTCCAAAAAAAATTTTTTTGGGTGTCTCTTAAATTTTATTTATTACAGCAGATCGGATCACAAAGATTAAGCAAGGATCTAAATAGCAGGACTAAAAATATATTTTAAAAAATTTTGTGCATACCTGTTCGTCATTTTCCTTATCCCGCCGTTGTGTCACTTTATATTAATGATAATTTTAATTAGATCCAATTGAAGAATTATGAAAGCTTGGAAAATTAAAAAAAGAAGACAAAAACTCTTAAATTTATTTACTCGAGTATTTTTAAATTTTAACCCATATAGAAAAAAAAATACTTAAAATGTTAGAAAACTTTTATTTTAGCGCAGACGAAAAAAAAAACAAAAAAGCTTTTTGCCATACAAGTAATGATATACAAATTATATTCTTTTTAATTAAAATAAATCACAAAAGCGTATTACTTACAAGAAAAATGTTAGGATAATATGACATACTCGTACAATATTTAAGAAGAAGACTAGTGTTTTGTTGTTCATGCTAAAAATTAAAATACGTACATATACATGTTTATATTTACTTATAATTTAGATAACTCGATGAAAGATTATTTTGAAGACACAGATTTCCTTTTTTGCATTTTGTTTTTGTTTGAACGAGGAGAAAAGAAAAGTTGAAAAACTACTTAATTTTTCAAGGATGCGGAAAATTTATAAAACAACATAAAACTCGTTTGTTTTTTAAACGAAATAACGCAAACGTTATGTTGATGTAACATTTTGCTCTTCAAATATCCTAAAACTTAACAAAATAGTGTAATTTGAGCGTGACTATATATGCGATTGAATTGGACCAGTCTGCATTTCAAATTGATAAATTACCAATTAAACAGGATATCATGCAACTTCATATAACGATCAGCCTTTCTGTAGTGAAGTTTATATATTATGACGCAGCCACAATGACAAACCATTTAATGTCAAAAATTTTAATTGACATTTTTAGTTGATCCAAAATTTGAGAGATCAATTATTCTGAAAACTGTATAGTTCCATAAAAGAACTCCGGTCCGTTTCATAACTATATCACCACTTGATTTTTCGATTTTTTTTAAATAATTAAATTAAAAACTTCAATGCCAAAAAATTTATTTCAATGGAAAAAATCCGTGGAGCAATGGTGGCTCTCCTTTCAGAGATTTCGTACTTGTCCGTCAACGCCTAGCTTTCACAGCCATACATAACAAAGGGAATGGTTAACCCTTTGTAAAGCATCAGCTTCACGACACTTATTAGGTCTTTAAATTTAGGCTGTGGCCTTAAATGATACAAAGCACCTCCCCCAGCAGCACTTAAATATTCTCACCTAAAATCTAGTGTACCGCTGTCCCTATATACTTCGTTTTAGACTTATTGATATGGAGTCCAACAGAAGCTAAAAACTCTATAGTATTGGGATCAAGCCCAATAGTTTATCATCTGCATATGCAAGCACCTGATTGAACTGGCAATATAAGATGTAACGCTGAGCTGTTTCAGTTTTACGAAAGATGTACTCAAACATGAGAATAAAGAGTATCGGGGACAGATCATCTCCCTACCGAACAGCCGAGTTAACTGCAGAAATTCTCGATATAGCCTATTCTCAACTTAAATACTACATTGAGACAGCATCCCTGTCATTCTACACAAACGTACCAATTTTGTTGACATTCCTAGGTATTCCAGGGCGTCTCATAATATTTTATAGGGCAGTGACCGACCGATCCGGCCAAAATTCTCCTTGATAGTCACCAATAAGGCCCTCCGCTAGAAAGTAGGTTCTATACAATATAATGTAGGCCAGTAACTTCATTGCTGTCCAAAAGAGAGCTATACCGCGATAATTCTCACACTTCAAGCGGTCCCCCTCTTGAAGATGGGGCATATCGCGGCCTCTTTTCATTCATCAGGCATTATTTCGGTTCGATATACTAATCGAATAAGGCCGATTTCCACAATGCAAATCTCCGCAGCCTGTATTTGAGGTGACTTAACTACAGTCTGTTACGCATAATTAACACCAAGCAGGTCAGTAAAGCGTCCATTATATGCGTCGAGTAATGCGTCGATGTTGATACAGAGGTTGTTTTAAAATTGCTTTAATGTGATTTCGGACTATAGTTCACTTGAGTCATTTTCCACCGCGATTCCATAATCATTAACCGCCTAGAACTGTCAGTCACTCCCATAAACTATTCTAATTAGTTAGAAGAAGCACATTCAACTTGACGAAAGTTCAGAACTCGTAGAAATGGATGTCAATATACTGCTAATGGTCCATTCTTATTGATATATAGAAAGCCTGATAAAAATGTACCCGGCGAATCGAAAGCCCCTCATACCAATAGACTTCCACCTCAAAAATTTTATTTTGAGCAGTACATTGAATTTGTTCGAATAATAATATTGAATATCACCTGAACCATGAAGTTTGAACTTTCTTATTAGATAAAGTCACCTGTTAGAGAATACTGGATTATTATAGCAAAAAGGTAACAAATCAATACGATTACAAAGTTTCAGGTTGCTCAATGATGTCCGCAATCTTTGCGAGTCCGACAAAAAATCGTGATTTGCGAATTTTAAGTGTAACTTACTTTTCGGTCTCGTGATATCACCTTTATTAAACCTCCGGTTTTATTTGTACCATAATATGTAGCCGGACTACTGATAAAATTGCGTATTGTCGCTTGATCGCAGCATGATCGAGGACTGATTTCTCGAAATGAAAGTCCCTCTTCGACAAAATCATTGTTTTTGCCTATTAAATCATTAAAAATATTTTTCATTTGAAAATTTGACAGACTAATTAAAACTAGAATATGTGAGATTTGTATTAATTTATTAGATTAAAATAAGAAAAACAAACCAAATCTCTATTTTGGTTCCATTTAGGATGTCATTTTTAAATTTTTAATTGAACAAATTAATTATTGGAATATAAAAAAAATGTAGATTAATTTCTTGAATTGATTGGCGTAGACCTTTTCTTTCAAATAACCCCAAAGAAAAGAGTCTCTAGAGGCGTTAGATCGTTTAGTTGATTGTTTCTCTGGCTGTGTGTGTCATAGTATCGTTTTGTTGAAACCACATGTTGGCAACATTCACACCTTCGAATTCATACCATAAAAAGTTTGTTATCATTATTCGGTACCGCCCTCGATTGACAATAACAACATTACCAGCTTCTATTCGAACAGATACGGTTCAATGATTCCACCAGCCCAAAATCCACACCAAACAATAACTTTTCGTGGATGCAACGGTTTCTCCTTTTCCTAACGGTTTTATTTTTCTCAAATCCACCAAGCGCTCCAAGGTCCAGTGGACAAAAATTCGACCTAAATTGTATTTGGTTTCAGTTCTTGAGTCAACTGAACTTTATGTTTGCTTTCAAATGCACTTGTACTAACAGATGCAATGTTTACTCCTGAACGACCACTAATGAACCATTTTCCTCAAGTTTTTCAATAATTCTTTTGATTTGCTTGACTGATGGACAGTTTTATCTTCCATGTTTTGCATGGAATTGTTTTCCAACTTCTGAATAATTTTCACCATTTTTGAAATAAATTTGATTTTAGTACAACAAATTTTAATGTTTGCGCATTTAACAATGACATCCTAAATGGAACAGCCTTTTGTTATGAAACACAGTAAATTTTGAAAATCCTAAACTATTTTGCAGGTACCGATCGAAAGTTATGAGTTAGTTATGAAACGGTCTGTAGCTTGCCACAAAAAATTTCGTATCAAGACGGCGCAACAACTCTATTATTGCATTCACATTTACCAGTTTTGTTAAAATGTATGGCTTATTGATACAATCTGGAATCATCTGAAACAATTTGACATTAATTGATTCCTTCCTAAGTATAAATTAAAAAGACGTTTAAACATCTAAAGTGGAGCAGGCTCGTTATGGACATACCAAGAGAACAGCACATATTTCTGCAACATTGGTTTACATTAAAGACATAGGAGAAACGCTAAATATAGCAAACATGTTCTCAATGCCAAAACTAGGATTATGTGAAACCACTAGTCATGCTGCAGGTCGGCACTGCTTCCATGATCAACTAAAGAAATCAAGTCAATTGATGAAACAATATAGTATTTCATTACAGACTGTCGGGAAGTCAGTTAACAAACGCGATTTTTGGCTGCACACACAAGACCTCTAAAAATAAAGACAAGTGTTTTACAATGGGAGCTCGACTAAAATTTAGAATACGTTTCCAAGCTCTTACATAGTAAAACCAAATTCTCGTACCAAATTTTAGTCGACCATTCGAAGTACGCATATAATACAGCTCACGAAAAAATGTGTTGGATAATGAAATGAACGTAATAATAATCAGGCAAAGTAATTTGCAATAATAACAACAATCCTAAATGTGAATTACCTGTTGCATGAAAATTTTAGCTTAAGCCATACATAAGGTACTTTGGCTTAACCGCAATGGAGAATAGATTTATGGATTATAAAAATTATTTCACCTTTTTTTGGGTTCATTTGTATAAGTAAGTAATACCATAAATTAAAGCGGAAGCATAAAAATATAATGATTTCATTTATGTACATTAGACGTAATAAAAAATCTTTACCATTTCATTCGCCTACAGATCCATCCGAAATAAAAAATAAAAAAATACATTCTTTGGTATAAAACTTTAGTCAACGTTACGTATAACAAATTGAATCCTTATATAGTAGTATATGATAAAGCATACCCTTTTATCTGAAACGAAAGGAAGAACAAAATATTGTATTATTTACTCGTATATAATAGATTACATTTGTATATATGTACAATTGTACGTATGTATATGTTATATAAACATAAGATTGTACATATTTGCAAACACAAAAAATACAAAAGATACAGCTTTCAGTTAAGATTGCTGAGAAAAAAAAATGATATGTCAATGATAACTGAATGTCATCTATGCTTATTATAAATCTTATATTTGGAAGTGGGAAGATGAAGTTTATATCTCTCTGTGACTCAAATTTTCAAAATTTATATATTTTTCCGAAAATTATTTAATAAATCCAGAACGAATGAGTCCTACTATTACACGACGTTTTCACCGAGAATTATTATAGGATCCATCACAGACAAACGTAATAATTAGTTGACCCAGTTACATATATGTTTCACAGTTTTATGAACA
Source organism: Tipula unca (assembly GCA_951394425.1). Lineage (NCBI taxonomy): Eukaryota > Metazoa > Arthropoda > Insecta > Diptera > Tipulidae > Tipula > Tipula unca. The sequence continues at coordinate 105,762,671 of OX596382.1, read as the reverse complement.
TATTTTATCTCTCACATTTATTTTAAGCTTGCAAGATAATTTTTTTTAAATTTTTCACATCTTTTCTTGTAATCATCCATTGTATTAGGAGGGCGTAGTGAAAAGTCTTTTGAGTGGAAAAACCATTACTCAAACCAAAATAGAGCTTGATAAATATTATGGGGACTCTTCACCATCGATTAAAATGATTCACAAGTGGTTTACTGATTTTCGTTGTGGTCGTGTAAGAACAACTGATGCCGATCGTTTAGGACGCCCAAATGAAGTCACCACACCAAAAATGGTTGATAAAATCCATGATAAGGTATTGCAAGACCGCAGAGTGTAATAGCTGAGATAGTAGGCATCACAGATAAACGTGTGCGCAATATATTACTCAAAAATTTGAATATGAAAAAGCTATCCGCGCGTTGGGTGCCGCGTTTGCTTACAATCGACCAAAAACGCACACGTGTGATAACTTCAGAGGCAGGTTTGGCGATGTTCAGGCGAAATAAAAAGGAGTTTTCACATGGATCACCCTGAATGATGAATAGTCTAAACAGTGGATTTCTACTGGCGAATACGAGGGCAAATCAATATGTTCGGTATGTAATTTATGTAATTTAGAAAAAATCATATTTATTTTTCATCTACAAGAAACATCTGAAACAACTCAAAAGTGGTAGAGAATCGATAGAAGATGATGAGCGCCAGGGAACACCACAGGACGCCATCACGCATGAAAACGTTATTTTGGCAGATAATTTTGTATTAGAGAATCACCGTGTAAATATTGCAGAATTATCGAGAAATCTCAGGCTTTCTTTTGGTACCACATTTACATCTTTCAAAAGTTAGTGCAAGATGGGTTCCCCGTTTGCTAACCCCGGAACAGAAAAAAAATCGTGTCGAAACTTCAAGAAACATTTTAAATATGAAAGAAAATGGTCCTGATAATTTCATAAATAGTATTGTGATGGGCGATGAAACAATGGATTCATCATTGGGATCCGGAATCCAAACAAGAATATATTCAATGGAAAAAATGTGATGAACCTCCCCCTAAGAAGTTTAAGACTCAACAGTCAGCTGGGAAGGTTATGGCCACAATTTTCAGGGATGCAGGAGGTATTTTGTTAATTGATTATTTGCCACAAAAGACCACTATCACAGGCAACTACTGCGTGAATGCGGCTTTGATGAAATCCCTCACCCACCCTATAGTCCAGATTTGGCTCCTAGTGATTTTTTTCCGTTTCCAAATTTAAAAAAAACAATTAAGGGGCCGAAAATTTTCAAATAATGATGAAGTCATATCCGGTACTGAAGGTTATTTTGTAGACCAACACAAAACTTTTTTTTTCGACGGTTTAAATAAATTATTTTAAAGATGTAGTAAATGCATTAATGTTGGAGTAGATTATGTTGAAAAATAAAAATAAAATTTCTCCAAATATATAAGCACTTTTGTATCGATGCTACGAATATATTGATTTGCCCTCGAGTATATACTTAGCAAAGAAGGCTAAGGCGGTTTTATCGGCCAACTAGGTCATGGCCACAGTTAATTTGGGATGCACGCGACATAATCCACATCGATTATCTTCAAAAGAGGAGGACAGTCAACGGAAAATATTACTCCAACTTATTGGACCATTTCAACGACGTTTTGAAAGAAAAACGACATTTGGCGAAAAAAATGCTCTTCCATCAAGACAATGCATCGGATGCACACGTGTGTAGTTGCCATGACCAAAACCCATGAATTACGCTTCAAATTGCTTCCATATCCGCCATATTCTCCAGACTTAGCCCCCCGCGACTATTTCCTGTTTCCGAACTTGAAGAAATGGCTCGGTGGCAAGAGATTCGGCTCTAATGAGGAGGTCATCGATGCGACAAACGCCTATTTTGAAGGGTTGGAGAAATCGTATTATTCGGAAGGGATCGAAAAATTGGAAAAACGTTGGACTAAGTGTATCGTGCTAAAAGGCGACTACGCTTTGTTCAATTTAAATTTGTTTTTGGCCGAAAATATTATTCTTGATTTTATTTTTACTCTCAATCGCCCCTCGTATATAGAAGTAAATATAGTGCGCAATCACTAGGCTGACCAGATGTATTCGAACGGAAAAGAATATGTTTCATAAAATTTAAATATTTGAAGACGTTCCCAACCAATTACCAAACAATTTTTGTAGTTCCTGCATTCCATGCAGGCAATATTTTCATTCATTATAGAATCAGTCCCTAATTTTGAGCCAAATCAATCCGTCAACTGATCTCGAATCCTCTCTGCTGATCAAAATCTCATTATTTGTTTTTTAACTTAAACGCAAGGTTTTATCAATAATAAATCGAATCGATTGAGTGATCACTGTTAGGACTATGCATAAACAGTTAAACATTAACGTTGTACACATGTATACCAGTAATGATCACAAATTTTATAAACGTTGAAATTCCCCATTTAAATTTTAGAATCATATACACAGTGCATTCCGGGCTTATTATTAAATAAAGAACCTTCTAACAATTTTTTTTTTGAATTGGTTTTCTACTTGTTCTATGGTCCAAGGCTTTTGCCATTACCAGTTAAGTCGAGAACGCATGGCTATAGGTTTGATTTAATTGGCAAATTATATGGTTCCATGCCAGTCTGTATTGACATGAACGGGACATGAATTCGGCATAAATCATTTTGAATTGAAAATTCAAAATTTGGAAAATACCCCAAAATTCCTCTAGTAGTAGTTATGCCTTTCTCTAAATTTGTGGAATTCGAATATTGGAAAAAATTAAAGAAATGCTTTAAAATGCAAAACATTTCTACCATAAATTGGGCATTTTCATGAGCGTTAAATATTCAAATTTTCAATATTTAAAATTTCGAATTTTAAATTGGATATTCAGAATCGTATGTTGTAATTTGTTGAATTTTAAAATTTAATCTCAAAAAAATTTAATTTTTCAAAGCCCAATTTTAAAATTTAGAACTGTAAAGGATAAATTTGATGTTGTATTTTGAGGTCCGTAATTTCAGAATTTGAAAATTCAATTTACAAAAATATCAAAATATGTCTTTTTACTTGTGAAATACAAATCCCACATAATTTTTAAAAGCATAACTGATTCCTCATCTTTCCCATTAGCGTGCGATATTTAGTTAGTGTCCAACACATATAGACTATCGGGTGCATCATTGTCAGATATTTAATGACATCCTTAAGACTTTTCTTACTTAACCAACAAATTTGGCAAGCGAATGGGTTGGGCATGCCTTGTTAAAAATGGCTTCCTGTAAAAAAGTCTTTGAAATCATAAAGTGACTCAAAATTAAGACAATTTTTAAAATTTGACAATTTAACTAAAATTCACTCAACTACTAAATACTCAACTACAATATATGTACGAGATAAATTCGAATTATAAAAGTATTTGAAAAATGAAGCCTTAAAAATTTATAATTTTGAAAAATATTGTAAGATTCAAATGTTTAACGCCGAATACATTTTTTAAAATTTATAATTTTTTTTAAATATTTTTAGAAATTAGAATTTTTTTAAAAACTCATGCAGTTTTATAAATTTTGGGTAATTTTCGAAAGTTTTGGCTCATGAAATTCTGGTAAAATTTAGGTATTAATTAGAAATTTTAAAAATTATTGGTTACTTTTAAAAATTCACGGAAATTTATTAAATCTCTAAAATTTTGTTTTAATTTTGATATTCCGAAATTCGAGTAATCATCGTAATTTCATACGAAAATTCAAAATTTGAAAAATATTATGTTAAGATATTAAAATTTTTAAAATTCAACTATTCGAATTTTAAATTGTAAACGTTAAATTTTCGTCTCGTAGAATTTTCAGAATGTGATATCTAAATTTAGAAAAGTCATTTTTTTGATTTTTGTTCTTGAAAAATACTTCTTACATTCATATTGTGTGAATAATTGTTTGATATCCGGGCCCTAGTAAATCGAGCCCTCGAATAAAAATGTAATTTAAGTATTTCTGTTGAATAACACTGTTTCTTGATGCAAAATATTTCAAAAATATTACTACAGATTTGTTAAATTTAAAATATTAAATTTTGGAACCGGGAATTATCGATTTTGGAAATTGAATTTAAATGTCAAATTCAGAGGTTGGCTTCCTAAAAATCCACTTCGATTTTATATATGATAAATCGCTTTAAATTTGACATTCCAGAATGTTAAAAAATTTCATTATAGAAATTGAAGGCAATTCTTAGATATCCATTGAGTGGATGTACGTAAATCTCAGTAAATCAAATTGAAGGATTTGACATTTATTTGTAAGTTTTGGTTGCCGTTTTAGAATTAGGTAATGAAATCTGTACATCGGACTAAATATGTGTTTTTAAAATTTCTACAGCAAGCTGATGTTATATCAGTTATATCGTGCTGGATTCTCTTTCTAAATTCGTTTGACTGCGTTCAGCTACTAATATTTCAGTACAACACAGCACAGCACAGGCGCATTGAGTTTCTAGGTCAACTTACTCCCTCTTGGCTACAAGACAAGACTTGGATGCGGCGAAGTATTAATGAAAGTCTAATCTGACAGGAATCAATTTCTTTGTGGTATTCAGTATCTTTTAATTATGTTTGCCTAAAAAAGTGTAGAGTAAAACGAAACAAAAAGAGAACTAATACTCTTGAAAAGAGTATATCCGGTCACCCTAACAATAAACGAAATTCATGGTCGAATTTTTTCTGCATTTCAAAATAATAAGATTCTGGCAACCACATCTTTCATCTATTTTACTCGATGTATTTAGTCTAGGAGACTTAAAACAAAAGGAGATTTTCAGGACTTAAGGACAAAAGGACTTTAAACAGAAATTTGTAAATGGGATTTCAAGCATGTAAGAACATTTGAGGCTACCAGATATTAGGCAAACAGTTTTAACAAAGGTTAAGAATTAGTGTTTTTAATACAAGAAGTTACAATTTCATAATATTAGAAGACGAACTAAGTTTTTATATAGAATTATCAATGTATCATTCATATACGCCAGGCTCCCATTAACCATATATAGGGTTAAACCCTTCTAACTCCTTTCATTCAGTAAGTTGTCCGATACTGCTGCCCAATACTTTTAGCATGCGGAATCAAATGATTAAAACATTGTTAATCAAATTACGCCCCAAGAAAAGCAATCTAAACAAAACGAAATAACTGATTCGTATTTAAGGGCAATTTATTCCGTCAATCTTAGAATTAATGCTGTTTAATCACGGGTTTGAACCTGAGGTCACTGTGGAATATTCATGATATTCAATATCAACAGGGTTAATAGCACAATTTTAGTATTATATATCGTATACACATATGTTGATGGAATATACTTTAATTCATTATATTTATGTTTATACAACAACAACCATATAAATAAGACATCATTAACTGCAATTCGGCAATTCTACATTAGTGTAATTATTACATAAATATTTGAATATAGGTAGACTGAAAAAATGAATCAATAAAATCAGAATAATTTAACCACTCAACAACGCCAAAGTTAGTTTGTTCTAATTCTAATTATTAGACCCCACCTGAGGTAAGCTAATAATTAGTCTACAGTTTAAATCTGCACTAGTCCAAATCTACGACTTGGTCCTTAAAGTGAGATTTAACATTGGTCCTTCTAGCCCGATGAAGGACCATGCGCTATCGTTGGCATGGTCCTTCGAAATTAAAATCAGTATCAATTAAACCATACTTAACGTTATTTTATTTCTCTCTGGTATTAGCCGCTATCAGCGGTAAGCTCAGAGTCCTGAAATAAAAGAAAATAGATAAGCTGAGGCTGAACTCAACGTTGGTCCTGCGAGCCAACCATCAACAGGCTATACCTAACATTAATGCAAGATGGCAGGATTTGAAGAAAATTACGTAATCAAACTAAAGATCGAAAGACGAGAATACTACAAACAATTCTCGAATTTCGAACCTCGACAAAACAAGAGGCGAGAATAATACAAATGATTCTCGAATCTCGAATCTCGCGTTCACGACAAATGGTCGCTGGATAAAAGCACGGGTTCACAACAAACAGTCACGGAATACAATCGAAACGTGAGAATAATATAAACTATTCTAGAACCCCGTGTCACAGAAAATAGTCACGGGAGATGTACAAATAAATTTACTCAACAAAAAATAGTAAATTTACATCCGCGATCAACTTCAATCTCGATCTTCATATTAACGCCGCAAAACATATAGGCAATGAAAATGATGGAGCTATACAAAGCTCAAGGTGCTCGTTTTGATCAATTCCAAAAAAGCAAAAGCAATTACACCAAGGATGATGGAAGCAGGAAAACGTAGAAGTACCAGCAGGAGAAACTAACTCGAATCGAAACCATTTGGAAATCGCTCGAGAAATTAGAGAATTAGGTTTATGCTAAAGATTAATAGTCGGCGCAGAACAACTAATAGAAGCTGAGGGTATACCCACGATCAACTCCAGCACAAGCTGCAACAATCAGAATCATGAGAGCTATACGACAGTTACAACAAATAAAACAGACTACTGGGTTCTGCTAAACACGAACCAACGGATATTCACAGTCACCAAACCAAAAATGGTCGATTAATATGTGATCATCAAATCACGACAATGACATTGCAGCAGTCAGGAATCTTAACGCTAGATATATAAGATGTATCTTAAAACATGAAGAATTCTAACTAACATCCGTTGAAGAAAAGATACACAAGACCAGCTCAACATTTATGGCATCAGTGAGGCTTTCCTACGCAGAATCATCAAATCGGTTGGAACCTCAAATAACCCATATCCCATAGAGATTAGAAAATGGCACAAAATATTATGGGCTGGGAAAGGGCGATTACCCTGCAGAAATCAAACGAAGAGGATTTACCGTAATCTATTGAATCATCCAGCAATGAACATCAAGAGGAAAAAACAACAATTGATGATGGGACCTGGGCAAGAAGTTTCAAGGAGAATTCTGATCTGTTTGCGGAGTATCTCCAGGAAACCTTCCAACCACTACTTAGACAAACTGCTAGATGAGTTTGACATACGCCCAGTAACTCCCAAAGAATTAAAAGAAGAAGTGAAAAGTAACATGAATGTTAAAAAAGCCCCAGGGTACGACTTGATTACTTGCCAAATTATCAAGGCTCTACCTGATAAAGGATTTCGTAAGTTATTACACATAATCAATGCGACCTTTCGGTTAAAATATGTTCCGCGGCAATGGAAAGTAGCAGAAGTTATCATGATTATAGCAAAACCTGATAAACCACCTACGTTATAAAATCATACAGGCCAATTTCTTCGCTGCCAATTATATCAAAAACTTTTGAAGAATTATTACCAAAGAGACTTAAACCAATAATTGAGGACCGACAACTAATTCTTCCACATCAATTTGGATTCAGAGAAAACATTCTACAACACCTGATCAGTGCATAGAATCACAAACATATTTAAAAGAACGTTAGAACTTAAAAAAGTATGCTCAAGCATATTCCTGGATTTCGCCCAAGCATTCAATAAAGTTTGGCACTGTGGCCTAGAATACAAGCTGCATAGAGATCTGCTGAGGCAATTCCAATAGACATTTTCGTGTGACATATGCGAGGATGACTACCCCGAGCTAACAAAAAATTCTGCCGATGTCCCGCAGAGGGGTGTCTTAGGACCAATCCTGTATTTACTATATATACAAGGGATTCGTCAAACTCCAGAAGATTACCAATGCGGTTTGTAACTGGACAAAACGTTGGCGAATCAAGCTTAATGAAACGAAATCCACACATATTAACTTTACATATCAAAAAAATTACCATCTACCGATAGAAAATAACTCACGACAGGTGCCATATGCAAACACCGCTAAATACCTTGGCATGACCCTCGATGCCAAGCTTAAGTGGAGAGAGTATGTCAAAAAGAAAACAAAAGAACTTAACATAAGGACAGGAAAATGTATTGAGTGATAGGTAGAGACTTTGAGCATACAATTCACAACAACCTGCTGTTATATCGACAAATACTGAAGCCGATATGGACCTACGGTATCCAACTCTGGGGATGTACAAAACAAGGTTCTTCGTACACAAGAAATAAAGACCCTCACAGGGAACTACGGATGGAATACATCAAAGATGAAATTAAAATGCATACCGCCAAACACGAAATACGGCCCAAGGAATATATATGTTTTTGAAAGACGACTCCAAAGAACGAGGCCACTTGGCTTATAGTGAACTTACCAAATTAAAATTAGTAAACGCAGGTTTAATCTATTATGGGACTAGCCATTGGGTAACACTCCAACAAATGAGAATTTTATAAGAAATGTAAATTTTTTATTTGAAAGATAAATTGCTAGATGAGTAGTCTCAGTTGTAATAAAAAAAAAAAAAAAATAAAAATTTAAAAAAAAATCTATTCAAACTATAGTATCCAAGGCTATTATAAAATGAGGTTTGGAATAAATTTACAAACCCGTTACAGATTATTATATGTCATAATTCTCGGAGTGCCCTATGATTTTCTCATTTTATAGATGCAAAAAATCGTTTCGGGATGTAAAAATTCATCATTTATAATGGCCAAACGCTTAAATATCATAAAACCTCAAGATTTTCGATTTAAAATATTTTTCCAAACCTAATAATAATCTGCGGAATAAGTAACTCAAACCCACCCACCACAATTTTATATAACTCCGAAATAGCTGCCAAGACAATTCATCGTCTAACGCAGAACCAAAAAATTTTTGGTAGAATAAAATCACCGATTAGATAAAAGCTCGATAATCCAACTTAAAATTTTCCTCAAAAATCTCAGAGATTTAAAAATTTACGAAGCTAATTTCCAAAAATTCATCACCAATCCAAATAGAAATGTAGTTCATATATACTATTCAAGTTCTGTTTTTTGCTATCCATAAAACAAACCACATATAAATTATTTATCTAATCAAATGATAAGAATTATAATAAAAATCCAATCTCACAAAAGGAGTGTAACGTATTAAACAAAACTAACTCTTTCATGGCCAGAGGGAAACCAAGTAAATGCTTTACCATATATTGTGTGTTCTAGAATGTGTACGAGGATAAAACTATATAGAGATAGCCCGTTTCACTGTATATACAGTGTGTCTTACAGTAAAATTGTATTGATTTTTTCGAAAGAAATGGGGATCTACATACACATATACTCGTATACATACAGATACATACTGCGAAGTTGAACATTCTCATACAATTTGCAAAATCCCCATCGAACATACATGTAACACCCTTGCTGCTCACACAATGGTATATTGTTAACGTGTATATGGTGTATAAACGAATGACGAAGTTTATAAGCTGTTGCATTTTGCTAAAACTAAACTTTACTTCATATAAACGAGTAAAATTTTTGCTAAACTATTGATTATTTTTTAATTTGTTTTGTATACTCGTATTATGTACATTTCTACTGTACTTTTAGAAATATAAACTATTTTGTTTGATCAATACGGGGTATATGCGATTCAGGTATTATATACACCAAACCACAACCATAAGACATTACCATATATCATAAAGGAATAATATGTACAGTGCAATTCAACCATAAACTTTATATGAGTACAAAAATTGTATTGCAAGTAAATATTTATGAAACTACATTATATTACATAAACCGCAACTATAAACTCTTGTATTTCATGGCTAAATAAGACGTGCCTATATACAAAAAATTTATAGTTTAAGTTCGTTTTGTAGAAATAATTTATTATTCGAATTCGTATAAAGAAAATTATATCAAACGGAAAATTCCAAACGAATTCATAAAAGGAGCTTTATGGGAAATTAATTAATAAATCATCATAATTTATATTAAAAGGTCTTACTTGTTGTTTTAATACTTGTTCGTACCCAATCTCAAGATAACATTAAATATATATTTACAACTGGTTGTGTTTTGAAATTAATTAAAACAGGTTTAAAGGCCATTACTGGCCAATTACTGAGTCAACAATTTGGCTCCAGCGGTTTCGATCCCGAGCATGGTCTTCATACTGTCTAAGACAATCTGAAGAGGCCAAGTCGTTCTCTACACCGTGGCCCCATCGTCGCCTGCAACGACCTCTGCGCCTACCATATGGTGGCTCTCCTTTCAGAGATCGCTGCACAATTCGTTCCGGATCAGCACGAAGAACGTGCCCGAGCCAGCGTACTCGCTGAGATCTTACTTCATGTGCAATATCGGGGATCTTCATTAGATCTCTGATCTCGATATTGTACAGAGCTCGGTAGATACCATCTATTTTGCGTTTTGGGCCGTAAATCACACGCATGACTCTTCTCTCAAATGTTAGGAGCCATCTCTCGTACACATCCGTCAGTGCTCAACTTTCACATCCAAACATAACAACGGGCCTGATCAACGCTTTGTAAAGCTTCAGCTTCACGGCACTTGATAAGTGTTTAGATTTTAGCAGTGGCCTTAGAGGATACAAAGAACGACTGCCAGCTGCCAGCCGCACTTTAATATCCTCACCCACACTGTTATCGTGAGTGATAAGAGAACCCAAATAGTTGAACCTCCTCACTCCCTCAAACGTGTGGTGGCCACTACTAAAGCTGGTGTGCCATTGTCCCTAAAACGAGAGATCAGGTATTTCGTTTTGGACTCATTGATCTGAAGTCCAACTGAAGCTGAAAACTATACAAGCGGATCAAGTATTTCTTTCACTCCGTTGCTATTCAGTCCAATCACGCATATGTCATCTGCATATGCAAGCACCTGATTGGACTGGCGTTATAAGATGTTGCGCTGAGGTGTTTCAGTTTTACGAAAGATGTACTCCAACATGAGATTAAAGAGTATCGGGGACATAGCATCTCCCTGCCGAACACCCGACTTAACTGCAAAAATTGTCGATAGCCTGTTCTCAACTTTAACACAGCATTGAGACTGCGTCACTGTCATCCTACACAGTCGTACCAATTTTGTTGGCATTCCTAGGTATGCCAGGGCAGACCATAAACTCTCTCCATTGATCGAGTCATAGGCCTGCCGGAAATCCAGGAACACCTGATGTACGGAGATGGAAGTCTCATAATATTTAGATAGAACCATCCGCAGCGAAAAGACCCGATCAGTGACTGATCGATTTGGAGGAAATCCTCCTTGATAGTCACCAACCAAGCCCTCCGCTAGAAGAGTGATTCTATCCAATACAATGTATGACAGTAACTTGTATGCTGTGCAAAGGAGAGCTATACCGCGATAATTCTCACACTTCAAGCGGTCTCCCTTCTTGAAGATGGGGCATATCGCGGCCACTTTCCATTCGTCAGGCATAACATCGGTTCGCTTAGTTCTTGTACTTTCAGTACCTCGGCCGTCCACCATTCTCGTTTTTTTCCGTCAACAAATCCGCTTAGCTGCCCTCCTAGTAAGAGCAGCCTTATTTTGCCTCGCGATTGTGAGACGTTGTTGCATTTCTCTATGGGCTATATTTTGTTGCTTAACTGCAAGACGACACTGGTCATCAAACCAATTATTCTTGGGTCTGACTTTCACTATACCTAAAGTCTGTTGAGCAGCACTGACAACCGAAGTTTTCAGTGCCTCCCAGACAGAGTTCACACAGTCAGACTTAAAATTACCTTCCTCAATGTTGTCGCTGACAAGATCCTGATATCGTTTCTTTTGATCTTCATCTTATCAGACCTTCACTGTCGAAACGTTCCATGCGTTTCGCTGTGTTTCCAGACTTGTACGAAAACTTCCACCGTAGCTTTGCAGCGACCAAATAATGATCGATGTCTACGTATTTGGTTGCTGATCGATAAGTTCTCACATCCTGCACAAACCGAGCACGCCCTTTTGAAATTAACACGTGGTCAATTTGGCTGCGGACGCATGTACACAAATTATCGACAGGTTAGCTAACTTCATGCGCAAGCGAAGCTTACACAATCGGTTATTGACTGCTTGGAAATCCAAAACAGCGTTCTTTACCTGCGGCCCAAGAAGAAATCCAGCTCCAAGATTTCCGAGGTCATCTCCACTGTAGAGCAACGTATAGCCCTGGGACACATGGTCTCCACTTTTAGGCCAGCGAGTTTCTTGAAAACCAACGAGTTCCAGCCGATACTCCTTCATGCACGTGATTAGGCCTTCTAACGCTCCTGGTTTTCTAAGTGATTGCACGTTCCACATGCCAATCCTAAATCTCGTGTCCGGGTACTTGAGCGGGGGTCCGGTCTTGTTTTGGCGGTATCCATTTTTCTTTTTGTTGACTTTATAAACAGGTTATTTTTTTAAGGATGCGGGTCGTCAACCCAGCGATCCAACCGTCTAGTCCCCTCCTACGACAAGCATTGATACTGTGGTGGTATTCTTGGAAAACATGTTCGTGCAATTTAGGTTTACGAGACATGTGTCCCCGCCGACCACAGGGGCCAAGAATATTATAAAATTGAAATTAACAAAAATTGTCTATGTTTATGGAAATTATAAATTTTAATGCATTCCTAGAACTCATATATAAGTAGAATTCTTAAATTTATAAGAAAGCTCCTTAGGATTTTACATAGTTACATAATTTTTCGGTTGCATTGATATTTACGAGTTGGGATTTCCAAAATTATTTGTTTCACATATTCGATTGTCCAATATTAAATTACAATCATTTTAATTTTTCTACTTTTCTAATTGAGTGTTGAATAAGTTTTTCTTATAGATTAGGTTAGGATTCCTAAATACGAGTAGTTTAAATTGTTTCGACAATCTATAAATGACACAACCAAAGAACATATGACCACGTGTTATACTAAACAGCAAACCAATAAATCAAAAGTAACTGCACTGGGATATTATTTTTACAGTTTTTAAAGGCTATTACTGGCCTCTACTGTGTCAACAATAAGGCTCGAACGGTCTCGATCCTGAGCTTATAGACAATTTGAAGAAGCCAAGTCGTTCTCTACACCGTGAAGCCATCGTCACCTACAACGACCTCTGCGCCTACCATATGGTGGCTCAATATCGGGGATACTCATCAGAACTCTGATCTCGATATTGTAGAGCTCGGTGTGTACCATCTGCTTCGCGTTTTGCGCTGTAAATCTCACGCATAATTCTTCTCTAAAATATAAAAAGCCAACTGTCGTCCGTCGCGTTCAACTTTCGCATCCATACATAACAATGAGCCTGTTCAACGCTTTGTAAAGCTTTAGCTTCATGGCACTTAATAGGTGTTTAGATTTTAGCAGTGGCCTTAGAGGATACAAATACGACTGCCTCACGTATACTATTACCGTGAGTGATAACAGAACCCAAATATTTGAACCTCCTCCCTTTTTCAAACGTATAGTGACCACTACTAAAATCTGATGTGAGATTGTCTCTATAACCAGCGACCAAATATTTTGTTTTGGGCTCCTTAATCTGGAGTCCAACAGAAGCTGAAAACTTAACAAGCGAATCAAGTATTTCCGTCACTCCGTTGCAATTCAGGTCAATGATGCATTTGTCATCTGCGCATATGTAAAATGCAAGCATCTGATTGGACTGGTGATATAAGATGTTTATAAGGATGTGTCCATGTTTCCAAGTGTATCTGTTTGTGTGAGAAGAATGTGCTTGCTACTCTAAGATCGTGGACAATTGCAAAGTACATCATTCTTTCATGGCATCAAAAGCTTCAAAACTTTACAATTTTGTTCTAAAAACCAATTATTTAATTTAGGTAATTGGTGAAAGCTCATTGAATCCTAACATTGACAGTAAGGAATACTTTGGAAATGATTACGCTGTTTTTAGATGAGATCGTTCATCATTAACAAGTGAAAACAAAATCAGGAGCCGGTGTACTTATCGCAGTGCATTCTATGGTTTCCAATATAGCTGTAAATTTAACTCCATCATCAATCGAGCATGTGTGCGTAAAAATCAAAATAAATCGGACGAATCAGTTTATTTATACAGCCTATACATACCACCGAGTTCGTGTAGTGAAATATATGACAGATGCAGTGATATAGAGGACGAATTAATTAATCGCACAAAACCAAAGGACTTAGTCTTAGTACTAGGTGATTTTAATCTTCCAAATGTAATGTGGAATTATATGATCAAGATATGGATTGATGCAATGGGAAGCTGCCCTAAACACTAATGACGTAAACCAAGATGCTAAGAAATTCTATCAGATTTTATTACAAGGTTTTGAAACCCATATTCCATTGTACCGGTAAAAATCTGGAAATACTTTAGATCCAAACGAATGATTGATGGTTATCCGCAACGAATATGTATTTGAACGATATTAAGACATCAGATCCTAAAAAAATTGCTGACATGTTTGCGGATTTTTTCCAATATGTAAGTACAAAGCAGTAATGAGTTTATCACTCAATCAACCGTAAACAATAATGTACTTATCAGTTTACCAGTTATTAGTGATTTTATATGCACTTAATCAGTTCAATATGTGACAATTGGAAGCGAAAAATCTAAACTAATCAAAGTAACGTCAGGAGTTCCTCAGGGGTCACATATTGGACCATGGATTTTTCTCGTTTTCATAAATGGAATAAATGAAGTCATAAAATACTCAAATTTTCTCATATCCGCAGATGATATAAAAATTTATCATTCAATTAATGATATACATAACGCAAAAATATTACTAGAAGACATCAGAAGTGAATGGTGCCACCAACAATCTCACAAAAAGAACTGACCCCAATAAACACCTACATCATATAAGTCAGCACCAAAATGCTGATATACGTCTTACGTTGGACAAACCCATAGCCAGTAAAACGGCTTCAAAGGAAGAAGCCACTAGATCTGGGTACATAGGATATAATCGACGGTTAAATACGCTTCAATGTAAATTTTACTGCATGGACTAACCAGTGGGTTACAGCACTACAAAAGTGTACAAAATAAGATAGATAAATTACTAGATGATTGTAAATCAGTTGTAATATTAGTAATAAACGGGTTTTAAAGGCCATTATACTGGCCTTTAAAACCCGTTTACTGAAATCTTGTTTCATTTACAATAACGAGGATCTTCATCAGATCTCTGATCTCGATATTGTACAGAGGTCGGTATGTACCATCTGCTTCAAATTTTGGGCCGCAAATAAGAATCACGATTCTTCTCTCAAATGTAAGAAGCCATCTCTAGTACTCATCCGTCAGCACCCAACTTTGGCAGCATGGATTGTGACAATATAATTGCGCTGGGGCAAACGGCTATACCAGTTATCTCGGATCATGATTTGATTTTTATGTGCTACAGATACAGACATCCTCGCTCTAAAATGAAATATCAGCATGTTAGAGATTTCAGCAAATTAAACGAGGCTGCATTTTTAACTAATAGCTTGTCGCTGGACTGGTTTAATATTTACATGTGTTCCGACATCAACAGTAAAGTTAATTATTTTAATTTCAATGACAATATTTAATGACCATGTTCCAATTAAACGCAAGTTATGTAGAAATAAGTCAACTCCATGGTTCAATAATTTCATTTTGGAGTCCATTAAAAAGCGAGATCGTACGTTACTAGTCTGGCGCAAGAGTAAAAATCCTGCAGATTGGTCGGCTTACACTAAATTACGGAACAGAACTACTTGCCTTATACGGGATGCTAAACGAAAGTACTATTTTGATAAGTTGAACAATGGGCATAAAAATGGTAACATTTGGAAGTTTATTAAGAGTTTGGGAATGATACCTACAAACGATTGTGCAGTAAATTTATCTGCTGAAGATTTTAAGAATCAGTTTTCCATGGTGGCTGCAAAGCCTGTTGCTTGGCCCATGACTGAATCGAATATTGATTTTTGTAATGAATTTAATTTTATTGCATTTAGTGAAAGTGAGGTTGCATTGGCGTTCAACCAAGTTAAATCAAATGCTACTGGTCATGACAATATAGTGCCTAAATTAATGAAAATTTTATTGCCAGTAGTTTTACCCTACTGTACTCATATTTTTAGTCACATACTAACAACATGCACTTTCCCGGATTCGTGGAAGAAGGCTATCGTGATTCCTGTACCAAAAGTTTCAACACCATCTCAAGCATCAGACTTTCACCCAATTAGTATTTTACCCTACTTATCAAAGGCCTTTGAGAGTCTTTTATGCAAGCATATGAAAAAATATTTATATGATAATAATCTTTTAGACCCATTCCAGTCTGGTTTCAAGAGTTATCACTCCACGACTACTGCTTTAGGAAAAGTATATTATGATCTACTGCAGAGTATGAATCAGTCTTACTTTTCTGTTTTGGTATTACTGGATTTTTCGAAAGCGTTTGATTGCATTGATCACGTTTTACTTGCACAGAAGCTGAGACTCTACTTCAAGTTTTCTGATTACAGACAGACAAGGTGTAGTTAAATATCAGGAGGAACTATCATCCCCAATGTTAATTTCTTCTGGTGTACCGCAGGGTTCTGTTTTGGGTCCATTATTATTTTCATTATACATCAATGATTTACCATTGCGCATTCAATACTCAAGATACCATGTTTATGCTGATGATTTACAAATATATTTAGCTGGTCCTTTGGATAGCAAGGATGATATTTGTAGAAATTTGAATCAAGATTTAGCGTCAATTTATAGCTGGACCGAGACTAACGGTTTAATTTTGAATGCAGTGAAGTCCCAATTATTACCAATATATAAAAAGAAGCTTAATGTTCAGTTACCTCCTATAGTAATTAACGGTGTAAACTTAACGGTATCTGATACTGTCCGGAACCTCGGAGTAATGTTCAATAATACCTTAACCTGGAGTGCTCATACAAATCTGATTTGTAGAAAAGTTAACTATGTGTTGTATTCACTTAGAAAACTGAGTTGCATAACTCCTGTTACAATCAGGTTATTGTTGGTCAAGAGTTTGATAATGCCCTTATTTATTTATGGCGAGATATTTGTATATAATGCTGATTATCAGTCAAAGTATCGTTTGACGTTGGCTTTTAATTCGTGTATTAGATATGTTAATTCTCTGCGGAAGTATGATCATGTTTCTTGCTTTCAGAAAAGTATACTGGGTGTGCCATTAATGACATATCTTTTAATTAGAGTTCTTTGTTTTATATTTAAGCTATTGCACATTAAGCATCCAGCTTATCTGTACTCATTGTTGTCATTTAGCTCATCACCGAGAGTTTTTAGAATCACTTCCTTGTCATCTAGATTCGCTTGTCATCAGTTTTCATCATCCGCTTTCGTTCATGGAATTATTCAGTTTAATTCGCTGCCGGAAGCAATCAAACTTTCAAAATCCATTAATAAATTTAAAAAAGCGTGCTTTGAGTTTTTTCAAGACAAATAACAGTATAGCGAACTATTGTATCATGATGTCAATGTAATTTTTACTAGTATTTATTATGTATTATGATAATTGTATTTATAACTCAAAATGTATGGTATGATATTATGTATACCATAGTATTAAAACTTTAATTGTATTGTATACTGAGGCATACATCGACAAGGCTTTTGGCCTTACGTGCCTTGGGTGTGATGAATATAAAAAAAAAAAAAAAAAAAAAAAAAAACTTTTACATCCATACATAACAACGGGCCTGATCAACGCTTTGTAAAGCTTCAGCTTTACGGAACTTAATAGATGTTTAGATAAAGTACGACTGCCTGCTGTCAGCCGCACTTTAATAATTTAATATCCTCACCCACACTGTTATCGTGAGTGATAAGAGAGCCCAAATATTTGAACCGTCTCACTCTCTCAAACGTGTAGTCGCCTTAGTAGTGGCCTGGTGTGCCATTGTCCCTATTACCAGAGATTATGTAATTTGTTTTGAACTCATTGATCTGGAGTCCAACAGAAGCTGAAAACTCTACAAGCAGATCAAGTATTTCCTTCACTCCGTTGCTATTCAGTCCAATCACGCATAAGTCATCTGCATATGCAAGTACGTGATTGAACTGCCAATATAAGATGTTGCGCTGAGGTGTATCAGTTTAATGAAAGATGTGCTCCAACATGAAATAAAAGAGTATCGGGGACGGAGAATCCCCCTGTCAAACACCCGAATTAATTGCAAAAATTCTCGATATCATGTTCTCAACTTTTACACAATCATACCAATTTTGTTGGCATTTCTAAGTACTCCAGGGCAGACAATAATTTCTCTCGATTCATCGAGTAATAGGTTTGCCGGAAATCCAGGAACACCTGATGTACAGTGATGGACGACTTATAATATTTAGATAGAATCATGCACAGCGAAAAGACCCGATCAGTGACTGGTCAATTCGGACGAAATCCTCCTTGATAGTCACCAACGAGGCCCTCCGGTAGAGGATTGATTCTATCAAATATAATGTAGGACAGTAATTTGTATGCTGTGCAAAGGAGAGTTATACAGCGATAATTCTCACACTTCAAGCGGTTCCCCTTCTTAAAAATAGGGCATATCGCGGCCACTTTACAGATCTGCAGTCTGTATTTGAGGTGACCCAACTACAGTATGTGATGCATGATAAATACCAAGCAAGCCTGTAAAGTGTCCACTCGACTGCAAGACAACACTCATCATCAAACCAACCATTGTTGGGTCTGACTTTTACTACACCTAAATTCTGCTGCGCAGCACTGAAAACCGAAGCTTTCAGTACCTCTCAGACCGAGTTCACACAGTCAGACTGGTACTTAGATTCATCAATGTTATCAGTGACAAGATCCTGATATCGTTTCCTTTGATCTTCATTTATTATAAACTTTTACAGTCGAAACGTTGTATGCATTTCGATGTGTTTCCAGACCTGAACGAAAACTTCTACCGTAGCTTCAATTGCAAAGTACATCATTCTCTCACCATAATCGGTCGTAGTTTTGTGTCGGGAGTACGAATCTATGTTTTTACACAAGTCAGTCTGTTTTCTGCCAGCTCTAGCTTTAAAGTTCCAATTACCATTCTAACATCGTGTTCGTGTATAGATCCCATCAAATCGTCCAAGTCATTGTAAAATGAGTCTTTATCTTGGAGTAGGCTGACTTCTATGGATGGCGAGTACACAAATTATCGACAGTTGGCTAACTTCATTCACAAGCGAACCTTACACACTCGGTTATTGACTGCTTGGACATCCGAAACAGCCTTCTTTACCTGCGGCCCAAGAAGAAATCCAGCTAAAAGTTTCCAAAGTCATGTCCACTGTAGAGCAACGTATATAGCCCTGAGACACATGTTCTCCTTATATAGGCCAGCGAGTTTCTTGGAGGGCAACGAGTTCCAGCCGATACTCATTCATGCACGTTTTTTACTCCCAGGTACTTGGGCGGAAGATGGTGTTTTTGGAGGTATCCAGTTTTCTTTTTGTTGACATTATAAACAGATTGTTTTTTTTTAAAGATGCCAGTGGTCAGGCCCGTGATCCAACCGTTTTGTCGCCACCTACGACAAACAAGGGATACTGTGGTGGATACGATAATTTAAAAATGTTAAATAATTTTAAAACTTCGGGCAAATATGAAAAATTTGAGTATAAAAAATTTAACGAACGAAAGAAATATTGATTCCAAATGTGTTCAACGAGAGTGTCGAATTATATTGCACATAATTTTATTTTAATCAAAAATTAATTAGCTCTGCTCTCACACATTTTGCAAACTCTGCAACTACATACTTCCATCACTATACGAAAATATACAATATTAAATATACGGTAGTGACATTGAATAATAAAACTAAAACTTAAAAAAAAAAACAAATGAAATTATTGATATCACAAATTCACAAATACATAACCAGACGCTGTATATGATAAAGTATTTTGTGAATATTTCTCTCTAAGCCATATACACAACTTTCTCGTTCGCATACACATCAAAATTGGGTAGTAAATGTATGGGAATCTTTATCAAACATTTATATATTCGCACTAATCTCAAAACTAATAAGAAGACAAAAAAAAAGTTGTACAGTTTATGATGCACTATACCATATACCACACAACACTTACATTAAATAATTTATAAGGTTTTAAAAAATTCATTTATGTAATCGATCGATCGGCAAAAATTGAACACACACAACACTTTTACTGTACGTAGTTTCTTATTATCAAACACACAACTTTTTTTATTTTTCAAACGAAAAGCAAAACACTAACAAACCAACTAATTTAATTAAAGTTGTAAAAAAAACTAAAATAAATAAAGTTTATATTGTTTATAGCAAAACTTAATGCGTTTATAGTATATAAGTCGATATAATGTATAGTAGAACTAGCAACTAATATTAACAAAAAAAAATTTGTATACACGATTATTGCGATGATACCGTACCGCTGGATCGGTTTTACGTTTTTGAATCAAAATTCAATCAAAACAATATTCAATTCCGAAATATACAAACTACAGCAACATACCTACACCAACAACAGAAAAAAGTTTACTTAAGATGATAAAATTCGTATAAATAATTAACTTTCTTTATTTATCATCTTCATGTATTTCTTATAAATATCGCAGCGATTTTTTTGTTTTTTTTTTATTTTTTGGTTGTTGCGGTCTGCTAAGTGATTAGCCAGAGTTATGAACTTGATTTGGTAATTCCGCGAATAAAGCATTTTCACGATTTGTATACAACAACAAAATTAACAGTATACTGGCAATTTTAAAGTTCGATTTTTCGTAATTTTTTTATCTTCTTTTTGCTGTTTTTCGTTTTATGGAGCTTCTTATTCTTGTTTTTGGTGTGCATGTGAAATTTCTCTTATTGTAATTGTTATGTATGTATATGAAAATTTTAAAATTAATTTTTCACAAAATCGATTACGTAATTATTTTGTAATTGAGTTCTTGTTTATGTATGCACATTACGTATAATATACAAGATAGTCTGTAAGTATACAAAAATGAGATCTTATTTATTGAAATGATTTATTATACAGAGAGCTTTATTTACTACTCCATATGTCAATAATTCTCTAAACACATCGCTGCGGTTAATTAATATTTGATTAACAGCACATAACTTTAGTAGTCAGCTTTAAAATGGGGGAATTTTTCTACTATGTGTTGTTTCAATGCAAATATTGTCGTCTACATTACCGTTCAAAAATTTATGATCACCTACACTCGATTATGCCTGTGTAACGATTACATTCCAGTAACTATAATTTAAAGTAGTCCATCTAAAAATATTTATAAAATTATTGGAAGTATAAATAAGTTTCCGTCGTTTTACAAAAAATGATTCTAGGAATAAATGAAATGAATAAATGCCTGATCAAAAACATCATTTGCCAACCTTAGGTAAACATCAAAGAAACCCATCCCATCAAAATATTAGTGATTTTGCATTTAGTTTTATTTGTGCAATAATGTCAGTTTTTGATCCAAATTAGCATCGTTTACCGGAAGCTTTACTTCTCCGCTAAGTCTATATGAGTGAATGTTCTGAGTTTCGTGAACGGTGATTTTGACGGCCAAAATAAGGAACGCAGTGCGGAAGGCCAACATCATTCGAAGATGAGGAAATGAAAGCAATCTGGATGATCCCAACAAAACCTTTACTGGGAACGGTACCAACTCCAATAATTAATGTGGCTGATTCGAGCACTGAAGCCGCAAAATGCCGAAAGGCATGACAACACACGACCTCATGTTGCGGAACCAGTTAAAAATTACTTGGAAACGCTGAAATGGGACGTTTTACCCCATCCTCGCCGTACTCTCTATCGCTCCATCTATTTACCACTTGTTCTAGGTAGTTACTCAGGGGCTGTCATCTCAAAACTTCCCTTCCTATGCGGACACCGAAAAATGTAAATGATTTGTGAATTTCTGCAAAAGAAGAGTATGTTTTCCTAAAAGATGGGCAAACGTTGTAGCTATAGCGATGGCAATTTTTTGAATATTTTTTCTTTAACTATTATTTCGTAATAAAGTCTGAAACTTTAGATGGTCTTGGTGTGAAGCTGTCTGGAAGAATCAAGATCCGGATCTTATAGCTTCTATAAGTGTACGTGTTCCCTCCTCGTGATGTCCACCGAGCAACTAGCACACCATGTCATGGGCTCATGTGCTCATGTCTCTAACGGTGCATCCGGATGCCTTACACTCTCCGGATCATGTAGCCTTATCTGTGCATAGCGGATCAGTGTCTTTCAGGTTGAACTTATCGCGACAATGGAAGTCATCGACTGGTTGAGGTATAATGTAATCTCGACAACAGATATTCGATTTGTTACGGAAAATCAGGCTGCTATTAAAACGCTACATTCACACTTTTATACATCGATGTTAGCCCATAATTATCTGGCATCTTTAAATGAGATGAATGTTCAGCTCAACATCCACTTGACGTGGGTACCAAGGCATTTCATTATTGCAACTTTGCAAGGAATATAAGGGCATATGCCCATCAGGGCCCAGCAGGCCTCATCTCTCAGAGAACAACAGATGGTCTAACACCAATTCGTAATAACTAAGCAGATCTAGACTTGACAGGTCCAGATCTGACCAGCTGGTACTGCTTCGGCCGGCACTATATTTGTGTGGTCTTAGGAGCTATAACGGAACACTGTTCACCTGCTTTGCACTTGTCTTTGTCTAGTGCACAGCAAATTAAACTTATGGGAGCTCCTCATCTGGATGACCTGATGGACCTTGGTAAGATCGACTTCAGAGATTTTCAATGCTTCTTGGAAAGCTCAGGAGGGTTCAATGAGTGGGGAGGTGGAAACTTAAAGTATATATATGGTATAGCGACGGACCAATTTATGTCTATACTACTCCCACACTAATCTAACCTAAACTAAGTTCTTTGCACTGGTTCGGTGAGCAAAATTTTGAGAAAATTCGATTTTGGATTTTCAAAAAATAATTGTAATTTGAATAATGTAATATGAATTTTTAGTTTTATAAAATTTCGATATAATATTACAATAATTATATTAATCCATAGTCACATCCTGTAGCATTAACCAAACGCGGTGTATTCACGTAATTTTAACAATCAGCATTGTTTCTGGATCCCCCAATTTGTTTAGTTTAAATTATTTGAACATTACCAGCATTGCTGAAATTATCGATGACCAGTGATAGCTATCTATAATGGCCGCTCAATAAATTTTTTCTTCAAATCTTAAAAATATTTTTAAAGTTTGCCCAAATATCATCCTCCATAGTCTCCATACATATGTACTAATAATCATTTGTCCCCAAACCAGTTTCAGTCTGATAGTGCGCGTGAACTGTTACAAAATACGCATGATAACAAAATAATGATTAAACCAACGAATAAAAAATCTCACAATAGACTAAATATTTAACAAAAAATGTTTGTTTTGCCTAAAGTCCTATACAACTGTTTTAAGATTATTTTTCATATATTTAAGAAGGTTAAGTGTCACATTTAGATATTATTAATATTCATCAGGGCAATCAATTCGGATATGTATTTGAAAAAGGTTAAAGTATCGTAAACGGGCAAGAATTCTTCAGAACCCGTTAACATTGTTGATTAAATTTTCCGATATGACCAGAAAATTCCAAATTTTTTCTAAATTCTGTGTTGGTTGATAAATAATTTAATTTTCGTAAACAAGAGAGTCTAGTGGTAATTTAATTTAATTAATGTTGCCACAAACAGCGGTTCAGCGTACACAGGCACTAGACTAAACCGCTTGTCCTGATTACGGTTTGTAGCATTATATAATGTAGATAGTATATTTTATAGAGCAGAGATTCTTAAACTAGGTTCCGCGGAACCCATTCCGTTAGCAATACAAGTTCTGAATAGGTAAAAAATTACTTCTCACTACAACTGGAACGAATGAACAAATTTACTTAACGATAGAATTACATATATATGTAAATTTATATCCAATATTCGAACCTAATTATAGCAACAATATGTTATATACTATCGGCATTTGGGCGCAATATTTTCCGATCGATTTCATGAAATTGCTCAAAGCTTGTTTTTGACCATTATTGATTACTACGAAGTTTCAAAATTGTAATATTTAACACCAAATTGTCATAATAACTATTATTAAAGATTCCGATCAACTTTTTTAAACGCCGGAAAATATAAGTTTGTACGCACTTTCCGTGGCAGCAGTACTACATTATATTTTTGTAAGTTTTTCATTGAATACTAGTGAATAGCGGAGCAGACTGTATATTGGTTATCTGTTCATATTATTTTTATTTTAGCAGAATTTTATGATTTTCTATAAATAAACTTGTTATCTTATACATTCTATAGTATAATCCGATACGACCGCAGACCAATATACAATATGTCGCAGTTTATTGATTTGAAATAATATCTTGGATAAAGTTGCTTTAATTAGCAAAACCATACAGCGATAAAATTAAATAAGTGAGTGCAAATTTTAATAAATAAGCGACCAACTAATGGATTTAACATATTAATTTTGGAAATTGTAAATTAGGTTTGAAGTATTCGGCAGTTACCTATGAAGAAAATAGATTTACCTATATAATTTATTTAAAATTATTTATGTTAACACGTACGTTTGCTAATTGCTTAGCACAAAACAATCATCGAGATTTCGTATGTGATTGAGTGTATAATTTGATGAGTAATGATTTTGTTTAGAGTGACCGCAAAATTGACAATCTGACCTAAGTTCAATTTAGAGGTTTGTTATAATTATAGCTATGATATGACTTTCGTAAATATTAAACTGCAATACTTGTTTTGACTTGACCGCAATATTATTACAAACACCCCTGATCCTAATGTTCTAAAGAATTATAATAATTATAATAATTCTAAATTCTATCTAATGCTGTAGTTATTCCATAGCGATAGTTTAAACTCGACAAACTTACAGTCCAGCCAGCTATAAATTTCAACGTCTATATTATAGCATTGTTAATTAAATAATTTCCATAATTCGGCTATGGAAAAACACAAATGAAAAACCGTTTGAAACAATCGCGTTAACGATTGAAGATAATCAGTTACAGCATATTCGTTCATGTATAAATGTTAAAAGCGCATGGGATAATCACTTCATGAAATATATTCACCTGGAAGTAGCGTTCGGATTTGACGAAAACGGTGACATCGAACAACATGTGACAAAATTAAATGAATTATTTTAAAAACTATTTGCACGTTCAAAAATTTTAGAAGAATATCGTCGACGAAAACAAAGAGACATTACAAGCGGTGATTCAGTGGGCATTACATGTTTCAGCGAACAAAATGGGACATAATTCGAATCCATCATTTATTTCTTTTGCAACAGAAAGGTCATATGAGAAAAGATTACTATATGTACATAAATTTTCAAAATGGCTTCAAAATAAAATGGAAACAAGATAATGCAAATTGATCAAAATTGTGGGTCGATTTCAGAAATTTTGTTTGTTGTTGGTAAATGAGATGGGTTGATGAGGACTCCGATCACATTAGTTGCCGAAAATTGTATTTCATTGCATGCAACACATCATGAAAATGTCTCAGTAGCAAAAGGAAATTGTTGTACTGTAATCATCAATTTCGTGAATAATGACGATGATTCTACAAAATTAAAACTATGTGATTTATTTTGTACCAAATATGGATGAAAATCTTATATTTCGCTGAATACAAGATCATTTGTACAAAATGCGCATTAAAGAAAAGTTCAATTTCATTCAAAATGAATCAAATAAATGTATTCGTGATTGGCGTCGAATTTCGGCCCAAAGAGACATAGACACATTAATGTATAGTGAAAAATTTCATCTAGTGAAATAATTGTAGATTATAAAGTGGTGAAGTCTGTTACAGTTAAGTTCTCAGAAAATCTATTAATGGAAACATCTAAATTATACACCATTTCAATTGTGGCATAATAGAAAACCGATTTATCCAAATTGTCATTTTGGCACCAACTGTTTTGTTTAATTCAAGATAGCCAACATAAAACACCAGTTTGCAACAGCCGTATCTGTGATTTTCGTCGCTTTGCCTTGCACTCAAAAGCATACAGATGTTTTATTCTCCCAACAACCTAAGGTTATCATGAAACCTGCTCAAAACAGTGCAATAAAGAATCGGCAGTTGAAATGGAAATTTTAACAGATGAAATAAGTGGGATTATTCCAATTGATTTCGATGAGGAGTTAAATCCGCCAGCTGATAGTATACATGAACCAGTTATAGATATCACTAGCGAATGAAATTAAAATATTATAAATGACGTTTCACATAGACAATCGACTAGAACAACAAAAGACTTTCTCTAAAAAGTTTAATTGCAGCATTTAATTTCTGTGAACAACAGAGTAATATAGCGCAAAATAATGACCCAACATCAGATAGCCAGTCATGACAAAGAGAATTGGCACAAAATAAAATCCGACTTAATACGAATATAGTGAACTAAAAAAGAAATTTACATGAAGCATTCGCCCGGCTATATAATAGATGCAAATCATGTGTGTTTGCTTAATAAACGCATATATGGTCCTAAGTAATCTGCCAAATTGTAGATCATCATCACTTCACACTGTGTTCGCGGCATTGGGTCTTGACAAAGCAGGTTTATATATAAAAATTATAAACACACATAATCCCATATCAATCACTGGGGACTATTATGCAATTTTAAATCTAAATTTTATTTAAGCGAAAACTGCATTAAGGAGGAAATCTGCACAATCAACAATTTTCTACAAACTGTGCGCATATCAACTGTACCCTTATGATGAAACTTGATTGAAACTAACACAATTTACAATTATTCTTTCTAACCTTTGTAATAGCAACGCATATTAAATAAATGTTCCGCAAAGTACTTCGTGCACAGTTTAAGTAGAATATTAGCTTTATCCAGTTTATTGTAGTATTGCGGCTTCCCATTCAATTAGTTTCCGTCCTGTTCCTTTCACTATCCAACAAAACATTTATTTATAAAAACCAATAAATCCACGACATCAAACAAATATTATTCTTAAGTTGTACTGTAAATTTAGACGTGCAAGATTAAGCCTTTTTTTGTTATTACTGTTTATAAATTATAGTAAATTTCGTTACCAAATTTTATTTGACCTTCCCAGGCACTAACATATAATAAAACACAAAAAATTGTGTGGGACTAATGCAAGACAATTTTTCGTGCGGTTTACTATGTTAGTGCTTAGAAAAGTTGACTAAAATTTGGTATCGAAAAATTTTTAATTTTTTTTTTATTATTACTGTAGATTGTATTTTTGTACATTTTTAATAGTTTAGTTTTGGCTACTGTATTCCTTCTACCCTGGCGATACTACAGTTTTTGGATTTTTATATTTAACTGATTAATAAAATTGATAATCTTTAAATTTATGATTTTGCAATGATGTATTTTGTATTGACTGGCAAATGGTAATGGGTATTGACCAATTTTTGATTGTACCTACAATGCATTCGCTAAACCATTAATTTCTCCCGTGAGTACATATTTTAATTAATCAGTTTATTATTATTATATTCTGGTTAAAGACTCACGAGCCGCTGGTTAAAGAATTCAAATACCAATATTCCTAAAATTCTATATTTTTGGGAATAATTAAATTTTTATTTAAATACTACTCAAGTATTAGTATTAGACAAGTTTTATTCAAATACTACTCAAACTTCAACACGAATCACAAAATAATGAGTGAAATTTTAACCAATTTAAAGTTTTTTTGGATTGTGAATAACTCGATCTGCAATGCCGAAGTTAATTCAATTGGAAATAAATGAATTAGTAAATTCTATAATTAATTTTATATGGAATAAATTTCAAATTGATTTTGCTATTCAAACGCGAATTTTATTCAGATTTTCATTTGAAATATTATTTTAAATTACATAATAATTTGAGACATGTTTTGATTTATTTACGTAATCAATTAAGCTACGGATCGCGAACACATTACATTACAACGTCGCTTTCAATTTATTGAACTTACCTTCAAACAGCTCAAGTAGCAGTTTCAAGATTTTCCGCAGTAAATAAACTAGGTAAGTGTGAAAAATTGCTGAAAACTATATATTTACAAAACCTTACCTTTAATTAAATTGGTGGCACTCATTTTTAACTCGGCAAAATGTACACCAAAAAAAGCTATCTGCAAAGTTTACGAAAATTCAATCCCAAACGAAAAGCGCTACCAAAATTGTAATCAAAAAAATAAAACCATTACGAAAATTTTCTAGTTTTTTTGTGTTTTTTTTTTTTTTTGTATTTTAAGTACACATAATAATATATTTGTTTTTCAGTAATATTTAATTATATTTTTAAAGAATTTATTAATTTAATACGAAATCAAAAAATTAAAAAAAATAATAAATGAAACAATTTTGTAAACAGAATTGATTAATTTAACTTAAAAAATTTCCCTTCCCATTTTTAATTAAAAAATAAAAATAAAATAAAATCCCAAACTTAATATTTACAAAAACTAAAACTTTGTGGAATGAAAAAAAAAAAATTAATTTATGTAAATAAATTTGGTGATCAGAGATTTTATTATTTAAAAAATGTATGTTTATAGATATTGCTTCCTTTAATTTTTTTTCTTTTAAAAAACATTTTTATTTATTTAAATTTTAAATATAAGATTATTATTTTTATATATGTATGTATAAGTTTTAAAAACATTAAAAAAAATGTGAAACCAAAAATTTTGTTAAAAACTGAAAATTTATGTTGTTGTATATATATATATATAATATAATTAATTTTGTTTAGTATTATTTTAAATATATAATATATATATGTTTTATTAATTTATTTTATAATAATTAAAAAAAATAATTAGTAAAACATAGAAAAATTCATGTTTTGTATATGAAAATATATGTATGTATATTTATATATATATTTGTTTATTTAAATATTTATTTTTAAACCATATGTAAATGTATAAATGTTATAATTAAAATAATTAATAAATCATTAAATATTTGAAATATAAAAAAAATGAAAGTTAACAAAAATAAACAAAACTTATACAATTTTTTTTTATTTAAGACAAAAACAAGTTACAGAATAAAAATATATAGGTAATAATTTTGTAATGTGTAATTAAAACTAAAAACTACTAATTTTATTTAATTTTTTTTTTTGAGGATTTTTTTTATTTTTTATAATTTTTTTGTACTTTTTTTAATTTTTTTTATACTTCGTTATAATAATGGATAGATAGGTATATAGCATTCGCGTTAAATGGTTACAATAATCGCATAAAATCATAATACATAATAAATTTATATTTTAAATGAATAATAATATATAAAATAATAAATGTTTAGGTGTTAGTAATTTAGTAATAATATATAGTTTTATAGTAATATAATTTGTAATGTAATTTTCATTTTTATAAGCAAATTTTTAACAATTTCTCGATAGCCCAAGTTTTAATAAGTAGGGAAATCAAGCAAATTAAAATTTTGTAAATAAAAATAAACTAGAACTACTACAATATTGAATATATAATATAATAAAAATTAAAATGTGGTGTGAATATCTGTGTGTTAGTAAGTAATACATAATAAACAAAAAATCATAATTTTTTAATGTAGTCGAAATATTTAATTGAATTGTTTTTTTTTATATAAATTTTTTATTATCAATATGATTTAATTAGACACCGATTTGTCTGATTTGCCAGTATAATTTTTTTAGTTGGGATGTATCTCTCTCGCGCACGATCTAATCATCAATGTTATAGATGAGAAATAGATTATGATCATCAGCATGTTGAGGTGGGGCCAATGATGAATTTGGGTTCAATGGCTGAAATCCCAAAAATAAAAACGTGCGAACCAGAACTTGACGATCAGGCCGATCTTCGCGCATACAAAGAACAACCGCACTGCATCCTAATTTTTCTTCAGCAAATTCCAAAAGCGTTATAAATGATTGTTTAGAAGCTTCTGGTATTAAAATTGCTGGTAATGCAACGTATAGGATGTTGTTGGCTGGATGTAGGACCTATAAATAAATTTTTTTTTCCAGTTATTAATACACAAACAACGGTAAACAAAGCAAACAAAATATGAAAATTAAAAATATCCTTACGGTCTCCCAAATGCTGAATGTGTGCTCAGTTATATGTAATTTTAAAGTAATCCGTGATGGTTGGTTTAAATTTAAAATTTTCTTGACAACTTCGCTACATTCATCATCAGAGGCTGTAGATGATGCATCATCGCAGGCAATATCAGAAAAATCAATGTCCGAGAAATCATCAGCTGACGTGTTGGAATCAATTGATATTTTGCGATTGTTGTAAACATTTAGAAGCGACGGCCCCCTATCGTGGTCAGTTCTGTTTCCAGTGACATCAGGACCACCACAGAGGCCCTACACCGAGAGAGATACAGTAGGATTCATTGGCGGAAGAAGTAGTGGAAGAAGAAGACAAAGTGCGTGCCTTGTTTCTACTGATACTACTACTAATGAAAATTGGCTCACTGTAATAAAAAAAATAAAATAAAATACTTTAATTACTTGTCCTTCAACATAACGTTAGTACGAGTGACGTGTATTTAATAAAAATAAACAAAACTATAAATAAGTCTTATCATACTTTTAAATAATAATTGACTGGTGGATCATTCACCTACTTAGTATACAAAATTTCTAGAAAGCTCCAGATTATTTATTTCAAAATAGGAATAGTCCATTGTAGATTTTGGACGAACATTATTAAAAGATCGCGCACACATCGCGCATTAGTCGATCTGGAGTAATCATTAGCTGCGTTTTTCTATTAACAGAACTTCAAGGTTCTAGATAACATTGGGAAAATACTGAGAACTAATAAACGAATTATACTAAATAACAATTTGTTTGGATTTTATGTGTTAAACAATTCATTTTTTGACAAATATGGACAAACAATACATAGAAATGTTAAAAACAATTGAGAAATATTTGTTCCAACAATATATTCTTATCAAACTTCCTCTCTTTTCGAGTTCGTGTACTACGATTTTATCGAGGACATGAAGAAAACATTGTTTCATCGAGTATATTGTAAAATAAAGTTACAATTTAATTTAAGTTGACTATAATGAATTATGTAGTTTAACATTAAATGTATTACATTTATTGATAAAAAAATAAATTTCTGGATTTTACTGAGAAAACGAAAAAATGTTTACCCAGTACAATATTCGAACCGGGTAATTTAAATTCGAATTTTGTGTTTAATAACATATTTCAAATTATTTTTGTAATAAACCTGTTCTCACATTTCCAGTAAATTTACGTAACAACAATAAACTATAAAATATTACGAAATTTTGCATAATAGATTAATAATTTCCTTCTAAGGTTATACATTTTTGCACGTGCCGTATATTACTAAATTATACCTAATAAATCGCGGGGAGTTATATTAATTTAAAATTGATAATGTTATGCGTGTGCGCCTCTTTATTTACCTTCGAAATTTTTGTTTTATTGTTTTCTTGTTTGTCAATAAATTTTCAAAATCAGATATTTTGATTATATTAAGCAAGACTTAACACAAATATGAATTTTAAATACATCAAAACATTAAATGGCACATGTTTAGTGAGTCAGTTCAATATTTGGACCAAAAATAATTTAATTTAAAAAACAAATATTTTGTTTAATAAAAATTCTATTTTTATAAAGAGTTCTTATTTTATTTACATATTTATAAATCAGTCCCGTACAGAAAATATATATTTTATATAAGTTTCTTAAATTAAATGTAGTCTGGGCTTTTTGTGTTTTTAAAAATTATTAGTACGTACGCGTACATTTTAACTAATCGAATCAATAAATAAAATTGTATTTTACATACAAAACAAACGGGTGAAACGTAAATGTTGTGGTCAAAAGTTAAGTGGACTATATTTTAATGCGTGTTTGTTTTACATTAATGTGTTTGTTTACATCTACTAAGTATATCGCAAATTGTGAGAAAAAACATATTGGCCTTATGTTGAAGATCACATTGCAAATTTTACAAATGTCACGCAGATTAATTCATTCCGTAAAATGTATATGTAGTGTTCAAGATAATTATTATCACCAAGTTGGCAAATTATAATGCAATCAAAACATGTCTATTGATAAAACTTATCTTGTGTGGAACCACCAATATGTTATTGAAAATCGATATTACTATTCAACGAATTTTGATCAATACTTCAAATTGTATGAGTAAGTAAAACAATAACATGTTCGAAATAATAAAACTATATTTTTGGTTTGGATAAGTTTGGATAATATAAAAAGGGATATTTTCCAAGTCTCTGTTAAAAGCCTGTTTTTGAAAAAATTGCTTTTCAAAATTGTACATGTGATTATTATTTCAAAACATCGTTAAAAATTTGGTATTATGTACATATGTACATTCATAAAATTGTATAGCTCAGTTTCACACACTGTTCAGGAGCATTAATTTTCATGATGGATATTTTGTGAGGTGGTGATTTACATTTTTATATAGCTAAAGTATAAAGGTCTGTGCGGTATTCAATACCTAAATGGTTCTAAAAATTATAAATAAATTTGGATATTGAAAGTAAAACGCGGATAAATTTTCTGTAGAAATTTTAAAAGTTAAATGATGCATAAAAATAAATATTCAAACTTCCTAAATCGAAAAGCCGAAAATAAAAATAACAACGCAATTTAAACACAAAATATTAATTCTATTTTCACTTTTTCAAAAATCATCAAACAGATATATACCGAAAATAAACACACATTCGATAAATTCCAAAAATAATTAGGAACATTTATCCCCCCCGTCTCGATTTTACATTCTCATTTAAATACTGTGCCACAATAATAATGAATGCTGGATGTACTCACGAAAGAAAAGATCCTTTAGAAGAAGAATTTGATGCCATTTTAGTATTTATTTTTCTAAAATAAAAATCGTAACACAAATAACCACACTTTAGACACTATTAATAAATCACAACAATATAGTTCAAGACGTATTGTAATAATACTAATACAATCAAATATATTTTATTAGAAGCGAATTTAAAGATATCCAAATATATTTTTATCACAATAAATAAGGTCTTATCAACTTTATATCAAGAAAAACATTTTTTTTTATCAGAAAAGCCACAAAATCACATTTTGTTGTTTACAATTTCTTTTATATTAAAATTTTTAGTTTAACTACTTCGGATCTATTGTTTATATTCATAAATAAAAAACTATTTTTTTTTTTGAAAATTTTTAAATTATTTTAAAGGTCATTTTACTTTGAGCACAGTCTGAACATGACAATGGAAAAATATGAAAAACTTTTTAATATTTATATATCGTTGTCGTCGTCTCACACCGAACCGCACCGCGCGATGAAATATAAAATAAAATTGTACACAATATTTAAATATAAACTCTCTATGTATAATACGTGTTTGAATGAGTAGTCACGTGATGTTTTACCGGGTAAGTCGAGAAGTAAATTTGTATATTGTTTACATATATGTATATACGAATTTTATTATTGTTTTTAGCTTTCATTAATTAAATAAACATTTTGCAAATTTGTAACTAATCGTCATTTAATTTGGTGAGGGGTGTATTATGAGAGTATTTTATTTAAAATATCGCGCATTTTAAAAAACAGTAACTCGAATCAATTTTAAGACTGAAATTGAATTGTTAACCAACCATGCATTTGAGATTCCTTAGTTTAAGATGTAGCTTACTAAATGCCAATTTGGACATAAACATGTATGAGGATACAATTATGTAATATTCTAATCACATTATAAAGCGTTTCAAGGTTTTGTAATTTTTTTAAATATTTGATGTTATCTCTCCAACATCCGGGGGTAACATACAATCATGAAACATGGATCAACTTTATTTCAGTTAATTTATTAGAAATTATTGTAGATCGCATGACACAAAATTAAACTGTTGTCAAACAATGAAAATCACCAAATCTTTGAAATATTTCGCGTAAAAGGTGTGGTGTGTATTGTAAAATGAAATTAGTGGATACAAAATTTTGAGGGTTTGTACAAAAACTTTAAATAAAAACTGGTGGTCCATTTGCAATTAGAATAACCGCATACTTAATTAATAAACTGTAATGCAACAAGAAATTTAAATAAATTGGCGAAAATCTAAAATAAATTTTTATTGATTTATCATTGTTTGAAAATAATTAATATTATGTAAATCTATCTATCATTTCCATGTACATATTCATATTACAAAATCAATACTAGACTGAATTAATGAATACTAACTACCACAAACGTTATGCTATCCATAAATAAATAAATAGAACAAACCGCGATATATTGATCAAATTGTATTACCACAAATCGACTCAAATTTCCGCGAATTTATAATCCCGCTGCCACTAATATAGAAACGTAACCAAAACATTAACAAATTTAAATACCAAAACAATAATAATTTGTCATGTATTTGAGGAAACTTAAAAATAAAAAATGTTGGCATAATAATGAAAAATATTACGTAGTTGGAATGTCTTAAAATAAACTCCTAAGTACAGAAATAGTGAAGTATTGAGTATATTATCCACGATTCTATATGATTGCTACGAACAATTTACATATACATATATTAAGCTTCAATATCAATCAAATATATAGACCATTAATAAGTTCTAGTTGTCAATGACCTACAACAAAAAGCATTCTAAATCACATATTATAGTAGAGTCGAGAATATTTATGCAATGAAAATAAAACACCCAACTATATCATTATTTATATTGTTGAATAGCGTATTTGAGTGTTTTTGGCGGTGATAAAATAGATAGTGTAATCTTTGTGTTTTATCACCCATTTTCGGTCAATAATACTGTTCGTAAAATTTTCCATTACTAATACACAGAATACGTACCAGAGTAGACACTAATAAAAAATCAAAGCGAAGATTGTTATCGCACAAATTATTTGTTTTATTTAAAATTTATGTACACTTGAATACATTTATTATGTACACAATTCTTGAAAAATTAAAATCATTGTTATGACTAGATTGCCTGAAATATGAGCAAATTCATCAAAGAACATTCGATGTGAAATGTTATAAACGACGCGTGTATCTTTCGACGCAATGCCATAATTAATTGGCAAGAACTAAATTTTCAACAGATATTTAATAATAAATTAATTAGTGTTTATTGCATTGTAAGAGATCAGATAGATGCCAACAGAACCGTAAAACCTGCATTTTCCCCCTATATAAAATTACAAACAATTTTCACCTTTGTTATGCATACAAATACAACTCTATATAACAAGACATATTTTTGGTAGTGGAAATTTCCATTCAAGATATTTTATTTAAATTACATTTCGTTTTCTTTTCTCCAACTCTAGAATATTCGTTCGTACAAGTATACACCAGATGGCAACATTATACAATACAACAATTAATACATTACATACATGTTTTCATAAACAAAAAAATGCAAACTATACACTAATGTTGGATGTACTTACTAGGCGTTTGAGTGTGTTGTTTGTAAGCGTATATAAAATATTAAAATGTATTCGATTGATTTGATGTTTGAGCCACAAATATTGTAAATATTTGTATAATTGGTGACCGATTTTAATGAAATGCGTGTGTAGTCAGTTTGTTTACAAAAATAAACAAACTGTGTCTAGTCATTGCGGATATCATAAAAATAAAATATTCAGTTATATTAAATTATTTTTAAATAGGAAATCTAATGAATAATTGTCACATGGCTCAGACTTGTATTTTGGCATAACAATAATATCGATCCATTTAATTTACATAACGTTTCCTACTTTAAAAAGGATATATATAAAAACATATAATATATAATACATTGAAACATATAAAATAAAAAAATCTGTTATATCAACCTCGCCCGTATACCAACCAACATAGCCCATACTCGTGGCTATCCAGTATGAACATGGATACATATGTACATAGTTGATAGATTCATATTTTCATATCTAATTAAGTTCAATTGTAAATCTTAATTGGTTTTAATTTGTAGCCATAATACTTTAGAATACAAAACTACGATCTAATTGATTGCACTTTAGGCAATACAAAATTAATAAGAAAAAATCAATTCGAGCGATTCGACTTTGAAAATTGACCGTAACTACTCCACTCTACGCTACTCCATTACAGAACAGAACAGAAATAAAAAATTTCTTTAAACACTTATGAATTTAATTATTAATTAGCTAATTAAAAAAGGCGATTCTTTATAAAATTTCATTGAAAATCAACAAATTAAATTAACAGTAATTTGGCCTTGGACTCTATCGAAATTCAAAAATATTAATGTTCAATTCAATCAATATTTTAGCAAATATAATTTTGTAACCTAGGTGATAATTTCTCAAATATCGATATTGTTGTAATCGAAATGAAAAATTGGATCAAACTCCATGAATATGAAATACTACATTTTAATTAATGATAATAGTTTTATTTATTGGAATTAACATATAATTTCGGATGAATTTGAATGAAATTTAACAATTACATATTATTTTAGTTAAAACGAAATATGTAATATTGTACGTTTATTAAAATCCAATTGTATGTATACTTAATATTTGAGAATAATTTGAAAAAATTTAGTTACATAATTTAAATTAATTTAGTAAAATAACAATGAACTTGGAACAAAACTAGAACAGTCTGAGCCATGAGAATAATTACAATAAAATTTGATCACATTTTTAGTTAACTTGAAATGTTGTAACTCACATACATGTAATGTGTTTAGTAAAAATACCAGAGGTATTTGAAAGTTTGAATGTTCGACTTGAACATGCACAACTTTTACTAAAACAAAATAAAATTCCATATTCCTCTTTTAATCGTACTCTTATTTAATAACTGTTTGAACAACTGAAGCAAACCAAATACAACCATGATAAAACCATCGTGGTTGGAAATGTTGAATAAAATAAGTAAACTACAATTCAATTCACAAGTTTGATTGAAATTACATACATACAACACAGTATGTTAAGTAGAATTTAACATAAATTTGATCACGATTTAAATGAATAAATTAAATTATCTTATTTCAATCAAATTTGGTAAAACTTAGGAGATTAACTTTCGTTAAAATGCCAGAATTGACTAAACGACTTTTGCAGGCTCCGTTACTAATACAAGCTACTTGATTATAAAAAAAAATCGAAGCGTTAATTAATTAATCAAACTATGATCTCGCCTTATCAACAGCATAGCTATATTTTAAAGCATTCAAACGTCGTATCAAATAATAAATCATCTGATCAGCTATTTACATGACTTATAAAACAACAACAAGAACAACAGATAATGAATTACTTTCACTTGTATTTGCTAATAATACAGTTTAGTATAATATAATAATAGTCAGGTACGCCTAGAAAATAATCGCGCGCACTATGAAAAAAACCACTACATACGACGTTCAAACTTGAAAATCGCGATATGAAAAATTAATGTATGAAAACAAAATGAGGTCATATTTTTCTGTGATTTTTTTTTTAATTCAATTATTTGCTAGAAATTGAAATCACCTCACTTGCTAACTGTTTTTGAGCTGCGTGAATTGTTACAAAACAATAAAAACAAATAAATCCCAGAAATGGAAGTCAAAAATATTGACGTCATATAAAATACAAAGTCAATACATAAATAATTCGGCACAAAAGAAAATACGCTAGAAAGAGAAAAACTTGCAAAATGGCGGCGTGGTCACTTTACATAAAAGAAATTTCTTAAATATTTTGAGTGGCTCTATTTTGACTGGCATTGTGTTTTTAAACCAGAGCAAAATTAATTTATAATTGATAAAACACATGGTCGAAAGTTTAAAGGACCGTAAACATCTTAACAACATAAATTTACAGTTTTGGCAACAATACCGATTTTTTTTAATTAGCACGCGAAAACGATTTACATATATAATTTTCGTAAGTTTTGTTTCAAACGATTAAACTATTACACAATAAAATATAAATACTAAATAGTAAAATAGTTTAATTTAAAAAAATATTTTTTGGTTACGTACCGATTACTATCCATTATTGAAGGCATGTTTAAAAATCCAACTTGTTTACTTTTCTTCTGGAACTTAACTTTGAAAATTTGTAACTGCTGTGCAGCAAATAAAATATCATAACTCACTTAAGCGGAATTTGTTTCACAACTAAATTTTCATTTGATAAATTCTGGAAATATACCTCGAATTAGTTGTACCAGATGCGAATAAACACATATTTTTTGTTACATATTTTTTGTTTCGATAGGGTTGGGTAAAATTTTATTTTATCGTCAATGCGTCATGTAATGAAAATTATTTAGCTTGACATAAGATTCATATAAACTAAACTGTAACAAGCATTAACAACTCGATTTTATTTGAATTCGACTTGTTTAAAGGCAAATTATAATTCGTTAGATTTTCGTGATTTCCAGCACAATGTATCATAATCCAATGTAGTACTTATAATACCTTTTTTGTTGAATCATAAATTAAGTAACGTATTTCATAAATTAAGTAACGTATTGTAAGAGAGAAGGGGAAGCAAAATGGTATTAGGTGTTAAGGCTTTAGGCTGTTTCCCAAACACCGACTTATTTCAGATTTATTATATTATATAAGTGATGCAATATTGAATAAGACGGTGAATCTTTCCTAATTGATTTTACTATCCTATTTTGACAGCTGCAGTAATAACAAATTAAATATTACAAAGTGCTACGGGGATGTTGGACAGTTATGAATAATTCATGTAATGCAATTTAATTACGATATTTGTATTTCATGAATGATGAATTCACAAGAATGTTAAATCGAATATATAATAAATCGACCAAATCGGACAGCTGCTTTGAGTTGATAGCCGTTATCTATAATAGCTGAGTTTCATGACATTTGATCGGATCCTGTGATCCAATTATTCGGATTAGATCAAACCTCAAGAAATGTAAAATTATCAATGAAAAGATAAGAGGAAACGACATATTATTATGTCGCATAATAGCATAAGACATCAATGTCAAGTTGCCGTAATGCAAACCAAATATGTATATTTGGTTTTAAAGCAAGCAACCCCAAAATGGATATAATTATGGCTTTTTCAAGTACATTTTGACAGCTGATTTATACAAAACAAATAAATTTTCCTCCCGTGTAATTGTTTTTGTGTCGCACAGAGATGGAATAAAATATTTTTTTTGTACAAAAAAAGCTTTATATTAAATAACACAAGTAGTTAATTTAAATAGATTAGAGCTTATATATTATACGCAAATAAGTTCGGATTTCAAAAAAGTGCAGGATGTTTGGGAATGATCTGAAGGAGTACGACATCAGAGCGGATTTATCGTCTTGTTGTAATAATATTGGTGTAGTGTACTTGGCTGAGCATCTTATGTCCAAGGAATTGGTTGTGCTGAAAAAATTTCGTATGGATAAAGCGAAAGAGGAAAATATCTATATACGGGATGAAATTCTTATGATGCGGCAGTTTAATCACACAAATTTATTACCATTTTACACAGCGTTCGTGAATGATTGTGATTTACATGTGATTGCTCCCGTTATGTGTTACGGATCGTGTAAAGATGTGATAAATCATGCTTTCGGCACCGGGTTTCCAGAAATTATGGTCGCACTTATATTGCGCGATGTACTCAATGGGATGGACTATTTACATAAAAAGGGTTATATTCATCGATCGATTCGGGCCAGTCATATCCTGTTGAACGAAAAAAAAGCAGTTTTGTGTGGATTTCGAGAATGTACAAGCCTCATTTCGAATGGTGAACGCACCAAAACTCTTTATAATTTGCCTCCGAACAATATAAAAGGGCTTACGTGGTTGGCACCCGAAGTGCTCGAACAAAATCTTTTGGGCTACACAGAAAAATCGGACGTTTATTCACTAGGTATTACGACGTGCGAAATGGCCAACGGAATTGAACCGTTTGTCGATATGCCCACTACGTTCATGTTCACGGAAAAGGTGCGCGGAAATCAACCGACCTTACTCGATAATTCGACTTGCCCACCAGAAGACATGCTATCACAAAATGAATTGGAGGCGAATGATTTTGCACTACAAACCCGGAAAATATATAGTGGGCGAAAATTATCGGATTCATTTCATAAATTTGCCGAAAAATGTCTGCAGCGGTTCGCAGACAATCGGCCTAGTGTCTTGCAACTGCTGAATCACAGTTTTTTCAAGCAGATCAAACATACGTCGTTGCAGGAACAGTTTGCCCTATGCCACATGGAAGTGCTGGATATCACAAAAATTCGGGGTAAGTACATTAAAAAATTAATTGGCCGTTTGAATCGAATAACGGATTATTTTAAAACTTTTCTAGAAGAAGAAATCAAATTGGTGTGTGATTTTGGTGATATGGATATAGGAGGCAATTTCGAATGGGATTTTTAATCTATTATATGTGTAGTAATCGTAAATTAAATTAAATAATTAAATATATTTTTGTTATAAATAGAAAAGAATTTTAGTATTTCATTTTTAGTACAAATTCTGCATTATCATCCATAAGATAAAAAAAACTCTTCCATCCACTAACACGAAATTCTATTATGACATTTCTACCCATCCGTTATAAATTACAGTTCTATGGTTCAATGTCGTACATTTATCGTCAACTTGTGAACAATTTAAAATCGCAATTCAAGCTTTAAATTGAATTCTAAAAGCATTTACAATTAATGAACATTTTAGTTCGTAGTATTATTGTGTAAAATAAAAAAAAATAAAGATCTAAACAGTAAAAACAAAAAATTCTAGACATCCAAATATTCAATCCAACATCATGGATCGACGTAAGCCAAGCCTAATTTCTAAAACCAACAAATTTCCTTATTATCTGCCTTTCTGATAAAAAAAATATAATAAAATTGTGTGTTTTATAATTAATTTGTTATATACAAAAAAAAATGAATGATTCAGGTTCATCTAGTCCAGACGTGTCTGGGGGCGCGTCGTCACACTATAAAAGTAGGCGCGAACGTGGTGATCATGGCGGTGGCCGAAGCCGAAGAAGTAGATCGAGGTCGCGGTCTAGGTAATTCAATTATAATTTAAACTATTACAAATGTATTTTATCTATACATACCTAATCCTCTTAAGTAATGTAAACAGAAATCGGAGCAAAGATCGGGGAGGTGCGCGTAATCGAAGAAGTCGATCAAGATCACGCAGTCGAGATCGTAACAACTCGAGACGATCGCCTGATTTGTATCGTGATTTAATAAATCAAGACTATCAGGAGGATCGTGGAGAACGTGTGGGTGGTGGATTCTATCGGAATCGTGATCGGGAAAGGGATCGTGAACGAGATCGTAGGAGGTAAGTTGTGTTTTGATTGTGTTATTAATTTCATTTTCGATTTGTGAAGAGGAAGTTTTACTAAATTACATAGTTGGTTTTAACTTGTGTAGATATACGAAACCTACCGTATCTGCCTATTATTATTCCTACAAATCTTTCAGTTCTTTGTCTTCTTCCATTGTTGAATGCGTAATTTATTGGAATTCCCTTTGGCAAAATTCACTCACCGGAGATCAGCTTTTGTTGCTTCTTGGATTGGTTTCGACAATTTCAAATTATTAAAACAATAGTATTCATAAATTATACATATCTCGAAAAACGTAAATTTTCAGTGGTGGTGGATTAACTATTCTGTAATATTTCGGTAGAATGTTGATAAGCAGATCAAGTAAATTTGTGTGATTTTGTCGATAGGATTCATTTTTAAGAAAAATTATGTCCAATTTTTACCAATAAATTCAAAATGTTAAATGTTTCAAATTCAATGAAATTCTATAATGATGTAGTCCTAATGGTTTATCTAATTAAATAGGATAGTTTTACAATAAGTTTTTTTAGAAGTCCGTAAGTAGGATTGGATTGAAAAGTTTGGTTTAATAAAAATTAAGTAGAATTTTATGTCGTAAATTTGTAATGTAATTTGCTTTAATATTAAATTCAAAATAATAAACCACATAAATCATTGTTGATAATATTAGAAGTTAGAATTAAATTCGGTTTCTACCAGCTATAATATTATCAGATTATTGAAAGACACTTGAAAATCATCAAATATTCGAGATTGAATTTAAAAAAAATCAAATAGTATTGAATTAAATTTTGCTTTGTAATCAATTTGATTTGAATTATTTTATTCGTTCAATTTGCAGAAATTTTGTAATGTGAATTAATTTAATGGATGTAGTTTGTAGTAACAAGGCATAAAACTAACATTTTATAAGTTAAACATTAGGAGATTCAAGCGAATTACTAATTAGGCTTATTTTTATTATT
Organism: Tipula unca; assembly: GCA_951394425.1. NCBI lineage: Eukaryota > Metazoa > Arthropoda > Insecta > Diptera > Tipulidae > Tipula > Tipula unca. The sequence goes on along the minus strand of OX596382.1, from coordinate 105,720,289 downwards.
CCAGAGATAGAGACTACAACAACAAAATTAAAGACTATTCTCCAAATAATGCGTATTTGGAGGAAATAAGTAATGATAGCCATGATAGGTATGGAATGATATTCTTATATAAAATTAATTTTTTACTAACTGTTTAATGATTATTTTTCCAAAAACAAAAATAAAATACACAGTGACAATCCAGAAAATAGTTATAGCACTAGAGTTCCAAATAATAAAATAATTGTAAGGGGATTGGCACATCACTTTACGGAAGCTGACGTGAGTAAATTTTATCTCCAATATACCTACGTGTATGCACTAGATAATGTATTTTTACTTATCTTTTTGTTTGTTTTGGTTTGATTACAGATCTGCAGTGATTTAATACAATACGGATTGAAAGCCGTTTCAATTCGTGTTATAAGGAAAAAGAAAACAGGTAAAGGATATTTCTGCAATTTATTGTTATTTTTTTTTTATAATATCGATAAATGGATAGAGATCAAAGTGTATTTCAAACATAACTCGATATTATTTATATTCTTAATTTGTATAAGCTGAGTGTCTGTGTGAATTACGTGAGTTATGGTGATTTGGGTGGCATGAATGAATCAGTGTCTTATCGATACAAAAACAAATCAAAAAATTTTGTGGAAGACTCCTAGAGATGCAGTACAACTTAAGGTAAGTATATTAATTCGAAGGAGAAATCGTCTGTGTTGGATGGGCTAAACTGTCCCAAATCTATTACCCAAGAAACACAAAATAATACAAATCATAAAAAAAATTAAAAATTGTTAAGAAAAGTATAGTAAAAATATGTATGTCTGATGAACAAAACTATAACTGTAAATGTGTAAAATTGATATCGTATTTTGTGTTTTGCTCTATCCCAAATATATAGGTGCATCAAGAGGTTTTGCTTTTGTCGAGTTTAATACTGAAGAGGAAGCAACTCGCTGGATGGAATATAAACAGGTATCATTGTATCTGGCGAAGATAAATTACTATCACTTAAATAAAACATAAAAAAAATCTTAATTTAAAAATTAAAATCATAAAATCGGAAGTTGAATCACATTTCTACATCACAATTTCCAAAGTGCTCGCAGTGTAACATAAAAACAAAAATGTTTAGAATACCAGGCTATCTATTTATGTTGGTTATTTAGCAGAGTTATACGTAAAATATTTGGACAAATACCTCCCATTCCGTTCGGGGACGAAAAGTATTTGTTTACTTATTTTTATTTATTTAAATAAGATACAAAAAATTAAAATAAAGTTTTATCAAAATGATTCGTCGTGGTGCGTTAAAAACAAATCGGTCGAATCTTTACTTTTCAAATCATTTTGTAATTGTTTTATTTTAGTTTTTGTTACTATTTTAATTTAGTTTATGTTTCACGTGACCTTATTGTTTTAAATTTATTTTGTGTGACGAGTTTTAACTAAATATAGGGATAAACAAAAATATAAGATGAGTCGAACAGATCGATTTTTTGACTAACGCGATAATGTTTATTTTGGTGGTGAAATTATGCAAAACAATGGAATTATTAATATTTTTTATAATTACGAAAAATTAAATATCGGTAAAATTTAACTGATATTTCATTATATATTTTATCGATTGATTCAAAATTAATTTTAATCTACAAATTTCATCGTAATATCTTTCGTTTGCGCTTCTAAATTTTTGGTTGTTTTCAATTTGCATAATTTCTATATGCGATTGGACTTGAAAAGAGGAAAAAAAAAATTCTAATTGAATTAAAATTTAAATAAAATATAAATATTTATTTGAAATTTGAAATCAATATTCATGTCAGAGTTTATGAAAAAACAAAGTTCGGTATATAGTAAATAGTAAATGGTATATAGTAAAACCTCGAATAAAATTCCTCGTTCGAGTTATGTTCGTTATATAGTTGAGAAGATTTTCGAACGCAAAAGTTAAAAAAATTACTAGATTTGTTAGTTATAAATTATTTAATTTTAATTATAAACAACATATAACTTACGTAGACTGCAGTTTTTCATTTAAATTTAACCATGAAAAGAAAACATTCAAATATTCAAAATTATAATGAGCATGTAAGTTGTTATAAAAAGGATTCGAACATTGGTAGAATATTTATTGTTTGAACCAATTTTTAATTGATTTTGAACTGAGACAATTTTTTATTTAAAGTTTGAACCGTACTTGAAATACTTAAATCCTTGTATTATGGCGGCTAACTATTTTTAATATGTAGTAATTGAATTATTGTACAACTAGGAATATATCAATCTAAACAAAGTTTTACACATACTCTAGTAAGTCATTATCTTCGAAATGGTTTCCCATTCAAATTTCAATCAAACCACTTTATTTGTTTTGTAGTACCGTAAATCTAAAAATTGTGATTTTGTAGTTGGATTAGAATACGGTTAAATTTTTTTGGAATATGACGAACGAAATCAAGTTATCTGTATTATAGTTTGAACTTTATAAGAAAATATTCAAACTCTAATTGCAATGTTTTATGAATTTTTAATCTTATAACAAACGGTAATTTTTATTTAAAATTCAAATAAAATTTGAACGTGATTTATTTACATAAATAATTAGTGTTTAAGATGTTGTTCGATGTGTATTTAAATTGTTTAAAACTACATACATAGTTTAAATAAATATTGTTTCAATCCAGTACTTAGATTTTCTAAATACTTCATAGTTCAATCCAAAAATTTCGTTTAACTATTAAAATTTGATTGTTTTGTGATCCAATTTATTCGAATTTGAAATCAAAAAAATGTGGCTCAAGTTTAATGAATTTTCATTCGGACAACCGTTTTGCATAATTTCATCCCAGCATCACTGACTTTACGGTGTAGAAGCATTTTTTTTATTGATTTTATTTCACTAATCAAATTTCAAAGTAGCCCATGCAAAATGTTAATTTGCTCAATTTTTTTGTTACAAAACAATGCGCAGTAATTAAACTAAACGGATCGAGAATATACAAACACGAATTGTAAACGTTTTTTTTGTAAAATATTCCATCCCAGAATCATAATTAATTAGGTGGATAGGTTTTAAAATAAATGAATTACAGAGGTATTTAAAAAACCCAAAAAACTCAATCACAGTATTTTGTATATAAGAAATGTTAAGAAAATAATGAAAAAACGGAATGAAATTCTTTTCACTCCTCGTGGAGCTGATTGCGAATTAAATCGACTACACTACTACTACTACTACTATGCTTCCAAAATAATGGCGTACAAAATAATTTTGTGTTGTTTTTCACGTAAGAAATGGGCTAATCGTATTTTTTTTTTATTTTGTTTCTTTTTTCTGTGGTGTGGTGCTGTTGTAGGGGGTACTTATACTGCAGGACCAATTTCGAGCCGTCATGGACTATAGTACAAGCTATCGATCAAAAACTCAGGAAACGTCGAAGGTTTATTTATTTGCAACCGATTGGTTTTGTGGCAAAGTAAGTTTGATTTGTGTAATATTCATGTTAAATCCAACTTTTATTCGACTTTTCAATTTATTTAGTGTGGAATTTTCAATTTTAAACGGCGTGAAAGCTGTTTCAAATGTTATGCATCACGAGAAGAGAGTGAAAAAGGTGGGGAAGGCAGTGATGAAGTCAGCAACATTCTCACAAAAAGTTAGTATGCGAGTCTTGTTATTTTTTAAATGTATCTGTATCTTGCCTATTATCTTTCGCAGAAATTATGTTACGTAATTTAGACGTACTAACTAATGAAGAAGGAGTTCTAACCACAATGCAGGAAGTTATTCCGACACTAGTATCAAAAATTTCTAAAATATTGATTTGTCGCGACCCACCTACTTCGATTTCACGTGGAATATGCTATTTATCGTTCGATAATTTAGTCGATTCGATGAATACACATAACGCGTTAAAGGGACTAGAGCCGCCGTTGACTATTGATAGCAGAGAAGGTAAGTGAGATTCAAATGTACGACTTATGACACATTTATTCAAAACGCTCTTTTCCCAGTACTAATTTCCTACTGTGTTGATTCGGAAAACCGCACTTTGATCAAAGGACAGCCCGTTAAACCTCTAGGAGCCGGAGGATCCGGTGTTGGACCATCAGCGATAGATACCTCATATCAATCTGCGTATCAATACACGCTAGGAGATGTTCGCAGATTGGCGGAATACAGTGCTAGTTTATATGCTTCTAATACAGTTGAGCATGAACACTACTTAAAGTATTACACGCAATATTACTACGCCCAAATATCTAAAGTAATCCAGACATTCATTTTTATTATTCTGATCTGTTGTTAAATATTTTTGTTATCGTTCACACAAACACAGGGTCAATTTAATAATTTACCAACGCTAAGTCAAATCGGTGGTGATACTGCTAATTCGGGTGCGGCTGTTGCACAATCGGCGATACAACGTAAAATGCAACAAATAGCCGCACAAGCACAACCAAATCAACAACAACCACAACAGCATCAACAACCGCCACAAGTCCCACTGGCCCAAACCCAACCGATTCAAGCGCCTAAAGGGAACGATGGCAAAAAATATCGTAATTTTTGTTTATTTGTGATAAAAGTTTTGAGGACAAATTTGATTTTTAAATAATTTCTGTTTTCGTTTTTTGTGTTTTTTCTTCTTATGTTCAGCTACACCCGATATATCGCTATATCAGTACGATGAAACTTCCGGCTATTATTATGATCCTATTACTGGTTTATATTACGATGCGAATTCTCAATACTATTATAATAATGAAACAAATTCATATTTGTATTGGGATAATGAGAATAGCACATATGTTTTGGCTCCTAATAGTCAATCGGGAGCTGCGGCAACTTCAATCGCGGCGACTGTTAATAGTAATAATATCGTAAATAGTCAGTCGCTCGATGTGAATTCGGATAGTTCACAAAACGCTAACGATTTGAAACGAGATGATGAACGAAAAGACCGGAAAGATAATAATAAACAGGATAAAGTAAAGGTGGCCAAAAAAATTGTGAAAGATATGGAAAGGTGGGCCAAGCAATTGAATCAGAAAAAGGATATGATGCAGATGCCAGTACAAATAAATAAGCCTGAGGAAATATCAAAGGGTGGATCGCGATCTGATAATGGTTACGCAGATGTCGGTTTCGCTATTTTGGAAAAGAAAGATAAAGTTGGTAAATTTGGTATTGAATTGCCACAGACAACAACAACCATTTCGAAAGTACCACCTACTGCAGCCAGTAGCAATAGTAAATTAGTGCCATCGTATGGATCGGATTCGGAAAACGATGCTGATGACTCGCGTGCGCCAGCTGCTTCAACAATGGGATCAATTAGTACTAGAGATTATGTTGATTTCGAAAAATTAACTTGCCTTTTATGTAAACGTGCTTTCCAATCACAGGATATTCTAAATAAGCATTTGAAAATGTCTAGCCTTCATCTAGAAAACCTTAAGAAATATAATTTGACAAAGGAATTTATGGATATTGGCGAGGCATCCACACAATCGTACGTAAATTTAATATATTTTTGATTTTTTTGAAATATGTGAAAATATTCACTTCATTAGGTACCGAGATCGTGCTAAAGAACGTCGATTAAAATACGGCGAAGATGATTCTCCACCTCCAAATCGCTGTAAAGAGCGTTTCCAACGTGAACTAGTAAAACAGCAGGCGGCGATAACTGCACAATCGAGTATAGCAGCTGTACCAATCGGGGAGAATAATGTAGGTAATCGCCTATTACAAAAAATGGGATGGTCTGAAGGCCAAGGTTTAGGGCGTAGTAATCAGGGTCGAACTAATATTATAGAGGTAACAATATTTTATTTTACTTATTTATACGTTCAAATCAAATTCTAATTTACTTATTTTGCAAAACACAGACTGAGAGTAGAGCAGCCAACGCTGGTCTTGGTAGTAAATCGACTAGTTTTGCGCCGGGTGATGATTACAAATCGTATATAAAAAAGATGATGAAGTCACGTTATGATTCTGTAGATATAAAATAAATTATTTGAGTTTATGCAAGTTTTTTTTTCATTAGTTTTTAATTCAGGTTTATAAATATTACTATTAAAACTTCTTTAATAAGCATATAATAACAAATTTTTTCCAATTGTTAAATAAAATATATACAATTTAAAAGATGGTTAAAGTTTTTTATTTTTACCAAAGTTTTAATTTTAAGTTTGTCAATTATTTTTTAAACAACATTTCAAATACATACTTGATTAAATAGTTTAATCGATGAACATAATAACTCAAACACAGGTTAAACATATTTCTAGAACCTATTCCAGCTGACTGATATTGAATTGATTAAAAACAGTTTCTTTTAATATTCAAATAGCCTAATAAATAGTTTTATTATAAAACTTTTAGTAATAGAAGTACATTATTCAGAACAACAACAATAATAATAACACACAGAAAAATTGCAGTTATTCTTATTTTGTATAGTACATAGATCGAAAATTACGAGTAAATTAAATTTTTTTATTCTTGTTCAATTAGCCAAATTAAAGAATTATGAATGATATAATGATAAAGTAGTTAGTAATGGGATGCCTCTATGTGAAAAAAAATAACAAACATTCCTTTAGTTTGGAATTTAAAGTTATTGTGATAAGAAGTCAGTCCACTTTACGTATCATATACCGTATAATTACTAAGTGGTGTTTAGAATTGTTGTGATTTTTTAGCAATAGGGATGAAAAATTTTAGAGTGGGATTAGTGTTTAGTTTAATAGTTTATTGTTCAGCACACAAATCAAGTAAGTTTCAATAATTATAGTCACTATAGAATTTATTGCTATCTAATTAGTGCAGTGTGGCTCGTCAGTTAAATATTTCCAAGGATTTTATTATGCGTGACATTGAAATGAATTATTGTATGCCGCGCGAATTGCTGGTCGAGTTTAATAGTTGCCGCGCACTTTTTCCGCATCTCAGGAAATTATAATTTATTTTATTTTGTTCAATTAATGTTGAACATCAAATATGATTGTATTAGTTTTGGTAACATGTTATACATATTGTTGACAATGTTTACATCGTTTGTAACATTATATATATTAATAAAACTTAATTGTCACATCCGAATTATATAATTAAAGAAAACGTAATATTACATCTACATCAAGAAGTCGTGATGTGCCAAAGTCTATCGAGTAAATGGCCTTAGAACTTCTAGATAAATTGAAACATCTCAGAATCGTTCGCACATTGTCGATTTCTTCCTTTATCAAGGAACATTTCGTTGCACGCCCTCTCTGGTTGCCACAGAAAATTAATAAATGCGTGAAAATCGGAGTGTTCCACGAATTATTGTGGGTAATGTTGTTATGCTGCTCTGTATGGTAGCTTTTTATACTTCTTTCGCAACAGTTCTCTCGCCATAATTGATCTAACATAAGCAGTAGGACTAAACACTTATGTTTCTGCCCAATCAATGCTGAAAAAGATTTCAACGTTATCTCTGCTGCTAGTAGCCAGTCAGCCAGTTTTTTGTAATAACCAGACTTGCTTTTTAAGACATAAAATTTATATAATTTTTAAAATTATATCAAATCAAGGTATCATTTTAACAATGTAAAAGATAACTGAATGCCTTCCAAATATATAGCTAATAGATATTAAAATAAGAGAAGTTAAACAAATTAAAAAATAAGTCTGCGTCTTCCCATTTCTTGATTAATCGCTATGTTTGATTTAACCAGTGACCTACAAAGGTCAGTCGATAATTCAAAATTTTAAGTCATGTATGTCTTGTCTATAATTTTCTAACAAATTTAACGTGATGATAAGATAATTAAAACTTTTGCAATTGTGCTTTGTCCATTTGTATCTCAGATGAAATTCTTGTCAGTATAAATTATACGTTTTTAACGTCTACAGAAAACCAGTTCCCTGTGAAATAAAAATTTATTCTGAGAATAATTTAAAATACCCAAACATTTTTGACTTGATTGAATTAATAAAAAATACATAAATATTTAAATTCACCGAAAATATTGGCCAAAAGGAAAGACGGTTTCTTAGCTAATAACCTGAAATATTTCAAATGCGACATGTATTATATGGAATTTCCAACTACATTCCACCTATAAATTATATTAAAGGCATTTGATGTCAAATATCAAAACGATATCAAATTCCAATCCAATCTTGATTTTCTAAAAGTTCAATCAAGCATGACGGTCACATAATTGATTATTTCAAACAATGGTAGACTAGTTCCGCTTAATAAAGCTAAAAAAATACTAAATCCATTCGAATATGCATACGAACGACTGCTAGTATGTAACTTACTTTTTTTCCGATAAGATTTGCGCACAATTGCGCTAAAAATAATTCAATAGAAATACTTGAATGTTTTACTGTACCTTAATACACATGTTCATAAATGCATGAGAAGCCAAGCCACAAACGTGTAATTAAATTTTATTTAATAGATGTCGCTACGGGTATCAAATTTAAATTCATGAAAAAATATTTTGTTACAAACAGGGTTGTCCCATTGAAAAAGGCAAACTACGCATATGCCGGAAATGAACCGTTGCCCACTTAAATTGCATTTCTAAATGTTTACCACGACACAATATTATTTATTTCAATTTACCAGACAATTTAATAAAATAATTATGTCACCGTTTTTATATAATCACCCATATTTTTGAGATATTAACATTTTAATGTTGTACGTTATTGACGATTGGAGCATCACGGATTCCACCAAAACCGTCTATAGATACAATCCGGAAAAAATGCTTCGCATAGATACCACCACAAATAATGCACGTGCGAATGTAGTAGTTACCATGTAAATTGATACAATTTATTTTGCTTTATTATTTCTCTTATATACGATATTTGTATTTGCATATACATATACAACACATACTATCGCGTGTGTAGTCAAAAACCATTTAATAGTATTGATTTTGTTCCGGCTTGTATCTATAGACGGTTTTGATTCCACGTAGCTGAATTTTTCTAAAATAAAATTATCTATTGACGTTTAAAATAAAACTACCATTACCGTTAAAAACACACAGCCACCTAATTTCGAATACAAACAACAACACAAATTCAAATGGATTGTTCGGAAAATTATTTGGTGTAATCACAGCCAAGCGCAAATCGAAATTAAAAATAAAGTTTGACAAATAAACAACAACAAAAATTAGACCAATTGTTGAAAAAAACTCTTGAGTTTCTAACTTCATACCAGTAGGATAAATAGCTAGGGTATAAATTTCCGGCCTCGCGAACTCACCTTAAATAATCATTTTTTCCGCGAGAGGAGCTTAGCTTACTTTTCAATCGTCAATAGGTATAAACAGAACCAAAGATACATCGACAAGCCACGACGTCTGTCAAATTAAAATACACAGAAAGTATGGGATGCCCATGGAATATAAAAAAATATAATTGCAATACTATACTTTAGTCGACCTTGCCAAGCACTCACATAGCAAAACACACAAAAAATTGTCTAACACTGATACAAGACAATTTTCCGTGTAGTATTTTACTATGTACTTGAAAAGATCGATTAAAATTTGGTACCGCGGCCCTATAATATTTTTAAAAGGATCCTGTCAAATCATTTCAGTCGACTTGTAAGGGCTGGCGTATAACGAAAAATACATTTTACTCGAAAATACATGAATTGCAATTACATATTTTAGTTAATTTATTGCAATAATCTTGGGCCGTGCAGACATTTTGCTAAATAAGCAAAAAAAAAATTTTTTTTAATTCCGTGGTGTCTGGTGTTTGAACGTATAAGACGTTGCGTTAAAAATATTTAACAAGGCAATACGGAGTACGAAAGAGATCTTAAAAAGTGAAACGTATGGTGTATAGAATTTGCTCAATCGTTTAGGGGAATTCATAGCGATTTCATAGGGGCGTTTACACTGTAATCTATAATAATTAGTGGTATAAACAGTGGTGTGAGATTAGATTAGCTGCCTTATACATCAGTCGAATAATAATAATTTTTTGATATAAATTCAGTAAGTGATATCTATTGTCATAACTCGTAATTGTGAGTTGTTTAAACTGCGATAACACAAAAAAAATTTTAGAAGACGATTAGTTTACTCAAAAAATGTGTGAAATTTTTAAACAGGCAATTGAAGACGGGTCTATAGACAGAGATTCTGGTGCTAAGCCTAAAGAATAGTTAAGAAACAGTCCAAGACTAGGGTCCAATGGTAATTCTAACTGCACCTAAAAACAAAATGAACAGTTTAATAAATATTTGTAATAGATAGAGGCAGCTTCTGAATTATTGATAAGGCTACATTGGGGTGGATGGAACTGAGCTCAAGAATTGCAGGATTGGCTTTAACACTGCAGGAATACAATTTCCAATTATATGGAATATGTTGTTAATAGTTATATTCTTTTTAAGATGGAAGATGGTGTGCCATTATTGATTGTACCGCAGAAGATGGTTAATATTTATCATGAACAAGGACATTTCGCTGTACAGGAGCCCGCATCGAACGCAACAATACTACATACCGAAGTTTACGGAAATAATTAAACTCTCTCTGCATTAAAAACTGTATTTGATCTACGATATCGAAAATCTAACAGTCCGCGATTGAAATATTTTGATTTTTACCATTAATCGACACCATGAAATGTTTATGAAGTCGTCGTATGACTTTGAACGGACCTTTGTAAGGGGGATATAATGCCGTGCGAATCTTTTCTGTCCTAACGTAAACAAAATCGCATGTGTCTAGAGTTTTTGGAAGTATTTTATTTGGTTTTGCATGGTTTGTCGCGTAGGTCAAGGATGTTTTTACACGAAGAAATCACCTTTAAAATTATAGAAAAACAATTAACTTGTTTTAATTATTAGAAGTATTGAAATTTACATGATTCAAGTTATTGTGCCATTCTAAAAATGAAATGCAGTTTAAGGGGGTAACGCGCATTTGTATAGTGAACTTTCATTTCCGGGCATATGTACAGTGGGCTTTTTTTCATGACATTGATTTAAACATGCTACTCGTTTGAAATTGTCCCAATGAGACACCCTGTATTTCGGTTATCTGCGTTAAGTATAACATTATTCCAAAAAATTACAACACTGGGAGACTATGTTAGTTCAATACATAGTTCAATTTTTTGTTGGATATGAAAATTAATTTATTTTTTGCAATATAATAATATATTTTAAATTTATGATTATGTGCAGATGATGCAAAAATATTTTCTATTTTATTTTGCCAGTGTATACAAAGATAGAATTACCATTTTGTTGGTTTACACGAAAAAATTGTTTATGTTGCGATAATGTTGTGATAAGGAATGACATATCTATCTTGAATGTTGAATTAGCATGGGTCCAAATATGGGTCTGTTTTAAATAACATTTTAACAACTGTGTTGGTATATACATACATACAGACTTGTATCTTAAAATCATAGATCGGCAAACGAAACATATCTGACATTACGTAAATAAATAAAAAAAATGTATTCCAGCTGCTGTGCTGCAAACTCAATCTATGAAAACAATGTGCTATATTGGAAATGAATCATAGAACCTTATCTTCCTTAATTTGTCATATATACAAATAAATTTGTTTTCTTAACTTAAATCAATTTACTAACTGATACAATAGTTCAACATTACGAATGCTTTGTTCTCTTAAAAAATGGTCAAACTCTCATTGTGCCTTTATGTCATTGTCTAGGCTATGCTCTATATAGGAATTCCCGGAATACGAAACTTTATTAATTGTTGATTCGTTCTAAATATAAATACATAACATGTTTTCCAAATTAAAATATTCCTCGAAAATCGATAATGTTTTGTGATATCCTATCAATTTTTGTGTATATAGACAGCAGCTGCTGTCGGAGTATTCCGCGGGCTCAAACAATATTTGTATTTATTCATTCATGCTAAGTTAAGTTATAGCAGCTTTCAACGTTACGGATTAATTGTAGGGGTAGTTAGTTAATAGTTTTCTAACCAATCTTAAGAATGTTTACAATCTAGGTGACCTGTGCATTGGACATGCGTCTTAAATGTGGTACGATGCAATCAGACTAATTCTGTAAATAACATTAATTTGAATTATATTTTCAAAAAAATTTGCACTTTATTGTATTTATTGTGACCGTTTATCGTATAGCAATTTATCGTATTACAATGTCGTGGAATGTATGCATATATCGTCTATGCTATATTGTATATAGTATAGTAAACTGTCATAAATTTGCAATAAATTGTCATATACATAGATTATCGCAGACTAATTTTATGTACAATTTATTGGATGCACATTTTATCGTACTACAATTTGTGGTATAGTAATTTATCATATAACAATTCATCGTAAAACAATTTACCGTATAAACAATTTACCGTAGACACTATTGATCGTATGGAGAGTTTATCGTATGACAGTTTATTATATAATAAAATGACAAGTCATTTTAGAATCCCAATTCCATCGAATACACCGAGTTTCATCATAATCGGTCAAGGAAAGGTTCAGTTCCGTTACAGTTGGCCACATTCCAGAACCCAATAGTCATATTAGAACTTTAATTCCATCCAACACGCCGAGTTTCATTTTAATCGATCATGAATGGCCAAGTTCCGTTCCAGTTGGCGATTTTTCAAAACTTTGCTTTTATTAAACTTTATAATATCATATAATCTATCACACCGAGTTTCATTATAATCGGTCAATAAATTATAATCTAGTAGTTCCATTCCATTGAGATTTGTGTTACGTGAAGTACATATTCTTCTGAGATATATTGTTCCGAACTCATATTATTTTCTACTTTAACCCGTTTTGTACCTGATGCTCTTTCGTACTGTATCCTGTTTTTTCAAATCCTGTTTCAAAATATGTTATTACATATAAACGGTTTTCCCCCAAAAATACACCCAAAAAACATTTTAGAATCCCATTTTCAACAAACAACGATTTGTTCATCATTAAATCCGAAACAAAGATACATATAAAAACTAAACTATTCCATACATTAAATTTTGTCAACGATAAATTGAGTCCACGATAAATTCTATCCACAATAAATAGTGTCCACGATAAATTGTTCTTACGGTAAATTGTTTACGATAAACTGGCTGGCACTCTCAGAAGTTCATGGTATTGGTAACGAAGTTTTTATTGTACATCGATCACGCAAAAAAAAATCGTAGCGTAAAAGGTACGAAAACAATAGAGCTCACCTATCTGGATGGAAAGATAAAGCCGTTTTGTTCTAGGAATTACAAGGACTTCTAAGACTCGAACGCTGGTCTTAGTCTTGAAAGAATATCTTCTGTAACCATTTGCGAATTAAACTTTCAGGATTCAAAAATTATGTAGGACTTAAATTATAATTAATGTAGGACTTAAACTTAGCAACTTAAGGAAAGTAAGCTGAAGAGTGACACATTTTAGACACAATAGTTAATTTCCAATCTACCACCGCAAGTACTTATAATTATTTATGGTTTTTGTATTTGGTAATTTAACTACTCTATCATTTCATCACAAGCAGTTACGTCAAATTTGACCGCTTGGTGGATTGGTGTCAAATGTGTTAATGTCATAATTGTATATGTTTTGCAATTGACCATTTAGCCGAGACACATTATTAGCAATTATAAGTACTTGCGATGGTCGATAGAAAAGCACCTAATAGATTTAGTGGAGTGGAGTAAACAACTAAATGATTAAAAATAAATTCTGTGTAATAAGTGACTAAAAATAAATACTAACAACATTTGTAATCAACATTTATCAGTATTAATTTAGTTTACATTAAAATAATAAATAAATTATAAAATTTGATTCGCAATCATGTATTTTGTTTACAAAAATATGGCGACCTCGTTCACTATCGTGTTAAGCAAATACGTGTTTATTTTAAATTTTGAGCGTAACGATCATTATAACGAAAATAGAAAATCAACTTATTGTAACCGTCAAATAAAAATTACGATTTAAGAATAATAATCATATCCCCACGCTTAGATACAAAACAAAAGCCTGTTACTCGTATGATATCCAAATAAGAATGTCAAATGAATAAATCCATTAACAACAGGCGTTAGGTGCGTATACATCAAAACGATTAAAAAAAACTTGTTTTAAAAATGGCACGCGCTGGTAATTATCAAACTAAAAGCATTTTTTTAACGAGCAACACAATAATATAGTTATAGTTTGTTAGGGCAATTATATTACTAGAAGCGTTCTTAATTTTAACACGTAAGATATTGCTGGGTATGAACGCACTTAGCAAACGATTTATATTTGTCTGATCTATGTAAGCATGTTTCGATTTTTGCTGAAAATGGAAATTATTTTAGCAGGTTATTTCAAACAAATTTCTTGTTTCGATAACAATAATAGAAAATTACAAGACAGAAACAGTAATTATGAGGAGGTAATGAGAGGGTAATTGGCTTGAAGTTAATGCCATGTTGTGATGCCAGTAATTCTATAGACTTTCTCCAATTTCACGAACTATTCTCGAATTTTACGACAGGAAATCCTGATAAATATTTGGAAATTTACGAATTTAGATTAAGAGAATTTCAAGGCGAAGAAAAGTTTTTAAATTTTGAAAATTTTATTTTACGATTCTGAATCCTAAATTTCAATTTCAATTTTTTGGAGAAAAAAATACGTTTTTGAGATAAAATTCCAAATTTGAAATAATAATTCGAATTTTGGGAATTATAAATCCTTTGAAATGCCAAAATTGATACAAAATAGTATACATGTATTTTTATGCTTTTGAAATATAAAATATCATGACAGTTTATCGAATTTTCCAACTATAATAACTCCATATCGTAGTTTGGCGTAGTTGACCGTACTATTAAATTTCGATATACATAACATGAGGAAATTAATAATATTTAAAACCGCCACTCACACAGCTGAATTAAAAAAAAAGTTTTTCAATTATTTTATAATTTTGTAGATTGCTTTTACGGATATAACGAAATACTGTGGGCATATTTTCGACAGCAAACTAAGCTGCAAACCAAACATCTTAGAAAGAATAAAAACACTACTATAGCGTTCTACTCCGGTAAAAATGTGATCAGACATAAGTCTCAAACCCATATCCATGTGAACATGCAACAACATAAGATTCTCATCCATTTTGCGCGACAGATCCCTGATAGTACCGACTACGCTACCTCATCGCCATCTTTCAAGGTAAGATCCCTAAGTGAGATCCCACCACAGAGAACTAGGCGAGTAAGGCAATTATAATGAACAATGAGGCGCTGAGCTTCTTCATGGTTTATTTAGAAAGAGATGGGAGGGTCAGGTATGAGGCATTCTTTGAGGCACTGAAAGTCCCGAAAAACCATTTACATTTTGAGTAGATAAAATAACCGATGAGGGACTGAGTGCCTAGTAGTTTTTAGTAGGACAATCGTTTGTTCCTAGAAAAACCACGATTTGGGTGACCCTGGGCAGTGCTTATACGAAGACCAATCGGTTGTTTATCGGTTCCTTTGTCTGACAATTACTAGCACAATTATATTTCGTAAAAGACTTTTTATAAATTTGGTTGGCAGTTGAAACAGTGCGGGGTAACTTGATTTATAAGGCATCAAGCGATACTTTGTGGCCACACGCCGATCGGTTATCTAGCAGTTCTTTTCTTCGTTCATAATTCTAATGAATAATTTAACATTCGTCAGTCCCTGGTACCGTATAGAAATATGGTTATTTGTAAGACTTGTCCGCTTATTTGTATAAGCAGTGCTTCCAGATGGAAATTTTAAAAATACTTGACTAGAATTAAACGTTCGGGCCATTAAATGTGACAGTTAAATGGAATCATTTATATTATTATTTATCATAGTTATTTCAACCATAATTATTAAAGGACCGTCCAAGGTGTTCCATAACCTTGTTATTTGACTATACTTGAGGAAATCAAAGTTTGGTAAAAAAACGGTCCCACATCGGTTATTTTTTAGTACTAAATAGTTTTGTATGGCGGCCGTTTTGTGAACGGGCTTTTCCTTTTCATTTATTTTATCTATAACGGATATTCGTATTCTTAGGGATAATCAAGCTGCTTTTAAAACGCTACCGTCACACTTCCTTAAGTCGAACGTAGCCCAGAATTGTCTTTCATCTATAATTGAGATGGCTGATCAGTTTCAACATTCGCTTGACGTGGATGTCACGGCATTTCAAATAATTTAATGACGTCCGCACTATAGACAATCAGTTGAAAAAATAATTTTCAATGGATTTTGCCACCATTCAGTGATCAGTGTAGTATTGTAAATATACTGGTAGTTTAACACCTTGAACTAAACACACATTCTTCGAGCGATGTGATAGCTAATATTCGAAAAAAAATATTGCATTAACTATTCATTATAAACTATTAAGAGTCAATATTCAACGCAAAATGCTAACCACTAGATCACATCATCAGCCGATGTCATAATTTACTACAGGTGTATACTATTTTTAAAGAATGAAATCATATAACGTGCTGGTTAATTTACCATCAAAAACACAAAGAAGACGATATACATGGAATGGCTTAAGTGGTAAATGTGTTAGTTAAGCAAATGGCTAAATACATCTTATATGTGTAATGTGTATATGCATATAGGAGCGTTGAGGAATTTTGCGAAATGTTGTTGACTTTTTTATTGTTTGCAAATTATTTATTTTATGAAGACGATCGTTAAAATGTTAAACATAAGAATATGTATGCGATTCAATATGTTCAAATTAAATTTACATTTTACATTCATTATCCCTATATATAGAACCATGAAAAAAGTAAGATCAAAACGCCCATATATAAAGAAAGAAAAACAAAGAATCTTGTTATATTTTAGCATTTTTGTATAATGCTAACAAATATTTGCCATTTAACGCAAACTGCGTGACATCTGGTGTAATATTTTAAAACTGGAGAAGGTGCATTAAATCTACCGTCCGTCTCATTAGAAATATTAATTCCCATTAATTTTGAAATAGTAATTTTTAGTGAAGTGTGTTTATATTGTGCTAGGCCGTTTGCATTCCATATGGCTATTTTGAGGAGAGTAATTTTTGATTTTTAACGAGTACCTGCATCAACGTGTTCATATTCTGCATCAATAGATTCATGGTGCTCTCCATCATCGCCATGAGGCTTTACATCATGTTAGTTAACTTGCTTAAAGCTGCTGCGTTGGTTCCTTCCTTGCTTGCTTGAACTTTAGAAGCGGTACTCTTAAGGATACTTGCATATGAAACCCCTTGACGCACACTACTGTTTACAGTTGCTATCGGTTGGTTAATTTGTGCGTTATGATATGATACTTCTGGTCGTACTTTTGGTTTAGAGGAAGAATGAAGATTAAGAATTCGTTGCTCTGCTCACTGACTTGGATTGATTCATCTTTTCAACTCTAGGTAAATTGAACTCCCTCTATAATTGCAGTGTGATTTCTGCCACAGTTGCTGCATTTTCTCACTGATGCTTCCGTTTTTTAGCAATTCCGGAATTGCTTCCGTTCTAGCAAGTGTAATATGCTTTAGTGTGTTCATACTCTTGGCACTTAGCACGCTGTACCGTCCCAGTTATTTTTCTGGGTTCTTTAATGGTACTTCTTCTATGCAGTAGATATTGTAAGTCAAATATTGCATGTTTCTCTGTGACAACAATGGCTGAGGCGCCCTCTTACGATTAATATAAGTAATTGATTTGCATTGAAATCCTTTCTCAGCGAGAGCGACTCGTATATCGTTTGCATCCCCGTAGCCCTCTATACCTTTTAACAAGACGACATCTCCTTTTTGGCTTTTAAGTTGGTAAGTAGTAATGTTTACCAACATCGTTGAAATATTTAACTAACGCTCCGTAAGCATCAATATTGAGAGGTTGAATTTTGGTTTCTTTTATATCTCCTCTTTTTATCAAGGCGGTATCTCTGTTTTTGGAGTTGGTCTTCAACAACCTAACAAGAATATCGGTTGCTAAGCGTTAATTCAACGCTAGCTATAGTTTGGTCAATTTGTTCGCGTAGTGGCCGCTGATCTAGGGCTTCTTCTTCGCTTTCAGCTGACAGTAGTATACCTGTGCAGCCCTGTTTGCACTAAACACTGACCTACATCACTGTTTATTTTATTGTAATCGATGATAGATAACTGCTGTCAATGCACTTTCATTGTTTTTTATCGTCAATATTTGTCGGTATCCTCTATATTTGGTAGTTGTGCTTTGTATCCTCTAAGACCACTGCTAAAAACTATACACCTATCAAGTGCCGTGAGGCTGAAGATTTACAGATGTGAAATTTGGGCGCTGACGGATGAGTACGAGAGATGCGGCCTTACATTTGAGAGAAGAATCATGCGTGTGATTTAAGGCCCATAATGCGAAGAAGATGGTACATACCGAGTATCATATCTAGATCAGAGATCTGATGAAGATGGCAAATGTAGTAAGATACCGCCGAGTACGCTGGCGCAGCGGTCGTTGTAGACGACGATGGCTCTACGGCGTATAGAGAACGACTTAGGTTCTTCAGATTGTCTATAGGATAGTGTATAAAGACCAAGCTTAGGATCGAAATCGGTGGAGATAAATTGTTGACACAATAAGGGGCCAGTAATGGCATTTGAGAAACTGTTATAATAATAAATATTATGAAATAATATTTTTCGCCCTATATGCCAATGGCATCTGTACGATTAAAATAGGCCGAGCATTTTCATTTGAAACTTCGAATTATAAAAATGTGATTGGGAGTAGGAGTTTTCGGTTTATTATTTCAATAAGAAAAAATAATTGACCTTTTATAAATTGAAATACACCTTTTCATGCAAAAGAAGTTCCCATCACCAATTGGATAGCGCTGTATAATTTTTTGTTCGATGATAAAGAATTATTTTCTCAGTGTCAGTATCGACCTTCACACAACGGACGTGCGATAAAGAAACGAACTTATTTATGCGATACTACACACTCAAGATAGTTTTGTATAAGTTATTTTTTAAGTACACATATGCTTAAATATTCTTTATCTTTAAAACGCTGTTATAAAATTATAAAATTTAAAAACACATCAAAGTCTATAAAACGTCATAGTATTATATAAAAGAGGAATCATCATTTCAATTAGATTTTACCATATATGCACTTACAAATAAAACCATTAATACTATATGTAGTGATTTCTTGAAAAATTAAATTGTTATAGGCGCCAGATATTTTTAGATTGCAAAAGCCAAAAACCAATGTTACCGTTTTTTAAGGGGATTCCCCATTTTATTTTCTCATACAAAGTATGTATAGAGCATCCAAAAGTATAAAAATCGCCAATTTTTCAAAAATGTCTGTACATACAGTTTGTTTATTAGCGACTTACCTCTTTACTAACCTTTTATAGAATATGTATTCTAGCAATCAGTTCTCGAACTCCCTTTTGATTCATGGCGCCTTTTGATTTGTAATTGTTTAACTCTAGATAAAGTAGGGCCCTCAAGTATAGCTCTTTGCCAGTCTTTTAATAGGAACGATGGATCTGCCTGTGGATTCTGTATTCTCAACAAACTTTTGCATCCTGCTTAAATGAATTTCGAATATTGGAATAATTGGATTCGGAATAAATTAGAGATTGTCATGAGCGTTTATTATTCAAATTTTAAAAATCTAATACATAGTTCGAATTTTAAATTTTGTCTCCAGAATCTCCTCTACGTAAAAATTAGTTCGAAATTTTTCGATTTGTAAAATTTAAATAAATCATTTAAGAACTATGTACAGTGGTACATTATGGTAAATTCCAAAATTCAAGAGTTCTTCAAAACCGAGTTAAAATTCAGAATTGTAAACGTCAAATTTGAAAATAAAATATTGATATATTTGTTTTAACTTGTGACTTACAAATGGCCAAGGTTGCTCCACGGTGCATCTATAAAATTAAAATAATCATTATATTCAAAACCGATTTTTGAAAATTCGAAATTTAGAATTGAATTAATTGAATTCTCAATGCCTCTCTCATATTTCATACTGTATAGTTATGACATAATTGAATTAAAATTGCAGAATTCTGTTTCAATTGAAGTTGGAAAATTTTTCTAAAACTTTTGGAGTTTTATATATTTTTTAAAATCCGATAAAACTTGATTCATCAAAGTTTTGGCACGACAAAGTTTGGTTATTATTTCAAAAATTTACGGAAATTTGTAAAATCTTCAAAATTTTGTTTCAAACTTTATGATGATACGAGTGATATTCCGAGATTCGAATAATCAACTTGATTTTGATTGAAAATTTAAATTCGGTTTGAAAATATCCCAAAATTCTCTTTAAATTTGGGAATTTCGAATACTGCAAAAATTGGAGAATTATCCTAAAATCTAAATAAATTTTCAATATAAATTAGAAATTTTCATGACCGTTTAGTATTCAACATTACGAAATTTATATTTTATCTTCCTTTTATTTAATTAAGAAATTTGAAAAGTTTTAAAGAAACTTCGTTGTTCAAAACCGTTGTTTTCAGGCTTGTAAGCGTAAAATTTGACTTCGAATTTCGAAAGATTAGATTTTTGGATCCAAACGTGACAGCTAAAATCACTTTATATTATTTGCTCGGTATGACAAATTTCATCATAATTTGGATGTTCCATTCCGCATGAGAGTACGTATATAGTTCTGAAATATACTGTTCCATACTCGTTCTGTTTCGTACTTTTTGTTCTGGTTTTAAAATATTTTGTTTCCCATTTCCATAACACATTTTTATATCCGGGCCATACAGTAAAGAGGCCCTGCGGCCCGAGTGCATTTGGGGCATACATGATCCGGCCTTGTGAGTAGGCCATTCCAATGCGTACCTTAATAGTATTAAAATTTTAAAGTGATCAGTATTTCTTTCATAATTTCGATCTAAACAATGATAAACACATTTAAGACCTATACTGTTCATATCAAACCTTTACTTTGGTTTGCAGAAACGAAAAATACAGAACATTTTATGTTCAAATATTTGTACTCATGTAATTGGGTTAAATAACTTCTGAAGATCATTTCAAGTTGAGCATTATTTTTCCTAACCATTCAAAAAAATCAGGTTGACCCTTTTTTTCTTATTTTAATAAAACACATAAACTCAGTCTTAGATAAATAGATACATTTCAAAACAATTTTGTGCTTCACAAATATGTTGTAGTTGTTCGATTAAAATTATTTATCTCCTTCACCTCGTAACGCTTTGTGACTAACCTAAATGTAAATACTACACGGTACACCTCTCCCATTGAATTGATGGACAGCCTCTAAAACAAAACTAAAAATTAAAAATATGTACATATGTATACAAAGGTAATAAGAAAAAATAAATAAAATCTTTATTTTAACTTGAAGGCGAATCTTCGCAAAGACAATAAATGAATTTCTCTCAGTACGAAAATTTCGTCATTACAAAGCGAGTTTGGAGATTTTGACATATTATTTTACTCTTTCACAATTTCACATACATACTTTCTTTTCATCTAAAAAACTTTCTTTTCATCTAACCATTTTGTTATGACGAAAAGTTGAAATAAAGATTTTTATTATTTTCAATCTTTGAACAAAAAATATAAAAACAAACCAAAGTCTAATATAATTTTTTGTATATTTCGGGGACTCCCATTTTATTAGGATTCTCCTGTACGCTATACAACGCTCAGTATCGTTATATTTGGTATCGTTTATTATTGTGGATAAAAACCGTAAATGGTAATAATGTCACTTAAAAATTTCTGCATAGCATACTTTAAGAAATACTAAGGGGATTCTAACGTTATCATAGAATCGGGCAACTGTAAACGCAATATGTATATCTCAGTATGAATATTTTAAGATCAGGGGCCCTACTATCACTTTAGACAACGATTTTCGACGACGGTCGTTTTCCTATAGTAGGCAAAGGAAGAAAAAGGTAGACAATAGTAAATTTATAATATTGTTTTCCTTTTTCTTCCTTTGCCTACTATAGGAAAACGACCGTCGTCGAAAATCGTTGTCGAAAGTGATAGTAGGGCCCCAGGTTACATAAATGATTTACGGGAAGCCCAACTGCTAAGAAAGTAAATACTATACCAAACACATTTTGGGCAAGGTATCGCTTTTTTGCATACTCCATATTGGCTAGAATCGGCCCTAGATTATCTACAATACCAAAATGACGGTTTTCTGGGATAGTTGTATGGATGATGTCCGGAAAACCCACCTTTTCTCAAGAAACTAATTGGAACAAACTAGAATAAACAGTTTGGGTCGGTAAGTTGCTAAGAGCAAACGTTAAAGGTTGGTGGTCCGCAAGGATTCTAATTTTCCTCTCTCCATATAAGTAGTTTCTCAGGTTGTCCAAGCCCCAAATTATTGCCAACATTTCTTTTTCGTTGCCTGCATAATTTTCTTCTGTCTTATTTAGGGTTCTGGAAGTGTTCCTCCGAAAACAATTATGTCATCGATGTAGATATAGCAGATTTTACCGATAAATTCATTCAATACGTCATAAGTTTGTAAAACCAAAGGGAAATCTGACTTATTCGTACTTCTCGTTCAATGACTACATCGAGTTGTTTCAGTGTTTCATCGCCAATTGTGCCATCGAATGTTTTTTAGTCCTGACAAAACAAGAAATCCTATAATTGTGTCAAACCCTATATACTTTTAAAAAAATGTATTTTGATGTAAAATGTAAATGAATTTTGAATTGGTGTGGATCGATAGTAGTGGATCAATATTCATTGGTTCTGGTGGTTTGGGGTGTGTTGCCCTCGGTACCTTGATGTTTTGATGCTGAATATTATATTTCATGTTCCTTTGTGATAACGTCATTTGGTTATGATTTGTCCGAAAATCGGGTGGATTTGGTGGTGAAAAAATTTGGTTCATTGGAGCAGTTATTGAATTGTTGGTATTTTTCTTATGGCTTGCGAAATTTCTATAGTTCAAATTCTGGGTCTCCAGGCAAGATGCGAAAGCCTCTGGTAATGTTTGTGGTTTCTGAATGATAATCATTCTCGATAAATCTCCATTTAGTCCTCTGATAAAGACATCAAGGGCTCGGTTTCGATGATAATTATGTCGGTGGGATACTCTTCCGTTCTAATTTTATTGACAATTTGCGAAAATTGGTGATTGACATTCGCCTAGAATTCGTATTCGAATATATTGTAAGATATAAGGGCAGGTACAATTAATTGACCGATAGATAGGCCTATCGCGTATGATGTTGTGTCTCTTAAGAGGTTTTCGACACTGTTTAACCATGATATATATTTTTACCGTCAAATGCCTGTAATTCTTTTACGTAGTTTGACAGTTTACTGATTTCTTTTAAATCTTCTCCGTTTTTGGGTGTGAAAGGCGAGCGTACTATGATATATGGATATAGAGGGGGCCTTTAGCAACGTCAGACCGGGGGCAATCACTGGGGCCCTTGCGTGTCTGGGGGTAGACGGGTCACTCAGAGGCTGGATAGATCATATGCTTAGAGGCAGGATCGTGACAGCTTATCTGGGTGTGACGTCTGCCGCCAGATACGTGAGCAGAGGGACACCTCAAGGTGGGGTTTTATCCCCCCTTCTTTGGAACTTGGTCATAAATGACCTGTTACTAAACCTGGAAGGGCAAGGCTTCAAGGTGGTTGCTTACGCGGATGACGTTGGTATTGCGGTCTTCGGTAAATATCCTAGTACGCTGAGTGAGCGCATGCAGTGCGCGCTTGGCTACCTCTCTGAGTGGGCACGCGGCTGCGGACTGAAGGCAAACCCACAGAAAACGGAGCTGGTCCTCTTTACCAGGAAGCACAAACTTCCTCAGTGTGACCCGCCGACATTAAATGGTACTCGCTTGATCTTTACGGATAGAGCAAAATACCTCGGACTTCTTTTGGATAGCAAGCTAAGCTGGAAACCAAACATCGTAGAGAGAGTAAAGAAAGCTACTATAGCGCTCTACTCCTGCAAAAATGCCATTGGAAAGAGATGGGGTATGGAGCCCCACATAGTACACTGGCTCTACGTTTCAGTGGTCAAACCTATACTGCTGTATGGGGTTGTCGTCTGGTGGCCAGCGTTAAAAAAAAAAAATTATGGCCAACCTTAAACTATTGATGAAAGTCCAAAGAACGGCCTGCTTGTGTATAAGTGGGGCTCTCAGGAGCACACCTACTCAAGCTCTGGAGATTCTCTTTCATCTTACTCCATTGGATATTGCGGCCGAGCAGCTTGCATCTTGCACAGCCATTCGGCTCAAATCCATATCTATGTGGACCTGTAACAATGCAGGGCACTCGTCTATCCTATGCAACAGGGGTATTCCGGAAGCTACCGACTACGCTATTCCCTTGCCATCTGCTGAGGTGAGATTCCAAACTGAGTTTCCCACCAGAGAGGACTGGGTAACGAAACGGTTATGGACAATGAGGCCCTAAGCTTCTTCACGGATGGCTCAAAAAGGGATGGAGGGGTTGGCTGCGGGGTATTCTGTGAGGCACTAGGGGTTAACCTCTCTTTTCGTCTTCCCGACTTTTGCAGCGTTTTTCAAGCTGATCTGATCGCGATAATGGAAGTCATGGACTGGTTGAAGTATAATGTAATATATACGAGGGATATTCGCATTTTTACGGACAGCATGGCTGCTATTAAAACGCTACAATCATACTCCCTGACGTCGAAAGTAGCCCAGAACTGTCTGGCATCTTTACATGAGATGGCTGATCAGTTCAACATCTGGTTGACGTGGGTGCCAGGGCATTTCAATATCGCAGGGAATGTAAAGGCAGATGAGTTGGCCCGCAAGGGTACAGCACGCCTATAATAACCCAAAGCAGGCGGGATATAAAGATACCGCTTGCTTCATGTAAACTGTTGCTTCTGGAAGAAGCTATAAAAGAAACGAACGTCAGATGGTCTAACGCCAGTTCGTGTGTAATAACTAGGCAGATCTGGCCTGGTCTTGACCGGTCTAGATCAGACCAACTGATATCGCTTCGACGACACCATATTGGTATGGTCGTGGGAGCTATAACGGGACATTGTCTCATTGGGATACATGCGCGCAGACTGGGTGTCCCAGCCCACGATTTCTGCCGCAGCTGTGGTGATGAGGAGGAGGAGGAAAATGTGCTCCATCTGCTCTGCACCTGTCCTGGTCTAGCGTACAGCAGAACAAAATTTATGGGGACTTCCCCTTTGAACGACCTCACGGATCTTAGTAAGATCGGGATCCGGGACTTTAAACGCTTCTTGGTAAGCTCACGATGGTTCAGCGAGTGAAGAGGAGGAAACTCGAATGTGGTACAGCTACGGACCAATTTTGTGTCTATGCTAGTCCTTTAGGACGGCCACCCTTACCTAACCTAACCTAACCTATGATATATGGATTATAATACGGTTTTTTGCACAATTAATTTTTGAATTACTCACTTTTTACTTTTTATTTTTACTAAGTCCCGATTTTTTTGCTTAACTAATCATAAAATATTTAATTCTAAGACAATTCACATTCCTCGTATAGCATTGATATTTGCTATACCTATATCCCTTTAAAATTTCAAGATTCTATAGCACTAATAGATTTGGCTGTTGATGAGTCAGTCAGTGAATGAGAAGCAGCGGTAATGTTCAGAAAGAATGGAACTTTTGTGTTATGCATGTAGTACGGCTATATAGTTATCCAATAACTGCAGACCATTATACATCCAAATATTAGATGCTTCTGAATCAGGTATGCGAAACTCTAACTAAACAGTAAGGACGCGGTTGTGAGATAAATATATAGTTCTGACTTAAATACCTAAGTTTATATTTATCTATGGCTTCTTCCCATTGGTAATAATACGATGTTTTGTTGGGTGGTGAGCTTGACTAACACTTTCATTGGTTCCTTTAAAATTTGCATGACATTATTTGGTGTAGCTGGTAGAATTTCGTAATTTTCTTGTCATACTTCAGTTATGATTAATTTCCCTTTATAGATTTGTTACTGCGCGATTGATATATCCATCATAGTTCTTTAATTTCTATTCTTAGTTGCTGAGTGGGATTGTTTTTCTTAGTTTTACATTTAGCGGAACCATTAAGATAATTATTCGTTCTAACGACGGTCTAAACTAATACCTTCCCAATTAGAGTGTTTAATTAAGTTGCTTTCGTTCCACCAGTGGATGCGTGATCTGAGATGAAGCCTCCGATTTCATTTAATAACGAATAGTATATAGTTTTAACACAATTTTTGTTATGATGTTCACCTGTATTTTTGAATATGTAGTAGATCTTAGAAATATTTACTTTACAACCCAAAATGTTCTTGATTTGACGTTTCAGTATCTTCTTGAATTCCCTAGCCTCGTCTAATTGATTCTTCAATCGCATTAAATGCGGTTTCTTTCAGGTTATCAATTTTTGTTTCTAGTTTACATGTAAAATGTAGGTTTTTACCAATTTCAAACGTGTACCATAAGTATGCCCTCCTTCAATTAACGTTTTTTTCATTTTGATTGTAACTGATACGATATTCAACAGTCATCCATCTATTTAGTTAAGTCGGTGATTTAGTCAAAATAATCGGTGTTACCCAGTATGAATACTATATAACAACAGAAATTTTTATCAGCTTCGTCAAATTTATCGGTCAATTAAAGTTAGAAGTGCTAAAATTTACAGTTGTCTATTCACTTTTCACTGCCTTTTAGTAAAATTAATTTTATTGGTGATGCATATGTAGTGTACGTGATCGACGAAACATCACACATGGAGTACATATTGATGTAATTTAAACAAGCAATTTCAACAAATAACAAAATTCTCGGTACACAATAAGTGTTTGTATTGATTTTGCCATCGCACATATGCGGTTAATTAGAAAATAAAATATTTATGCAATAAATGGAATTCACATCGTTATTCAGCATTGTGTTTATGCAAAACGACTGTTGTATGACTAAGCACTATGTGTAAGTACGTATACAACAGTGTTCATAAGATCTGTTCATCAAATTCAAACCGGCATTAGCATTATTTTTTATACTGAATTTAATCTGTGAAGCCTAACATTTTCCAAATTTGTCAGATTATTTAAACTCATCGGATTGTTGGAGTAAGATCCACATAACTGAAATTCTTGCTTGGTATCCGAAACAATTATACATTAATATTTAATTCCAAACATATTTTGTAAAAATTATATTAAAGGTTTAATCAACTGTTTGTATCTAAAATGCACACTCATATACATTGAAATTTTATATGTGGGTATCATATGTATATTATCGTATATGTAGATAGAGTACTTACTCATAAACATAACAGCAATAAAACGGAAACGCCGACGTCTATTGGTTTCTCAGTAAATGACATGTGGTTTATACGTTATGTATCTTAATATAAATACAAGTGTCTTAGCACACATACACATTTAGCACACAGTTAGTAAAAATTTTGAGTATGGTACTGATCATGTCAGGTTTGTGATGATGGGTCGAATTTTCCTTTACAGGTAGTTTGTAAATCAAATACCTTGTATGTATATAGAATTCCAAAAAAGTTGATTTGATACCAAAGATTTTATCAGTTCATATTTTATATATAAAATTTCATTTGACACGTCTTAGATTTAATATAACTTGTCAATTAGGCACAAACACATTTATGACCTACCAGAGCATAAATAATGATATGTTTTTGTTCATTTCAAGTAAAAATACTACCCCATTTCCAAACTTTTCATTCATGAATTTTCGCTTTTCTTAGTCAGAATTTGCAAACTAACATATAGTATTCCTTTTTTTTAATCCATTGTTGATCCCGATATAGCCGCCCAAATGTCAACCTGCTCGTGGTACCGAGAAACGGCAAGTTACCCGATCACCGAGAACCTAGCAAATAATGTTCTCAGCTAGTAATCTAGCATACAATGAGTACAACGAACAAGAAAAATAATTCTCCAGGAAGTAAACCTGCTGAAAAACCAGGAATCTGAACGAAGTTCCAACGAAGTTTCAAGATCACCAACATGTTTCAACTAGTGAGGTGTATACCAGTTTGAAAAGTGGTATTTCATTTTTGATCTAGTAAACTAAATCTCCCACTTATTCTACACCTCTTATGTCTCCTTACAGTGCCAGACTATAGAATCAAGCTCAACAGGGTCTTCTTTCCCCGCTAATTTTTCCAAGCCCGTTCCCTTGGCTGTGGTTTCGCTAAGAACATGTTCCCATGTGGTCGAGCCTTTAACATATATTCAACGCTGACTTTCAATTATTTAAATATTACTTCTATATCGGTAAATCGGTTAAATATTACTACTATTATTGACAAAGAACGTTGCTTGAGTGCCCAGGACTCTTTAGCAACACGTTTCAGACTCTTTTGACTTCAAGTGAAGTTACTTCAAGCCTTTCGTCGAACAAGCCATTTAACAATTTTCACCATCTTAATTCTTTGGCCATTTTTGGAAACCAATGGTGGCCTCCTAATGTCCAGTGAACCTTTAAATTGGATCATAACTGTCTTTGTAGAGGATAGCTCCATTTTGTAACTTTTGCACCAGTCTACCATTCTATCTATGGCTAATTGCGCTTTTCCATTCATACTTTGTCTTGAATTCCCAGCAAAGTGCATTATCTTATTGTCCGCGAATGCTACTTCTTGGACTTCTTGGTTCGTGCTTCCATGGAAGACAATATTGGAAAGGTGGGAACCAAGGATGAAACCTTGCGGATATCGTTTATTGACAATTTTTTCAAGTGTACCATGACTTGAAATAACAGTGGCTTTTCTGTCAGAAAAATAGTTGTTAATGATGTTATAAAGATTGAATGGGCAATTGAATGTCTTTAGCTCCAACATTTTGCTGGGCCACCACAGGTTGTCAAACGTGCCAGATACATCTAGAAAAACTTCAAGATTCTACTTACGTACCTCATTCGTTTATTCGTATAGGTTAATTTACCTGTGCTATACTTATAGACAAAGCCCCCCGGGTCAGCATTACCATGTTCTGTGAAGAACTCTTTTAAGCTCATTTGGCTTTTGTCTCTTATACTTTTAAAATACGTCTTTGGTAGACCACATATTTAAGCCGTTTGCTTTCCCGAGTTTTGGGATCTTTGCCTCTTTGATATAACTTGCGCAACTTACGAACCATTTTTCTTGATTCGGTTAAGTCCGGAGACAACCCAGACAATTTTGATTTACGAGTACGTTTACGTGGTATAATAGCGCTACAGACTTTGATAATTGAACTTGTTATTATTTGTTCAACTCGATAGATATCGCTATTTTATTCTCATATTTAGCAAGAATATTCCGCAATGGCGTATTCCTTCGAATCTGAGGATAGTACATATAATACCTTCACTCAAATGATAAAATACTATCAGTCATATTATTGCATCCTAATCAAGCCCGAGCCATCTCAATTTTCAGAGCGAAGGCTTATCTCGAAGTTACGGGTCTAATTTACCGACTTCCCTTATACATTAATCTATCGACTAGAGACTCTTCATCTTGGAGAATTTGCGTAACCCTTCCATAGATTTTCAATTTCCGAAGGGAGAATACCGACACAACAATTAATGTCATGCTCTTCTAAACTTTTTACCATATCTCTCTGCGAAAGACTTCCATGGTAATATGTCTATGAAACAGAAGAGAAAACTGTTTCGGTATATCCCGACGGCGTCTCTATGGCAATTCCTATTATCTTAGCGAGTTACAACTTCCATGTCCACCGTCCTGCTATCTTAAGCAAGCAACGCCTTTCATAGTGTCTGAATGTGTCATTAATTTTGGCGCCGTAACATAACGTTTGGGTCATCACACAACGCCAGTTCTGCTTACCAAAAATGGCCAACTAGGCACAATATATCATTAAAGAACCTCTGATAACTACAATCAAGAAAATCGAGGATCTTACCCATTTTAAGTTTGAGAATAGGTTTAGGTCGTTTCGGGCCCAATTCCTCTAATCAATCGTTTTACCAACTATCTACCCAAATATTAATATGCACCAGCTATCCTGAGGTTCGATTCGTCTTTCGCCCCTATACCAATTTCTGACAATTGATTTTCACGTCAGAACTGCTATACGATGCTCCATCTGGGTTTACCCTGACTTCGACCAGATCAGGTATAGTTCAGCATCTTTCGGTTCACAGTATATATGCTTACAGTACGCTTTAACATAAGCAATATGAGTTGATTACGAGAACGCCCATGGATGAAAAGGAAAACTTTGTACTCCACATTAAGTTAAGCGAAATTGAGAAGTTTACTGCTCATCTATAAGTAATAAAGTTATAAAGCTTTAGAAAGAATATGAAAGGCAAAAATGCTTTGCAAGCCGAGGATATTAAAAATGAAAAGAAGGCCGAACAATAAAAAAAGTAGAACTCGCAATTAAAATTAAATGAAAGCTGGAGTAATCAACAAATAAACAACAACCGGAGAAACAATTTGACAAACCAAACGCATCAAACTCTGAAAGATATAGCGCTTTGCCTACACAACTATATAGATACAGAAGAGATCGAATAGTACCCGTATCCGTATGAAGATAAATATAACCGCCTAACTAGGAATATAGCTAGAGATTTTCACTCAACCTGCTCAAAGGTGGAGATATTGGAGGACTTACAACGAAAAGGACTGTAAATGAAAAAGATAAAAAATAGTCACTTTCATGCAAACCTTAATAATAAAGAAAAGGTGGAAAGTATCTTCGCAAAAGGCTGCCCTTAACATGAGGGTTAAAATAGAGCCACTACTGGCCTGATACTCTATGCAAAAAATGCCAAGGCTTTAATCATACGCAGAAATATTGCGGGCGGGATCCTAGATGCGTAAAATGTGCTAGGAATCATATTGCGAAAGCATGTCCTATTTGTAAAAATATCCTTCCAAAATGTATACTGCACAGAACAATGTCCTGCAAATTACATAGGATGTGGCGTTGTGAAAGAACTACATATGAAAATCAAGTGTTCGAAAACATACTGCGAAGCATAGGAACCTTAAATATACGGTTACCTTAGTAAGAAGCAGCAACTAGATAATCAATAAACAGTGAATGAAATCATATCCCTTCTATATTATATATCATGCACAAAACACAAAGAATTGCCACCTGGAATGCAAATGGACTAATGCAACATATTCCAGAACTAGAAAACATTCTATAAATACCGAGAAAATATAGATATATGCCTTGTGTCAGAAGCTAATTGAAGACAACACCAATTTACAAGTTCCAATTAGAATGTCGGTGCTAGATCTCCTAAACAGTAGTATTCAATGCACAGCGTAGAACAGTACTCCCATTAGCCAAACAGAAATGAACAAAATTAGAAGTTATCCATAAGTCAGAGAACTATTCAAAGTAAAGCACTAAAATCCTGGTAGAAAAATTGAGCCACACAAAGCAAGATACTTAATCGTTTATGCAATAAATTAATATTTTTAATGAATGAAGTTAAAAACAAATCAATTAACAATTATCTAGGAAGGCCAAAACCCACCGATTTCTCTCTTTGGAAAGCGACAAACGGATAAGAACGACCTAAAATGCAAGTACCTCCAATCAAAAATGACGATGGAACCTGGGCTAGAAATGGCGAACCAAATGCTGCCTGCAAACAAGGCTCACCTTGACGGTACTTTTCAAAACCTACCTCAGCAAGCACCGGATAAATTTAACACCAGTGAATGAACATAATATACTTGCTGTAACACAAAGCCCAAAAAAATTTCCAGGATAAAAAAACGACCTAATGACAGAAAAGCGTAATCATCGTAAAAAATATTAGAAACACTACTGCTCTAGAGACTCAAACTAATAATAGAAACGAAATCTTATTCCTCCTCACCAATTTGGCGGAAATCACTCCACTATAGAGCAAGTGCACAGATTTACAAACATACTTGAAGATGCAATTTGACAAGGTAACGACTAGAATATAAATAACACCGAGATCAGTTTTACCAGATCTTAAAAATTTACTTTGATGATAGACATACTTTCGAGGAAAATACGAAGAAGAATACTCCGAATTAAAGAAAATATCAGTAGACATATACCACAAGGTAGTGTTCTGGGACCAATTCAATATCTTCTATTTACACTATAGATATACCAACAACAGATAAAGCTAATATAGCAACATTTGCGGATGATAGGATACTACACACAAGAAACTGCTTATTGTTAAAAGATTTTTCTTTCCTGGTTAGAAGTTTATGAAGGGCGGTTTCATATTACTAACCAACTTTGTAAGCATGTCGTATGTTACTGAATGGAAAGATAATTAGAAAATGGTCTCTAATGAATTTGTCGATGATTCATTCCATACAGCTTTAAGAAAAATTGAGGATAGACTAATAGGCCGAAATGACATAGGGTCTTTCCAAGCTTTCGGGATAAAAAAACTCTACTCCTGCTCTAAGACTTTGAATCAATGCTAAGAGCCATGCACGCTTGAGAAAGGTGGCGTAAATGGTCCTGGGTGTGAGCATGGAAACTACCATCAGGGCCCATCAACCTTATAATATGCAAAGGAAAAGAGGCTCCCAGCGTCAAACATCATTATTGATCAACAAGTGAGTTAAATTCCAATCGGGAGTCAAAACAGAACTCCCAGTGAGTTCGCTAGAAACATCATCCGAGTTGACGATATTACAACCAGGAAAATGAATAGAAAGAAGCAGATCACCAATTTCCTTGTTGGAAGTGGTAAGCTGTTCGTCCGATAGACGAAGAGAATCAATTCTACACACATAATTCCTAACCAAAGTCTTATACTCAACCGAATAACCATCGGTGGGGTAAGTAAAGAAACTAGTACGCGAGAGAAAAGTTCCCAATCGGTTAATTTCCGCTATTGCAGTATGGTTTTAGAGGCGAACCATAAAGGTTAATATTAAACAAGACACATTAATGGTCAGATGTGAGAATATCGTCCGTCACCCTCCAATCAAAAATCCTAATTTCAATGAAACTAATGTCAATTATCTCATGCCGGACAGACCCTAAAGTATAGGCTCGCATCCAATATTAAGAATTTCAAGCTTTGTAAAACTGAAATAGTTAAGCTGAAATAGTAACATAGAAGAACCCCTGTGGTTAATGATCGTAATACGATAGATCGAGTGATGAGCATTAGCATCACAAACAAATCAGCATGTCACAAGGTTAGTGAGTTCCTCAGAGGGAGGGGGTGAAGAAGAGTCATAAACTGAACCGACAACCATAGTTTACACTTGTGGATAAGAGTTGCATTAATATTATTGCCAGTAAAAATGCACGCTCGAGTTTTATTGACAGAATTTTACAGAAGATTCTGCCATCAATCCAGAGACAGCACCAACAAGATGGCGCATGGTTCCTGAATTAGACAAAATATATCTGTAACCATTAATTCAAATGAAGATGACTTACTATGTTGCAAGTTGATCTGTTTTATTCGTAAGCATGGACGGCATTGTAAGCCGAGCAAAAAAAGAAATAAAAGTTCCAGAACAAATAGCAACAAAGGCGGGAACCAGTTATTCTCGCGAAAGATTTCTCGTCCACCCGGAAAACAGTCAATTAGCGATTCGCCTCACGTCTTCAGGGGGACAAGGAATCATTGTTAGTAAAAAACAGATTTGGGGAAGGGACGGTTGCCAACCGATATCTGACAACCGCTTCAAATGTCTTTCATCGGAGACTTCTTCACAAAACCGGTTATTGCTTTAGTTATTGTTACACCTGCAAATGAAGATACCATCCGCAAGATAACACCCAAACATCTCCTTTTTCACATTCTCTTACCACTTGAGGTTAGGATTAAGATAGAAAAGGAAGATATACCCCCACTCAGTGTAGTACGCGGAAACGTGGTAGATCTCCAGGTGTCACAACACATCGTTCTACGAAAATGCAGTGTACAGTGTTCAATTCACTCATGGTTGCCATCTTAAATAATGAACAACCTTTAGCAACCACACTGCAAAATAGCAAAGTACTTAAATCGATAACTCAGGTTTAAATCGAGTCTGTTCAGTTAGGTACTCTTGCTAGACATCTGGTTGGGTTAATTATTTTGTTAAATTATGTCTTTATAAGCTTGAAATACGCATCGCATCGATTCCGTAAATCTTTGCATGGGATCCTATACTCCTAAACCGGATTCTTTATACTAGCGAAGCGTAAAAGTCTGAACAATAAACTTTAGGGTTGCTCTACGATACTGACGTTCCTGGGAATGTTTGAAACGTGTCCTCATATCTGCGTATTTGTCTTAGATCTCTGCTTTTCTTAGAATTTTTAGAAACCTTTTTCTCTTTTGTTTTATTTATAACTGTATCAGCAATATGAACTCTTCCAAACCCGAAAAGGGGTTTCTATGCATTGTCACCATAATTAAAACTAAGAGAACTGTGTGGCCAAGAATGATTCTTATTTCAATGTGGAAGCTGGAGAGGTAGGTCGTAATTTTCTAATTTGCACCGTTGCAAGTCTATTAGTTTATCAGATGATCACTTAATACTGAAATTACAGCACATCTTCCCGTTGGTAAATGGATTGAATTAAACCTCAAGCCTAGAATTGTTGCGTAATAGTTTGATGGTTTATCAGTTACCAAAGGTTGTCCACGATAGGGGACACGCTCTAGATAAATGAGTGGAGGCGCCGAATAACACGTAAGCCCATTCCCTCTTGGACTGTAACTTATATTGGTCGAATAGTCGATCGTCTTCTATTTGGATGGCTTTCAATCTGATTTAAGTTCAGGGAAACTCTGGCGGGCTGAGATTCTCTCAGGGTACCCATACGGATGCTACGCAGTGTGATGGTGGCCCTCGAATTTAGCAGAATGGCAAAAATAGCATTCGGTGTATATAGACAGTAAAATTGAGCTAGCAACTTTAGTTTCCAAACTTTATAATGGTTATAGAAAAATATTAAAGTTCTTTGGGTTAGAAAACAAGTTCCCATGCCTGCTCGCATTATATGTCATTGGGAGAGTAACGAGATCACCAAATTTTTATTTAAAATATAGGAGTGGATTTCAAGTTCTATCTATCAAAAGGACAGTTTCGTCCAAAACATGAGTCCGGTGAAGATCAATTATTCGCATCTCAACAATAATTACTGCTGTATCATAACAGCCAACCGAAGCAGTTGTGGATTAGGCTAAGCTTTAGTACAGATAAGTCATTTTAACTTTATTATTTTAAATCTTACCAAGTATTCGTCGTGTAGACTTTTAAGAAGATAAGTTTATTAATGATCTCCGACAGTAGAAAGACAATTAAATACAGATGGGTTTTTTAATTAGCCCGGGCTTTTCGACTTTATAAAATTGAATAAGTCCCACGATTCGTCTGTCATTTAATATTGATTGATTTTCATCTGGTATTTATTGTTAAGTATACAACTTTTAACCAATTAAAAGAGAAATAACAATCGTAATATGGCTAAATATGGGTTTTACTAACCTTATATGACAAATTGGCACAATAGTGATGCATTTGCATGCCAAATTATTTACTGAACATATGTTCCACATTTTTTTAACACTAAATCCTTATATTATTTTAATTCTTTGCGACAAACTCTACCAAATGATCGTGGTTAGCCGATGGTGCACATGCGCCACGGACCTACAATTACTTGGCGTTGTCGTTACAAGAACGTTTTTTTTTCATTTGAACGAAACGATGTACGTTATTGTAAAAACTATATATACTTATCTGCATATACATATATATGTACATCTGTATATACAATTAAAACTATACTATATGTGTATGTTTATTATCGTAAATTTAGCTTTAACGTAAACAAAATTCTAAAAATACTCTACGATACGAGTTGGTCGTTTTCGAGGTTGCAATAATAATGAATTGACAAAACCACAACCAATTACCGCAAAATATATATACGTATTAACGAGGCCGAATGTGCATGTATATGAAATCGTTTTACTGACCTCTCTCTCTATGAATTTTACTATGTAAGTATATGTTCGTTACTATATATTTACTACAAGTTTTTTTCTTTTATGTCGTATTTGCTTTTGGCTTATCTTAACACGTTGCACACATTTATAATCTAATAAGTAATTAGTTTATTTGATTCGCCCGATCAAATTAGCCCCCACCCAAATGTCGACCGATAAAAATAAACCACCAAATCGGTGAGGCGATAAATGATTTATTTGTTGTTAGTGTACTGCTAGATAACGAGTTATGTGCATGTACAAGCGTCTCAATTGGTCATTTTATTTAAGTATACGGTTATTGAGTATAGACGAAGAAGAAAATATATTAGACTCGCCATTTTGTCGCAATAATTTTCTAATACATTTTTTTTTTTTTTATAATTTTATTTCAGTCACCGACATCCTTGAATCATGCCCAATATACATAACTATTTCACCATTGGGTAATACACCAGAAGAATCCAATTTAATTATAAACTGGGGACCAGCATGTACTAGTCCGCCCGAATGGATTGGACTGTTCATTGAAAATCCATCAATATCAAATGCTCCGCCCGCCTATCGAGTTGAGACGGGATACGTGGGGCAAGGAAAAATTAAAACAACAATAAAAATAGATGGATGGCATTTGCCCAATGGATGGGATCGTGCGAGCGCAATCGATCAGCGTATACCACCAAAACCGACCACGGCACCCAAATGTTTATCCTACTACATTGCCAGCTACAATCACACGAGTTTGATAGCGCTCGATTGTTTAAAAATTCAACCGAATTGGATGCGAATTAATAAATTGATTGGGGATAAGCCACTAAAGCATTTATTTATTCCTGGTAAGTATTTTGTATGCATCATTGAGGAGGCATTCCGGATAAATAAATTAAATTTCCTTTTATGGAATTGTTTATGTGTTTGCCGCCGATAATTGATTGATTTATCGGAAGCGCACATACATCATATTTTTACCTATAATCTAAATTGTGGAAGTAAGCTTATCTGGGTTGGTCACAAAGTTCTGAAAATCGGTTAAATTATTTAAATAAATTAATACAATCATATTTCCAGTGAAATTATCTTAGATGTCGGGCTAATTTAAACACGAGAGGTCGTAATCACTATAGTTTCACGACAAAGTATGTATAGTTATTTTGGTTTAGGAAATCTCTCTCTTGTCCCGGACTGTGACACCAAACAGTAAATTAGAAATTTCATCAAAATTAGAATGAAATAGGATGTACAGTTACGGTATACAGTTTGTATAGAAATACCTCCTAACCAAGAAAATGGGCGAGAGTTTATAACTATAAGTTATCATTTCGTATCAATTTGCCTGCAGGACAATTCGCCAATGTTGTTAATTCTACATTGTGGCCAAAGAATTTGAATGGAAACCACGTCGTCAAAACAGCTTCTTTAACCTATAATGAACCATCTGTAATTTTAAATCCTATTAATCCCTTCCAAAACCATCCTTGATAATACATAGCTCTACTGTGAGACTGTTTACGATACTATTCCCAAAACGTAAACAGAATGACAACAATTATATTTTGCATCGATGTGACAGATCAGCATATATTAGCCTCAAATATTCAGGTGAAGGACTTCTAATTGCTACATAAACTTTCTCCAACCTCAAGAAAGCTAAGATAACTAAGTTGAAGAACTTCTTCAATAACATGATATGGCACGATAAATTGTCTTCAAATGACTTTGAGAGGGCCAACTGTTGATGATTGCGGTCCCGATCTGATATCATCAACGATTCTGGAAACTTTCGGACCTGAACTAGTTGAACTGCTTTATCTGCCCTAATCAATCTCTTCAGACTGGCAAGTTTCCTACTCAATGAATTTTCATCGTTTTCATTAATGATATAACGAATGTCATTCAAAACTCTGATGTGCTTATATAAGCTGACGACATGAAAATATTCAAAGTAATCAGAAACATTGACAATCGGTTACGACTTAATATTAACAAGTGCGGAGTTATGTCATTATTTCTAAAGAAGAGACCTTTGCAATTCGAGTAACATATTAACAACGTATAAGTTATTAAGTCAGACCCCAAGTTGAATTCGCTGTTCCAGCGTGGTTTCCGTATCATCAAATTCGATCGAAAAGATTACTGGAATTTTGTCAACAATCTACCATATCATGAAAATATTTCATGGCTACCACCTTACATTGAAAGATGTCATAAATATAATATTGCAACCGAAGAAAACTAGGAAACGATGATAGGACACGTACTACTAGGATACTGCATTGACTCACCGTATATGCTGGAAAATATTTCTCTTCTTGTTCCAACTACGATTACTCGCCAGATTTCATTCAATTGGAACAACATCGCTTAGATGATTTAGTAGGTCCTCAACGACGATCGGCTAAAGAAGAGAGGACAGAACTCGATGCTCAAATTTTCCCATCGATTTAATAAAAAAAAAACGAAAGGTCGTTTGATTGGCCGATGTTATTTAGGGTTCTCTGCCCCAGTTCTCCTAAATTATTAATAATTTATAAAAGCTATACTGGTTATTGGAGAACCGTGAATACAGTTTTTCGTAGTCTAAAAGCGAATAATAGTTCAATACTATATTCGATTCCTGTTACCAGAGGATTTTGCTCTATTGAAAATAGTTTTGTTCCTGTGCGTTTTAATGTCTATTATTTCAGGATCTGCGGATTACAGAATGAAAGTTGTCCTTCTGCCACAATTTTGTAAACCTCATCAATAAATCGTATCTATACATAAAGACATGCCTGTAAGTTCGAGAAATTCGAAGCAAAGAACTATATATGCTCTAAATTTTAATTCATATTCACGCGAGTCCATAGCACAGATTGTTTCTAACGCAGACCAGGTTGGCGTAGGATAGATTAAGTATATTAAGATCATTTAATGTCGGTGTCCAACTGGATTGTTTTCCTGTGCAGATCGCCCAGTGTATTTCCACGTCTCGCACACCCATACAGTAGCATCGATTTTACACACGAGTTGTAGGGACAGAAGTGTCCCAAATTTTATGATACTTATGTTCCACCTATTTTTGGTACTGTGCAACCAATGTATCCAAATTTGTTTACATCTTCGATTTGTTCCTGATTATATTTATATTGAGTCTCATCGTCTTGGTTTTCCTGAAATTTATTTAGAGACCAACTTCGTTAGCTAGATCTGATAGCTGTTGTACTTTTTGCTGCATGTCGGAGTGTTTGTACGTGAGCAAGCATATATGTCTTCTGCATAGTCTAGATCATTGAGTTTACCTGTTAATCCTCTTTGGATGCAATTAAGGGACGTGTTATCTAATTTCCGGATGACACTGTCTAATATTATCAGGGACAGCGTTGGCGAGAGTACGCATCCCTGTGTTTAGTATAATTCACTTTGTTTGTCTTCGAATTGAACTCGATTTTGATGATCATAGCGTATTTGTATATTGTTGTGTTGTGGAAGGAGATACCACACCAATTCATACATACCTTAAAGTCTCCTTTCTTGCGTATCGTAATTGTTATGCCTTCTTTCCATTTCTATGATATTCTACCAGAATTCCACACTTCTTGTATTAATTTCGGGGTCTGTTCCAGCAGCCTTATTGTTCTTCAGCTTCTCGATGAAACTTTTAACTTCCCGCTCCATTGGAGTATGAGTGTTGATGGTTTCGTTATCGGTGTTAGTTGATAGTCCTAGATTTTTTGTGTTGTCTGTGCTGGTTTCTTCAAAATATTCTTGCCATCTCTTTTCTTTAATTGTGCTTCATCAGTTGTTAAAGACTTGACCAAAAGCATCCGTTATAGGTGGTATGTAGGAAAAGTTGTGTTTCTACATTGGTGTAGTGTCCTCATGTTTTGGTTGGCAACTGCCTTCAGCAGCCTATAGAGAATATCTTCTGTATATTGCCTTAAGATCATTCGCTGACATTTTATTTACTCCACTTGCTGTATACTTTATATTTGTATCTTTAGCTGACGATCGGCTATTAAGGGCACGATCGCTAGTTTCATGCCACCGCTGTTCCATATTGGTAGCTTCATTTCTTTGTAGATATTGAGTTGGAACGATTTATTGAAGATGTTTCTTGTTTTCATATTTTTGCGGTCGGCGGTGTACGTCTGCTCTGACATCCAGTAATGTTGTGAGGAATTTCTTGTTGATACATTGATCAATCTGATGATTTTTAGTTCTGCCATCCGGTGATGTCCAAGTATATATATATGAATATTTTTGTGTGGAAACCAACTGCCGCCTATGAACAGCTGATTTGTGCAGAAGTCCACGAATCTCCATTCGAATTTGTTTTTGCCATGATGGTCGTCATTTGGATATGGTCTGTGGTGTTGTCTGTTCCAATTTTTGCGTTGAAATCTCCTTGACTCCTTGATAAGGTATACTGTGCTACCATGTAGGAGGTTTCGTTATTGATTTTATTCTTTTCTTTCTGACAATGTTCCCAAGCGGTTCACCCATTATTTCATAGTAAACTTCGCTTATGATTGATTAACTTGTATTATAAGATGGTTACCACTTTCACTGTCTCTGCCACTCAGCCCCCGGTATTTTTACATGTAATAAATAAATGGTGAATTGAGAAAACTCTATAACGTCTGCCGTTGCGATGTTGAAAATTACAAGTTTTTTTGTTTTGACTTGGTTTTAAAACATTTAGACACCAACACATTTAGTAATTCGAAAAGCGCAACTGTACACCCGAGCAAGATCTACGAGTATATAGGCCCTCAGAAATTATTTTATCAGTTCTCGCGATTTTCAAATTGTTCAAATCGAGTTTTTAAATCATTGATCAATTTGTGCAATTTTGCTCAGATTAATTCCCCATATCCAATCAACTGGTTCATACAGTCTGCATCTATTTCCAAAACACTATTCTTCCAATGCGGTATGGATGGCAATCTCGATATCCTCAACTCTCAAAGTCCTGTATATATTATGAGGTTATCCTTCAGTGTCTTATATTAATTTTGTGGGGGTGGTTGTAATCTAAAATCTGCGAGTCTACTAAGCTGGACCATTGAACTAAATGGTAAGTTATTTTTTTAGTTCCCCTATGTTTCCACCTCAGCTAATTTTACGTCCGCAACTGCACCGTTCCCTAAATATTAATTAAAAATGAAATTAAATTTTGTTTTACTCAAGTTAAGCACCGCGTGTGTAGTGGCCAATTAAAAACATAATATCATATTATATTTACTGGAGCGCAAATAATGACGGTGTATTTTTTGAACAATTCACCAAACTTAAAACTAACCACACTACACAAAAAAAAGTTCAGTAAAATAAAAAAATGTTCGGTTAAAGAAATTAAAATGTAAAATAAACTGATCTTCTTGATATCGTTGGTAACATATGTATAAATATAGATTGGCGGAGTAATATATTTACATATAGCTGCTATTTTTATACCGAGATATATGTACATGCGTCAGCCAACCGCACAACAGTACAGAATGCTTCACTAATTCTATTTAATTCGATGCTTCATTAATTTAATATGGTTTTTTTGCTAAATTATTGATGGTGATCGAATAAATTTTCTTTGAAAAGTTTATTTGCAGTTCAGGGATTCATTGATATAATATACAGGCGGAAATGCTTGTGGCGCAACACGCGAAGAATTTTGCTTTCAACGTCGTTTTTTATTTTTTATTTTTTATGTTGCAAGTTAAAGATCGAAATGTTTGATATAAAATATAAATCCATGTGAAAGTTTATACCTAAAATAACGTTTGAATAAATTTACATACCATATTCTCATATACAGTGTGGTTATAAAAATACATCTGACAAAAAAATTCAGGTATCCAAAATTTAAATTTGATCGAGCTTATAAATTCATCACAACAAAAATGTACCCAAATTTATGTTCGCAGAAAACCTCATAAAATTTAGATGCTGCTAAAATTCGAGGGTTTATCAGAAGAATCGATAAAATAAAGATACAAATTCTTTGATGAGGGTTCCATTTTTTTTAGATCGAGAGTTTGTTTTTTTAAATTTCCGATATTTAGTTGCAAAGTAAAAATGTAAAAAATATTTGAAAATGAACCAATAGTTTATACAAATAATATTTTTTTAAAACTGGAAATGACATCAAATGAAAAAATTTCTCTGAATGTCTAGACTGACCAGATGTGCGAAGAATTTAATTAAAAGGTCAACTAAATCAAGCATATTTCAATTTTCTTGGTTTACATGTTTAGATATTGTATTTATCTCGTGGCACCTGTGGTGGGGGGGGGGGGGGGGGGGGCACTACCTCATTAAACCTAAATTGCACGAACATGTTTTTCAAGAATACCACCACAGTATCCTTTGCTTGTCGTAGGGGGCAACGATTGGATCGCTGGGCCGACAACCTACATCCGTAAAACGACAATCTGTTTATAATGCGTACAAAATAAAACCGGATCCCCGCTCTAGTATACAAGAACATGAGATTTAGGATCGGCACGTGGAATGTGCAGTCACTTAGGAAACTAGGAGCGTTGGAAGGCCTGATGACGTACATGAAGGAGTAACGGCTCGAACTCATTGCTCTTCAAGAAACTCGCTGACTTAAAAGTGGAGAGGGCTATTTGTTGTTCTACAGTTGGGGTGATCTGCGAAATCTTGGAGCTGGATTTTTTCTTTGGCTGGAATAACCGTTTGAGTAAGCTTCACTTGCGCATGAAGTTAGCCAACCTATCGATAATTTGTGTACTCGCACCCACAGATGTCAGCCAGCCCCAAGATAAAGACTCATTTTACAATAACGAACGAGTTTACAATAACGAACACAATGTTAGAACGGTAATTAGGGACTTTAATGCTAAAGCTGCCAGATATCAGGCCCACTTGTGTGAAAACATAGGTTCATACTCCCAACATACTCCCAACTGCGAACGAAAATGGTGAGAGAATGGTGTACTTTGCAATTGCTCACGACCTTAGAGTAGCAAGCACACTTTTCCAACAAAAACAACTAAATTTACAATCATAGATCCATTCTCCCACAACTTCCCGTAACAAATTGACCACGTGTTAATTTCAAAAGAGCGAGCTCGGGTTGTGCAGGTTGTGAGAACTTATGAAGACCAAAAGAAACGATATCAGGATTTTGACAACGACAACATTAAGGAAGCTAATTGTCCGTCTGACGGGTGTGAGAGTTATCGCGGTATAGCACTCCTTTGCACAGCATACAAGTTACTGAGCTACATATTGAATAGAGTCACTCCTCTAGCGGAGGGCCTGGTTGGTGACTATTAAGGAGAATTCCGTCCGGATCGATCATTCACTGACCATCCCCTTACAGCAGGTGTTCCTGGATTTCTGGCAGGCAGAATTACAGTGACAGTAGAGTTAAGCACAGGTTATTGACAGTTTTTGCAGTTAACTCGGGTGTTCGGCAGGGAGATGCTCTGCCCCGATACTCTTTAATCTCATGTTAGAATATATCTTTCGTAAAACTGAAATAACTCAGCGCAGCATCTTATATCGGTAGT
This sequence comes from Tipula unca, assembly GCA_951394425.1. Lineage (NCBI taxonomy): Eukaryota > Metazoa > Arthropoda > Insecta > Diptera > Tipulidae > Tipula > Tipula unca. The sequence continues at coordinate 105,676,737 of OX596382.1, read as the reverse complement.
CCAATCTGGTGCTTGCATATGTATTTCCATGGTTGGACTGAATAGCAATGAGTGAAGGAAATACTTAATCCGTTCAGCTTCTGTTGGACTCCATATCAATGAGTCCAAAACGAAATATATAAACAAAAAATATATGTGGTTATAGGGACAATGGCACACCAGATTTTAGTAGTGGCACACAAACTACACGTTTGAGAGAGTGAGGAGGTTCAAATATTTGGGATCTCTTATCCTCATGATGACAGTTGTTATTTGTATCCTCTAAGGCCACTGCTAAAATCTAAGCCTATCAAGTGCCGTGAAGCTGATGCTTTACAAAGCATTGATAAGACTCGTTGTTATGTATGGATGTTAAGGTTGGGCGCTGACAAATGAGTACGAGGCCTCTTGGTGGCCATCTAAATTACTTCAAATGGCAAAATATTTTGAATTTCTAGACTCTCCAAATGTGCGGATGATTTTATTAAAATTAGTTACCAATTTTTATCCCCTCCAAAGCTTATCCCCTAAACCTATTTTTTTTGTTTGTTCACCACAAATGGAACAAATAAATCGAATAATCTGGTTTTCCTGTCAAAATATTAATTATTAATTATTTTTATGACACACGGCCTTTGTAAAAGTATTAAGTAAATCCGAAAAACATCGCATGGCACTTGAATGTTTCTATTTATATATAATAAATAATTATTTCAAATAGTGCCGCAGACAGTAAACGGAAATGTATTTTGCATATCTTTAGTTGTTAAAATTCTCATACCACATCCTCATTAGTATGTTTGAGAGCTAAGTGACCGTTACAGCAACGTATATATGTATATATATTTGATTGTATTGTTGCGAATAGAAGAATTAAGAATAATTGAAGAATTTAAAATTTTAAAATTTATTCAATTAATAAATCTTAAAACCAGTATTTTAAAGTGTCCTGGCCTGGTCATATAATAAATTTCATTTTACTAATATATGTTTAGTCAAATATTATGTTTATAAAGTTATCGCAGTAAAACAACAAACCACATTCAATATTTAATTTTAGTCGTTGTTTAGTGATAAAAGTAATTATCATGCTTATCTCAAGTTATAAAACAAATATACAAATTGTATAAAAACGGCATCGTTTTTGTAAAATAACCACATTTTTAACTTATCTCTCTCAGTTAAATTGTAATCAGGGCAGTTATATTACCCTCCTTCAGATATTAGCGCAGTCTAAACCATGAAAATATTTTTCAGGAAATTTTTTTCCGTGATCCCAACCCAGATGATGATAAAGACTTATTTTCTGTTAATAGTCCAGAGCTCATTGTTCAAGTGAGAACAAGTGATTCTATAATTTCTAGGAGTTTTAAATGCTTTGACACCTTACAACCAAACATTAAAAGATATGAGCAAGGTAAAGCAATCAACTCTACCGGTGTAGTGTTTCCGACAAAATTTGTCAAAAAAACTATTGACGCAAGTATACCTTTTTTACAGTGTAATTTAACAAATAAAAATTGAAACGGAATATTTTAGAAGATTAATGATCAATTAAAAACTCTATTAACCATTCTAGTATAAAAATAATTGAATTAATTTTAACAAATAAAGTTAACGAATTTCGTTCATAAACTATAACTAAAACCTTTATAAAATTATTTTTTTTAAATACAGTAAAACTCTTATATAAAGCAAAGAAAATAAAACATTGAATGGGATATCATCACAATGCTAACGGCTAGTGGGGAACACTATGAATTAACAAGCTTTGAAATTCCAAAATTGACCAAATTCATAAGTTATCAGGTGGAAATGTTGTTCAATGTATTTTATTGGGCCGATTTTAGAGTTTTCCAAGAGATTCGACCATATGCACTAAATAGCTCATACTATCAGCTTTCGATATTATGATGTCAAATTAACAGCTAGTGCGGAACACCATGCAAATTGACTAAATTCATAAGTTATCAGGTGGAAACGTTGTTCAATTTATTTTATTAGGCCGATCCTAGAATTTTCCAAGAGATTCACCCATATGCATTAAATATGTCATACTAGCAGCTTTCGATATTATGATGTCAAATTAACGTCTAGTGGGGAACACTATGATTTGACAAGCTTTGAAATTTCAAATTTATAAGTTATCAGGAGGAAATGTTGTTCAATTTATTTTATTGGGCCGATCCTAGAATTTTTCGAGAGATTCGGCCATATGCATTAAATATCTAATACCACAAACTTTTGATATTACGATCTTTTTTTAATTGGTCATTAATTTTCTAAAATATTTCGTTTCAATTATTATTAAGTTGAATTACACTGTAAAAAAGGTGTGTTTGCGTCAATAGTTTTTTGACAAATTTTGTCGGAAACTTCACACCGGTATCAAATTGCCAAATTTTATGAATAAACAATTAATTGTTAGTTGTGTACTGATTGGGTTAGAATGCAATGATGTTTCTATTAATTGTTGTATTTATCACTTGATTTCACATTTGTTAGTAACGCGTCAGTTTGTACTGCGAACTTATCCACGTTTTTTGATTAACAGGATTTCTTCCCGGTCTCCAAGCTTAAAACATTAAACTGAACATTCAAGAGAGACGCTTAACTTTAAATATTAGTCCTTTGCATTGGATAAACTCAACAAATAATATGTCTTCGTTAATATCACTTATTGAAAACACCTTGAGCACGTTCAGAAATTCTTCAAACTAAGGATTTCCTTCAAACTTAAAAAATCGGATGGTTTCGTATTTCATTTCTGGTGCTCTTTTGTTAAACAAGATTTTTCTAATGTATTTTCACACTTTTCTATTTCTGGCTAAAGTGCCAAACAATTTTTCGTGGCATTTTGGTTTTAAAGGATTTCTTAAATTTTGAGTAGCTTAAAAATTTCAATAAAGATTGGTCCACTTTTTTCCAACTTTAAAATGACGTTCTGAATGATAGTTCCATTATGTGAGATCAGGCTTCTGCTAATTCACGCTTAATGAGATCGACCAAAATTAACGTAGGCACTGCCTGTACAATAACTCGAAATCCTGGTTGGGTCCAATCCAGATTTTGTGATACCCAATAGTAAAGTTGGAAGCTATTTATGAATCCGGAAAAAATGTAAATAATGTGAATGTTGAATGATGTAATCCATAAAGGTTGCGATCAAAGAGTTGAAAACAAATTAGAAAGGTATTTGTTGGATACAGTTTTGACCACTTTACGTTAAAACAATTTTATCCGCGTACATATTTTTTTTTTGTTATTTTCTTTGGTTTCTTTTCTGATCTTCATCTTCCATTGTGTCTTCCAAATCATGAAATTCTTCGGTTTGTTTTTCCATTTCCTATTAGTTATAAAGAATTAGATTATAACAAATGCCTCAGCAGGTGATAGGTATAGTAAAACTCGAAACGAGGTTCGAACTATTTTTCAATTTGATTGCAAACATTTTTACTTTTTCGTTCAAATCAAATACCAACTAAACATTTATTAAAAATTGCAAATAGTTTCTAATCGAATGTGGATTAAATCGGAAATATAGTTTTTAAGATATTGGTACAAAAGTGTAGCGAGATTTTTCAATTTTAACGATTTATAACGTGTTAACGGTAACTAATTTTGAAAATCCATATAGTAGTATTTATGACTCAGATGTTTGGTACCCTGTAGGTTATTGTATGAAATTGAAATCACACATAAAACATCAAAATAGCAATACCAACATAACCAAAATAAATTTTAAATATTTCTTTTCTCTGCCATCAAGCAAGTAAAATTGTAATTTTTTATCAACAAATCTTTTAAATTTGCTGACATATATTTGAATTACATACGAATTTGCGAATTTCTAAAAAAACATACTCTACAAATTAGTCAACAAATTCTCTAACGCTTACCTTTATATTGTTATTAATGGTTAGATTTCACACAATAACAAAATTGCTGACGAGTTGTTTTCTTTTTTGTAATCGAAAAAAATAGAACAATAAAAAATAAACAATCAATACGAAATTAAGACAAAACAAATTAAACAAGAAACGTAGAATAAGATTAGATATAGATGGAATAAATTACAATATAAAGAAATTAAATGAAATTGCCAAAACAATTTGCACACTCTTAAGTTCATTTTACGCGATGCGATTTACATGCAATATTTGTTGTACAATATTTTACTGTGTACAATTTCTGTACGATATTTTTGACATCTACGACTTAACCTAACAATTGAATTACTGGAGCATTCTGTGTCGTAATTCGCAATACAAAATGCGTAATTGATTAAACGAAATCGTGTATCATTTTGTCCTTGAAAAAAAGACGAAAACAATAAACATTTAAGATGAATTTTGCTAAACTGATATAATTCTATGAATATTGTAATTTAAACATTAATTAATTTACACGCCAAATAAGCATTGACTTTTTAAAAAAAGATAAACGTGTTTGTCTTTTTTCATTATTTTGTAATTTTTGTAAAGTACGCAACCAAATTGTGAACTTTGTTTTTAAACATAGTTGTCCTTTCCACACCTATAAATTTTTTCCATTTATATGCGTACAGCTATCTTCTTTTATTTACATATTTGATTTAGGAATAGAATTGGATTAAATATTAAATATTGAATGTAAACCAGCCATTATACGTGATATTTTATGAATAACAACTATATAAAATGTTAGAAGGTCAATCACTAAAATGTCATATGATAGTGACATGCGAAATATCATTATTTAACTAAATTACATATGAAACTGCCGCCTATATAGGTTGTAGATAAATCCTATTCTAAACCACAGCTATTATAAAACGCCGTCGTTAAGACACGTGTTTAATATAGGAGTATTAATATGAATGAAAGATAACGATCGATTTTAAAGTACATATTTACAAATATTTGTATTGGGTTAGAGTTTCGATTACTTATTGATAAAATGATAACATAATAAATTCGCATAATAATCTAATCTTATCTGCAGGAGCCCATTTTATTAGTACAATTCCCAAGAAACTATCTATGTACATATTTAAACTATTTAATTCATAATTTTGAAATATTCAGCTGCCCTTTGAAATGTTTACGTAACCTTGGTAGTTCAGTGGAATCATTCATAAGCATGGTACATATTAGATTATAAGTAAACTCTGAACATAAATCGGCATGAAAAGATATTTGACAAAATATTCCATAAAGTTATATTCTAGCAATAATTATTTAATAATAAAATTAATATTTGAGAATGTTATAATATGGATACATATTAGAATAATTGTTAATTTTAAAAATGTTCGCTTCGTTTAAAATATTCTACCATAGCAAACATTTCAATATTTCATCTCCAGAACATTATTTATTTCAATTTTTAAAACCATAGTTTCGTATACGAAGCGTATTTTTATATGGACGATTGCTCACTGTGTCGACTGCAATCGTATGTGGTTCTGTTTCGAAATTTCTCCATTGATCGTCTTTTACCGTCACCATATTAACTTATCGATAATGTAATTTTTTCTTACATTAGCGTTAGCACGACTATTTAATAAACTTTATTCTAGAAACGATGTTTCTTGTAGACAAAGGGCTTATATACACAATTAATAACAAGCGTTGAATTTCTAAAAATTAAATTTGGGGGAAATCCATCACACCACATGATGAAATGGTGCACTATACATCACACCGCACATATCATATACATGATAATATTATTTTTTATATATTATGACTGGTATTTCCGCAGGTCAAACTTATCAAGTTTTAAGTCGTTATCAAAAAATTATTCGGAGAACTAAAAATGTTATAAAAATTAAATTGACAATTACTTTTCGCAAATTTCGTCAGTTTCATTTCCTTCCTAGACCGAACTCAAATTGAAATTATACTCCAATTAAAAACAAACAAAATCCTCTCATTGGTTTTACAGGTACTCATTGTTCCGGATGCTATTACAATCGTACGCAACCAAAAACCTTAATCACCAAACGCTTCGGAATAACACAAAATTTCGATATATGGACGCAACTCGTAATGGGCATTCGTTATTTAAATCTTAACATTGGCTACTATCCGGAATACAATGGCGTGAAAAAATTTTGGATTATGAACGATAACGTTCGTGTTCTTCAACTCGACAAAATTTTCAATGATATTCGAAAATTTATAAAATATTCCAACGAAATGATTATCATTCATTTCAATGAATTCCCGCTTGGAATGTATAAAAAACCGGCTCGTCATCTCGAACTAATCAAATATATCGAAACGGAATTCGAACAATTGATTTTTCGTTCGAATTTAAAAAATTTCAATCGTTCGTGCGACTTGACATTGCACGAGATATGGAATGCGGGCAAAAATATTATTGTGTTGTACGATGAAGAAGACCGGCCCGCAGACAATACAATCGTCTGGACGTCATGGATGCTGAATTCTAGTAAATTTTTAAAACCTGGCGAGTATAGGGAATATATAAAAAATTTGTATTCGCGCAAAACGAATTCAACCGAGGGGCATATTTTCATGGGAATTCAAGGAATTGAAAGCTCATATGTAAGCGCAAGTATATATACAAATATAAGTCATTCATTGTAATTTAGCTAATATATATTTTATTTAAATACTAACAGGAACCATCCGAGCCACTACAAACGATACGAGAACGAGCGAATAATATAAATCAAGAGATAACAAACCTGATCGGCGGCCCTTGGAGTTTCCACGTCAATGTAATCGCAATCGATTATTTTATGTCCACCAACCTAATCGACATCGGCGTGTACACAAATCAATTAAAAAATTTACAATTTATCAATTAAATTAGTTTATTTTTTATCATAATATGTATAGACAATAAAATTTAGTTCTGATATTTCTTTTTAACATTCACGATAAACGAAAATGGTTTAGAATTTCTTAAATAGCTACAATTTTCATACCACAAGGCATGCAGCTCCCACGGATCACAACACTCTCTCAAATCTTTTAGTTCACCGCCACAGCTGAAGCAACGGACTTGATTATGTTGGTGCGAATAGAAGAAACCCGCATCGCACAATCTACTGGCATTCGATTTATTGGTATTTGGCCAATTCTTAAACGATCGCATCCGCTGTGACATTCGATTGTAATCATCACGTTGTATTTGTTGTAATTCGTTCGATCCCATTGGTACACTTTCCGGACACGAATTTTCGCGAAACTGAATTGGTTTATAAACTGCACCAGTATGCATTGCAATCGATGCTAATTTTTTATTCATCATAACTGGATCCACTGGAATATTATCGGTTGGCTGATTATTTAGTAACGGACATTCGGGTGACCATCGTAAATGTTCTTTCAAACTATTGTCATCCGGTTCGTGTGGCATTTCCAAATTACAAAATGCGCACTTAATCACATTTGGCGGTTGTTTAAAATAAAATCCAAATTTGGCCAATTTATTTTTTTCACATTCGCCCAATTCGCACCATGACGTAAACGTAGTGAAACGATTGGCCTCGAACTTTAAATGGTGATCATTTTGGCTTTGTGCTGACCTCATAAACGCGGCTGATTTATTTTGGTTAAAACTACTTCACAACGATATTCTTTATACACTGAACGCGAGTTTAACAAAAATTAGTGTGGTTGCCATACTCACATACATGCTTATTAATTGTTTTCGTTTATAATTATAACTATCAAGTTAATGTATACGAATGTCAGCCTATGTGTGGGACTTAAGTTGATCACAAACTTATTTTTATACATATATTATTGGATGACCAAATTTGAAATGATTAATAAAGAATAGATTATATTGGTTATAGCATCGGAGTAGGAGTGATGGTAAAGAGTATTGCTCATATACATATATATCAGTTATAACTATCTGCATGCAGTTCTATTAGCTTCCAATGACGTAAGAAATTGGTTCTAAATATTACATTATGTTCCGGCTGTTGAAAGGGCATCAATCTTTGATTATATTATATTATAGTACGAGTATATGGTGACAGGTGTGTAAAAACGAAACATTCATATATTTATTATGGTAAATTATGCATCAATTCGGAATAAGTTCACTTAAAATACTAAAAAAGGACTTACCAATAGCATGGCACCAATTATATACTTGTGTTCTTAACATATAAGCCGGTTTTAATCAAAATCGTCAGCAACATTTCGCTATTGCTTCGATTAATTGTTTCAATCAATTACACAGGTACAATAATACTATTCCGGTTACGTCGCACATCTGAGATATAACACCACGACTGCACGTGTTAATTTTATTTGAATTGCGTTTTGTTTAAATTCGTTCATAGTGAACTCAGACGTAGGCGCTAAAACAAAAAAGTAAATAATTGATCAATGCAATCGAGAAATAGCAACAAAAAAAAGTAATTACCAACGGTAAGTCACCGTTCGTGCTTTTCTATACGAGTATGCATGCAGTCTCACAACAACAGTTTCCGTCGACTGTACACGATGCTTCATCAGCTGTTGTTATGTATGTAAAAAAAACCTTCATGTCGTATATTAACTAGAGAAGAACAGGAAACGTAGAAAATCAGCATACTCGTGGGCTTCCGCGTTTCGGCTTTCACTGGTGGTGTTGTCTGTAATTATACAATATAACAGCACACCACCAGTTTACAACTAATTAGAATATGTATAAAGAATAATACAGTTTTAATTCAAATCACCATAATCTACAGTTAAAATGAATTTCAAACAAGAAAGTGTAATGCTTTGGTGAGCAATTCCACGATACATACAACAATATGATTAAGTTGGGCGGATCCGGACTATGAAACATGAAAATTTCTGATAATGTAATAATGGGAGTGTGCCGCGTAACTGATAAATGTTTTATGATTACAATTCTGAGATAACCGTTCAGTTGTATGAATTGGTTATGTGGTGTGTGAGTAAGCGCGCATCATATAGGCTCACCGCATTATACCGCTAAGATAATTTAAACAAATTAAAAACATTATTATTATTTTTTATTTAATTAATTTATTTTCAGATTTTTACATTTTTTTCAATCTTCGTTCATTTTTGTTCAAATACTGCAAGACGTCATCGTATATTATGAGAAATAGATTCGTTTCACATTCGTTATTTTCGCTCGACAAATTGGACATGTATCACATGAATACGAACACTTGACACACGCGATCACATGCATACATGGAAAGAATATGGCACAACGCTCCTCCTCGAAACATATTTTGCACAATTTTAAATCGTTTTCATCGTCGGCCGATTTATCTTGCGATGTTTTACATGCGATGTTTGACAATGATTCGTCTTCTTCGTGTGGTGCCGCATTTGAAATATCTTTCAATTTACGTTTGGTTGAGCTAATAAATCGCGGTGATTTGACTTCGTTGAGGTAATGACAATTTTCATAGTGTATCGCATGTTGTTCCCACGGATCATCATCATCTTCCCAATCGCGTAGCCCACCACCACAACTGAAACATTTTACCGAATCACCTTTGCCGCAATAAAAGAATCCCGCATCGCTTAATGCTTTTGGTTTTTGTTTCATCGATTTGGGCCACTCCTTAAACGATGCCAGCCGATTGGTGATCAAACGAAAATCGTGGCTTACTATATCCCTGATATAACTTGATAATGGTATTTCAGATAAATCGTTTGCGGCGTCATCCGATGCAACACCTGTTGACGATTCCGATTGTGAATTGCAACGTACGAGCGGAAACCGTAAAATTCTGTTATTTGGTAGCTTTGGTATGGCTGCATCGAATGTAATCGGATCAATTGGTATATTGTCTGTTGCCAGCCGATTTAGTAGTGGGCACGATGGTGCCCACCTTAAATGTTCGCGCAGCACATTATCACCCAGCTCCCAGTTACCGATGCGTACTCTACAAAATGCACACTCAACGATGTCGGGCGATTTGCTTAGAAAAAATCCATAGAGGGCTAATTTTTTGGTGTCGATGAATGTTTTCGTCCATGTGAAAAACGTGTCGTATCGATTACGTTCACTCTTATAATTTGCAATATTTGAAGTCGTTCGAAAACCGTGTGGTTCGATTTGTTCAATTTGTTGAAGTTTTAAGTTGTCATTCATATTTTGTGCTATCTGATTGTTAACGATAAATATTAAAATTAGAATTGAAATGTATACTCGTTACAGAAGAGATATTTATACTTACTAGTTCAGTTTTACAGCATCCAAAATTGAGTACATTTTGCACAACCTTCTAAGTTTATACAGTACTAGTTAATAACAACACAGAACTATTGTTAATGAACGGTTTTATGTTTATCGAATGGTGTTTACCGATTATCTAAATACTGTTTGTGGATCTCGTATTTATATTTTATTATATGTGCTCTTCCCAACTATTTTATCAATTCAGCGAAATTTATAATTAAATTTGGAGTCACTAATGATAATTGGGAATGCTAATTCCACTTTCTGCATAAGCGGCATACGTGAGAATATGACGCACAGCAATGATGCACCATGATATATTCAATCCCAAATCATATGATCTCCTCGGTATATCACGGATCACAGTCTGAACTGTTTATATGTATAACCACGAAATTTTGTAAATTTGACTATTCTAATAATACGGAACTGGAACTGTGATAACATAAGAAAACCTTTATAATAGCATATGAAAAGAAAATTACGTGGGATTGGTCTTACGAAAATTTTCATTTAAAACATCGCGAACCATATAGATACTATAAATGTATTACTTTTTCATAATTGGTGGATAAACTCAATTACAAAAAATAATCTGTTAGTGGAATTTTCCTATTGCTATGATTATAATACATATTTTCAAAATATATATTTATAAATTAATGTAATTAAAATAAATTGAGCGTAACGCTCATATACAGTCATATAGAACAAATTATAATAATTAGTAATATATAAAAAGTCATACTTAACCATTATTATGTAATCTAAGTCAGCCGATTTTGGAAGGGACAGTTCTTTTTGGAATAACTTATACATCCCGAAAATAATGTGCTTCCCTATCTTTGCTTAAACTGTCTCCAATATTAAGGTACCCAATTGAAAAACCATCTATGTACTTATCTAATTGTAGAAAAGTTTTAATTGTAGAAAAGTTTTTCAAAAAATTTAAATTGTTTATTGTGTAAAATTAAATAAAATATAATATGTCAATTGTTTAACATAAATGGAATACCTCAGACAAATGGCGGTTGTTCGCTTTGGTTTCAGGATAAACTCGAAACTATGCGAACACACCCCAATATGCAATGCCGTGTGAATTAACTTATGGGTTAATTTTGGTCACAATCCTCATTTTCTAGCAAAAGAAAGCAATATAAAACAAAATGCATTGAATATATTGAACAGAAAGAGAAAACAAATTGTTATATTGACGATTGTAAAAGAAAGCGCCTCTCGTGGATTAAAATAAAAACAAAATATACGAGCAGACTTTGGTGATTTGTGTTTTGTGTGGTATTGACAATGGAGGAAATAATAATTGGATATACATAATTTTATATATAATCAGTAATTTTCAATACACAAAAAGCAAAAGTAAAATTTCTCACAGATCTGTTTATTTTGTATTCTAAAAATAAATCATAAACGTCAAACTGCTTGTATATTCGCTCCAAAAATTTTCTCATAAACCGAACCAGAGCGTACTATGCGATAAGCGATGAGGCCTGTGATATTAAAATATACGGTGCAAAATCGTTGGTGGCAACGTTGATGTTAGCACCGAACTATTTTTAGAATGTATTTCTAATTTTTTTCGTTGACGCTTTTGTGATACCATCCAATTTTTGGAGTTGATGGTGTTGGTACTACCCTGTGGCTCATTTTACCCAATTTACATTTGTATAGTGTGATTTTTTGTCCCTCTAAACAATGGTATAAAATTGCATAAAAAAATTTATTGTACTGCGCAATGCGCATGTCATGTCTTTTGAATGTTTTATTTTTATATTGTGATTGCATATTTGCATAATACATACATATGCGTTCCACGATTCCACCTACTAAGTCGAATAAATATAAAGATGTCCTGTGGATTACAATAGGAATTTTAGTCTTCATTTACATGGTTGTTTTCGTCGTTGTTTTCGAGTGTTGTTTTCGACTTATCGTGGACAACAACAAAAACTTAACTGATCGCTCTTCGGTTTTAGCATCCATATTGTATATAATAGTATGACTAGTCTTTGCACAGTTGACTGCAATTTCTTGCTCAATTAATTCTAAATCGTCTTCAAAAGACTCATTTAGGAATTCAATTTCGGAATAATTTATGGAACTCATATTAGTATTTTTAATTGATTTAGCGGAACGTTATAATAATGCACCTCTACACAATTGAAAAATTATTATTATATTTGTACCACTGACAGGTCGCATTTGTAAACAAAAAAAATATCGATGTATCGATAAGTTACATTTAGTTATTATGTACATAAAACTACAAAAAACAATTAAATATATATATTTAAATACATTTTTATTATTAAATATATCAATTTAAATTCATAATTGTAATAAATATAAAAAAAATTAAAAATATATTTAAACAATCGATAAGTTATTTTTCGAAAACAACCAAAAAGATGTATGGGGGACATATTTCTGTTGTTTTCGAGTGTTGTTTTGGGTACACTGTCAATGTACATATTCAATATTTTTACGGTGTAAACGATCAATTTTTCTATGGGAAAAACAACAACAAAAACTAAAACTGAAAAACAACACTCGAAAACAACGACGAAAACAACCATGTAAATGAAGACTTAAGAGTCAACCAGGGAAAAAATAAGAACATAAAAAAAAATAAGAATTTTATCGAAACCAATTGTTTTTCTTTTTTTTTTACATTCAAACCATAGAAACATAATAATTCTTATGTGGCAGCGTTTGTTTTGTTTACATTTTTGATTATTGCATAACTATTCATTCTTTGTGTATCACATGAGTATTTCGAATAAAACATTAATTTTTCAATTAAATCAGTTTAGATTTCAAAGTAAACGTGTGTTAACTATATATATATTGTTAACTATGTCCTATTATTTCCTTAAAATCAAATTTTAATAAATAATTTCTTAAACAATGATGAAATCTAATCAAATTGTAACAGCAGAACAATAAAATTTTCAATATTTTATTTATTATCACACTTAATAAAAATTATTCATACAATTTTAAAAAATTATTTATATTTGATTAACAATTAAATAGAAATATAAATAAATATATACATATGTATGAAAAAAATAATCATAAGATAGAAATATTAAAATGGCTACCACCGCATGAAAATATTATTCCCTTTTGTTTTCCTTAAAAATATCAGACAAAACATCTGTTTTGCCATCTCTCTTATTTTTTCTTATGTTTGGGCGAAAAATTTCGCATTCCTAATTTTTTTTATGTGACAGATGAAATTTAACGAGGATTCGTTGGATTTTTTACGTTACGTTATTTTTTCCATGGGCGAATACACAGAAACGCCATTTATCGCATTCTTATTTTTTTTTACGTTATTTTCCTAATTTTTTTTATGTCATCCCTGGTTACCACTTTAGCCAATACGTACACTTTCCTGAATTGTTGAATACGTACGTAATCAACAAAAAAAAAACAATTCCTATAACTCTTGGGTGCAACCAATACTAGGTGTTTTTAGTTATCGAATAGTTGTGTAGATGTCGTCTTGGTGACATTAGATGAAAATTCCGAAAATTTATCGAAATACGAAGGGTGTGCATCGTGCATGTGCAATTGCAATGTTCATAATTTCGTTATTCGTATTTATAAGCGAACATTAAAGGAGCAAGTGACAGACAGCTGTTGTAATTAAAATAATAAGCGCAACATTAAAAAGAAAAAAATCAACCAGGAAAATAGATTCTATCTGAATTGGTGGTGTTTATTAACCAACATTATTTAGTGGCAGAAATCCATACAAACTTTCATTATATAATATTTGTGTTTGTGAAATGTGACGCTTTAGTTGATGGCCTGGTTTCAATTTAATTGTACCGTTAAACAATACCATCGTGAAAATAGTAAGAATTTTTGTGAACTTTAAATATTGCTGTGAAAAGTGAAGTAATGAAATTAAACGGATTAGGGTGCATGAAAGCTAACTAAATAAACAGAGCACAAGCTTGGTTCCGAAACAGCGGCTGCAGTAAGTGGTTTATACTTTATACATACATAAGTCAATCCCTAACACTATCATCTATTAGTTAATCTATTTCCGTAGACCAATTTATTATAAAAATTAATGCAGGATATGCTAAGATTATAAAAAATGTTTTCAGTATCCGCATATGTCTGCCTTGTTTGGTAGAAGTTCAATGGTAATCAACAACCATTAACTTTGTGATCGATCGTTAACTATCGCGCCCAACTCTGCCGATAAGCAGTGTACACATTTTGTATTTGAGCATGTGTAATTTAATTTAACACTACTTTCTGTAAGATTGATAAGAGCTAGAATCAGGCTTGAGAAACATTATACTGGAAAATTTGATTTGCAAGCTTATTCAAAAATTGTTATAACTTAATGACATGGAGAAACCAATGCAAATGTCTCGCCAACCAATGCTCAGAATAACAATTTATTTCACATTTGTTTTGAACGGTGTCTATTTACAAATGAAACTGGAAGGTAAAAAGCTCCAGATATTTTCCGCACGCGGCTATTCCAGTACTTCATTCAAAATTTCTTTTATTGTCTATAGTTCTGTTTATAATTTTTTATATAAACTGTGTGGGCCAAATTGAACACACTAATTAAATATTTTACATTCTAAGTATCAATTCTCTGTAATAAAAACACACTAATTAAATATTTTACATTCTAAGTATCAATTCTCTGTAACGAAACCAATTATTTTTGTTTTTTTTTTACATTCAAACCATAGAAACTTAATAATTCTTAAGTGACAGCATTTTGTTTACATTTTGCATAACTAGTAATTTTTTGTGTATTACATTATATGTTTAATATATTTAGAGTAATATGTAGAAAATAGCAGATACAATTATTATTATAGTTAATAAATAAAACTAATAAGTGTTTCAATCCATTAGTTTTTGAGTTAGTTCTCAAATTGTAAGTTTAGATAATATTCAATATTGTTAACTACATACAATATAATTCCTCGAACTATTTATTTTTACGTATAAAAAATATAAATTAATTTCACTAGAAAGCACTAAATCACAGATATATCTGAAAAAAATAAAATAAAATTATAGAAATATATTTGAATACGAAAAAAATAAAATTTAATGAGAAAATTAAAAATGGCATCTACCGCATCAAAATACTATTCACGTTTGTTTACCAAAAAATATTTGTTTTTTCTATTCCCTTTTAATTTTTCTTAAGTTTGACCGAAAAATTTCGCATCCCTAATTTTTTTTCAGTGACAGATGAAATTTAACGAGGTTTCGTTGAATTTTTTACGTTGCGTTATTTTTTCCATGGGCGAATACACAGAAATGCCATTTATCGCACTCTTAATTTTTTTTACGTTAATTTCCTAATTTTTTTTAAGTCATCCCTGGTTACCACTTAACACACCAACACAATAAGGAAGGAATAAATAGGAAAAGTCATAGAAATGCTTAGAGGTGGATAAAATACAACCAAATATCAGCTACATATAATTTTAGATAAACGATATCTTGTGCCAGTATTTTTCAACCTTAGGAATGGTGCAAGCGGATATATTTTCAGTCAATATGTATCTTTTTAATTCGATCAAACGTAATCGTCCCATATGCGGTTTGGAGATTAGGTTTTAGGTTTGACCTGAACCGTCCAATAATTCCTAATTCTTCGGAATTATCGCAAATTTGCCCTTAAATACATCTTTTCGGATAACTAATAATGTCATATAATATCTATACGATAAAAAATTGAGAGACATCATAGTCACAGCCCAACCATTAACTCTAAAATGGAAATCAAACAAAAATATCGAATCTTATTACTAAAATGAAATCAAATACCACAAACATCATTTGTAAAAAAAGAAAGAAGAATCGAAAATACTTATGTGCTGAGATGTTCTATGATCACTTCGATTCGCTTCGATAGACATTGGTGTCTCGTTTTTCACGAACAAAATTGTATTCTATTTCGCAATTTATATTGTGATTGTGCCTACTCGATTCTATTTCTATAAATTTATTCGATAAAATATCACCAATATTTTTATTTTCAATGGCAAGTGAAAAGACGAAAAAGAGATAGTTTGCAAATTTATTCTAACAGGCTGAGATCGTAATAAACAAAACGTAATTGAGCACAATTTTGTTCGTAAAAAAAGAGACACAAATGTCTATCGAAGCGCATCGAAGTGATGATAGAACATCCTAGCAATGATATTTCCCATGTCATAAGTAGTTGGGTTGGTGCATTCTATTGTTTATACAATCTATTGATACAAATGCCAATGAAAAATCTATAGTAGCTATATTAATATGTAATCTGTTTTGTTTAAACTGTACCCGGTAAACCACGCCGGCAGTTTTTAAATATGCGGCAGTTTTACGGCAACCGAAAAGTAGTCGATACGGCAGACAGCCGTAATGTCTGATTTTCGACAGTTAAATGGCAGTCGACGGGTCTACTATTCGCCATCAAACGAAATCCAAACGGAACGGCTGCCGAATGGCAGTCGGTAACGACTGTTATTAGGCAGCAAACGAAAACCAAACTGAATAGCTGCCGAATGACACTCGGCAAAGTGTGTTTTTCGGCAGCAAACGAAAACCAACCGGAAGGGGTGCCGAATGGCAGTCGGCAAAGTATGTGTTTCGGCAGAAAACGAAAACCAAACGGAACGGCTGCTGAATGGCACTCGGCAAGGTCTATGTCTCGGCAGCAAACGAAATTCAAACGGAACGGCTGCCGAATGGCACTCGGCAAAGTGTGTTTTTCGGCAGCAAACGAATCCCAACCGGAAGGAGTGCCGATTGGCAGTCGACAAAGTCTGTGTTTCGGCAGCAAACGAAAACCAATCTGAAGGGGTGCCGAATGGCTGTTGGAAAGTGTGTTTTTCGGCAGCAAATGAAGACCAACCGGAAGTGGTGCCGAATGGCAGTCGACAAAGTCTGTTTTTCGGCAGCAAACGAAAACCAAACGGAACGGCTGCTGAATGGCACCCGGCAAGTTCTATGTCTCGGCAGCAAACGAAAACCAATTTGAAGGGGTGCCGAATGGCTGTTGGAAAGTGTGTTTTTCGGCAGCAAATGAAGACCAACCGGAAGTGGTGCCGAATGGCAGTCGACAAAGTCTGTGTTTCGGCAGCAAACGAAAACCAAACGGAACGGCTGCTGAATGGCACCCGGCAAAGTCTGTGTTTCGGCAACAAACGGATACCAAGCGGAACGGGTGCCCAATGGCAGTCGACAAGTCTGCGATATGGCCAATGACAGACTGAGAGTATACATAGAACATACCATACAACAATTTCTCTATAAAGAGATTTTTTGTATCACGGTACATACACATAAAATGCAATTTTTTGTTTTCTTTGTAACATTTTTCGTTCGTTTGCTTCATTTCCACAGCCGTACCCAAAATTATTCAGAATGTAAAAAATAAATTAGATGATATTATGTATTAGCTAATTGTTTTTTTTTTTGGTACGGCTGTAGAAACGACGTAATTTTTTTTAAAATAATATAAAACATTCATATAGCTTTACTTTTCTGTGATATACAATTTTTGTGACCCAGACCAACTAACTACTTTCCTCTTTCGTTTTCGTACTATTCTGTTGATCGCTGATCGGTCGTGTTTGTGTCCGTTACAAAAAAAATTGAAATAATGAAATAAATCAGTCTCTCGTGTTTGTAAAATTAGAAAAGGTACTTATGTACGAGTATACCAATTTTTCAAATAAGTTAATAAAAAAGTGATAAAAGTGTTTATTTTATATTTATTTAATAAAGTGATAAAAGTGTTTTAAGTTTTTTGTGCCCTAGGGTAAGATTAATAAGCGATTTTTATTTGTAAATTTGAGTATATACTGAAATAAATTTTTTTTTTATGATTTACCTTATCCGCCATTTTGATAATGGAAAAGTTTTTGGTAATAGTATATAAAACCGATTCAAACTAAACTATAATTAATTGCCAAATATTTTTTTAAAAAAATACTTATTCTTACTTAAAAAGAAAAGCCGTTTTATATATGTACTATGTATTACTAAAAAATTTCCCATTATCAAAATTACGCATTAGATATACTCGTACATCATAAAAATTTAATTATTATTGAAAATTATATAGAGATATATTATATGTACATAGTATTAATATAAGCACGCCCAAGAGCAAACTGGAAATTCATTATATAGACAAATTTACACAAAAATTGCTTATGGTTATTCTTAAAATTCAAAGGGGCTACTCAAACCAATGGGCTCTAACCTCTTGAAAGTTGTCTGAAAACTTTCGATTTTAGTATTGGATATATACCATTTAAAAATGTTTATTATTAAATATATTGTATTTAGTTTAACAATTTCTACAATTCTTTGTGACCAACAATTTTGCATTTTTATTATAGCCAACAAGAGAAGCTAATATGCCATTCAGAAAAGGTATACTACAGATCACGAGAAATGCTTACAGAAAGAGAATTCGTCGAAATATTAAAAAGGATTTATTTTATAAAATGTGGCGCACTAGAAATGTGCCGCTCGAGATTCAGCAATCTATGGAAGATTCAAGTGAAGATGAGCATGTTTCGAATTTATTTTATAAAATCCTTCGTAATAATGAGAACCATCATAATATCATTGAAGAATCAAGTGAAGATGAGGACATATTCATGTCAAACAGATCTTCGCTGGTCAACCCCGGGCAACAAACCGTTCCCAATCCTAATATAACTGTGGAAGATTCAATTCATTCGGAAAACGCTACACCAGCCAACTCCAATATTTATTTTCCGTCATTACAACCCATATTATATGCGGCATCTGATTTTAATTTTTTTAATTCAGAAAGATTTAATAATATTTCACAATTTATTATTCCCAACACGACCTCTAACGTTACCGAATACGTACAAAACTTCCTTCAAAAATTCATTTCTGAGTTTAATATTCCTAAAATTCATGTAAATGTCCTTCTTCAGTTTTTAAAACAATTTTTTCCGGATATACCGAAAGATTCAAGAACAATTCTGCACACACCTAGAATAACAAATATTATGAAAGTATCTCCTGGAATCTATACGCATTTAGACATTAGACATAGTTTAGATACTATTTTGTCCAATTTAGACATTATACCAGACCGTATAGAACTTGATTTTAATATCGACGGTGTCCCCATTTATAAAGATAGTGAAAAAAGTTTTTGGCTTATTCTATGTAAAATTCATAAGGTAGAAAATAGTGTGTTTGTTATTGGAATTTATTTAGGAATAAGCAAGCCAACATTTTTTTCAGAATTCGTGCGACCCTTTGTCGATGATTTAAAAACTCTTTTAATCAATTATGTTTTTAGGAATACAAACATTTTTATAACCATTCGTTCCTTTAACTGCGACGCGCCTGCTCGGTCATCTACATGTTTAACACGGCAATATAATTTTAAATCGGGTTGTCCTATGTGTGATGTGGTTGGTGTTTATTTAAATAATCGAATGACATTTTTTAGAACAACAAATACAGTTCTTCGAACTGACAAAACATTTAAAGAAAAGACGCATGTCAATTTTCATATTGCCGATAAGAATAAAGTTCCTCTGATATCACCATTAGAAGAATTGGGAATTGGTATGGTTTCCCAATTCCCAATTGATTATCTTCATTGTGTACTTTTGGGAGTTGTACGAAAATTATTAAATATGTGGTTTGGTAAGAAACCATTATTTCATCCAGACGTAAAGGGTGCAGTATCCAAAAAATTGCTATTTCTAGATAAATATATGCCAGTAGAATTTCAAAGGAGACCTCGTTCCTTGATACATATGAGTAAAGGGTCAGAATATAGAACTTTTTTATTGTATACAGGGCCTTTCGTATTACTGAATGAAATACCATATTCACACTATAAAAATTTCATGAAACTGCATCTAGCTATATTTATTCTCTGCGATCCCGTTCTATGTACTTTAAAAAACCAAACCGCTGAACGCATACTTCATCTTTTTTTACAAGAATTTGCAGAACTTTACGGAGAAGAACATGTCGTGCATAATGTACATTGTCTTCTACATTTGCCTCAATGTTCAAGAACATTTGGCTGCTTAGATGATTTTTCCACATTTCCATTCGAGAATTTTATGACTCCCGTTAAGAAACTAGTAAAAGGAAGATTTCCACTTCAAGAAGTATCCAACCGAATAAAAGAAATGATTTTTTCAAGTCATATTGAATCCGTAAAAAAATGTAATTCGAAAAAAACAAAAGTGACTCTAAGCAAGATGATATTTATTAATGAATACGAAGAATGTACTTATTTTGGTTACATATTAAATAGAAATTTTAAAAATAATTTTGTTCTAACTAAAACGAAAAATATTATTTCTATCCATAAATTTAAAAAAGAGGCTGATTCAATTTATGTTATAGGCAGTCAAATTCACCATCAAGGAAATTTTTTTGAATTACCAATTAAGTCATCTTCATTCAGTGTGTATAAATGTGGAAATCGTTGGAATTCAAAAATGCTTATCATTAATATAACAGAACTGGAAAGAAAGCTTTTCTTGCTATGTTCTAAT
The DNA here is from genome assembly GCA_951394425.1 of Tipula unca. Classification (NCBI taxonomy): domain Eukaryota; kingdom Metazoa; phylum Arthropoda; class Insecta; order Diptera; family Tipulidae; genus Tipula; species Tipula unca. Next base: position 105,655,990 of record OX596382.1, on the reverse strand, counting down.
GATGATCCAAATGAGCTTGTGTTTTATCCAATGAATCAATTTGAATGCCGAATACCAGAAGGGTTATGTGTGGATTAAGTTTCTCAATAGTTACGTAAAGAGGGAGAGTTTGATATACAATTATTTTTTTCCCATGAAATTACTTCTCGTTTTTCATCAATACAAATAACATTTTAAATTTCCAGAGTTTTTAAAAATGATCGATAAAAAATCGATGTACATTTTAAAAATAATGAGTCAGTCGATTTAATCTCCCTCACAAAAAAAAAAAGAAGATTCGTATATACGAATTCTAGCTTGCCCAGGACAAGCAAGCTACTATATATAGCAGCTTGCTTGTTCTGGGCAAGCTAGAATTGCTTATCATAAATACATACAAATTTCATTCTACTTTTCCTATTTTATATATTGAAAACTAAATTAATAAAATAAATGGAAAGTGCTTTCTTTATTACAGGTTTACATATATTCGTTTTTATTGTGAATTTCAATTATAAATAATTAAAAATGTTCGCAATTGTGGAATTTTTAGAGGAACATAGTGTTTCTGTTGTTTGCGAGTCATGGCTACAAGAAGGTTCCAACAATTGTTTCTATCCACGGGTATTAAAAAACGTGAAGAAATATTTATTGCAAGGCCGAGTTCCTGATGAAAAATTTAAACGCTACAGGATCAAATTATTATGTGGAAATATAGGTAATTAAACAGTATTTATAGTTTATATATTGCGTATCCTTCAACAGATACCGCCAGTATATAAAATGTCTCTCTAATTTCAAGGCATACTAATATTGATATTACTTATAGAAAATTACGAGCTCGCGCTTGAAAAGGAAAAGGAACGATCAGAGAAAGGAGATACCTCTGCACAGGAAGAAACACATCGAATGAATTTGAAGGCTCGACAACATCCGCTCGAGAAACATGTAGAGCAAGGGGATACAGATTTGAACAAATATTTTGAATCGGAATCGGTGAATAGAACTCAAAGTAAAAATCAACCAAAAAATGGGAATTTATCCAAAAATTTTGTTCCTTCTACATCCAAAAATGCTGTTCCTACTACTTCTCGGTCCAAAAGTGCTACCAAAAATGCTACCAAACCTAACGGACATCAGCCACTAGACGAATCAGAAGATGAAACTGAAACGTTATCCGGAAATAGATCATCATCCAATTCAGACAAATCTTCAGAGTCAGAAGCTGAAATTCGCAATAATACAAACAAATCATCGTAAGTATATATAATTCATAATTATAAAATGTTTAGTGTTATTTGTGCAACCGCCACTAGATGGGGAATTTATCTGTAACGTTTTTTATAAACAGAGCTCTTTTAAAAATGTTACTCACACCGAATTTCCACGAGCATGACGAGCAACTAGCAACCTCCAACCAGTTGTTAGTAATTTTTATGGAAGTAAATTTTACCAAATATTGATTGCCATCTCTCGTCATTGATTTGATTGGCAAAAAAAAAAGTTTGGAGGTTAGTTGCTAGTCGCTGCCCATGTAAATTCGGTTTCATATATTTATACCGGACGTTTTAACTGGTTAAGTTCTATTTTCAGAACAATAGTGAATGCTGATGTACAAAATATAAAAGATATGTTAAACATATTGATAAACAAACAAAAAGAGACATCTAAAGATGTCATTGAAATAAAAGTAACTCAAAATGCTTTGCTAGAAGCAATTGCAGAAATAAAATTGCTCCTGCCAAATAAAAATTACATTGTAAATCCCAGTTTCATCGCGGCAAAGAACCTTTCCAGTATACAACAGCTCGATGAAACTGACAAAAAATTGGGAAGCGATATAGTTTATGCGCAATCGATGGTATGTTTTTTACATAAATAATTTCAGAAAGGTTTATTTAAATATATCTATATATATAAATATATATATATATTTTAGATTGGTGCCTACCTCCCTACAACCTGCAGAGGCCACGCGAAGAAAGAAGTCAATGGAAAGGTAAAAAGCATTTTAGTTACTTTAATAAACCAACAAACCCTACTAAAATTTGGCTGGACAGCACACAAAGGTAATTTTATTAATTATATTAGTTGGAACTAGTCTCTGTTGTGTTTTTTACTCAAAGAATTAAAATTTTAAAAAATACCTTTCTATATAATAATAAAAGGCATCTTTCTATATAATAATAGACTACTTTAGTTGGTAACGCATATGAAGTTTTTTTCATTTTGGCATGGATATATGATGATATTTTTGTAGAGGGATTCTAACATTTGTCGCTTTATAATTTTGGTAAACAAAAAAAATAAGATTAAAATGCGGTGTGAAAAAAGTTTTGTGAGCCGCCCATTTTTGATATTCTTGTATATTATTATTGATATTATTGAAAATTATTGGAGATTGAAACATTTTATTTAAGCGGTCCAAAGTTTCGGGTACATTTTCTTTTAAACATAAAAAATCGGATAAATTAAATTCGGAAATATCAATTATTAAGCACGAATTAATTTATAAACTTAAAAAAATTATAAAACTATATTTGTCTTGTCAATTATGCCCCATAGAGTAACTCATTTAACAAAACAATTCCTAAACTAACAATTCTGCTAAAGCTTTTCACATAAAATTTCTTAGCCAATATTCGTGCAATGTATCTATAACGAATCTAAAAAGATAGTAGTAAAAATTGGAAAATCTTCCCCTACTATAAAAAAAAATGCAAATAAATTGTTAATTAAAACTTTGTTTTTCAGATCTAGCTACATTTCAAAAATACGCCAATATTATAAACTGGATGTTGGATGTAATAAATGCATCGAATAATGCACATTTGACAAACATCGAGCAAGTCCGTGTAGCAGTTCATGATTTTTTTAGAAGAATCCACGAAAAAAAAATAATTATAAAAAGCCATGGGGATGAGAGCGAAAAATTAAATTAAATTTATAATTACTTTTTTATTGATTGATTTTTATTTAAATAAATGCAAATGAATTGAAATTCGGTAAATGGTTATTTTAATATAAAACATATAACGACAGCCAAATATTATCTGCCGTGTCTGCCAATTTTCATCCGTTATGTCCGCCAAATGTCATCAGTTGTGTCCCCCAAATGGTATCCGCCATTTCCGCAAATAGGCATCCGCTGTGTCCGCCAAATGTCATCCACCATATCCTCCAATAGGCATCCGCTGTGTCCGCCAAATGTATGCCGCTATGTTCGCCAATAGGCATCCGTTGTATCCGCCAATAGGCATCCGCCATGTTCGCCAAGTGTCACTCGCCATGTCCGCCAAATGTCATCCGCCATGTCTGTCAAATGACATCCGCCATATCTGCCAAATAGCAACTGTCGTGTATGCATTATGGCATACATACGGAGGGACTAGGCATGCCAAATGGCATACACTCGGCATGCCAAAGGCAGCCGGTTTGATCTGCCGACGGCAGCCGTGAATTGCCAAAAACCTGCCCGAAAATGTACTTTGTGTTTACCGGGGTACTAATACTAACCCATACAATTTTGAGATAACTATAACATCCAAATTAATTAAACTGAACACAAGCGTCGATGTAAGCAGTTGAGTATTTATATGGAAAAGAATATTCAATTAAAATAAAACATTGTTATGATAAACTGCGGTCAAGCAACATCTAATGTACGACTGTACGAGTATGTAAAATAGTTTTATTTAAAACGTGCTGTGCCTACATTTTAGTTGTAAACGGGAAATACAACAGTGTGAAATAAAGTGATAAGCAAAACAAAAAAATAAATTCAATTTACTTATAATAAAAAAAGAAATTCAGATTATAATTACCATCGTTTTTATAGCAATAAGGCGTCGTTTATGCATTTTCCTATTTATTATGGTTAATTGGTACCATAAAAACCTGATAGTTTTATACTATTTTGCAGAAGGGTGATTATGCATTCTGTGCATAATAAATTTCCCAATTAAAGGAAATTTTCTGTCATAAATTAAGGTATATAATAGAAAACGATGCGTTTTCATTGAAAAGTTTTCATACGTAACCTGCTTTCAGTGTTCAACAATCTTTATTAGATTTTAGTAATCAAGAATATGTGAAACGAAGCAGACATCATGTTAATTTTTTTAATTTTAAATAAATATATTTTAAAATTTTGAGGAAATAATTAAATATTAATTATTTCAAGTGAACTAACATAAAATTTGTGGTTATACATATACATATATACATGTTAGTATTAATATAGTGATTAGAATTAATATATGTGTATATATTACGTCTATAATTTGCTGTTATAACGTCATATTGGTAAGAAATTATATTATTTTGATCATAACTAAATAGTAAATCTGTCGTCTCATTGCCAGTGGCCTAAGAAGATTTAGTAAGTTTTATATTTGTAATATCTTATCTAATCACATTATTGTTATCATGCTTTACTCATTCGGCCATGTCAATTTTGAATCTGATGATTGCCAAATCACTCAAATCGTAATGGATTTCGTGAACGTGAACACTTTGAACCTGTTATCTTATACCGCATTATTGCTTATGAACTTGAAGCAAGTTATCCTCATGTCATTATCACGCAGTCAATGGTCACTACAAAATGATGAAGCACATCTTGTCGATGAAGTACTTTCGGGCTATATAGTTGAGGTTATCTTGAACCACAACTAATCGATATTCATCAACAGTATGATTTCAACTATGACGAATGAATATTTTGATTGTTGCGGAGTTTGCCACCATTTCCATTTTGAATGTTATCCTATGCGTATTACGCAGTTATTCCTGATATTGTCAACAACATGTTTGAATTGTATATTTCATTTTAATGTAGATAATATCATGGCCAGCTATATTAATTTTGATAATAACAGTTTTTAAAGCCCATTACTGGCCCGGGCCCCTTGCTGTATCAACAATTTGGGTCCAGCGGTTTCGAATCTGAGTTCGGTTTTCATACTGTCTTAGACAATCTGAAGAAGCTAAATCATTCTCTACACCGTGGAGATGGTGCCTCTCCTTTCAAAGATCACTGAACAATTTGTGAACGATCTAGCGTATGTTACTTCCTGTATAATATCGGGGATCTTACAGAGCTTGGCAGGTACCATCTACTTCATGTTTTGGTCCGTAAATCACTCGCATGATTCTTCAATCAAATGTAAGGAGCCTTCTCGTACTCATCCGTCAGCGCCCAACTTTCACATCCATACATAACGACGGGCCTGATCAATGCTTTGTAAAGCTTCAGCTTCACGGCATTTGATAGGTGTTGATATTTTAGCAATGGTCTTAGAGGATACAAAGCACGACTACCAGCCGCTAGCCGCGCTTTAATATTCTCACCCTCAGTATTTATTTACTTTTTAGGATATTAAATATTTCTTATCTGAAACATAGGCGAAATTTATTTTGGCTAAATCCCGTCCTTTATACCGTTTTGTTACTAATGTTAAATTCTTTCGGTCCAAAAAAAGTGATGTACATCAAAAAAGTGGCAAAAAATTTTGCTATTTTTTTCGTTGCAAGTTCTTTCGGACACAAAAATAGCAAAAAATAGAAATGTGTAGCAAAAAATGAAAATGTCGATTTTTTCTCCCATTTTAACTAACACCAATACAAAATTATGTGTCAAATCGAAAATATAATATAAACAACGCCAAACGCCATTATTCAGTCGTGTTTTTCTTGTTGTTAATAAATTCGTGTCGATTTTTTTATAAAATAAAAGCTAATAATAATAAAGTTTTATTAATATTTATTTTAATAAATAAAGTTATTTTTATTAATACAAATTTTGTTGTGTTGGGTGTAAAATTGTGATAAATAAAACAACAACAACGCATCCAGTTGATGTAGTTAAATAGAAATGGGAGAATATACGACGATGTTTTCGACAGCGGATAACACGCATGAAATCTGAACATTTAACCGAATGTAATTGGCCATACTTCCCGTTCCTATTATTCCTTGTGAAACTAATCGATGAATCAATGTTTGTTAAGATCGAACTTGAAGAGCATTATAGAGAAATGTATGGCGTCGAATCATTTGAAGTTGATGCCGATGACATAATATTAAAGCCAAGTTCTCCTAATCGGCCGGTCACCAATCAAATATATGAGGATGCCGTGATTAAAAGCGAACCAGAAATAAGCTTGGATGATAATTTAGAAGAGATCGAAGCGACCTATGTTGAGACCTGTTGAGCTTTGTGGATGTGTTAAAATCGTTTGAATCTCAAAAGCAGCTTAATACAAACATTAAACTCCGAGCTATTGGATTATGATAAAATCGATGCCATTGAAATGAATGATATCTAGTATCCCCGAGATTCATGTGAAGCTATATTCCTGGCGAGTTTATATCCATACTTAAAAATTGTTCCAGACTATAGAAAGCTGACGGTCCGTTCGAAAATCACCGATCTATTTAATAACGAGATTGATCCTGAATTTTCGGCTATCGAGGAATACATAGAAAATTAACATTTAATTATTTGCAATAATAATATCAGTTGTTTTGTTTATTAACACTTTTAAACTATAACAGTAAATTAACTTAAGTTTGATTGCGATTTTCTCTAACCATCGACAATAATTGCATCATTAAGACTGCTTGAACTTTATCCAGCGGATCCATAAATCCATGTTGCAGCCATTTTGGTATTGTCGTCCGGGCATGACTAAATCCTAATTTATTAGAAATATAATCAATTCCATAGGGTTCAATTGATTTCCCGACGAGTGACGAATGCAAACGAACTGTTGGTTCTAAGTGCTATGTTTTACAATTATCCACTTTATAAGATTATATCTGTGTCTGATGTATGCAAATGGTTTAGGGTTGAAGCACTGCCTTGATTTATTTTGCTAGACTTTTTTGCACCACCACTTCCATTTGACGATGATACTGACGTTAGATTACTATCATTCGTGCCTACAGATGAATGCGACGATGATAGATTTGTTGCCGAACTATTCGAACCTGTCACTTTGTCGTGATGTTGATGTTGGTGATGCATTGATGAAGGTATGTTGAGTAGGATTTGGAGAAGCTGAACGAGCTGTCTGGGTTGCTATCACCTTTTCTTTTTCTTTCATATATGAACTAATCAAATCATGCAGGAAGAAGAATGTGTCGGCATCTACTGATACAAAGATGTGGTCTTCAAATTCTGTGATGAAACTGCATTCAACGGCTGGTTTTTCTTCTGAAAATGTTATATCCCAACATTAATCAGATCGTATTAGTTAAATGTAATTAAATATAAATCTAATTTTAATTACATTATATATTTTCTAAATATGACTAAAAATGAAACTTACGTGATGAATCTGGTGTAACAGCCCCTTGTAAATGTTCCGTTTTTATGTTTAGGATCCTGTAGCTTGGGATGATGAGCCATATTCGAACTACCACGCACGCGTTCAATAGAATTCGTATTAATTTCTCGATCTCTTTCAATCACGGGGAAATTATCAATTCCATCAATATCACTTTTAATAAAAATGCACTTCAAAATTCGCTTTACTTTTTATGATGCCTGTCAAAGTGACAGCTAGACAGGTAACATAACCTCAAATAAATTAATATATTTTCCCTCTCTTTTTGATACACCAACACAGAGACAAAAAAATAGCAATTTTTTTTTAAGTTCTTTGGGACAAAAAAAAATTGATTTTTTTTCAATTCCCGAAAGAATTCGACATAATGATCATCTATCTTTGTATATATAGTATTTTAGAATAAAGTGCTACGTCATATCAATTTTGGCCTTGACCCAAATATAAACATATTACATACGTGGTTATAAACTTAATTCTATAGATGAAATTCAATCGGCTTTTAAAACAAATGTTTTCTCCGATAAATCCATTCGAAGGAACCCCGATTTATTTTATTTTTTTTAACTATCGAGCACAATTTTTCGCTAATCCTGAATTATTTAAGACAATTGATTTGAGTTGGATTTAAATTTAATTTTATATTATTTGTAAATTTATAAGTACATAATTATTGTGATTGATAATTAATTTTTATTTTATTTTTGGTTATTAGAATTTTCAGATGAACTCTTTCGATAACAATGAATAATCAGTTGAATACCACGCTAAATAAAAATATGTCAATCAAAGATAATCGAGAAAATACTCAACCGAATGTTTTGTACATAAATCGAGAAGAAGATCGCCTAAAAACGTACGATTCATGGACTAAAGAGGATGTGGATAAATATAAACTAGCCAAATATGGTTTTCGCTATAAGGGTCCGGAGGATACTGTGGAATGTGTATATTGTAAAGTTATGATTGCGGGTTGGGGATATGGGGATGATCCACTGAGGGAACACATACATTGGTCCCCAAGTTGTCCGTTTTTATTACATAAAGCGCCTGTAAATGTAGCAATAGAGCCCAATTTTGAGACTCAATTACCATCACCCGAATATTTTGTACCAATCGTGTATGATGCCGATGACCCAACTGATTTAAAGCAGCGGGCGACCCATAAAATTGTATTAACCGGACCAATTGCATCACGTCATCCCGCTTACATTTCTTATGAGAAACGAATACAAAGTTTTGCAAACTGGCCCAAATCCCTAAAACAAGATCCACGGGTTCTAAGCGAGGCTGGATTATTTTATTTAGGCAAAAGTGACCATGTAAAATGTTTTTCTTGCGGTGGTGCCCTACGCGATTGGGATCAAGACGATGATCCATGGCATGAGCATGCAAAACATTTTGGCCATTGCGACCATGTAAAACAATATAAAAGTGCCCAGTTTATTGAACAGGCTCAAAATCCAATGGAAGAAAGTGATATGGAGTCTGACGATGACAATGATGATTCGGTTAGTGACAAATTAGATATTGATGAAGAAATGAGCGCGTCAGACGATGATTCTACAACATCGGCTAAATGTAATATATGTGTGGTAAACGATTTAGATGCCATATTTCTACCATGTATGCATGTCTATACATGTGTGAAATGTGGTTTTTCAGTTACACATTGTCCTGTTTGTCGACAGAAAATAATTGATTTGAAAAAATGTTATTTAGGTCAGTTGTCCCAGATCAGAGAACAGTCAACGCAAGAGCTTGAATTTAACAAGCCAACAAGTAGTAAAATGTTTTCCGATCGTGCTTGTTTTATAGTATAATTGGTGATGGTTTGATAAACTATCTATAAAATGGGCAATTTCGTCGGATCTAATAACTTTAATGCATCATTTAAGACAAATAGTATTAGGGGTGGTTATCCCACTAGAGTCTTACAAAAATTGAGTGTAAATATTGTTTTTTCTTATTGTTCTGCAACAGTAACTAGAATAAGTTTAACATAACATTTAATTTTATTTGTAAATATTAAAATATAATTTGTTATTGGATTTTATAAAATATAAATATGTATTGTCAAATAAATTTAATTTAATAAAATCATAATAATTATGTTAATGCATAACATATTAACAGTAAAATTTCTATTTTGTAATAAAGGTAAAAACCACTAAAAAGCTTGACTATGCAGCAGTTGCCAACTGACATAAAATACTATTAGGGAAATGAGTGTAAATTTCCATAGTAAACTCGCGTTACTACATATTTCGTTTAAAATTACTAGTATAGTTTCGCTTTCAATGTATGCCAAGATTGCATTACATTTTTAACGAAATTAATAGGTGGCACTAAATATTTATTTTACAAATTGAATGGCATTATATTGACGATTGGAGAAGCGTCACGGATACCACATAGCGGCAACAGCTGCTCTTACATTTTATCAAAAGCAGCTACATTTATTTTATTTCAGCATACACAAACCAAAGTACTTGCGGTGGTCGATTAGATAGCAATTATAGGTGTATTTTGTTTAGAACAATTTAACTCTAATCCGTTCGGAGTTAATTTTTCTCAACAAAATAGATAACTTTTTTTTGAGTTAATTTGTTTTATGAGTTGGTAGTAGTTTTGAAAAATAGTTTTAAAAACAAATTCAAATAAATATTTAGCGATTGTTAATTGAAAAAATTGGTTATCATAATATAATGGAAAATACAAGAAAAATTTGATGAAACTGAAATTAACTAAACCTTGATAACCAATAAGTTGACGCATACGAAATGTCATTTAATTAGCAAAATGACAACCTTCGTAAGTAAAATTGAAGAAAAACAATTAAAAATGAACATCTGGTGTCCGGTATCATAATTAAAATCAGAATAAATTTAAATAACTCATGAAACATTTTGGAGTTATTTATCTCATGTCAGAGGTTAATCAGCGCAATTACTGTTGTAACAACCTCAATAGAATACACCTTATGTATTATACTCGTCTATTTTGTTTTTATTTCTTCCACGAGAGGCGTTTAAACAAATTTTAAAACAAAATGTAGATAATATTTTTTAGCACAACAACGTGATCAAAATGAAATGAAACTTAGGGCTTAGGCCGTGTGTCAATTAGTTAAAAAATGTAATAAAAATTAAAATTTTGGCAGAAAACTCAAATTTATTTTCGTTTCACCACAATAAAATGAACAAATAAATCGAAAAAGTTGATTTTCCTGTCAAAATTTTAATTTTCAACTATTTTTATAACCAATTGACACGGCCTTGTTTTCAATATTCGTCAATAGATGACAGTAATAAAATAAACCAAAAATGGTTTCGAAACACTGAATTTTATTCTAATTCGCAAACACACAATGTTGCCTTAGCAAACTGACATAAGCTTTACTTTAGACCCAGACAAGTAGGGCAACTAACTTACATTAATAGGCTTATAGTTGAAAACCTGCAACCTGCTTAAGGCATTCTGCGCATATAACTTCCCGAGCTAAAGCCATGCGATGGAGGTGAATCACAAACAAGATTCTTAGACCGAAAACATTCAACGCACGCCACATCTAGGAACTTAAGTAATACGTTGCAGAACAAGCAGTTCCTATAATGGAGATGTCTACAGAGGCGAGGAAAGGATGGACTTCACAGCAACAACCTTTGATTTATATAAATAAAAGATAATATTCCAATTAAAGTCATGTTAGTTAAGGGCAAGTCATGTTGCGGTAATGCTGGATGACCTAAACAAAGGGAAAGTTCTCTAATCTCTTCTATGGTTTTTAGTCATTATGATTTACTTGTTTAGCTACATTAATCCTGGCTTCATTGCAATGAGTAAAAGTCACAGTAGAGGAGATCGCACCATCCCTGAGTCGCCCAGCTCCGCCTTAATAATGCGGAACTTGAACATGAATTCTGATATGATAATGGTGCGATCAATAGCAAAATTTGTAGTGACATTAGTAATCGTTTGCAAAAATTCATGCAGGATAGTTTCACAAGATTTACCAACTCTGTAGGCATATTACTAAATGGGAGATAATGGTCTCTTTGAGGAAAGTCTAATAAGCCGAAATAACTTATAGGGTCAGTATGATTGGACTTTTCTTTTAGAACATCGCGATCGATCAGCTTATGAGCCACAGAAATCTTAGCTGGCTTAGCAGCTATATTATCCGAGTTGATAAATATGAGAACCAGGACAATGTACAAGAAGAAGCAGCTCACGAAACACTATTTGAACGGCCGAAGAGCTTCAAGTTACACATTTTTAACTAATCTGCCACAGATGGCGTATTAATTTCCTCACATAAGTTTAATAACGAAACTGTTTTATAATACTTTCTGTTATAAAGAAATCAGCTCGGAAGAATAATTGCCAATCGTGTAATATTCGAACTGCTCAAAAGGGAGTGTGATTTAGTGTCAGCGTTTTTACAGCTGATTCATACTATGTTGCGTGATAAATTGCTTAATTCATAGCATAGACGTGGAAATAAAACTTTGTTTGCGGTTCAGAGAAAAGCCCTAGAACGAGTTACTCTCTAGAACGCATTTCAACATTAAACTGGAACCAGTGATCCCGTTGAAGTATTTCTGATCAACTCGGAAGACAATCGGTTCCCTATTCGCCTCACGAGCTTGCAACAGACAACCTTTCTTTCTTCTATTGCTCTTTTCAGTCTACCGTTGAGGACTCTGATACATGGACATTTTGACAACCCAAGAATCCACGTCAGTATTTAGTGGTAACTATACCTATCCTAGTTGAGAACCTCAACATAAATCGAATAAGCATAATTCGGATTATAAACTTTATAGATTATGCGACAACAATCTTTATATTCAGAATTACCAAATACGTTTTAATTTGGTTCCCAGTTAAGTATATTACAGCATTTATTTTTGAATTAGCAAATCGCTGACCCATACAATTTTACAACCCAACTTCTAGTTAACCGAAATGAAAATAATGTTTCTTAAGGTGGGTTCGCGAGGTCGGATATATACCCTAGCCATTTACATCCGAGCTCTAAACCAATGAAACCATCTCAAATTCTCCGTTTGGAAAAATCTTCTTCTATCAAATGTCCCCTAACAAGAGGGCTATTAGACTTATATAGCGGAATCTTGCCCAAATCTCCGAGAGGCCTTGTTATTTAGTGTAAATGAAAAAAAAATTTTTTAGAAATAACTAAAACTGTAAGTAAGGAAGTGCTGAAAAACTCATTTCAAATCCTCCGTTTGGAAAAATCTTCTTCTATGAAATGTTCCCTAACAATAGGCTTATTAGACCTATATAGCGGAATCAATAGGGAACATTTCATAGCAGAAGATTTTTCCAAACGGAGGATTTGAAATGAATTTTTGTATATTTACTATAAATGAAAAAAAAATTAGAAATAACTCAAACTATAAGTAAAAAATGCTGGAAAGCCCATTTCAAATCCTCCGTTTGGAAAAGTCTTCTACTATGAATTGTTACCTAATGATAGGCCTATTAGACATATATAGCGGAATCTTGCCCAAATCTCCGAGAGTGCCTTTTTATTTGGTTTGTTTAATTCAAGAATGATTCTAACAAAAAATTATTCGTGTTTTTATTTGATTCCGATTAGAAAATTTATTTGGGTTTTTTCACCTATAATTTTTTTAAAAATTATTTTTATTGCTCGATTTTAATAATTGATTAAAATGTATAAAAGATTATGTCTACAAAATCGCGAATCCAAAAATTACAAATTTTTTCCAATAAGAATTGTATTTTGAGTGTATACAGATATATATTTTGTTAAGTTTTGTTTTTTGTTTGAAACTTCACTCCGATCTGACATTTTTATTTTCATTCATAACATTCCAACACCAAGTATTATTTTGTATAAAACAAAAAACATCTTATATGCAACTGATACTTCAAAAGATTTTATACAATTAAATAATTTATTGGAAAATATTTACAATGGAAATTCTTAATAATAATACTTACAACAGAACGTTGTACTCAAATATAATTATGTAAATTAGGATTAGCCTTAGCACTATACTTAGGATTTTGCTTTTCAGCATTTTACTTCCGTGGAATTCAATTTTTATTGTTTACCTTTTTCTTCCTTAGCCTACTATAGCAAAATGATAGCCGTCGAAAATAATGGGCGAATTGCACAGTAGGGTCCCAGGAGAACTAGCCAACATAACATTTCATCAACTTAATAATTTTCTGTCGACAAACAGGACATTTTGTAAATTAAAATGCACATTTAATACTTGTATAGACATGCATTCATGGTATAAATATGGCATCTAAATCGTTTAACCCATATATAATACAATTGCTCAATTTTGTATCCTCATTGTCTAACTCGCTCATTTCATCCTCATTGTCGAACTCGCTCATTTCATCCTCAATATCTATGCTGCCAGTTACCAAATCATCAGACGACGATTCGTCCGACTCCCTATCACTTTCTTCCATTGAATTTTGGGCCTGTTCGATAAATTGTTCACCTCTACATTGATTTACATAATCGCAATCGCCATAATGTCTTGCATGTTCATGCCATGTCGCGTAATGCACCACCGCAAGAAAAACATTTTACCTGATCACCTGTGCTTAAATAAAAAATTCAGCTTGGCTTAGAGCATGTGGAACTGGTTTTAGGAATTTGGGCTATACTTTTCAAAACATATTAATCGATTCTCATAGGAACAATAGTCGGGATGACGTGATGCAATCGGTCCAGATAATACAATTTTTTGTGTTGGTCGCTGCGCCACATCACTTGTATCATCGGCTTCATATGTAATGGGTACAAAATAGTCGGGTGATGGTATTTGAGTCTCAAAATTGGGTTCTATTGCTACATTTACAGGCGCGTTATGTAATAGAAACGGACAACTTGGAGACTAGTGTATATGTTCTCTCAGCGGATCATCACCGCGGTTCCATCCGTAATTACAACTTTACAATATACGCATTCTACAGCATCCTCCGGGCCTTTATAATAAAAACTATATTTGGCCAGTTTACGGTGGTCCACATCCTCTTTGGTCCAAGAACCAAATGTTTTTAAGCGATTTGTTTTTCATGATTCATGTACCCAGGGTAGCTGTAGGATTATTTTGTAAATCCTGAGGTATTAAACGCTCATATGTAAGTAATTCAAGTTGCCATTCATTGTGAACAAAAAGGTCCTGGTTTATCTGGAAATCATAACAAAGCCCACATCAAAAAAAATATTAACCGCCAATCATAATAATTATGTATCACAGATATTAGATTTGATTTATAATATTCCTAATTGGAAACAGTTCTAAAATAATAGTGCCACTATGCTTCAAATTTTTTTACGAGTTTTGCGTGCTTGGTGTATCTTTTATAACTGAACCTATAAGCTTTGATGTAATTGTATGCACGTGTTTTTTTTCCTAAACTTCGTCCAAATCTTACAATCGTTCTACACTGTTAATTTTTATTTATTCTAGAACAAATTGTTTTAATGATAGAATAATAAAAAATCAATAGTGTAGAGTAATTCTATGGTTTGGGAGATGTTTAGGAAAAACTTCACGAACAGCTTCATTTTTCAAGCAATGTAAATTATGAACACTTAAGCCATTTGCAATAATATAATAAAAGCTAGAAATAATATAGTTTCTTACCAAAGTGTTTTAACACCAAATTATTCACGAAATATTAGCTCTAATCACACTATTATTGTAACAGTAATATACACAACCAGAAAATTTAATAATTAATTTAATTTATGTTCGATCACCTGAAATTATTTCTTAAATTATTTACACAACAAAAAATATTAAACACGTATGTATGTCTGCTTCGTTTGACAGTTGCTCGAACACTGCAATTATTAATAAAAAATTGCTACTTATATTAAAAACGCCATCGTTTTTTGTTTTATGTGAGATTATTGGTCCACAGCATCCCGTAATTAGCGCATTTAGTATGCAAATAATGCATATAATCACCCTTGTGCAAATAATATAAAATAAAATGTTTTGCAATCAATTAAACTTAAGGTTTAGGAAAACGCATAAAACAACGCCTTATCGCTATAAAAACGACTATAAAGACAGTTTTCTGATAATTCTTAAATTTTAATATCTTTATATTACAGTCTAAAGAGTGTCATTTATAGTGGTTTGTTTTTCGAATTGACAACACTATTCCCAGCAACAGCCAATTTGACAGCTGACAGTTGATTTGTGCTCAGTTTGGTTTATCATTTCACCATGAAGAGACCTACGCCAGAATAACGGTTGCAAATTGTGTAAATTTATTTCCAAAATCATAGTTTAGTATGCGAAACTTACCGTGCACTACATCCACTTGACGGTCGACATAATCGTCCATCTGAGTGCATAGTGTGTGACATATCGATTCATTGAAGGTAACATATAAGATGAACGCAAAATTTCGCGTAATGGACCTTTGAGTTGGCCTCCAAGATCATGTGATTTAACATTTTTGGACTATTTTACGGCCATGCAGCTGAGCCAACAAGTGGTCGAAAATTGAACTTCCACATTGCGCTTTATTCGAGCTAGCCACGGCGCCCATATGCTCGAAATCATATTTACAGTGTGTAAATGGCATAAAATTATCTTTTCAATAAAGCCAATATCATGGCCATTGCCAGGACTCTATACAATTGTTCTTGAAAGATCTTGGCTAATTCCATAAGAGCTTGTTTCGCGAGTCTTCACGGTGGGGTAAGTAAAGAAATCAACTGGATAGAAAATAATTCCCAATTGATTAATATTCGTGGTGCATCAAATCGAGTGATTACCGTTAGTGTCACATCCATTCACAAGTAGATGTGCTTGTACTTACTCCACGGAATAAAATTAGTTTTATTGATTTGCAGCAGATTCTGTCATTATTGTAATTCATTCCGGAGACGGTGCCAAGAAGAAAGAAGTTTAAAACTTATATTGAAACTTTAGAACCATCGACTTCTCTATACCGTTTCTATTAGAACTTCCACTTCGAGAAGATAGGCATATTCGAGTTTATTTTGACAACAGCATTTACACACCAACTTGTTAAGTACGAAAACATGTTTTTAAATGGTTGAACATTTTATTTGCTCAAGGAGTTTATTTGCTCAAGGAGATTTATTCACATTAAAAATGCACAACCGACTGCTCATTATCAAATTCCCTTTTCGAATAAAATATATGTACCTATATCTTTTATTGATATTTTTATTTTCATCCAAGTATCATTTCGCACAAAACAACAAACTTCTGCTTATGCCACTACTTTATCTACTTAAATTTAACAGTCATTCTTACCTTTATTAAAAAACAGGTGTTTGACAATTTTTATAATAATATATATTTACAAATAATAAAACATTTGACTTAAAACTAAAAAACATGTACATTGTACATACATATATGTAAAATAGGATTATTCTTAACACCAGAGAGATCATTTTGCTTTTATGATTATGTTTTCCATCAACCACTTTACTTCTGTGGAATGTGAATAATAAATCATACCTGGAAGAACTACTTAGCCGAAATGACATTTTTTCAATTCAATTATTTTCTGTCGACAAACAGGACATTTTGCAAATGAAAATGCACATCTAATACATGTATAGACATGCATACATGGTATAAATATGGCATCTAAATCGTTTAACCCACATATAATGCATTTGTTCGAGTTTGAACCATCATTGCCTAATTCACTCATTTCTTCATCATTTGCTATGCTGCCATTTACCATTTCATCAGACAATGATTTGTCCGACTCCATATCACTTTCTTCCATTGGATTTTGGGCCTGTTCGATAAATTGTTCATCTTTACATTGCTTTACATGGTCGCAATGGCCATAATGTCTTGCATGTTCATGCCATGGTTCAGCGTCTTGATCCCAATCGCGTAATGCACCACCGCAAGAAAAACATTTAACCTGGTCACTGGTGCCTAAATAAAAAAATCCAGCCTCGCTTAGAGTATGTGGAATTTGTTTTAGGGATTTTGGCCACTTTCCAAAACTTATTAAACGATTCTCATAGGAACAATAGTCGGGATGACGCGATGCAACCGGTCCAGATAATACAATTTTTTCGGTTGGTCGTTGCGCCACATCATTTAGGTCATCGGCTTCATATATAATGGATATAAAATAGTCGGGTGATGGTAGTTGAGTTTCAAAATTTGGTTCTATTGCTACATTTACAGGCGCGTTATGTAATAGAAACGGACAACTTGGAGACCAGTGTATATGTTCTCTCAGCGGATCATCACCGCGGTCCCATCCAGCAATTACAACTTTACAATATACGCATTCTACAGCATCCTCCGGGCCCTTATAATAAAAACCATATTTGGCCAGGTTACGGCAGTTTACTTCCTCTTTGGTCCAAGAAACAAATGTTTTTAGGCGATCTTCTTCACGATTTAGGTACAGGGTAACTGCAGGATTTTTTTCTAAATCCTGAGATATTATATGTATGTAATTCAAGTTGCCATTCATTGTGAACAAAAGAGTCCTGGTTGGTTTATCTGGAAATTATAATAAAAAACGTCATAAACAATTGTTAATCGCCAGTCACAATAATTATGCTTTACAAATAAAATTAAATTAAAATCTTTGATTGAAATGTGATAAGATTCGAAAAATGGCTGAAACAAATCTAGTTGGAAACCAGATGCGAATCATTCATTGACATCAATATTATTTGTTTAATTAGTGCGAGAAGCTAATTGAGTTACTCGTAAATATGGATCTTCAAAATATTGAACTCATCAAATGTCACGTAGTCTGTGCTTCATAGATTTGATTTACAACATTATGCGTGGTCGATGCATCTTCTATAACCATAATTGAACCTATAACTTTTGTTGTAATTATATGCGCGGGAAGTTTTTCCTAAATTTATCCTAAATCTTACAATCGTTAATTACACAGATAATTTTTATTTATTCTAGAATAAACTGTTTTATTTATAGAATAAAAAAAAATAAAAAACAGTGTAGAGCAATTGTATGGTTTGGGAGATGTTTAGGAAAAACTTCACGTACAATTTAAATGTGATATTTAGATAAATTTTGGTCCCAAATGTGTTATAAATTAGTTATATTTCATAGGTTTTATTTTTCAAGCAACGTAAATGATTAAAACTTATACCATTTACAATAATATAATAAAAGTTATAGAAATAATATGGCTTCTTACCAAACTGTTAGGTATAATATCAAATTATTCACGAAATATTTATATATTTATTAGCTCTAAACACTAATATTTATAACTTCAAAATTTATGTTTTATCACTTTATACAGCAAAATATATTAAAGACGTAGTCTATATGCTTCGTTTGACGGTTGCTGTAATACTGAGTAATAATGAAAAACAATACTACTATACTAATATTGAAAACGCCATCGTTTTTTATTTTATGTGAGATTATTGGTCTCAAGCATCCCTTAATTAGCATATTTAGTATGCAAATAACGCGTATTTGATCGTCCTTGTGCAAGTAATATAAAATAAATGGTTGTTTTAGCATCAATTAAACGTAAGGGTTAGGAAAACGCATAAAACGATGCCTTATTGCCATAAAAACGACCGATATCGCGATTTTATTATAATTAACATTTTAAAATCTTTCTATAAATTCCATAAAAATTTCAAAGTGTCCGAATTTTACAGTTAAGAGACCCCCATACGATATTTTTGATAAATCTTGGAATACATTCATTTCTCGCATCCTAAACCCATTTTGTACTGTCGAAATTTTCAGAGAAATTTATGCTTTGGTGTGTAATCGGTTTCCTCTAGTTAAAATAAAGATTTTATTTTTTAATTTAAAAAGTTTAATTTTTTATTGTGATTGAAAGTAAATATAATTTTTTTTAAATCATACACGAATTTCTATTAAGATTTCAAAGTAATCGAACTTCTGAATTTGAGCTGATAAATGACGTGCAAATTCTATATGTTGTTGGCAAATCAGCAAAGCAAAAAGTAGTTCATTAAACCTCCCATCTTCCGTTTATTATTTTATTCGCACCTTTGGAACCCTTTGGAGGTACGATCATGCATATTTTTCTGGTAAGTTTACAGTTAGTTTCGTCTCTTTTCTTGGTTTTTTTACATTTTCATTACATAAGTATAAGAGCAATTAATCAATGTGTCAGTGGATGATGTTACTATTTCAATCGGATGTTCATTCTACCTAAGTAAATATAACCCACCGATATAATATGAAAAGACATCACATATACCATCAGTAACGGAAATTTCTGGTCGTACGGCATAAGAATATTGCCGGTTGCAAGCCCAAACTTTAGATTATTGAAACTATTTTACCATCGGTTCTGCGATGATAGCTTTTACTTTGACGAATGCGTGGTAAACATTAAAAAAACAACTTGATTGTTAACTTTCATATATTTGCATGTTATCCGAGGAAACCGACGACTTCACATTTAACGCTGTTGGATCATCAGTCAATGTCTTCTGATCTAGAAACAGTTCTTGTAAGACCGAGCTATTAAAATACGATTCACATGGTGCATGTGGTCGGCGATATAGTCTGTGATTCCCTCTATATCCGGCATTTGCATTCGTTTGAAAAGTTAAAACATGGCTGCTTTTAGTTAGTCGTGTTAAAACAGAGAATAAAATTTGATATGTTACAGATTACAGCCCATTTATTAAAAATAAAATTTGCGAAGGTATGTATGGTTGGAAAGTTTGCGTTTACCTTCTCAATTATGCGGTAGGTTTCGAATAATAATATTACAAAATATTCTATTTTTGATATTTAAATGAATCATTAACACTTTCACATTTGACTATTTACTATTTTTTTAGCATATAAATTAATTCATGCTCCCACTTGTTTCTTTAATTTTATTTGATAGCTTTCCCGTTTTATATAGAAATATATCAAACTACATTATCTATTATTTAATCAACCGAGTTTATCTAGTACATTGATTATTGTATATGAGTTAGATGATTAGACTTTTCAATTCGAGCTCAAAAGCTAAATGAAGCAGACGTAATATGTCTTTTTTTATAAATTTAAATAAACAATTATTTAAATACATAGTTCAAAGTGGCAAATTATAAATTTTAAGTTGTGATAGTGATTCGAGTTAATTTAAATATTTTGTGAATGATTGGTGTTAAAGTAAGTAATTAATGATGAATGTTTTTAAGAGATAATCACTAAATTTAGCACTGAAAGTCAAAATATGATGATAAATTGAATTTTTTGTGTTATTTAAGACAACATATAGCTATAGGCTAGGAAAACTATAATGCGTGACACGGATAGAAACACGAAGGAAATAGTGGCAACATAAGGTAGTTTATAAACGTCAATGTCAAAGTAATTATCTATATAGTTCGTGCCAAATGATGTTAAAAATTTTTTAAGATTGTTTCCCTCTTCTTTCATACAGTTTTTATATTTTTATTCCTATATTTACTGTTGAGAGAGAGAGTAGAGAAACCAACCAGTGCTAAATTATTTCAGTATAAATTATTAATATTTTGCTGTATACCTAACCTAATTGTAATCATTAATAATTTTATAATTATAATGATTATAAATACATATTTGAAATTAAATCGTCCAAAAAACGCATTTTTCGAATATCAGAAATAAAATAAAATGGCCGAATTTTGTTTTATGGTTCTTGCGATACCAAACAATGCAGTATGCAAAATTGGATGGACATAATTGTCGAGACAATTATAATTATTTTCTACAAAATATCAATTTTTTTTTTAAGTGGTTATTGAAGTGGTCGCTTTTTACGGTACACTTAGACCGGCGATTGGTCCGTTGTGATACCACATGTATATTCCATAAACCACACACACACACACACACATTCATTCATCTCATTCACCCATTCACACAAGTACAGTAGTGTACCACTTGCGCAATGCATACCCTGTGTGTAAAGTGACATGGGTCGGCCCATGAGTTGAGAGAAAATTAAATTCCAACGGTTAGAGTAACAATTGAATTACGATGAGGAATAATTTTATTTATTATCTCAGAAGTATTTTTTTTATTTCATTTTTTTGAGCCTTTTTTCATAGAAGCTATCCCCAGCCATTGAATTAGGTTCAATGTGACCTCGAATGGGAATAGATGTAAGAGTCTATTCCCATTCGAATAGAACAATAATCTTACTCCTGGCGTGACTCATATCAACTGATAATATATCAACAAAGAAGTATGTCATTTACAAATAATCTAGACCAAATATGCTACAACTAAATCGTGAAGAAGATCGTCTAAATCGTTCGATTCATGGATCAAAGAGGATGTGAACCACCGTAAACTGGTCAAATATGGTTTTTATTATAAGGGCCCGGAGGATGCTGTAGAATGCGTATATTGTAAATGTGTAATTGCAGAATGGAACCGCGATGATGATCCGCTGAGAACACATACATTTGTATCCAAGTTGTCCGTTTCTATTACATAGAGCACCTGTAAATGTAGCAATAGAGCCCAATTGAGACCAAACTACCATCACCTGACTATTTTGTAACCATTGAATATGAAGCTGATGACACAACTGTTGCGGCGGAGTGACCAACACAAAAAATTGTATTAACCGGACCGATTGCATCACGTCATCCCGACTATTGTTCGTACGAGAATCGATTAAAAAGTTTTGAAAAGTGGCCCAAACAACTAAAACAACAGCCACACGCTCTAAGCAGGATTTTTTTATTTAAGCACAGGTGATCAGGTAAACTGTTTTTCTTTCAGTGGTGCAGCACGCGACTGAGTTCAAGACGATGAACCATGGCATGAACATGCAAGACATTATGGCCATTGCGACTATGTAAATCAATGTATAGAGGTGAACAATTTATTGAACAGACTCAAAATTCAATGGAAGAAACTGATATGGAGTCGGGCGATGACGATAATGATTCGGTTAGTAACATATTAGATATTGATGATGAAATGAGCGAATCAGACGATGATGCTACAACATCGGCCAAATGTAATATATGTTTGGTAAACGATTTAGATGCTATATTTCTACCATGTATGCATTTCTATATACATGTGTGAAGTGTGGTTTTTCAGTTAAACATTGTCCTATTTGTCGACAGAAAATAATTGATTTGAAAAAATGTCATTTAGGTCAGTTGTCCCAGATCAGAGAACAGTCAACGCAAGAGCTTGAATTTAACCTGCAAACAATTAGTAAAACGTTTTCCGATCGTGCTTGTTTTATAGTATAATTGGTGTTGGTTTGAGAAACTATCTTTAAAATTAATGCAACATTTGAAACAAATAGTATTAGGGGGGGATATGTGTACATTTCCATAGTAAACTTTACTACATATTTCGTTGAAAATTATTAGTATAGTTTCGTTCTTAATTTTATTGCACTAGTATTTTTGGGAGCTATAAAAGATTTCTGAAGTGTCGAAAATAGCTCGAACTGATGGGAACTTTGTGTAGCCACCACATGGGAAATTTACGCTTTATGCTATGTAAGCAAAATTTAAATTCAAACTGGAAATATTAACTATGACAAGGGTTAAAACCTAGAATAAAATTTGATATGTTACATATTACAGTCCATTTATTAAAAATGTTTGTGTGGTTGGAAAGTGTGCGTTTCGCGTTCTCTATTATAATTTAGGTTTCGAATAAACAACTGCTAGCAAACCGACTATTTAATTTAATTTGATTACAAAATATTCTTTTTTTTTATATTTAAATGAATCATCATCACACATTTGATCACCCACTATTTTGTTAGCATATAAATTCATTCATTTCTGTAATTTTATTTGAGGGACTGCTCAGAAAATCGATAGATATTTACCATTTTATAGAGATCCAGATCTACAATATTTGTTAAAGAAGGCGCGAATCCAGATATTTCTGTTATGGGAGGCTATTTTACGAAGCACTTGTTTTTTCGAATCTGATAAGTTATAAAAAATAATATTGAGACATAATTTCAAATTAAATAAAACTTCCACGTGGTTGGCAATTACATTTGAGGAACTTTTTATACGTCAAAGTAAGGTACTATATAGTTCGTGTAAAATCATACTGGAAAAATGTGTACTATTGTTTTTCTGTTCTTTCATACAGGTTTTGTATTTTTATTTCTTGTACTTATCACTTTGCACGAACTATACGAATACATACCGCTATTAACGTACCCGGTTTACAACGTTTACAAGGTAAAGCCTCTATTCCATTGTGAAAAATTTGCTGTCAGCAAAACCAAAATGGGATAAAAATATAGATTTGCTGGTGGTGCGAAAGAAACAAAAAGTTTCATCAGCAAAATTTTACTGGAGAGAAAAATGTGTTTGTGTTGGTGTGTTGCCATAATTTATTATAGAAAAGTATCAAGTTGAGTATTTTTTATGGCAACATTTACACACATCGACATAAAAATTGTGTGCGGATACGAAATTTTTTTCACACACACATGTTTGGATATTTTTATGGTCAAATGTTATTTTTTTGTACATTTTTTTTTTAATATTTCAGACGTTATAATAACAAATTATTATTATTATTATTATTAATTATATTACAATAAACTATTTATTATGTAATAACATATGAATAAATGAATAAAATTATGTTCGCACTCTAGACATAAAAAAAATTATGAAATTTGTTGGTTATGTTACAGAAGATGTCAAAACGTAACCATAAAAGTTTCGCTATAAAATAAAAAATAAAAAAACTACTATCTCTGTCACACTAATGGAGTTTTTTCTTTTCTTTCTCCTTTCATTATGGCAACAAAAAAATGTTGGCAGTAAATTTTTCACAATGGAATAGAGGCTTAAATAACGTACGTTCTATTAGGTCCATAGAGTATCAAACCATTTTATTTCTACTATGGATCTAACGTTCACCCTGTCTGAATCGTACGCATCATATGGTCCCTTGAACGAACGTTGTAAGTGAGTTTCACTGTATTATACGAATCATTATTAAAAATGTGTTTAAAACGTTAAATAATTTTATAATTATGATTATTATTAATGCATATTTGAAATTAAATCGTCTAAAAATTGCTTATTTCGGTATTGCACGGTTTTTTTTTTTAATATAATCACCACTGAAAAAAATAAAATGGCCGAATTTATCTGTCAAAAAAAATTTCAATAAGTTGTTTTTAGTTATTATTTAATTTTTTATTACTGACGCTCAAAAACAAACTCAAGTTAACCAAGAATATGAAAAAAAAAAAATTATATGTCCTTGAGAATTTTTATATTTCATTTTTGTTTGTGAATTTATCGGTCAGCAACCAAATACGTAGGCAGCGATCATTATTTGGTTGCAAAGCTACGGTGGAAGTTTTCGTACAAGTCTGAGAACACAGCGAACCGCATGGAACGTTTTGACTGTGAAGGTCTGATAAATGAAGATCAAAACAAACGATATCAGGATCTTGTCAGAAACAACTTTGAGGGAGCTAATTACCAGTCTGACTGTGAGAACTCTGTCTGGGGGGCACTGATAACTTCGGTTGTCAGTGCTGCTCAACAGACTTTAGGTATAGTGAAAGTCAGACCCAAGAATGATTGGTTTGATGACGAGTGTCGTCTTGCAGTTGAGCAACAAAATATAGTCCATATAGTGAAGTGCAACAAAGTCTCACAATCGCGAGGAAAAACAAGGCTACTCTTACTAGGAGGGCAGCTAAGTGGATTTGTAAACGGAAAAAGCGAGAATGGTGGAAGGCCGAGGTTCTGAAACTACAAGAACTCAGTAATGAGCGCAGTTCACGTAATTTCTTTATAGGAATTACTGTACTCGACACATGGAAAAGTGAGAGTTATCGCGGTATAGCTCTCCTTTGCACGGGATACAAGTTACTGTCATACATTGAATTGGACAGAATCACTCCTCTAGTAAAGGGCTTGGTTGGTGACTATCAAGGAGGATTTCGTCCGAATCGATCAGTCACTGATCAGGTCTTTTCGCTGCGGATGATTCTATCTAAATATTATGAGACTTCCATCTCCGTAAATCAGGTGTTCCTGGATTTCCGGCAGGCCTATGACTCGATCAATCGAGAGAGTTTGTGGTCTACCCTGGAATACCTAGGAATGCCAACAAAATTGATACGACTGTGCAGGATGACAGTGACGTAGTCTCTGCTGTGTTAAAGTTGAGAACAGGCTATCGACAATTTTTGCAAATAACTCGGGTGTTCGGCAAGGAGATGCTCTGCCCCCGATACTCTTTAATTTCATGTTGGAGTACATCTTTCGTAAAACTGAAACACCTCAGCG
This sequence comes from Tipula unca, assembly GCA_951394425.1. Classification (NCBI taxonomy): domain Eukaryota; kingdom Metazoa; phylum Arthropoda; class Insecta; order Diptera; family Tipulidae; genus Tipula; species Tipula unca. Next base: position 105,630,337 of record OX596382.1, on the reverse strand, counting down.
CAACATCTTATATCGCCAGTCGAATCAGGTGCTTGCATATGCAGATGACATATGCGTGATTGGACAATAGCAACGGAGTGAAAGAAATACTTCCGCTTGTAGAGTTTTCAGCTTCAGTTGGACTTCAGATCAATGAGTCCAAAACAAAATAGCTGTTCTCTGGTTATAGGGATAATGGCACACCAGATTTTAGTAGCGGCCACCACACGTTTGAGGGAGTGAGGAGGTTCCAATATCTGGGGTCTCTTATCATTCACGATAACAGTGTGGGTGAGGATATTAAAGTGCGGCTGGCAGCTGGTAGTCGTGCTTTGTATCCTCTAAGGCCACTGCTAAAATCGAAACACTTATCAAGGGCCGTGAGACTGAAGCTTTACAATGCGTTGATCAGGCCCGTTGTTATGTTTGGATGTGAAAGTTGGCCGCTGACGGATGAGTACGAGAGATGGCTTCTTACATTTGACAGAAGAATCATTCGTGTGATTTAAGGCCCAAAACTCAAAATAGATGGTACCTACCGAACTCTGTACAATTTCGAAATCAGAGATCTGATGAAGATCCCCGATATTGTACATGAAGTAAGATCTCAGCGAGTGCGCTGGGTCGGTCACGTTCTGCGTGCTGATTCGGAACGAATTGTGTTCAGCGATGTCTGAAAGGAGAGCCACCATTTGGTAGGCGCAGAGGTCGTTGCAGGCGACGATGGCTCCACGATGTAGAGAACGACTTGGCCTCTTCAGATTGTCTTAGACAGTATGAAGACCATGCTCAGGATCGAAACCGTTGGAGCCAAATTGTTGACTCAGTAAGGAGCCAGTAATGGCCTTTAATACTGTTTATTATTATTTGTGTAAGTGCCTAGAAACCCGAGAAATACAAAAAAATTTGGTTGCAAAATGAATCCGCGGCAATAAAAGCGATTTTGTAGGTAAAGGAGGGAAATACGAAGAAAAAATCCGGATTCATGAGACCAAGTGTAAATACGTTCAATCAAACATGGGGAATTTGTTTTGTTCTTCCAATTTCTTGTGACCAAAAAACAATGAAGTGAGGTTAAATTCAATCGACAAAAGAATGCCAACCGAAAATTGTTCTTCCGAATATGTACACAATTATAATGATTTTCCCCAAAATATCCAAGTAGCCATTTTATTACCAATTATTTCGTATTTTAGTATACGATAATTATTTATTTCGAGCGGGTTTATTTTTAAATATTCGCAAAATAACAATAATGTTATCACGTAGGCATATTAGTAATTTACGCACTTTCTATCATTTCTAACAAAAATAATACATATTCCTATAATGATAATTAATCTTTAATCCACCGCGTGAATTCCATGCTGTGAAATGTGCGTATTCTAATGTTATAATTGCAAGTTGGGCCCGCGGCGATTATCCGCTGAGAGAACATAGACACATGTCTCCAAGATGTCCGTTTCTATTACATAAAGCGCCTGTAAACGTTGCAGTAGAACCAAATTTTGAGACTCAACTAACGTCACCCGAGTATTTTGTATACCTATCATTTATAAAGCCAATGACCTAATTGGTAGCGCAGCGCGCAACCTAATTGTATTAACCGAACCGATTGCAGCTCGCCATCCTGACTATTGTTCCCATGAGAATCGATTAATAAGTTTTGAAATCTGAAACCATAGACAATCATACTAGATTTCTCATTTGTACAAAAACAGAGGAGTACAGCAATCTTCTGATTTTTCCTATGTCATCGGTGTGTTGGTGCATTCTATTATTTACACTGTATACACTATGGAATATCAACAACACAACGATGGCATTGAAAATACTTTTTCTCGCTCATACGCAGTGCAAATAAACATATGAGAAATCTACATACTGTTTTGTCTATGCTGAAACGAATGACTACAAATCACGTTTTGCCTTGTTTATATTTCCGAATTTACGCATAATTTTGTGTTGGTGTTACTTAAAATGGAAGAATCAAATATTTTGCTAAATTTTGATCCGAAAGAATATGAAAAGTGATGTACATCAAAAAGCCGTCAAAATATTTTGCTAATTTTTTTGATGTACACGATACATCACTTTTGGTGGTACAATAGAACTCGACATTACTATAGATCAGCGATTTGTCTATAATTGTCTATAATGTATGTATATAAAACGGGAAATCACCTTAATTTACTCTAGGTTACATTTTTTTTTTTACAATTATGTATGTATTTCATTCAATTTTCAAAGCGAAATTTATCATTTGTGTCAGTTGTTTCGGTGAGTAAGGTTGGTTGTAAATATATTTTTATAAAATAATTTGTGTTGTGCATTAACATTTGGTTTTAGTGACTTTATGTGCAATATGTACATTTAAAATAACAATACAATATGTACATTTAAAATAAACGTTTACGTTGAATTTCTAATGCAGGCATATTCTCATTCGGTTTAAAGTATTTATTTAGATTTTGAGTTACTATAATATAATAAAATAATTGCATTTGATTAAAAATAGTTATACAATTAATAATTTTTAAGTGAAAATAAAAAAATAAAAATGTATTGCAATGAATGAATGGATGCTGCCGGTATGAATGTGTTAACATTTATTTTTGTACGATTAAACATTTTTAACGTGAAATGAAAAGTGAAAAGTCTTATATCTAGGCCGACCAGATATTTTCGGATGCAAAAGAATATGTTTTACTAAAATTAAATTTTTGAAGAATTCCAACCAAGCGACAAACAAGATTTGCAGTTCATACAGGCAATTATTTCATTCGTTATAAAATCAATCTCTCAACTGATCTCCGGTCCTATAAGCTGGTCAAAAATCATTATTTTATTTGAACTTTAGAGTGATCACTGTATTAGGTGTAGGAGTATGCATAAACAAGTTAACTTGACAATTGAAATTTTAAACAAAACTTAAACCATAGCTATGTAGTTTTAAATCTCGAATTAAAATTTAATTAATTTTTTTGGTGTATTTTTTCATAAATGTTTCAAAATCCAAAATATGTATTTCAAAAATTTCAGATTTGTTAAACTTAAAATTTTTTTTGAAGATAAACAAATTTTTAAAATTTAAATTGAATTCTGTGATAGTGTGATATATGATATATGTATGTAAATTTGACAAACCAAACATATTGAAGAACATTTATTATTGACATTTATTTTTAAATGTTAGCTGCCGTTTTAGAATTAGCTTTCGATTAGCTGCACATTTTGACAAATTTTATTTATGCTCTGAGAATTTCTACGGCAAAGGTTGATGACCACTTTCTACTGGATTCTAAGACTGTGTTCGAAACCTGTGATAAATATTTTTTAGTACAGAATTTTGACATTATTTGAGAATTATTCCCCTACATTCACAAATTTTTATTATGCCGTCCGAAATGTATAATAAATCTCCCCACCTTAAATGCCTCACCACGTTTAAACGTCAAATTTTTGTGAAAATGAACGCCATTATTCAGTTGTGTTTTTCTTGTAATAATAAATTCGTGTCGATATTTTTATAAAATAAAAACTAATTTAAATAAAGTTTTATTAATATTTATTATTATTTTTATTATAATAATTATTTTTATTATAATAATTATTTTTATTAATACAAATTTTGTTGTGTTCTGTGTAAAATTGTGTTTGTGATAAATAAAAAAATAAATTTGAAAGTGACGTTGAATTTTTTTTACAATAAAATGGATCCAGAAATAGAAATGCAAAACCAAGCATCAAAATATTCATCAAAATATTTATATACAACTAAAACCTATATTAATTAGTTTAAAAAAATGGCTAATGCTGAAACAGCCCAAGTAATAGCACTACCATTACCTCCGGCCCAGTATGTGAATTTATTTATTTATCACAGAGGAAAATATACGTAAAAATTGTGCAACGCGACCTCCACCACCCATCCATGAAACATACTCTATGTTTGGCAATTCGTTTAACAACGATGACACTATAATCAGACCTCTTGAAAGTCAAGAGTTCAAGCGATTAAATTCACAGCATTGTGATCGACGGAAAGAATTAAAGAAGCCGAATCATTCGTTATTTGTAAATTTCATGGATTTTACCAACCTACTCATTCACTTCCCGGACAGCCCGAGGCGAACAGAAAAGGTATGAAGGACTCCTTTAGTTTATATAAATCATGATCATATTTCTAAAAGTATATTTCATTTAGATTGAAGATTAAAATCTTCTATTCGTCCACATCCACCACCACCTGCTAAATGAATTTCCGCCACATCAGGCGCGTGAAACCTTTCGCGTCATTATGGAGATGCAAAAGAGGCAACGAGTTGAGACTGCTGAACGATTCCAAAGACATTTAGAGAAGGTGAGAGAGATTGTCAAAAATCCATTCGCAGCATTACCAGACAATATACATTTGGACAATAAACTCATGTTGCCTGATAATTTTCTCGATATGGTTAACGATTCACAGAATAATGGGGCGGGTGAAGATGGGATTTATCCTCACGACAGACTTATGTGCAGTATTGTAGATGATTTACTCTTATAATTAAATTAATAACATTAAATATATTAAATTTTTATTTATTGAAAAAATCATTTTTGTATATTCGAACTTTTATTTATTTTTATTTATCTTTTAATTATCTCATTTTATATTAATTCAGTGTGTGTGTTCATATAAATTATATACATATATGCTCGTATGTATATAAATAGTATCATCCCGCCAAAAACATCATAAAATTTCGATCCATCAGCCATTTTATATGTATACAAATTTTTTTCTATTGCTCGGCCTACAACACAATGATATAAATTATTCGTACGGATCTGTCAAAAATTATGATAGCGATAGACTATAATAATTTGGGTGTCTTGGGTTTTTGCATGCAAAAGTCAAAATTCTGTACTAAAAAATATTTATCACAGGTTTCGGACACAGTCTAAATTCGCTACCAATATTTTAGTACAGCACAACAATTACAGTGAATTTCTAGCTTAACTTGCAATGTTATACCCACCCCACACCCAGTTAAAATTTGAAACTCAAGTTTAGTGTCATTGTGTGGAGTGGTTGGTAAAAAATTCATTAGGCGGTTTATTAATTTAGTTATTTATTTATTATTTAGTTTCCACGAAATGAATGGCTAATATTTAAAAAGTTATTCTGATCTCACACATATTTGTGAAGGTACCATCTCAAAATATTTATAAATATTCCAAATGACCCGACCCGCTATTATGTACATATAATTGATGATTTGAGATGACTGATTGCCACCGGTATGATGTTTGCACTAAAATAAGCCGACTTGACGAATTATACATACATAGATGTGCATAGGTTCTCAGTCACATCTTCGGATTTATTAAGTGGACGCATTTAATACTTAAATTATGAAATAAAATGGTTAAAGCTGTGACGTTTGAATCGGAAGTCGAAGAGCAAACAATCCCAAGAGGATTTATAATATTTATATAATTTACGACGTTTTCATTAGTTAAAACAGAATCGACAGATTTTTAGAACATCACATTTAATTCTTCCGAATATCTAATATTTAAAATTTGCAAATTAATAAATTTTATTCGAAAATACCATTTCGTGGCTATATAGGAACGAAAAAATCGCATAACTTTCGATGAAGTGCATCTTTTAACTCCACTTTGAAATTCATATTATGAGTTCCGGTGGAGTGGAAATTATTTCCACTGTAATTTTTTGCATCTTAGGTTATCGGTGGAATTGTTTTTCATACAAATTTTCTCCGTTAAAAATATTTCAAAGGAGAACGGCGGAATTTTTAAAAAAAAATTATTTTATTTATTTTTGAAACATAATTTTTTTATATTTATGTTGTAATACGCTTGATCGTAGTATATGTATGCACATGATTATTGTTTAAATATGCAAACCAATAATTTTGTAGGAGGCGTAGGTGAGCTAAAATATAAATTCTCAGACAAAGCAATTTTCTTCAACGTGGGTATTAGCAGAACTGCGGTGGTATCATTTTAAAATTTGAATAGATGTCGAAAATAACCAGCGAAATGCATTTGGTACATAAAATTATTAACTCCCTATAATTTGTGAAAGTTAGTTAGCAAAAGCTAAATTACTACGGTAGCGAAGTTGATTAAAATTGGCCTCAAAAGGTCAATCCAAATATAAATCAAAAGGGTTATAAAAATAGATATGAGAACCCTGAACTCGGAGCCAATCATTTTGAAACTTGAATAAATTAAATGGTCCAGCCTTGATAAATCTATGCATATTCAGATTTCAGCGATATGAGTACGTTGGTTAAAAAAAGTTCATAATTATTCATCCATAACTATATATTGAAAACGTAAATTAATTAAAATAATGCTTGTTTGACGTCCTCAAAAACATTTTCGTCTGAATTCTTTCTGCGTCTTACCTCGCATCTTTCTGCCACTCCATTTTTACGAAAATAGCAAATTGCACATGAAGGTTTTCTGGTTTTATTATTTTAAGACTAATTCATTGACTGACATTCATGCTCATAGCTGATTTTTCAAAACATCTAAATGTTTTTTTTTATTCAAGGGACCAATTTTATATGTAAATCTGAGAATAAATGCACATGTTCAAAATTTGCATATATAAATAGAGATTAAATGGACTTAAATGGACCCCGTATATCTTCTTTAAATTTTCTATTCATTTCGCAAATTTCTTTTCGTTTGAAATTTTTTCTCCTCTTCAGAAATTAAAACCACTCCAATGTTATCCATTATAAATGGTTTTTACCAAGATATTATATATAAATATGGAATGATGCAAATCCGTCTTTACCATTTCTTGATGTATTTCTTCGATTCCGTTGACCGGCATGTGTTTCGTTGTCTAAGTGATTAAATCGTGTTGATTTTTCGACTTTTAATTAAACGTCATTTTTATAAATTACATAAAAATAAATTTAAAAAATTAATTGTGGATCAGTTATTTTTCATTTCCACACTTCAAACAAATAATTGTTTGGAAATAACTAATTATAAATAATAAAATAAGTATAATTAGTATATTAATATAATAATAACAATAATAATTCAATTAAAACAATTATCTACATAAATTAAATTCATGCCATAATAATAACAATAATTCAATTTAAAATTAAAAAAGATTACAGGCCAAAATCACAAAAAATTATATAATTATAAATTATCAATAATTAATTAAACGTAAATATTATATGCAATAATAAATACGTAAATAAAAATCACAAAAAATAATTCAATTAAAAAAATGATATACTTAAATTAAATTCATGCAATATTAAAGTAAAGTATAAATAAAATGTTAAACTTTTAAATGTTAAAATTTTATAAATTGGGAAACAGAAACTCAATTTGTAACATCGTTCATGTAGCCAAGAGAAGCACAGCGTTCTATCGATTTTGAAACCGTATGGGAAAAAAGTTGGGCGGCTAGTTTAACTTTTTGTCGACCTGCTCTTTCACCAGACAAATGAACTGGCGAAATTTTATGGCAAACTTTGAGATTATGGTACTTCTCTTATAGAATGGTTATTCAGGATTTCATTGTTGTACGTGCAACCATAATCCAAAAAGTTATTCCTAATAAGTGAATGAATGGGGAACATCAGCAAACACATAAACTTTTTCATCAGGATGAACTGGATTTGGAAAAGAAGCATTTTCGGTATGAATACCTAGTTCTTTCCAAAGGCTTGCTGGGCCGGGCCCTAGATCAGAAACTATCGCTACCACCCGAAAATTGATAGTTTCTAATGCAGTAATAATACTGAAAAGTGTTGACCTCGTCATCGGAGAATCAAAATTATAATAAACTAGTTGTTTCCAGTTTTTAAAGAGGCCTGGAAGCATTGCTACTTGAACGTATTTGGATGGAGCCATTGTCCTATCGATACGTTTATCATACTCATATGCCTCGGAAATTTTCATTTCATCGTATGATAAAACGGCTACTTTATCTGTAGGACTCAACTGTAATTCTTTAAGTAGCTGCACAACACTATTACAAATACCTGGCTCTACGTTGATAGCCATTCCCCACTTCTGAAGTGTGGAGACTGAAGGTGAGGGAAAACCAATAGAGAGATATTGCATATGATATATCCTCCAACTTGTACCGAATTGTTTTATGGGGTGTTTCGAGTTTTCTAATTAGCCCGGGAGTGAAATTTTTGAAAAATTGGTTTGGAGGTCTAAAATTTTTTTGGAAAGTTTTTGAAGTTTTTTTATTCAATTTTTGGTTTTCCTTTAATAATCGTTTATTTTGGCGTTCTAAATCTTTAAGATAGCCATTAGTTTGGATGCTAACAGAAAACTTAGCATGGTCAACAACCAGATCTATAAACAATTTACCCGAACTATTGGAGTTTTCATTTAATATTTGTGGAGCGTCCGATATTTGATCTGGCTGGTTAAGAATATACTCGAAGTTTGACGATTGAAAAAATGAGTCAACCATATTGTCATAATTGGAGCTTGGGAGATTTTGGGACGGTATTACTCCTTTTTTGAAACGGGTCTTTCTGTCAGTTTCGTAATCACTATCAGAAAAATGTAAGGAGCAAACCCTAGCGGTATCTAAATTAAAATTATCCTTCCGAAATGCTGCCTTCATCCATTGTGCTCGAACACTATCATTTATTGGGTACCTAAAAAAACCAAATTTTGGCGAGTTTGGGGGCAGACGTCGATTGCAACTGTTGCACCCGAAAATCGAACAATGTGGCATTTTGGAATATAAACCAAAAAAATTAAAACTATAACAATATAAAATTTTCACTTACTGATACTTCTGCAGATCTACAAAACGATTTTATTTTGTAATTTTAGATACTTAGACTGTGTCCGAAACCTGTGATAAAAAATCGTGAATGAGTTTTTGACAACTATTTTAATAATACCGAACACACCCCAATTATTCTAGTCAATTACTATGATAATTTTTGGCAGCTAAATAATAATTTGTCTGCGCATGTCCAACATTTGATTTGTTTGACACACATACGTATATGTCATCTTCTTTCGATTCAACAACATCCTGGTATTTAACCGTTGTTGTATGTGCACATAATAATAATACAGAACCATTAAAAGTATTATTGGATCCATTATTTTAATATTATATTAATTTTTGTAAATTTGAAATTTATTAGTTTTCACTTGTCACAAAAAATTTGAGGTTATGAAAACTAAAATTGACATATATAACGTAGGGAAAAACTTTTGTGGTGGGGAGATTTATCACACACTTCGGACAGCATAATAAAAAATTGTGAATGTAGGGGAATAATTATTAAAATAGTTGTCAAAAATTAATTCACGATTTGTTATCACAGGTTTCGGACACAGTCTTAATAAATCAACTAAAAAAAATTTATATGAAAAAAGTTACCTTGATCAAAAAAAAATCCTATCTTTCCCGCTGCACTGCACGTGTTGAACAATTTTCATTATGTTAAAATTTTAAAAACAAAGAGCACAAAGAAAAAACAACAAAAATACAATCAGATCAGATCATCATGATCAGGTAAAACAAAAGAGTACGAGAAGCAATAACAGAGAGATAGTGCAATAATAGAGAGATAAAACTAAAAAAAAAATATCGGTGCACCAACGTGTTTTTGTTCACTCCTAATTACTATATCTAATATTCTTATATCATGGTTTTGTTTACCATAAAAATTAACACAAAAAACATTTTATTTATTTAATCAACAATTACTAATTAATAAAATACATTAATTTTCGAATAGGAAAACTTTTCAAAATTCTACTGGAACTCATGATATGAATAATATTTCCACTGGAATTTGAGTTCCAGTGGAATCGGGTGGATATTGGTAAATATGATTTTTTATTCTTTTTGGAGAGGAGGAAAATGGGTTTTGCACGATATGTGGGACTGTCACCCACTAAAAACCTCCTATTTGCCAGACAAAATATCCACCCCGGAACTACTTTTGGTATTACGTCAAGATTGTGGCTCGTATATTGTCTTTCTACGTTTTTAAAATTGCCGACCTTTCTTTCTAGTTCTTCACGTCTTCTAGAAATTATGATAGAGGTGTTAGTGAGGAAATCATATTCCCCCTCCCCCTCCTCCCCGCTGATATAAATCTGTCTGTCGCTTGTAATTTTCCATCCCACTGTATTTTGCTTCTATTTCGATTATGCTTAGAATAAATACATACTATGTAAATTGAAGAACTGTTCAGCCTCCCAAGATATTTCGAGAGTAGATCTAGGTTACAAGACAATCCATCGCAGCAATTTGCTTTAAAACATAGTAACTTGAGTTATCATGTTTTTCTTTGAAATGGTCGAATTAACATTATAAATTAACATTAATTATGTCAACTTTGCGTATCTAACTGAAATATTCAGTTTTTGTAATAGGTAATACAAGTTAAGTAATAGGCGTTTTCAGAAATTGACCATAGTAACTTCACAGTAATTTTTATTTTCGTTTTATTAGTACTACAATTTTGGTAAAATTACTACAAGTTACCTCTCCGATACAAAAAATTAAAATAAATTTTGAACGCATTTGTTTGTTCGAAAAAAATTTGAAGATGCATTTTTAATAAAAAGTTAATCAAATTGCCATGTGTTTGATTTTGTTTACTAACAAAATTCAATCAAAATTTTGAGAAATACAATTGAATCCGACACAAAAACAACAGCACCGGCAACTAAATTTACTGTGAAATTAACGCACATGTTCGGAAATTGAATATTCAGATTTCACTGTGAAATTACCATGGTCAATTTCTGAAAACCGCTATTTAATATGTTTGTTAAGTTAATCAAATTCAATTTGAGGGAATCGCATATAAGCATATAAAAGCATAAATTAAAAATCAAGTTATTATTTTTTTAATAGACATTTTTAGCTCGCATATTTGCTGTTTATCAAAAGTAACATTTCATTTGACCAAGGGATTTGAATTTATTATACAGAATTCTTGTTGTGTTGGCAAATGAAATGTCACTAAAATGGATTTGGTATTTCAAATTTTAAAATTATTTACCCTGTGAAACTTGTATACATACACTCCGCACACATACATACTTACAAAAACGAAAAATATATGAGATATTTTCGGTTGATATGTACATATTTACAATTTTTTATATTAAAACAGGCTCGTTCTATTTCGCCAACCTATAAATTAAACTTATCTAAATCTTACCTTGTATTGTAACCAGTTTATTTCTTTTAATCATTCTTGATTACCTAAAGTTATTGAATTTAGAAATGTATAAAAAGTAATTACATTTTATTAATTAGTGAATAATATTCGGTATATGTATTTATGCATAATTGTTACGAATAAAGGTTACTTTATCTCAACGCTGTTCTCTTAAAATACAAACAAATAGCCTTGTTTTGAATAACATGTATAAACCGTAAATACAAAATATGCTTACGTAAAATAAAATAGAATACAAATACGCCTGTATGCGTAACATAAATTTCGTGTCGTTTTGATGCATCTTAACGCTTACACTCATACATTATAATATGTACTTCCACTTATTTTTTGAGTAATACCGTGTAGTTTCTAAAAACAACTATTGTGATTAAATATTAAAATGATATGAAACTACTATTGGTTTTAATATTTATCAATTCTGTTCTGAGTCACCCTATCAAGCCAAACTACAATTTATAACACATAGTAGAAAATATATTAGTGAGCGTTAGTATACATTCGACTTTCGCGTAGTCACGTAGTAGATGTTGAAAATTTTAAAATTAGTGATAATATTTCGTGTAAAACAATATTGGTAAGGTTTTAAATATTAATAATTTTATTTCATATTGTACATTACGAATTATAGCCAATTACTGTACATTCCAATTTTCTTTATTATTAATTAACTCTATTATACTCAATTTCACATATTCATCGTTTCTCATTTTTAATCTTATCGTAAAAAAATTGAATTTCCATACAGAGATAACGAAAATTGGCTTTAGTCGGGTTGCTTACACGATCGCTATAGCCTTCGGGAAACAATTATCAAAACTATTGTTTTTCTTGGCATTATTTGCTAGCCCTCACCATATAAATAGTCTTAGTTTAACAATATAGATCCCAACTAAAGCTCTTTATTGTTGTAGCCGTGACATCTGGTGGCTTCCTTTTCAGAGATTGTCATTGGCAGGAATGAAAAATTGAATTATAGTTGATTTTATTGATACTACTGTTATTTATGAATGTCTGAATAAAATAATAAATCAATGAGTTAGTAATTGGCATCCATAAAAACACTGACCTTTTGAAATTATTATTTAATTCACGAGTCTGTGGCCCAGCTATTTATGATTACGATATTTTAAACATCATAGTGAGTTTCCAAATTCCAAATGTCAATTATTACAAAGCCAACTAAATAATCCAATCTCGCAAACTTTATTTTTTTAAACTGTCTAATCGACTGTCACATTACATTAATCGTAGAAGCTAACATTTGACGTGGAATGAGATTTTTGGTCTCCAAAATTTGCAAGATAAATTTAGATGACTGCAGAATGCAATTTAGCTGCGGAATTTTCACATTTTCGAGTCTAAGGCTGGACCCAGGAGTGTGTTCATAAACTCTACATTGTAACAATATTGTTAACAATGACAGTTCTAAAGCGTTCATAAATTGCGATTGTAACAACAGCCATGTGCTTTTTGTTGTTCATAAACCCTAACCAAAATTTCCCCTTATTGTTAGAAACGTCATTCCCAACTCTACTCGATACTGCCTTTCTATACGTGAAAAGCATTTGTTATTTGATAAAATGAATAATTCCGGCCAAAAACACGCATCTAGGAAATAATAGTAATGGATATATTATATTTAATAATAACTTATATATATTATATACACATTAAGCATGTCTTGATTAAAAATTAATTATCCCATAAGAATTAATGTAATGTTTCGGGTAATTTTTTTGCAGTACATATGTTGTGTAATTATTAAATTATATCAATTGATTTTTCTTTTGACGTTTACAACAATATCGTTGTTAACTATATACGTAAATTAAACAATGCCGTTCGTAACAATATTGTTACAATGTAGAGTTTATGAACACACTCCTGATGTACTCTAGATAAATTTTGTTTGTAAATGAGGTTAACTAATTTCACTATACAATAAAATTGAAACAGTTGTTCTGCGCAGTTCCCAACGCCCATATATTAACCACAACTCGTACATATATTACTTTTTATTATAATTTATGTATATATGTTATAATTCTGTTTTTGTTTCTTTCATATAGAATCGTAACCAAGAAGACTGCACGATTTAAACGGATCCTCCAATAGTAACAAATAAATGTCACAAACGGTGGCAAATAATTCAAGTAGATGTACAGTGTGGAACATGATCGCCTACAAACGTTTGGCAAGTGGACAAAAGTTGAAATTAGTATATACGAATTAGCCAAGTTTGGCTGGTACTATACTGGATTTTTAGATTTAGTTAAGTGCGCGTTTTGTCGAGCCGAAAAATTGAACTGGATGATTGGTGATCATCCATTAACTATACACATACAAATATCCCCTGGTTGTCCACTCTTAATAAGAAAATCTCAAAATAGACCGTTACAAAAAGATTTTAACGAACTATTACCACCGCCATCCAGCATCGTAAAATTACCAAATGGCAAAGAAATAATTAAATTAATCGATACCTATATTGTATTACATCCTGACTTTCGATCGTATAACAGCCGTCTCTTAAGTTATAACGAATGGCCAAAAGCGATGAGACCAACACCGCACGAACTAAGTGATGCGGGATTTTTTTATTTGGGCAAAAGTGATCAGGTTAAATGTTTTTATTGTAGCGGTTTAATCGAAAATTGGGATTCAGATTGGGATGCATGGGAACAACATGTACATCGTTTCGAAAAATGTCAATATGTTCAATTGTGTAAATCGCCGGAATTTATTGAGTATGTGCGCGCGAAATTTTCAGGCGAATCACATCTAACGAAAAACAATAATATTGAGGAAGTGCGGACGCGGCACAACACAACGAATAATTCAGAGCAAAAATTCAGAAAACTATGCAATAAATGCCATACAATAGAACTAAATTCTATATTTATTCCGTGTATGCATATATACACGTGCATAAATTGTGGATCACAAGAGAAAAATTGTCCCGTGTGTCAACAAGAAATTAGTGAAATTAAAAAGTGTTTTATATACATATAAAATATACCAAATTATAACTGTAAGAAATCGATGGTCAATAAATTTAAACATAAGAATTACAATTAAAATATTCCAATTATCAATTACATCAAAATTAATCCTGACAATGTAAAAGAAGCTTATTCACACAACTTTGGACAGCCTGTGCTCTGTCATGTTTCAATTCGAAAACTACAAATGCTAGGAACTTGAATTGGTGTATGTATATACATAGATGCTATTGATAATAACCATAATATTCATATTGTTCATAACCATAATATTCATTTAGATATGTGATGGCTCTTGATAGGTATCTATAGGCTTTAGCAGTGGCCTTAGAGGATATAAATTAGGGCGGTGAGAATTACTGATGAATTTTCGGGAATTATCATTAACATCCAAAGAGCACACTGATTAATTACAATACACAATTGCCAATACCTATTTACTTTATGAATTTTATTATTTTACTTTTTTTTTTAGTGGTGATAGTATGATTACTATATTGGTCGACAGTCCTTTACTAATAATAATTATTATAATAAATAATTTTTGAAGTGTAAATTAATTTTTTAATTTAGACACAGTTATAATTATAATTATCTCAGGTTCATCCATTCACATCATAAAACATTCACTCATTTTTGAGTGTTTTTTCATGGTTTCCAATACTGCGAAATTCACATGGGCAGGCGATATCCCACCCTGTTTGTTTACCCGCCATTCAGGCTGTTCCTTATTCCAGACAAATATTTTTATCGCCATTCAAAAATACTCAAGGAGAAAAAATTGAGACAACGCACTAGAAGTAGAATGCGATAAAAAGAGTGAAGTGTTGGTTTGAGCCCACTAACATCTATGTAGTCCACAGTTGGAAAAGAGTATTTAAGAAATAAAAAATGGATGTATTTTAGAGCTCTTTTTTGAATTTCGCTTGTTAATTTTTTATTATAAAAAAGCTCTCGATTATTTAGCTCTCACCGTAGACAACACCTTGGCATCCTTTGATTTAATTTCAACCAGAACGACCAATATCGTATTTACAAAAGGATAAAAATACAAACCAATATAAATTGTATATACTAACGTATGCACAAGTATAATAGTTGTACCCGATGATCTGTTTGAGCACTATCATAATATGATTGAGGCAAAGGTCGTTAGTGACCATGGTACATTCTCACCTTAGACAAAACCATAATATCCTGAAGTCAGTCGTGTAAAATTTAAAATCAAAATGTTGTTCTTTAATTTTGAATTAAGTTGCTGAGTAGCAACGGCCATATATTAATTATAAATTGTACACTTGTGAATAATTTTAATTTAAAGAAACCGATGCGTATGTAGATCGTTTTTAATTTTCCGTTTCTCGGGTACACGAGTATGGATTTAAATCCTAGAATTCAAAATTCATTTTATGAAGTGGCGTACACGAGAATCGATTCAAATCCGATCTCTCTCCCAATCAAATCAATTAAAATCACAAAAAAACAGCCCCTTTTTCTCTTCTTGAAGCAGCGTACGCGAAAATGGATTTAAATCCTATAGGATTTAAAATTCCTAATACGAAGTTGAAAAGATTTCAACTCAAGAAGAGAAAAAGGCGTTTTTTGTGTCATTTTATAGTTGATTTGATTGGGATAGAAATCGGATTCCAGTTCCTACGATTTCAATTCATACTCGTGTACCCGATTTGGTGAAGAGGTGTTTTTTTTAACATTATAGTGAATTGGGAGAATAATCAGAATTTAATCCATACTGGTATAC
Organism: Tipula unca; assembly: GCA_951394425.1. Taxonomy (NCBI): domain Eukaryota; kingdom Metazoa; phylum Arthropoda; class Insecta; order Diptera; family Tipulidae; genus Tipula; species Tipula unca. The sequence goes on along the minus strand of OX596382.1, from coordinate 105,614,354 downwards.
CTATAGAACAAGGAAAATAACATAGACAAGGTTTGTGCGTTTACTTTTCAATATGAATAACTCGTATGCAAATGCAATGCAGCGTCAAAGTAAAAGTTGTTTTTCTTTCAATTTCAATCCCGGGCTTTCTTTTGTTTAGTCCCGAGATTTTGGGATTATAAAATAAATCGTGGTCTCGGATTGGAGATATTATAATTGAACATTAGTTTTGATCGAAACCAGATCATTGGTACCTTTGTTTATAATGAGGCCTCAGTGCATTGGATACGCCCATTTAAACGATAAATCAGAGTAATAGTAGATATAATTAATAATATTTCTATTTTAACCAATTTATTATTTTCGTATTGCAGAAGTTGCTTCAAAACTGTTTAATTAATTTTCAACCACAAAAACGACTGATATCGTTTTACCAAAAAAATTTAAAATTACAAAACGATTTCTTGCGATTTAATTTTATACTAACGTATATGTACAAGTGTTTCTGTTTTATTTTGTATATCATTCGTATCAATTCGATAATTGTTCGGAAGTTTCAAAGCTACGCTACGATTGGTGCAAATTTATTTTAAGTCCGAAAGAGAAATTAACGTAATTTCAAACCGAAGTTTCACGAATGCGATGACGCTCAGCAATTGATCTTGTAAATATTTTTAGTCGCAATCGCAACAGATACGCTATTCAAATTTCAAAAATAACCACAAAGTGAAACCAGTTTCGATGTATGTGATCATTTATGTACATAGAAATGATTTCACTTGCCATAGGGTGTATAAAAAAAGAGAATGAATAACTTGATCATATTTTGGAAAATTTGCAACGTTGCCACAATTCCTAATTCGATACTTTCATATTACAAAATTCTCTATCGTTGATTGTAGTGGTAATATCGACTCATAATCACAATGGAAATTAATATTAAACCACATTTTTAAATATAAATTCCATTTTTATCTGTAATAAAATTCCGCGACATTGTGCAAATTACAAATAAAATTCCCCTCTCGGACAGTTCATACTTTTTCATTGAATGATATAAGTGTCTATAAGATTAAAACTAAAATAAAACACATCACGTTCATGTGGAATTTTAATTTTTTATTTAAAATAAAACAAATAAAATTGTAAAATAGGAAAATTAAAACAATACAATTACCTTTTGAAATTATATTTTTTGTCAATTTCATTGTGTAAAGTTGTCAGGTTAAAAAATATCACTTTGAATATCTAATCGTTATATGTATATAACAGCTAATCTGGAACTATTCACAAACTACAGCACTCAACACTTTTAGAATAGAAATATAAGTCTAACCATACATTTACATTTATAATTAATAAGGAAAAATTAATTTTCATTTTGTTTCCATATTTACTGTTGTTTACTTTTTTTTTTAATATTTTTATATATATTTTTTAAATAGTACAATGCTTAAAAACTATCACTATATTATAAATAATTCATAATATATACAACATTAATTTAGTTATCTAAAATATGTAATTTATTAACATTTTATACACGAATATAATCGACTGAATTCATCATCTCTCTGCAAAAATAAAAATAAACAACATTGATTTAATACAAAATTACATTGAATCATTAATTGTTTTTATCATTACCTTATTGAACTAAGATTTTATTTTGCATATCCTGGATGTTGCATATTTTAGTGTGAAGGAATTTAAAAAAAAAATATTTTTATTTTTTATTATGATGATTGTAAAGGGAGGGTTTAATTTATTTGCGGAAAGATAAATGTTTGAATGAAAACCAAAATTTTATATGCTTACGATGATAAACTTCTACCAAATTCTTCGATCACCCATCACACTGATTCTACATATTATGTAGATACAGTGTGCCGGCAGCTTGAATTCCGTAATTATGTTTTCCCGTCATAATCTAGGACCAATTGTTTGAAATGGAGCACAAAAATAAAAATTTTGGTTTCCATTCGAACGTTTACTACCACATCTGATTTTTTTATTAAACATTTGTTCAAGAGAAATAAATCCTTTTGACTTCGGTAATTGGTTTCCGACAAACTGGGCACGAGTCCAGTGAGAAGGCACATGTAACACAAGCGATGATATGCATACATGGAAGTAATATTGCATTCATTTCATTATCGCAACATATTTTACATAATTTTGAATCATTTATACTGGTGTCTTCGTTTAGAACTTTGATTTCAGTTGGCTGAACCTGGACATTTGTACTACTATTGGTATTTTCACTTGTTTGTTGATCTTTGGTTTCGTGTTTCTCTTTCACCGATTGTATATATTGGGGTGATTTAACTTCATTTAAATAGGGACATTTATCGTACCACATGGCATGTTGTTCCCACGGTACATCATCTTCTTCCCAATCTTTAAGACCACCACCGCAACTAAAACATTTCACCTGATCCCCTTTACCCAAGTAAAAGAACCCAGCATCACTTAATTCGGCTGGTTTTTGTCGCATCGATTTTGGCCACTCCTCAAACGATTTTAACCGATCGCTAATTTTACGATAATCTGGATGATTCACCGTGTTGGTGGCAAATGATCGTGATCCCGAGAATTCATTTTCCGGATAAGAGTCTGGGCGATGCTCAACCGGAAAATGAATTCCAACTGTATCAACCGATACAGGTGGTATTGATCGTTCAAAACTCTCTTCGTCAATAGGTTGATTTGTGGTACGTTTGCGTTTTATGAGTGGACAATTAGGCGACCATCTTAAATGTTCTCGAAGTACATTATCTCCAACCTCCCAACTACCAATCTCAACCTTACAAAATGCACATTTCACATTATCGTCCGGACCACAATGGTAAAATCCGTACAATGCCAATTTCTCCTTAGCAATGTATGCTTTAGTCCAAGTATGAAAAGTTGCTAGTCGAGCCGCTTCAATATTCATTTGCTCAATCGACATTGGCAGTCTTGTCGGTTTATGTTCTGGATGAGGTAATCGGCGTGATGGATGTTGATGTTCGTCGGGTGTCAGATTATCCACAACAGTTGTTGATGGTACGACGAAGGTTCTTTGCACGGTAGCGGCCATTTTTTTTAACAATGTGCTATTATCATCTGTAAGCAAAAGAATAATATTAAAATTAACAAGATATTCGAATTGGAAAAAATGTTTTAATTAATTAATTACGCAACCATGACAATCCATGATCGAACACCAAACGTACAATAAATTATACTGCCATGGTTTTATCAATTATATAGAACATGTTATCAAAATTCATCTGAAAATTCCATACGTCAATGGCACTATCTAATCGGGGAAATTTATGGCAGTGTCATATCCTGTTGTTCGAATAAAGTTGTTGTTTGGCTAGATTCTTACAAAATATGTAATTTGAATAGACAGACGTCCTTGAACAAAACTGTAAACAATATGATTTATCTAAATTTGCGCAATTAATTGTTCTAGTTAGGCAATCATCTATGTAGTCATCAATTCTAAGAAACTTTAATTTTCGAGGCCTTGAATTATACATTTTTCGGAATTTACAAACTCTATATGTATTTTATAATAATATTATAATACATGGGTGGGGTATATAATCCATAATAATACTGCCATACTGTGTAATTTACGTCTGCCACGTAGAAAATAAAAGCCATTGTTCTAATTTGGTCATCTACACCCGAATAAATATAATACATCTGCCTTTTATAGAAATGTATTTTAAAACAACTTATCTAATCTATCTGAAATCTACATCTGCTAAATGTTTTATATTTTCTAGACTCGAATGCCACTCTGTTATATTTCCTCTCCTAAATACATCCATATTTATACTTTGCTTTGTAAACTCAGCTCTTTGTATACGAAATACGATGTATAATATAATCGCTATTGTTTTGTTGTTGTTATAAAAAGAAATCTTTTTGTAAATACATTTATGTGGCATTTTTGAACTCGTGAAGCATAACACAAAATAAAACAAGTTTCTCAACAAACAAATACTACATAAATTTTATTACTCAAGCTATACGATCTGTTTTGCACACCATACCACAGATAAAAAATAATTCACAGAAAATTGTATGAGCACACACAGGAAGTTGAAACGCCATATTTTATAAATATTTCAACAAACTCATAGTACATACAAATAATTTGTGTTAATTAGGTTTTTGTACAAAGGGTTTTAGAAACATTATAAGTAAAAAAAAATTTTTTTTTGAAAACACTCACAATATCTCTTAAATGCATAAAATAATACAACAAATTTATTAACTATAAATTGGTAGTTGATTAACGAAAATAATTCCAACTCCATTTTTTGATTTTACTGTACTTTACAAAAAAAAACAATATAAAATGTCGTAACATCTATTTAAATCGATTACATTTTTATTTATAAATTTTTTTATTATTTACCTAATTTAAAAATAAAAATGATATTATAATTAGTATTGTAATTAACTAAATGTAGTCAAATTAATTAAAATATTAATTATAATATAATTTTTAGTTTCACTTTAGAATTTATAAACTATACTAATAAAATGCTATCTCTTTTTTAGAGAATATGTTCCACTATTCACGATTTACTCAGTACTGAATGAAATATATACAGAAAACAGAATACAGTTTGAAACGTTCGCCTCTTTTAACTAAACTAGTGTTTGTTCTGTTTATTTATACACATACAAAATGTAGTCGTTGCGCTTATTGGTAAAACGATAGATGCCATTCACTGTAAATATAGAGACGTATTATTTATGTGTGCTATTTAAAATGCTAGATGCTACACGAATACGGCTCTGGAACTTCAAAGATAAATAAATCGATAACCAAAAGGTCATTTGATTACAATTATATGCATTGTATAAAAGATATACGTAATTAAGGACGGGAACCAGTTTTAAGGAATGCAGTTCAGTACAACTACCACTATAGTTAATATCTATGTTGAGATTGTTTGTGTTAATCTATAGTTTATGCTGGTATTTGAGAAATTCTAATTTTATATTTGAATTAGATAAAATTCCAATATAAACACTACAATTAACCGTTTAAAAACAATAATAAATAAAAGAGTTTAATATTTTTATTAAGACGTTATTATACTATACATAGAATTCATTGAATTCTTTCGAAAAACAGTGATGTAAATAAACAGGGTAATCAAATTTAACTGTCGTATTTGTGTAAATACACGCGATATAGCCGTGTACCAAACTAGAGAGTATTTGTCATGAAGAAATGTAGTTAATAATGTGTTATTCCCGTTTACATAATTTAGTGAAAAACTAAGAATACAATTTTAAAAAAGTTCAACATTTATGTACATAACATAAAAAACCATACGAATAACTAACAGCCACAATGATTTCATTCTACTTTTAAACTAGAAGAACGTTAGTTATTCGACATAAATAGATTATGTTACGACAATGAAGGTTTGGAGTAGAACCTGACTTGTTTAAGAAGTACCACTTTCAGCCTTAGTGTTAAAGTAAACATAAAGTCGAGAGCCGTATTAATAGCAAAGCTGTCATGGAATAGAAATTCAAAAGAAGTTTTAGAGCATCAATAACTTATTGAACGGATTGAGATTGCAGACGAACTTGCTAGAAACTAATCTTAACCTATTTGAAATGGTGAGTAAGACATTAAGTTAGATGCACAAGTGGGAGTGAGCCATAGCGTCTACCTAGAAATTCGACCATACTTCATGTAAAGAAATTTATTTCATTTTCAAAGCATAGAAAACACACGAATTCCTGACTTTCAGTAGATTGGAACTAAAAATGACAGTAAATTGATCGATTAATACACCCTTAAAAAAACATCTGAGTTTATTTGAGAATACAATTTGTCGCCTCTGTTTAGAAGAGGATTAAACGCCGGAACACGTACTATGACAAATGCGTATAAATAACCCGTATGCGTATACCATAAATTTAAACAATAATAAAATATATTTCGACGGGCCCTTAAAACAATTACACCATTAAAAGATATAAAATATATCATTTAGACTCTGGAGAACTATAAACTAAACTCGCGGAAATGTACTTGATTACAACTAATCAATTGTAAATTTGTATTAAAACAAAACACAATATAGAGCAATAATTGAGATGATCTAACCTTTTTGTTAAAATTCATTAAAATTACAAACATTTTAAAAGCGTGAAAGTGAAAATTTTCTTTCATAAATTTTGAATGCGGAAAAAACAAAAATCTTCAAATGCACGACCATTTCAGCCCTGTACTACAGTAAAAAAACACACTTATCTTTTTATGTATTGATATAAACCAAATTTCACTTCGCTCCCCAAAACCCAAAAACCAATTTATAATTTTGTGATAATAGAAAAGCGATAAGAAAAATATTATGTGAAACAGTACAATATTTGACTACAATGTACGTATAGCACATGTAAATGCATATACATAATCCTCTATTGAATTTTAATGGCACTTTGTGCCAGTTAACTTAGCTTATCAACTTTTAAATTGTGAAGTTAATTACTTAAATGTACGTACCTACAATATCTTTAACGTATACAATTATGAAACGTGACAAAATTCGCAAGATAAACGAAAGCAAGTTACCTTATTGGTGCAGTCTGAAACACTAAGAAATAAAAATTTCATTATTTAAATAATTATCTATACAATTTAATCTTATCTTATCTCATTATGAATAAAAATACAACGAACACAAAAATTGTTCATTACCCTAAATGGTTTCGTGTCCAAGGACCTCTCGGTTACATGCTGGATTAGAGTATCATACATTTTTTTCTAGGTAATGAAATGATTTATCTTCGAGAACGCTTTAACAATTAGGATTTACTGAAAACAAATCCAAATAATCTGAAATTTTTAAATTAGATAAGGAATTTGTGAAATGTAAACGTAGTTTAAATCATTTACGAGGAGAGTTCAATATAAGTTCGGTAAATTTAAAAATTTTGTATTTTTTTATTTTATTAAACTATTTATTCTACCGACAGAAACCAAATTTCATGCAAATTAATTGTTTCATTTAATTTCTGTGAGTGAGGATATCGAAATAAGAAATTGTTACGGAGAATCTAGCCCGTCTTATAAAATAATAAAGAATTGGGTTTTGGGTCCGTTTATTCAACCAAGCTAGAGAATCGCTGGAAGATAACCCCTCGCGGCGGAAGAGTTTAAGCTTCAACCATCTGCGGGATAGATAATGGCAACAATTTTGGGATGCTGGTGGAATTTTGATGATTGTTACCTACCTCATAAGACCACAATAAGGGCTTATTTTGCGGGGCTTTTATATAAATTGAAAAATGCTATCAGGAAAAAACGACGAGGCAAAATCAAGCAAAACATATTACTTTTACATGACAATGCACCAGTTCATACGGCGAAAGTTGCACAACAAGCCTTACGAGATAGCAAGTTCAATGAAATGAACAGTGAGGTAGTGTCCTCCATAGAAGAATATTAGAAGAATAACAAAAGAAGAAATCATTTTGTTTTGATAGTTTACACAAATTAATTGACATGTTGACAATAAGTGCATTAGCGTAGGTGGAGATTATGTTGAAAAAAATATTTTTGAATAAAATTTACCGTTTTTTCATATAGATTTACCGAACTTATTGAACACCCCTCGTATTTCAGAAAATATTTACACAAAAATTCGTGAATTTTCGTATGTTAATCTTATCGGATTTTATGTACATATAAACTAAATAAAATAAAATATATTAATATTTTGTGTGGAAAATTAATATTAAATGTAGAAGACTTTTAGATTATTTGAACATAGCATTTTATACGCAAGCCAAAAAAATATCGGTATGTGCCATCATACATACTTTTCTAACTTGAAACGCAGTTTATTTTCTAAATATGTATATGTATACAATAGTAAACAAGTTTTTAATTTAACACAAATTTCCGAACATTCTATACAAATCAAGATTATTTATTTTAAAAATAAAAAATTAATGAAAAATATTCCATACAGCAGTTAATTTTGTAAACAAGTTAAATATACATATGATAATTATTTTCAGCTCATTTTAATCACATCACATGTAATAACTAACACCCAATAAATATGTAATGTAATTAGAACCGAATAGAACATTGAAGTAAATCAGCCAATGACACCAATGCAAAGCTTTGAGGGTCATTAAAAACTGTCATATTTTCGGGTCCATTAAAAAATCAAAATCAGTAATTTATTATATATGCAAAATCAAAATACATAAGTAAATTGAATCATTTAAACTCGAAATTACAAAACTAAACACCTTTTTCCAATTAGCTGAACTTATTAGTATCTAATAGAATGATATGATTGCAAGTTTTCCAGAAGTGTATTCGTTGTTAATTATATTTCTGACAATAATTCCTGTCTATATTAATTAAAATGAATAAAGTATTCCCTACATTAGTTATAAGGGGCCTTTTTAAATTTTGCATGAGGTCGGTTTTTACTAGTTATACGCCAATGAAAATAGCATCGCAATTTAAATACTATGCGAAATTTTTAATGAGCAATGAAATTTACTTTAAATTTCGAGGAAATCTTCTCATGAATTCCAAAATGACATCGTTTTTGAGAGATATGATTTTTTGAGAGATTCCGATGTTATGTTCAGAGTAATAAAACGAAAATATTTAAATTATTCAAGTAATTTGGCAAGATTTAACAAATTTTTATGCTGATAGCACTAACAGTAAAATTATGTTAGTTTATTGGTGGCAAAACCAATTATTTGTATTTAAAAGTTCAATTATTTTTGTCTAATGAGCTCGACTAAAACTCGGAACGAAATTATTTCACAAACATAACATTTTTTTGTGTAAGCATGAATTTGTGCAATATGTCAATCAATCAATCTGCTTAAGTTTATTCTACACAATATAAAAACGACATTCAAAACATGCTGAATTCATTCATCTGTTGATATGAATTGAAATGCTATCATAAAAATATGTTTCCGCGTATATCGTAGGCAAATGATAATAGATGCATTTATTAAAATCTATTTGTATATTTATTCAAATTGAATAAAAATTTTATATCTACATATATCTAAAATCTCGTAGACCTACAGATTCTTTAAATAATTTTAATAGTCCTTTTCGTATATATGCAATCGCATTTCCAATTCTTTTAAAGTTGTTTTAGCTTCCTTAGCTGTTAGTCAAATCGAACATTTTATTGATGTCACTTTGAATCATATGGCATATCGAACATTTTATTGATGTCATCTTGAATATTATTTTAAAACAATATTTATGGAACAGCCAATCAAAAAAAATTATATAATTTCAAAATGGTTGTACACAGTCATCTTCATGAACGCTTGGCTACATTAATTTAAAATGTAAATACCTAGTTAAAATAAAAGGATAACGTTCAAAGCTTGTAAATTCGGTATTGAAGATATTGCAATTTATTTATTTCCAGAAATTTACATAAGCTGATTTGAATCCAGTGTAGAAAATTTCGAAACAAGATGCATAAATACTCAACTCTTTAGTTCAGCTAGTGAGGGCTTTTGTAAATGATAATAATAAATAGGGATATTGTTTCGTGAGTTTAACTAGCCATCTACGCACACTTTCCATATGGCATTTGAAGTAATAAGCTTATTTTCTTGAGTACGTTTTCGTAATAAATTTCGTATAAGCACTTTGATGGTTTTGATCATTTTATACAGGAATTCGCAGTGATTTTTCAAACTATAAAGAACTATAGGTCCTTGTAACTGCAATAATATTTCGATACGTATGATTTTAAATTTTCATTAAAAATATTTTCCATTTGAATAGAATATCGAACGAAATATTTATAAAATGGAATGGTTACAAAATCAACAACTATTTTGGTTTATTACCCTTTTAATTGAAAACATAAATAAAAATTCGTCCATTGCGACCAAAACATGGCGTTCCTGGAAATTTTATCGCGATTTATACTTAAAAAGAAACCTCAAAAAAACCATGCACGAAATAATTACAACCAAATAAATACTTACTCATTATAAATAAATATGTAGTATATTGTAAAAATTAAAATTCGTTTCGATCAATTACACAAAAATTAAAACCATCAAATCAAGTGAAACAACACAATTTGGGAAATTACGAATTGTAATGTCACTTTTTAATCCTAGTAGCTGCACAAAAACCAAAATAATAAACCAAAAAAAATGAAACAAAATGAAGTTAGGTAAAATTCATGGTTGGAATTATTTTTCGATGTTTTTTCTAGTATTTGTAAAAACATAGAAAAATTGATTTTCTGATTTTTATCGTTTTTTTCCGCGCATGAAAATAATTAAACATTATATTTACCTTGGCGGCTTTTTATAATTAATCCAAATATTTTACACAATTTAAAATACGTATATATTATATTTATTATTTTAAAGAACTTTTCGTTTTAATTAATAATTTTTATTTATTTATGGTGGTTTTGTAATTTTACTGTAGATACTCGTAGATAGCAGTGCGCACGTGTTACTGATATAAACTTTTCTCGAGGAAATCGTAGTTCGACTAAAATCCAAATAAATTTACGAGTAATGTATATATAATAATATGAAGCTGCAATGCGCAAATCAGTACTTATGTATTAGATTTTACTATTTTATATATGTATATATCCACTAGAGAGAAGTTCTATACGTATTTAATATACGAGAATATGTACCGCGTTCACGTTGAGTGAATGATATTTAGAAACTAAATTTGCTTGTTTACAATTTTGATGAGAGAATAGGAAATATCCGATTGGAAAAAAGAATCTGGGTTAGGTCACCACAAATTTGTGGTGCGTTAAATATAACATTATGACTTATCAAGGTTGTCGCGTAATTCGGAAGATGAATGCGGTTGAGCATTTAAATTTATCTCGCTACCATTTTAATTGATTAGATAAAGGCCGATCGGGTTTAATCAGCATTACGAAGATATTTTAAAAGTTAGGTGAATTTTAACTTTATTTACTGACGCGCTAACTCGAGCATTTCATCATAATAGCCGAATCGTGTCGAAATATATTACGTTTTTATAAGTGGGCAGTCATGCAAACTATTAAAAAAAACTATATGTATACATAATAATTAAATTTATTGTATTAAATATGTCGCATTTTCAATGTGACTTATAAACCTTGTCAAGTGGTTTTAATTTACGAATATGAATATAATTACCATTTTGATAGTTTTAAATAGTGTTAAAAATTATTGATACGTATATGTACAATGTAATGTATACACATTATAAAATAATGCGTCAACGAATAGAACAAATATATAATAGATTATATGTTTTATCACTATGATTATATATTGGGGTGGGTGGTTTTTTTGGAATTAATATTTAAAGTCTGTTGTGTTGAAATATTTAAACAAAAACTATATTTATTCCTGTGTATTCAATGATAAGAGTTATGGAAATTTTGGTTTACGTCATATATTTTGCTGGGTTATTCTACTTATGTACTGTATTGTAACTTGTGGATTCCATATACATGGAGGTTACAATTTTCCGAATTACCTTCGAGAGGTGAAGTTTTCAAATTATTTGATCCAAAAAATTGTGATTTCCCCGTATTTATAAAAAATCTATTTTTAAAGTAATGGATCTACAATTAAATTTTTGATCGTAGTATTCTGTGCCAAAATAGTTATAAATAAAATGAATTTAGGGTAATGCTCGTATAATCCAAGTCCGATTGCCAATAATTATATTAGTGTGTGAAATTCTCGGTAATTATCGAATTACGACATATAAACTTAGAGGTTAAACAATTTGTTTGCTATTTTCTAATTTATCATTAAGTCGATTGTTATATAAGTACACATTTCCATTGAAGCTATTTAAACTAACAGGAAATGATTCAGCGCATTAGACAAATATTATAAATAACGTACACTATAATTTATTTAGGCAGATAATTTTTTATTCGTATAATCGTGTATATGCGTCAAATATCCGGTCATATTAGAAGTTAAAGAGGTAAATCACTAAAATTGCGAGTGAAGTTTATTAAACTTAAACTTATCTAACTAGTTATTCGATTCAAAATAAATTTTGTGCCTGGGTCCGTAAGAAAATAAGGTACTATAATTGGTGACCCCGACGATTGAATAAAAAAAAATTCGAGTGCAAATGACAAGAATCAGTCAGGATTATCGTATTAATCGGTCATCAACCGATGAATACTTGAATACATATAAAGTGAGTCAAAAAATATTCATAGTTTAATTCGATAAGAAATGCAATATAGTCGTCATTTATTATTGCACTGCACTACGCCGCACGTACCCCGGTGTAAGTCCATAAATATAATTAAACCAAATTCAATTAAACTGCAATATTTGGATTGAATAGTGTAGGTTGAATGATTTTCTTGGTTTAACATGAACTTTGCACAAAATCAATTCTTCAATATTTATGTAAGTTATGACCCTTATCCTGTATAACGTCTCCAATTGGAGGTATTATACGATGTAAGGGCAAAACTTAAAAATTATTAATTTTTTTATGGGGAGTTTCGAGTACACATATATAAAACCTCTAGGATACAAACTTGGTGTAAAAAATAATGTTTCACGTGGAACTTTATTGTGGCAGATATGTTCGAACCATAGATTTGGGAAAATTTGGAATGTGAACATTAGACATCGAAAACTACGAGACAAAGTTCATCGTCGAGCACTCAAAGCAAGATCATGTTGAATACCCTATTTGAATTATATAGCTATGCAAATTAATATTGAAAATAATCTGTCACAATGAAATAATTGCGGACTGATAATTTGTAGTTTTACAATACTAGAAAAAGCATTGTTCCAATTAATAAGAAAATCATAAAATGCAATAAATTCAAAGGCAAATAATACCATGTTCATTGACATTTTTATTCTAATCGTCGCGAAATAGTGTTAAACAAATACGAGACGTTTTTGAAAAGCGACACAAATAACTTCAAGCACCTACCTTACTTGATATAAGTTATCAGTTGCCACATGTACTTCGATTATCGTTAGGTGCAATGATATAATTAAAGTAAAGTATATAAATTAAACTATATGGGTGTTTAATGCGATTTATAATTATAAATTGGTTTGCCATTTTTGTAATTTTATATATATTTATCGATAAATATCCATGTATAGGCGGTTATGACTGATGTGCTAATTAAGATTATATGTATACGTATATATACATACAACTGAATATGCATATTATCAGGCATTGTTTATTTAATGCGTAGGTATTTAGGTAACTATAAATGCAATTTTAATTCGTTGTAGCTTTGAAAATATTTCCAAATATGCGATGGGAATACCAAACTATCTTAATATTTTACCATATGTTATAGTAATTGAAAATTGCAAGTGTAATGCGTAATTAAATACGATCATTGCACACGTTTTACCATGTGATTCCATCAATCGAATAAATTTAATTAATATCGAAGGTCGATCCGAGCACATTTCATGACATCATTTAAAATGATATTATTATTGTTTTCATCTAAACAATATTTACTTTGCGGTGACTCATTATTAATGACAAGACCAAATAATATTAAATCACGTGTATAACGATTATTCGGAATTTAATATTTTACTCCAAAGTTTACTGGAGTGGCGCCTGAATGATTATTAAAACACATTTTTGTTTTATAAAATCACATTTATATATATTTTTAAAAAGAAAAGCATAAATAATTACAGTAAATACAAAATGTTTATATGTATCATTTTATACTATATTAATCATAAATTTGTATGTTGGTATGTTGAGACGTTATTGGCAGTGAAAGTTCCAAGTCTTGATTAATAAATTGATTATCATAATGAATATTAATTTTATTTTTATATAAATGCAAATTATGTTTTTTGTAAGACTGCTAATTAAATTCTAAACTACATAAATTTTACTTATATATTTGAATTTCGATGATTACTTCTAAAACATATAACAGTATCTAGCCACGCGTGTCTGTCAGCACTGTATATATATGAACAATTAATCTAAAATGTAAATATAATTAACACTCACTCTACTTCGTTATAATCCTATATACATTTTGAAACTTCATAACTACATAAATATATTTATACGTTGTACCTACTAAACTATCAGCTATAATTTTAATTTCACTCTGCTTTTTGAAATTTTATTTCGATTGTTTTAGTATCCGTATTCGCCGTGGATTCGATCCTCGCAAGCCCGAATATATATTAAAAATTGTTGACGTTTTATATTGGCACGGAATAAACCAATTATCTTTACATTATACATATATTCCTAAAATGCATTATACATTCCTAATTGGTATACTAAAGTGTGATTTACAATAATTCGGATAATGAAAATCATCACTTTTTATATTTCTAAAAATTAATTAGTTTTTGAAGGTTAAAACGAGAGTTAAAATATTTTTTTTTTAAATTTATAAGCACTTTATAAGGCAACAATTATGGCAGCGAAACAAACCATTTTTTTTTTACCAAAAATTATAAATAATTTGACAAAATTTAACGAGATTATCTAATGAGATTTATTGTTTTAGTTATAAAACTTAATGCTATATATAAATATTAAAGATTTAAATAAGTTTACAGTATCTCAATAAATTTGCTTAATGGGTTAAACTTTTGAAATTGTTATGATTTTGAAACGATCACACCTTGTAAAAATTATAAATGTTATTGATATACAAATAAGATAACTTTGACCGTGCGTTTATTCGAGTCTGACATTTGCTTTGTATTTAGGATGGGATTAAGTCGTTTGTTTTAAGTTTTTTGTGTTTGTTTCAATTATGCTTAACTGTTTTATTAAACTGTTAATATTGGTAAGCAGAAACATTTATAATAAATTACATTAAATTTTATTAATAATTACAGTAGGAATATGTAGATGACAATTAAATCATTTCCTTGTAAATTCACATTATATTGTGACCACAAAGCAAACCTTGGTGGCAGTAACTTCGAACGCGTAGATTCGTAGAGGCTAATATACCGATACATTAAAACGCGCATATTTTTGAATTTGTTTTTATAATACAAAAAAATTAATTTTCAACTAGGTAATTGTGCGTTAATTTTAAACCTTTGGCAATGTCTAGAATTAAAACATTTTTAATATATTACAGAATGTCAGAAGTACTTCAATTCCATAACATGTAATCTATGATTTTTAAAATTTAAGACTGAGACTTTAGACTTTAGAACATTATGTGCAATCCGCTAAAATCCAGTTTCATTGCTACTTTTTATATTCATTATGACCTTTACTAAGTTCTAAAGAAAACGAAAGTTTTATATGCAACTGGGTCTTCTTATCTAATATGGAAATATGTATGTATATATTTATAAGACATGTATACATATCACAGTCATTGATCAAGTGTTTCCACTGCGGATGATTCTATATAAATATATCCGAGACATCCGTTCTCATACAACAGGCTTTCCTGTATTTCAGGCAGCCCTATGACTCGATCAATCGAACGAGTTTCTGGTCTGCCCTAGAACACCTAGAAGTGAAAATAAAAGTGGTACGATTGTGTAGAACTACAGTAACGCTCTCTCAATGCTGTGTTAAAGTTGAGAAGAGGCTATCAAAAACGTTTGCTGTTAACTCGTATGTTCGGCAAGGTGCTGCTCTGTTCCCGATACTGTTCAATCAGGTGCTTGCAACGCTTGCAGAGTTTTCAGTTTCTGTTGGATGTCCAGGTCAATGAAACCAACACAAAAAACATGATCTCTGATTATAGTAGGGACATTGGTACAGAACGAAACGAATTGTGCAACGATCTTTGAAAGGAGTGCCACCATATGGTAGGCCCGGAGGTCGTTGTAAGTGATGATGGCTCCACGGCGTAGAGAACGATTTGGTTTCTATAGATTGTCTAGGACTAGACCAAGCTTAGCATCGAAACCGGTGCGGAGCCAGATAACACACAGTGAGGGCCTTAAAAAAACAATTTTAGGATCGGACAGAATGTTGGAAACAATCAACGTAAAATTACTTATTAGTATTTCTTATTGATTATAAATTGAAAATTAGACCTATTGTTTATTTCGCACCGTATAGATCAGATCATCCGTGCTATTATTTTTGAGATACTGTATACTATATATGTATATTTTTATATTAGCGAAATTATTTCTAAAATACATTTTAATTAGTACATACATATATGTATGCATATGCTATGATTGTGTTATATATTAGGTCTAAAAATGAATTAAATTAATTTTTGGTTTTGTATACATATTATAATAAATAATCTATTAATTACAATCATGTATAAAAAATACAATACAAAGACAAAAAAATTTAAACTATTATAGGTTTTGGACCACATAAAATCGGAGGTTTATAATTTCAAATTATACATATTACATATGTATATGTATATATAATATATTTATTATCTCTACAATATTAGAAATATTTTTTTATCTGTCATTTTATAATTGTTAGTTTAGCACAAAATACTTTATTATGCAATAAATTTATTTATTTATGTTATATAATCTGCAAAAAAATTCAATTCGTCGCATTTATGATTTATGTGCAATTTGAACTACTCGAAACGGACATAGTAGTTTCAGTAATGGGGGCTAAAGGTCATAAATTTGTGGTTTGTACAATGCCACGTTCAAGGTTGAAACAATCTAATACTGATGCGCCCACAGAGCTACGTCGTATCACCATTGATGATACAATTGTCCATTTATTTGTTTTCGGATCATATTTTTCAACTGAATTTAATGACGACGATCCATCATTGCCGCCTAACGCATACAGGCTTCCATCAACTTCGACTACCTCGTGTGTTGATCTATAACATTTTTTAAAGTAATTAACCATCTACTGTAAAAAAAGACTAATTTTTTTTTATATATTTACCGTCTCGAGTGCATTGGTGCAATCGATTCCCAAGCATTTCGTCTTATATTTAAACGTTCACAACTTGACATACACATCGTACCATCATTGCCGCCAACACAATACAGCATATCGTCAATGGTTGCAATACCACAGCTGCTGCGGCGTGATGTCATATTTGGCACAGGTGACCATTTTCCAAGTCGTGGATCAAATCGTTCAACAGTCGATAAATAATTGGTCGAATCAAATCCACCAATCGCATAAATACAATTTTCTAATATCGCTAAACGGCAATACCGTCGCCGAGTACTCATACTAGGACATGAACTCCATACACCAGTTAGCGGATCATAACGTTCCATACTACTTAAGCATGATGCGCCATCATAACCACCGCACACATATAAAAGCCCGTCAAACGCACAAATTCCCAGGCATGATCGTTTAGTACCCATCGGTGTTATATTTGTCCATTTATTCGTAAGCGGATTATACGATTCAGCTGAAGCTAAGTCTGTGATGCCATCGTACCCGCCAACAACGTATAATAATTTGCAAAGTGAAGTTACACCAGATCTTGAACGCCGCCATAGCATAGGCTGAATAGTAATCCATGAATTTGTTCGTGGATTGTAGCACTCGCATTCACTATGGATAGCAAAAAGACTTCCGCCACCTAAAATCGTAATGTTAATTTGATTTAAAATAAATTTGTGAAAAGTCACTCTATATGTACCATATATACAGTGCCAAAATACTTTATACAAACTTAATAGTGTCTATATATATTTATAAATACGAACCTACAGCAAATATATATGGCCGCATTCCATCCGGGCGTCGTTCAATCGTACGAAGGCTGAGCATAGAACTTCTTTGCTCTGGCAACAAATGATATTTCATCGCTTCTAAAAGTAGTTCACGACAATGCGAATCTTCCCGTATCAATGGTTCGGACTCGACGCATGTCATTAGAAAATCACGACATACGAGTGGTAAACGAACATGTGTCATCAATTGTGCTATATATTTTTGCCGTTCCTGTAAATCATGTTTCACCCAATTCAAAATAGCGGTGAACACTTTTTCCTCACTCGATATATTCAATTGACTGTTCGAGATTAAATCCTTAACTTCGCAAAATGGTAGCAATAAAAATTCCTCAGTACTAACAACTTGTTGAAAATTTTGTAGTGCATAGCGATGGGATCGAGAATGTAGTTCTTTGCATGAATGCGCATCAGCAAAGCTTCTAATTCCTAAACAATTTGATGGATGCAATTGCCGTAGTAAAAATTTACAGCATGCCTCACGCACCGAATGTATTTGTAGTAAGCTCGAGGCTGGTAATAGCACTTGAACATTATCCTCGGTTATTGTTATTTCACCGCAATACGTATATTCAATTAATTGACGTAAGGCAACTGGATCTATGTCATGGAGTATCACATGAGATGTATTACGTTCCAGCATATCATCTAGAAAATTACATATTTAAAATTTAAAAATGCATTTATTTTTATTAGTTAAGCATGCACTATTACCAGTACCATTAAACATTGCGTAAAAATATGGGCTAACCGATGCTAAAATTATTTTATGTGCCGTCATTGTTTCGCCACCCACTTCAAGAGTAACATCGCACAATTGTGAATTTGCTCGCATACGATTTATGGAGGCAAACGATGCCACACAATGACCTGGATTTTGATGATGCGCTTGTGGTATACTAATTTCTTCGCCATTCGCATGTGGTGGACTTAAATCGCTGGGAGTTTGTGTTGAATTATTGGTTACCAAAACTTCTTCATTTCCACCTGGGGCACTTGTATGTGAATAGAAATTAATTTAATTTAATTTAATATTATTGTACGATATAGTTAATAAAAAAAATTGGTAATTTATTAAATAAATAATCCTAAATGCTGTCTAATTTTACTGTTGCATAATAATGTAATACTCGTACATTTACTCTAAACATATTAGTATTAAGAAGATCTAAGTAGTTATGGAACATTTATAAGGTTCAAATTGTTGTAACATAATTATTGTACTTAGCTGATTGTTATAATATTCGCAATAATCTATATAAGTGGCGGCGTTAAGATTATTTTGAAAAACGATTTCTAGGTACCGTTATCATTTTTGATTATACATATCTTAGCAATAAAATAACCGACATGTTTGGCTTTGAATTTGTTTGCTGAGCGTAATTCTGAACGAGAAAATATTTCTCTTATCAATTTATGGGGCAGTGCTGCAGTTCGATTTGAAGTTTCATCAATTTTTAAGTGTTCCTATATGAAAGTTGTAATTCCAAAAATAGTGGAATTCACATTATTGAAGTGACTCGGAACGAAAAAATAAGTTTCCAACAAAATTTTCCGATTAGCGCTCTGGTACCGTACATAGAAATCGAGAAATTATCATTGTAATTGTGATAATCTTAATCGTTGAACTAAATTTGGTATATATAGTGCAAGTTGACTTTTGGAGTTCAAATAAAAAATTCGCAGAGACACAATAGTTTCTTTTCAGTTTACTTTAGTGTTCATTGTTTGCTCTACATTGATGTCGAAAATATTGTGCGGTTGGGCACAAATCGAAAAATCCTGAACTAGAATAAATTGATAGCGTGATAATTGCTATAGATTAGGAGTTATCTTTAGGCTTTTCTCAGGTATTCTGAAAAGCAAAATTTAACTGTAAAATTTATTCCCAAATTAATTCCTTTATTGGCCTGATTGAGAAATCCTTGAATATAAGAAATATTCTATGGTAACTTTCTTGGATGTAGAAGGGGCCTTTAGCAACGTCAGACCAGCGGCAATCACTCGGGCCCTTGCATATTTGGGGGTAGACGGGTGATTCAGAGGCTGGATAGATCAAATGCTTAGAGGAAGGATCATGATAGCTCATCTGTGCGGAGGTCTGCCAACAGCTACGTGAGCAGAGGGACATCGCAAGGTGGGGTTTTATCCCCTCTTTTTTGGAATTTGGTTTATAATGACCTGTTACCAAACATGGAAGGGCAAAGCTTTTGGGTGATGTTGCTACTGCAGTCTTCGGTAAATATCCTTGCACGCTGAGTGAGCATGCAGTGTGCACTCGGTAGTCTCTCTGAGTGGGCCACCAACTACGAACTGAAGGCAAACCCACAGAAAACGGAGCTGGTCCTCTTTACCAGGAAGCACAAACCTCCTCAGTGTGACCGGCCGATATTAAATGGTACTCTCTTGATCTTAATGGATTGAGCGAAATACTTCGAGCTACATTTGGAAAGCAAGCTAAGCTGGAAACCAAGCATCTTAGAATGGGTAAAGAAAGCTACTGTAGCGGTCTACTCTTGCAAAAGCGCCATTGGATAGAGATGGGGTATAGAACCCCACATAGTACACTGGCTCCACGTCTCAGTCGTCAAACCTATACTGCTGAATGGGGTTGTCGTTTGGTAGCCAGCGTCAAAAATTATGACTAACCTGAAAGTATTTTTGAAAGTCCAAAGAACCGCCTTCTTGTGTACAAGTGGAGCCCTCAGGAGCACACCTACACAAGCATTGGAGATTCTCTTTCATCCTACTCTCTTAGATCTTGGGTCCAAGCAGCTTGCAGTGGACCTGTAATAGGGCATTCATTTATCCTGTCCAACAGGGCTATTCCTAAAACTACCGCTGAATGAGACGGTTATGGACAATGAAGTGCTAAGCTTCTTCACGGATATGGCTCAAAAAGGAATAGAGGGGCTGGCTGTGGGGTATTCTGCGAGGCACTAGAAGTCAACCTCTCTTTTCGTGTTTCCGACTTTTGCAGTGTTTTTCAAGCGGACTTATCGCGATAATAGAACTCATGGACTAGTTGAAGTATAATGTGATATCTACAAGGGATATTCGTATTTTTACGGACAGTCAGGCTGCTGTATTAAAACGGTACAATCACACTTCCTAACGTCGAAGGTTTCCCAGAACTGTCTGGCATCTTTAAATGAGATGGCTGATCAGTTCAACATCCCATTGACCTGGGTGCCAGGACACTTCAATATTGTAGGGAATGTAAAGGCAGATGAGCGCGCCCGCAAGGACACAGCACGTCCTAAATCACAATGCAGGCCGGTTATAAATATACCGCTTGCTTCCTATAAACTGCTGCTTCAGGAGGAAGCCATAAATAAACGAACGGCAGATAGTCTAACACTTGTTCGTGTGTAATAATCAGGCAAATCTGGCCTAGAGTTGACCGGTCCAGATCCGCCCAACTGATATCGTTTCGACGGCACCATATTTGTATCGTCCTGGGAACTATAACGGGACATTGTCTCATTAGGGTACACATGCGATCAGATTGGGTTTCCCCGAGCATGATTTCTGCCATAGCTGTGGTGATGAGGAGGAGGAAGAAACTGTGTTCCATATACTCTGCACCTGCCCTAGTCTAGCGTAGAGCAGAATGAAATTTATGGGAATTTCCCATTTGGACGACCTTGCGGATCTTAAGTTGGTATCTCTTGGTAACATTAAGTTGCTTCGACGGGTGAAAATGAGATAACTTAAATGTGGTACAGGACGGCCACCCTAACCTAATCTTACCAACATTTTTTCTACTATATTTCACCAGCTTAAATTGTTTGATACCTATAATAGTTATACCTTTTTATTAAGTAACTCCTATAGATGTGTTGTTCTGAATTCATAACTCTTCAAACTCTCAGTTGGGATATATAGAGGGCCAAAAAGAACTGCTTTAATATTTATATCATATAAAATACTCAATGCCTTAAGAGGTTTAGATAAATTCATGTACAATGACACAACCTTTGCAAAATTTATTAGGTTAAATTTTATTTAAAGAAAAAAATTTTGTTATAACCATATACTCGTACATCCATATAAAATATATTAGGGTGAACAATTCCCAAGAGTCGCTTAAAATTGTATAAAATACTTTTAGAGTTCATTGAATAATATGTAATGAGACGGAAATATTTTTATCACACTTTCTATAAATAAATCTATCTTGAATAAATGCAATTCTCTAAATCTAATTTATTATCTAGGATAACTTAAATTAAAACTATAGATATTTATATATGTATATAATACTTACGTATGTGATTTCACCGGTAAATACATTTTATAGTATTGTTACGCCCAAATGACTTCCTTAAAAATGTCTAAAAATTTTCTAAAATTCCTATCGATGAATTCTATTGATTTGTTTAGATTTGAAATGATTTGTATGAAACATTAAAATAGTAATTTCGTATATATGTATATAAATTATTGATCTCTAAATTTTCTTCTAAAATTAAATAAAAAAAATAGTTTTTTTAATAAATTAAAATAATAGTAATAAATTATGTTTATATATTTTATAAAGAATATAGAAAACAAATGTTATGATGTTAAAACATGCAAATGAAACTTTCGTTACTACAGATATAAATTATTTAGCGATATGTTAGCTCTACATATGTATATATAGATAAATGGGAGGTTTTGGGGTTTGTATGTTAGTTTGGATAGAGGATAACATACATTTTTTAAGCAATTATAAAACAACTTTGCTTTTATGTTCGTCTAGCTGTGTGCGCTTTATATCATATAGGATAAGGAAATTACATTTTGGTGTTTATAATTATATCGACCGGGTAAGATTAGATTAGATCAAATAATTGGGTTCCTTCTTATATAATTTATAGTATACATACTCATATTTTTATTCAGATAACGTCAATTTTACAACATTTTTGTTAATATTTTATCGCCGTTTTTAATTAATGTTTGAACGTTACTATTTGTCGATCATGAAGTTGGTTATTAACTATAGGACTAACTTATGAGTAAGGAACCATTGCATTCTTTTGAACGGGGAATGAAACCAAAATAAAAAATAAGAAACGTTTAAACAGACGTATATGTAGCCTATGTTGCCTTTAAACCCTTACGCTTTGCATTTTTAAAGGGCTAATAACGGATATCCAATAAGAGCTTCCTGAAGTTTTTTTTGACAAAAAACACATTAAAATCAATTTAATAATCTAAAATTGTATTTGTGGCGTAAGTTCGGTTTATGACATTTATTGTTTGTAAATAATTTCTTTTAAATGTTTTCCGCGACTGAGCCAGTCGATTAGATGATCCATTCTATGGGTCCAATTTTCGAGCACTCTTTCGAGCATTTCGGCCGATATTCCGTTAATTATGCGTGTTATGTTCGCTTCTAATGCAGGAATCGATTGTTGTTTATCGATATAAACAAGTGATTTCAGATACCCCCATAAAAAGTAATCTAACGGCGTTAGATCATAAGATTCACGCTTTCAGCTACAGCAGCAATATTCACATTAGATCGACTTGTACGCACTCTAGTCGGATGATCAATATCCAATAATGAAAAAGTGGTTCGAAATTTATTGAATGTTTCGCGAATAGTGCGTTCAGTTGGACGATTATGAACACCATAAAATAATCGAAGAGCACGAAAACAATTTTTCACTGAACTCTAATTTTGAACAGAACAGTTGTCACGCATGAATCCCAATGAAAATCCGAATTGGAAAAAGTACTTCCTATTGAATCATTCTTTATAATTATTGAAATTTAAAACTTGGTGGGAGTGGACCGAAGTTGTAAAATTATAATTTTATTCGTATATAAGAGTATATTATAATAATGGTGTTTCACTGGTTTTCATGGAGATTAGAGCTGCAGCGATTACTTCAAACGACTTACGGCCAAGTGTTTTCAAACCCCGAGCTCTTTGTTTTTGTTATCTAGAGCATATAGGAATTTTATAATCAATGTATGGAATGGGCAATAAAATGTTTCCAAAATAAATTAAAATCTCTTAACTTACAAGAGTGCTACTAAACTCCAAAAAGTAAATATAAGTCATGAGAATTTTAATTTTGACGGTTAGAAATTATCTTTTTTTATCTGTATATGCTGTTACCGGGATTGTATCGAGTTTTTATGCCGATATGAGCGTCCAAATTCACAATTAACTATTAAAACTATATTCACAAAGTTATTTTATGATTTATTTAGGCCTGATAAACAAATATTATTTGCATTATGTGATTTGAGTTGACGTAGATTTTTGCTATAAATACTGACCAAAAATAATTTAACATCCAATACGAATGTTTTTACGCAAGAGACGTGGTACTAAACCATTACATCTATATAGATAATATAGTTTACTGAATTATGGTGAAAAACTGAAAACTTTCATATGACCGAGATTTCAACAATTTCTAGAGCTCTCTGACCCAATCGATTTTTCTTAAACTGTTCCTTTAGTTGTGTTATGCTCCCATCTACCAAAACAACAACACGGCATATTGGTTATATTTCAGGGGTATTTCCATACATTATTGTCAAAAAATGAAAAGTTTCATATGGCTTCAGATTTCAAAAACTTCTGGATCTCTTCTGACCCAATCAATTTTTCTTAAACTGCTCCTGTAGGTGTGTTATGATCCCAGCTACCAAAAAAAGAATACGGCGTATTGGTGCGAAAACTAAAAAATTTCATTAGGCCGAGATTTCAAAACATTCTGTTGCCGTTCTGACCTGATCGATTTTTCTTAAACTGCTCCTGTAGGTGTGTTATGGTCCCAGCTACCATATAAACAGGACGGCATATTGGTTTCATAGGACGGCATATTGTCATGTAATTGGAAATATAAAATATTTTATTTGGTAACGAATAATTAATAAAGTGTACTCATTTTCTGCTAACGTGTAATTGGTAGTTACAAAAATTCGTAAAAAAATGCACATCATTATTTTTCTGCTAGTTAATAAAATTAAAGCAGAAAAAGTTCTATTTCCCTATAGTTCTGCTCCTGGTGGTGAGTAGAAAAAATAAATTTTTCCTGCTGATAATTTTCTGCTATCTTATACAGCATTCAAATACATACATATTCATTTGAACGCTAAGCTAAAAATAGTTCATGTATAAAATTTAACTGTTTATCCTTAGAGGTTAATCTTTTAGTGATCTGAAGTTTTGCTGAGTAAGAATTATGAAAGTCATTATTTGCTGATTTACATCATGCATCGCACATAATGTCTATATGGATATACGACAAAAGTAATATATTACTGAAGTTCGCAGAAAAATTTCGGCAGAAAAAATTCTGCATTATCGACATATATTAAGGTTCAGTAGATAAATTTCAGTAGAAATTTTCCAGCAGAAAAAAATATACAAGTTCTCTATTAGGATGTTAACCTAAACTAATAGCCAATTAACACGGCAAATCAAAAGTTCCAGCTACCCGAATTTTTGAATATCGGCCATTTCATAGGACTAAAAGATGGGTGGGGATTTTAATTATTTTTAACCTGATCCCACATAAAATATGACCTGATACGAAGCATAGAAGTTCTATATTATGATAGTAACGCAAACTATAAAAGCCAAGTAACACGACAAATCAATAGTGCCAGCTACCTGAATTTTTGAATATGGGCCATTTGAAATGAATAAAAGATAGATGGGGGATTTAATTATTTTCAACCTGATCCCACATGAACACCTTGTACGATGCATAGAAGTTCTCTATTACAATGGTAACTCAAACTTATTGCCCGGTGAAACGACAAATCAAAAGTGCAAGCTACCCGAATTATTGAATATTGGCGATTTCATCTAATAAAAGATGAGTGGGGATATTAATTGTTTTCAACCTGATTTCACATAAAATATGACCTGATACAAAGCACAGAAGTACTCTATATAGGATGCTAACCTAAACTAATACCAAGGTAACACGACAAATCAAAAGTGTCGGCTACCCGAATTTTTGAATATATGCCATTTCATACGAATAAAAGATGGGTGGGGATTTTAATTATTTTTAACCTTATCCCACATAAAATATGACCTGATACGAAGCATAGAAGTTCTCCATTACTATGGTAACCCAAATTTTAGTATATGGGACATTTCGTGATAGTAAAAGATGAATTATTTTCCCTTAATCTTGTGTTACATTATAAAATTTTTTGAAATATAATATTTAGTTTAAAAAAATTCAAATTAATAATTTTCAATAATTTTCTTACAAAAATAATTTTAATTTAAAAATATATTTAATTTTTATAAGTTATACTATTAAACTATGTCGATAAAACAGATTTTTGTATCTGCTGCAATTTTTCTGCTAAGTTCAGTAAGGTAAAAATAATAGGCCCTCGATATATGTAGATGCTAAATTTAGACCATAATTTAAAGTTTGATATAAATGACATTGCCAATAATTAGTTAATATTGAAATCTCCTAGAAGGATGCTATTTGAAGAAATATCAGGCTAAGACTATCTATAATGTTTGGATGAAGTTTTTAAACGAATACCATAATTTCGTTTTATGATATAAAGGGTCATCAAGAGGTGATTTTTTTAATTGTTTCATTTTGACAGATGACGCATTAGTAGAGTCAAACTGTCATGTTATTTGTATTCAGTATTGTTTTCCATTTCATCATGGAAAGACTGAGCCCGGCACAACATCTACAAATTATTCAACTTTATTACGAAAATCTGTTACGAATGTGTTTCGTGTGCTTAGACCAAAATATGAGAAAACATCGAGAAATTTGAGTCTCTAATCATTTACAGTATTGGATGACACGCGATTAAATAGAGTGTACGCAATAGCATTCCTTTGGGGCTACGTAAAGTCCAAAGCCGACGTGGATAAACCAGCTACACTTGACGCATTGAAAGCCAACATTACGTGCGTCATTCGCCAGATACCACTCGAAAAATTTCACGAATAAAATGAATTTTTTGAGTTTTTTTAATTTTTGTAAAACTCACCTCTACATAAATCATCGATTACTTGTCGAATTCAATAAACAAAACAGGATAGCAATTACTGAGTGTAGATCAGTTGAATGGATCAATTTTGTATTACGAAATGTATTAATATTGAAAGTTACGAAGTTTTTGCAGTTTGCATATGTATATGAAGAATTCGTGTAGTTTTAAAGTAATATGATATTATATTTTAACTATTTTAAGTTACTGTGGCGATAAATCAACCTTGTCAAAATTATCTAACTATTTGTTAAGTTTTTCAGATATTTTCAGATATCATATTTAATATTATATCAAATTCGATTTAGAAGGTGCTAATAGAATTTTAGATTACTTTTCTCCTTTCGTTTTCCCGGTAAATCAGTAACCTTGTGTTTAGAATAGCGCCTTAATTAAAATTAAATTTGGTCACACTTCAAGACGAGTTTATGCATTTCTATCTTGCTGCAAAATGTTCACCGACCATATATAAGCCAATCAAAACTATGTAGCCATTTCGTAAACAAATTTCCCCTTCCAAATTAAAATAATTTCATGGCGAGTTTATGCATTTCTATCTTGCAGCAAAATGTTCACCGACCATATATAAGCCAATCAAAACAAGCCATTTCGTAAACAAATTTCCCCTTCCAAATTAAAATATTGATTAATTATATAATTTATTTATTTATTTGTGACAATTCCATTTTTTATATCTGTAGAAAGTAGAAGCACAGAAAGTTAATTTTTTATTTTTACACTTTTTCGTGTCACTCAAATACCACATTTTTGTTCCAATAGTTTTAAAATGGCCATCTGTTGCTCTTTGGGTTGCAACATGTTTTTAAAAGGATGGATTTAAAAAAACAAATTGTGACATCGATACATTTAAAGCGAGTACTAGATAAAAAAAATGAATTTTCTATCTGTAAAAATGAACAGAACGATCCATTTGAAGTTTATGTTGTTGTTTTTGTATTCGAAATTAGGTGGCTGTGTACTTTTAAACGTCCAAATGAAATTATTTTAATTTGGAAGGGGAAATTTGTTTACGAAATGGTTTGTTTTGATTGGCTTATATATGGTCGGTGAACATTTTGCAGCAAGATAGAAACGTATAAACTCGGCATTATGCATTTCTATCTTGCTGCAAAATTGTCTGCAAAGCGGGGTGAAGTTAGCCGCTTTTTATTCTAGTATGTTGGTACATGGCTTTTAGCTCAATTTGCGGCTGTCAAAAATTATGTCAGTTTGACATACTTTTGACATAATTTTGACATTATTTGGACATAATTTTGACATAATGTAAATAAATTGATGTTATTTACAAAGCAAGTATGATGATAATATATTACGTAAAATACTACTGTTGGTAGATTCTTTGCATAAAAAGGGAAATCAAACTCGTAAGGCCACCACCAAATGTTACTAACTCATCCGATTTTAATACTGGCAACACTGTTCTACCATATTTTTATTTATATTTTTCAGAACAATTGTACACACTGTAAATTCACAACTAACCCCACTGTAAATACTGAATCATTGTATGTATGTGCATATTATTAGTATGATACTATTATAGAATATAATTAGTAATTGCAAATTAAAATTAACATTAATGTTACCATTAAATATAAACAAATATGTATAGTTTCAGCAAATTCATGTCACTATTTTGACAACGTCAAGACGACGATGACATTTCGGTTTCGCCAAGATATAGCGACATTTCGGTTTCGCCAAGATATAGCGAAAAATAAAAAATTGAAAAAGAGCTAAAGTTGACATAATGAGTGAAAATTTGAGCATATTTTTAGTTTGTATTTTTAATTTGTAGCAGTTGCCAGCTTGCTGCACATGTTGCATCGATAATATTTTGCTCGGCATGATGCCGAGTTTATGCATTTCTATCTTGCTGCACAATGTTCACCGACCATATACATATAAGCCAATCAAAACAAGCCATTTCGTAAACAAATTTCAACTTCCAAATTAAAATAATTTCAAACCGATGCAAAATGTGTAGCAGGCTGGCAACTGCTACAAATTAAAAATACAAACTAAAAATATGCTCAAATTTTCACTCATTATGTCAACTTTAGCTCTTTTTCAATTTTTTATTTTTCGCTATATCTTGGCGAAACCGAAATGTCGCTATATCTTGGCGAAACCGAAATGTCATCGTCGTCTTGACGTTGTCAAAATAGTGACATGAATTTGCTGAAACTATACATATTTGTTTATATTTAATGATAACATTAATGTTAATTTTAATTTGCAATTACTAATTATATTCTGTTTTAATTTTTTTCAAGAGAAAATATGTACGCCATTTCAGTTAAAACTTTATGCGGTCGGTGCAAATAAATCAAAATTAAAATGTCGTGTTTTTATAATGGTGGATGATGGATGATATTTATTATTATTATTTAAGATAAGTATTTTGTATTTATTAAAATTCTGGTTGGTTATCTTGATTGTATATTTCTAGATTCATGGAATGGAGGGACTTCCAGTTGGAAGTAAATATTTCTGGCCAAATTATTTATAGTGGTAAATTATATACACAATCGAGTCATTTGTGGTAACATTTATTATTATTAGTGAAATGCTATCAATTTTTTTACAACTAAATCACAAAATTATAAATATTATTAATAAAATTGTACCAAATAATCAATTTAATATAGTTATGCTAATAAAACTAGTTTCAGTTGAAAAACATTAAAGTTAAGTGGTTGTGGCCTGTATTGTGAAGTTCTGAGATTAAAATCAACTACTAGAATTACGTACATAAAAGAAATCGGTCTTGGATCGACGATGCCTATAGTTGGTACTACGATAAAAGATGTTTAAAAGGCAGCCCTTTAATAAAAGATGGGATAGATTTTGAAACAGAGCGACGATATCGTCGTGATGGAGCACGTTTCATAATGCAAACGGGAACTTCAATGGGATTGGGATATAATACGTTAGCCACAGGGATTATATATTTTCCTCGATCTTATATGTTTCATTCGCTTAAAACGTTTCCACGGTATGTGACGGCAAGTTGTTATTTATTTTTGGCCGGTAAAGTTGAGGAGACACCAAAGAAATGCAAGGATATCATAAATACGGCCAAATAATTGTTGAGAGCACAGAAATTTTTATCGTTCGGTGAGGACCCCCGAAAGAGGAAGTAATGACATTGGAACGAATTTTATTACAAACAATCGATTTTTTTGTTTTAATTTTTAAAATTATAATAATATTTTATGTATAATTGTAATAATTTATTAAATTAATTAAATTTTTATTTATATATACATTTTTACTTTTATTTCAATATGTTCTGAGGTCGTTTGTGATTATTATAACCTTCTTCTGGTGCATCCTTACAAGGTACGCACATACATACAATGATTCAGTATTTACAGTGAGCTTGGTTGTGAAATTAGAGTGTGTACAATTGTTCTGAAAAATATAAACAAAAATAAGGTGGAACAGTGTTTCCAGTATTAAAATCGGATGAGTTAGTAACATTTGGTGGTGGCCTTACGAGTTTGATTTACCTCTCGACATTATTTTTGACAACCGCAAACATATTTCATGGTAAAATAGAAATTACAAACAAAGCAATTAAATTACAAATTCAAATCATTTATGTCAGTTTTATTTCTAGTTTTTAATGTACAAAATTTCATAACTTATAAGACTTTACTGCGAGTAAACGTATTTATACATAAGTACTATGTAGTACAAGTTTTGTCATAGACATTGTCTGAAAAGGTTCTTATCTATTCTTTATATGTAATGTCTGTAGGTAAGTATCGCTTACCAATTATTTTTATTTCAAAATAAGAATCTATATATAGAATTTGCTCACACATATATCACAAAATAAAAAAAGAATTGCGTGTGATTATTTTGATTCTAATTTATGATATTCGATTAATTGAATCACGCAAGAATATTTGTTTTTATTAAAATTTTCCTTCCTATATATGTATACATATATATAACATACTCGTATATATGTACAAACTTTTAACCTCATGTCTAACATGTTGTTTAGATAATATTCTCCACCTTCACATATAAAATAATAAATTTGATAGACATATAAGGTCAATTCTTCAAACTACATAATATACTACTATTTTTTTTCTTCTATTAATAAAACCTTCAATTTGCACATAAACAGTTATTATTTTAAATTAGATGAACCATGCGTGCGCTAATTGCTAATTAATAGTTAACTTAATTTAACTACATGTGTACATACTTATATACTGTTTATTAAAGATTTCTAGTACGCTTTGTATATGATGTAAGATTTATGCTTTGAATAACAAATTTGATCTACATTACTATAATTATTAAGCAGATCTTTCTGTGCTGTGAATATTGTTTTTGTTATTAAGTATTTTTTTAATTAAATTAAAAAATAGTTTAAAATTAATTAAAATTTATTATAATAGAGATTTTATTTAGTTTAGTTTTAATTTATGGGGTCAACTTATATTTGGGAGATTTTATTGTTTTGCTATATTCCTAAAACATTAATTTTCCAAAAGACTGTTTTTTTATAAATGGAAATTGTACTTTTGCAAATGTGTTATAATTTGTACCTTGATTTCGGTCTAATTAATAATTATATATTGTATAAATTAATTACATAACAAGAAATCTATTTTTAATATTTTATTTATTTCAAGTTGTCACTGTCAATGCCAATAAATCTGGTCTGGTTTCAATAAGATGGCACCACATCCCATACAAATCGTAAAACTATCCACTCTAAGTTTTATAATCGCTTAATTTCCAGAAATGGAGAGATCAATTGGCATCCAAGATCCTTAAGTATAACTCATTTGAAGTACTTTCTTTGGGGTTGACCCACTTTTCCTAATCTGTTGCTTTATTTCCGATATAATTGGTGGAGTGATGTTCTAGCGCTAAAATCGAAAATTACGCAACGTCCTTGAGATGTTTTCCAAAACCTAAGCTGAGCCAATATGACCAAAAAGAACTTTACCAATAAATGCAGATTCTAAGAGAAGTCTTCTATTTGCGAGGGTAGAAACTGTATAATCGTAGCATCTAGTCTTGTATGGAGATAATCGAACCACATTTTCATTGAATGGTATATTTCGGTTTTAATTCCAATCAGTTTTGTGTAACAGGAATTTCAAAACTTTTTTGAATGCTCTCGATTCTTTTGATGTGTACATCGTAGTTTCAGGATTTCAGACCTTTGTACCGTATTCCACTTGAGATCTCACATACGCAAAATACAGTGCAAATATAGTTTGCTTATCCCGAAATTCCCCAATCCAATATTTTACAAAGCGGAACATAGCGTTTGCTTTAGCAATATATATAACAATATGCCGGTTGAATAAACGTTTCCGGTGAAAGTGACATAAATACTCATTTTGTATGTCTTGATGCTTAAGTGCAGTGAGTTTCGATCAGTTTGGTGGTATCATTTGAATTCTTTATTAATTTAGGTAGATAACCTAAGATCGTTCAAAACAATACAAATTGCAGGGTTCAATATGAAATCCTTGTGGAACACCAGAAGTAACTTTGAAAGTTTGGATTTCTTGTTTCCAATTTGTTAAATACGACTTGAACCAATTAATATATTCTAAAAAACAACGAGAAAGCAAATAGACTCTGAAGTGCTTTATGATGGTAGATAGAATCAAACGCATTACTGAATGAACTTACTGGTGAATTTAACCTGCAGGTTTGTATATGTAGACCTTTTTTTAGGTAGTACATCTTGACTTACTAGTTTTTGTTTGCAAGCTCAAAAAATGCATAGCACTTTTATCATGTTTTTTTACTGTACAATCGCAGAAACAAATTTGAAATTCAAATTTACATGGTAAAATGGATCGAGTAGTTATACATATTTATCGACTTGAAATTTTTGAATTGCTATACGAGTATTTGGGGGTATCGTATCAAGAAAATCGATGATGAATGTTAACAGAGCACTAAATCGTTTAAAACCCTTTCCTGACTCAACCAGGGGGCATTAGTAAACAAATTATATCTTTGATTTCAGTAATTTTCGTTTCTCATAAAAGTTGCACTAATTGACAATGTTACTTAGCATTATTACGAATATAATTTACAAGCCTAACGACAGTATCCATCACCCTTTTCAAAATGTATGATTCAGATAATTGTGCTCAAATAGTTTACAAATATATCGTGGAATAGAAAGATGCTAAAAGAGGCAATGTGTTTTGCTGTTTTAAAATCACAACAAATTCAGGCAAATATTTGTCAATTACTTCTTTAAAAAATTCATGACAGCCACGACTCTTCATAAAGTTAAAGAAGTGTAGAAGGTGTAAATAATTTAGAGAAAGTGGCCACTGGCTTGGACAATACGGGCGTATAATCGATGGGTTGAATCAATATACCTAATATTATCGCTTGGTTTATAGACCGATTGGAAAAATGTAGAAAATTGTCTTGAAGTTAAAGACTTGCAACATTCATTAACATCCTCCGCATTCAAATCTTCATCCCAATTCACCGCTTAATCTGTAGGCCTGAGTAGTTTGATTGGTTTATTGAGAATAGCCATCGAAAAACTCAACTTTTGGATGATTGTAAAAGCATATGACTAGATCGTGTTCCACTACTAACTGCCACAGTTGAAAGTTTTACATAAAATTATAAATTTCCAATGTTTGCGTGTATTTATTTTAATTCCAAAAATTATCCACGTTATTTCTTGTTAGTTTCTAAAGGGCGGGCTAGGGTTATACAAGATAGTCGCTGCAAAGCTGCGATGGAAGTTTTTGAACAAGTCTGGAAACACAGCGAAACCCATGGGGCATTTCGACTGTGAAGATCTGATAAATGAAGATCAAAAGATACGATATCTGGATATTGTTAGCGACAACAGTGAGGAAGCTAATTTGTCTGGAAGATACTGAAAACTTTGGCAGCTAAACGGATTTGTAGACGAAAGAAGCGAGAATGTTCGAAGGGCCGATGTTCTGAAAGTATGACAACTCAGCAAAGAGCGCGGTTCGAGTAATTTATTTAGAAATATTATTATTCGAGGCCAGGATGGAACCCTCTGTGTCAAAATCGACGCATGGAGTGGACACTTTATCGACCTGCTTGGTGTTCATCAAGCGTTGCAGACTGTTGTTGAGCCACCTCTAATACAGACTGCGGAGATCTGCACTTCTATGAGGAATTCACTAAGGCCATGTAGAGATTAAAACGATACCGCTCACCTGGGGTGGACTGCATTAATTCCCGGAGCTCTTGGTATTCAAAGGGGATACTTTATGGAATTGTCTTTTCGACCTTATTCGATTAGTATGGCGAACCGAAGTTCTGCCTGACGAATGGAAAGTGGCCACGATATGCCCCATCTTCAAAAAGGGGGACCTGTCTTACATTATATTGGATAGAGTCACTCCTCTACCGGAGGGCCTTATTGGTGACTATCAACGAAGATTTCGTCCGAATTGATCGGTCACTGATCAGGTCTTTTCACTGCGGATGATTCTATTTAGATATTATGAAACGTCCCTAATTGTATTTCTTTAGCTTCCAAGTTCCAACACAATGTTTTTTTCTTAAATATTGTTTGTTTTGATATTAAGGAATGGGGTGTCTTTTACTTTATATTGCTGACTCCAGACCACCAATTTTGATTTAATTAAGCAAGAACATCCAATAATGGAATATGTAATTAGAAACCCCGTTTTGCTATTTTGATTTGTTGATTTCAAAATTTCATATCAGTGCAATATTTTTACAAATTTCGACGTGGATTAACTCAACAACAGTGCATTGATGAACTTAATTTGATTTTTGGTGGTGAAGCACCATCAAGGACTAGTGTTTATCGATGGTTTACAGAATTGGATCGTCATTTTAAGGTCGTCCAAAATCGGTTGTTGTTCCGGAAAACATTGATGCTGTGCATGAACTGAAGTGCAAGATCGTCATGTGACTTCCCGCGAGATTCAGGCATTCTTGGATTTTAGATGGCAATCGCTCAAAAAAACACTCGTTTCAATTGGTCGAAAGAAATGCTCAAAAAATATGATCACGGTGCTTCAAAACATGTCTATATCGCCTGGTATGGGTGTTCCAATGTGAGCCAAATCCTACAAATGATGTTCGCGCAAGAAGCTCTTTCGAAGCAAATGGTCACCCAATTTTCGGAGAAACTGTACCTGTCGCAATCGTACCATTGGTGCCATGTAGAACGGTCAATGGTACACAATCATTTGTTTGCCAGAAGTCTTTGGCGAAATAAGGAAAACCAACTGCAAACAACTGAATATTCTACCAAACGCAATTTTATATAAATATATCTTGCTTACAAATTATATGTATAAGTACGAAAAGTTTTAATCTAATTACTATTATTATAATTCAAACAATAACAACCACGCATATAATTATTTTCAATTCAGCGTACAGAAGCAACAAAAAAGACGCACGATTTTGTTTTTACTACGACTATATAGTATACATTTATACATATACTGTCTTGAATTCTTAAGGTAAATATGTTAATGGAATTAGAAATAGAAAATTATTTTCATATATGCAGGGTGGTGTGGCGAATGTGACAAATCAGTGTCGTATCTTGCGAACAACACATTTTAAAGTTTATGTCAAAAATGTATTATTTTTTATACGATTCTAATTAAATTAACGTATAAATCATTTTGGCCATTGATGTTAATAAAATTGATATTTAATGTATGTACATATGTCATTATACTGTGATGACCTTTAATTCATTTTTATTTTTTGTATTTTTCGTTTCTGTGTATCACTTAAAAAATATAATAAATTATTGTAATTTATATAGAAACGTGACAAAATGTTTAAACTAATTAAGTGTTTAGTTTTCATATTTAGAAATTATATTATCACTATCGTTTCATATTCATTGTACGACAAAATCATTTTGATGTATGTAATTCAATATAGGTATAAAGGCTGACTAAATCACTAATGCCGATGCTAAAGTCAAAAAATTCTGCGTGCGGCAAATGAACGCGGCCATTACTCTTAATGAGGAAAATCTGCGTCTTTTCCGCAAAGGGCTTGGTCGTCGAATTCTCAAGACGGCTAAATCTTCCGGTTTTGTACCGCAATTGCTAGGTTGCCTGGTTACCTGGCCGATGGTGTCATCATTTGCAAAGCGAGCAATGATGAGACGTACGTTTGGTTCTGTGGGGGAAATCGACAGAATCAAGGACGTCTGGGAGGGTTGTCAACTTTCGGTTGGTGAGCCCCCAAAACCTTTGATATTGCACTCATGGATTCCTGGGCCACCTGAGAATCCGAGTGTAGTTATCATGA
Organism: Tipula unca; assembly: GCA_951394425.1. Lineage (NCBI taxonomy): Eukaryota > Metazoa > Arthropoda > Insecta > Diptera > Tipulidae > Tipula > Tipula unca. The sequence goes on along the minus strand of OX596382.1, from coordinate 105,578,285 downwards.
ACATCGGCATAATGAATCCAAATGTATCGACTACTGGATGGAAGGTTATCCGATACAAGTGAGACGCTAATCGCCAATCGATTGTGTTCAGGGTTGACCAGAAGTCCTAGGAACACATTACTGGGTCCGGATTGTCGCTACAATACGTCCTTGAGAGGATCCGTTTCCGGGTTGTCTCAAGGCCGTATGTTTTTTATTATTATATTATTAGTTCACGGCTGGTCTTCATGATGACGTCCATGCTCGACTACAAACAGATCAATCTGCAACATAGCAAGTTAGCCTCTTATGAGTTGAAAAGGCTGCTTGCTGTATCGCATACAAATTTTTGTCTAATCCAAGACCGGTACCTCAATAATGGCGCGGTTTCTGGTTTAGATTCGAAGTTCGGCAGGATTTTCCTAAACTCCACCGTCCTTAAAACCAGAGCGTGCATTTATATTTCTAATGATATTGATGTCGCTCTTATTAATGAGTGCAGCACGGCTGATCTTGCGGCGGTGAATCTTGGTGTAGGGTCAATAATCTACCTCTCGTGATTGGTTGTGGCGCTAATGCTCATCATACGCATACCGTTTGGGGTAGCTCGAATACCAACAGTAGAGGATCCTCAATGTTCAATTATATTTACTCCTCTGAGTTAGAGATTCTCAATGTTGGTTGTGAGGCAACTTTGATCATTTCGGTTCGTAAAGAAGTGATTGATATTAGTTTATGCTCTATGACCATCGTTGACCTAATTCTAAATTGGAGGGTGACGGATGATATTCCCACCTCTGATCATAGGTGCATCTCTTTTAATATTAACTTTAAAAGACCACCGGTTAAAGCATATCGTAATAGGAAACTAACAAATTGGGATTCATTCTCCTCTGAGCTCGTTTCACTACTAGATTTGCCTCATCAGATCAGATCTATCTCAGATCTTGATTTGCAGCCAACTGTACTAACGAAAGCAATCGCGACTGCTTTTGAAAAGTCGTGCCCTCTTATTTACAACCAGAAGAAACTTAACAAACTCTTCTGGTGTTTTGAACTTAAAAAGTTAAGGAAAAGTGTGCGTAAAATTAAAAATAAAGCCGATTTTTGGTAGCTCAAAGAGCATATAAAAAAGCCTAAGATCCGCGCAGAGGGCTGCGTGGAAAAATTTCTGTGAGGAAATAGATAGCTTATCTGTTCTCGCCTGCAGACTTAACAAAACTCTGGCTAAGAATGGTAATTGTAAACTTGATAGCCTTCGCCTATCTTCCGGGAAAATCACCTCCTGCAGGCGAGAAGCTGGCGAGCTACTGTTGTCTGTCCATTTTCCTGGATGTGACACTGTTGATTCGAGTGTGGTTGCCTCCGAGCTTCCTGGCATTTTTGTCGGTACGCCGGATTTGAAGTTAGCTCGTAGACTGATCACTACTGATGTTCTACACTGGAGTGTTTTCTCGTTTGCACCGTTCAAATCGAGTGGTCCAGACAGCATTTTCCCTGCCGAATTGCAGCATGATTTTCTTCCCATCTGTACTCACCTGCTCAATCTGTTCCAGGCGTGCTTTGCTTTTAGTAATGTACCACGATCCTGGAGCAGGAGTAGAGTAGTTTTCATACCTAAAGCTGGTAAGTCGGATTTTACCGACCCTAAAGCTTTTAGGCCCATTAGTCTGACTTCTACTTTTCTTAAAGATTTAGAGAGGATCATCGACAGATTTATTAGAGATAAATATTTAACTACCTCCCCACTCAGTAACATGCAACATGTTTACATAGCTGGCAAGTCCTGCGAAACTGCTCTACATAAACTCGTTACTAGAATCGAAAGATCTCTGAATTACAAAGAGTTTCTTGTAGGTACCTTCCTAGACATTGCGGGAGCTTTTGATAGCACTTTGTGTTCTTTCGATCACGAGTGCGTGTACCAATTTTAATATTAATCAAACCATTGTTAGATTCATCGACTCGATGCTCAAGTCCCGTATAATTGAGACTGAGTTAGATGGCTCATCAGTGTCTGTAAAAGTAGCCAAAGGCTGTCCGCAAGGAGGAGTACTCTCACCCTTGCTGTGGCTCATGGTTATCGATGAATTACTTGTTAAATTGCAGCGATCTGGGTTCATCGTGCAAAGCTACGCGGATGATCTCGTTTTGACAGTTTCTGGGAAATACCTGAACTTTTTATCTGATATGACGCAGAACGCCCTTAATATAGTGGAAGTTTGGTGTGTTGAAAAGGGGTTGCACGTCAATCCCTCGAAAACTGATTTGGTTGTGTTGTCCAGACGTAGAGACGGTGCTAACTTATCGTTATTCTAGATAGTAAACTCTCCTGGAAATTTCACCTTGATTATAAGCTACAAAAGGCCATTGCTATATTTTGGCAATGCAGAAGAGCCTTTGGCAATTCCTGGGGTCTGACCCCTAAAATGATGTTATTCATCTACAAATCACTGGTTTTACCCTTACTGTCGTATGCAGCAGTTGTATGGGAGCCAGTTGTGAAACTGACGTCTTCTGTAGCAGGCTGGACGGACTGCAGATGACCGCCTGTAGAGCTATAACCGGGGCTATGTCGTCTACTCCCCTTCTTGCTATGGAGTCTATTCTATGCTTGCCCGAATTGCAGTCCTTCATTCTTGGTATGGCGTGCTCTGTTGAGTTTCGGCTGAGCTGCATTGGGGCATGGAATGCCTTCGGGACTTGTACAGGGCATAGACAGATTCTTAATAAGTTTAAGTCACATATTCCGGAGGTTGAAATGGTGAATGACAGGCTCTTGCCCGAATTTAACTTCACCAATTCATTCTCCGTCGTTTTCCCCTCGAGAGAACTGTGGCTCTCTCAGGATTTCTATAGGCAGTTGTCTGAGTCGATAGTTTTTTTTGCGGATGGCTCTCGTTTAGAAGTCAGTGCAGGGTTTGGTTTCTTTTTCCAAAGTATGGCCTCAGATTCGGGTAGTCTGGGTAAACACTGCACCGTTTTTGAAGCTGAATTAATTGCACTTACCCATAGTGCAATTGAGGCGTATAAGTTTAGTAAATTAGGCAAGGATATTATTATCTGCACGGATAGTAAAACCGTGCTCAATACACTTGATAACCCTTTGACTACATCCAAACTGGTTAAAGAGTGCAAACACTTCATTAATCTCCTTTGCTCTAATTCGAGAGTAAGGGTCATGTGGGTGCCTGCTCATTGTGACGTTGTGGGAAATGAGGTTGCTGACTTTTTAGCGAAAGCTGGATCGCGCAGTTTATTTTGTGGTCCCGAGCCAGCAATTCCTCTTTCCTTCAACGGTGGTAAGGATGCTATTAAGAAGTTCGCTTTACTTGAACTAACGCAGAAGTGGCGTTCTACGCCTAGTTGTCGAAAGGCAAAACGGTTCATCATCGAACCCATCGTGAGGGTCACTAAATATGTGTTATCCTTAAAACAGAACCAACTCAGAATTCTGGTTGCTCTTATTACGGGCCATGGACGGTTCAAGGTTCATCTCCAACGCATGGGACTGGCTCAGGATGATCTTTGTGACGATTGTCTGGAGGAAGTGGACGACTGACTACACTACCTTTGCAGCTGTCCGGCCTTTGTCGAACTAGATCCCAAGTGTGTTCGTACGGATCTTTGAACGTAGATCAGTTATTACCCATCTCTTGGTTCAAACTTTTACAGTTTGCTAAGGCTGCAGTGCGCTTATGCGAGTTAGGATAGATCCTCAAGGTTTGCACCATGGGGCCATTGTGGTATTGAGAAAAAAAAAAAATCACTAATTATGGTATTAAAAATGTTGTGACTAAAATGTTTCGGGTTCTAATCTCTATTTAGCCACAGAAACTATTCTATGGTTTTTTCCCCTCTGGACCCTTATGCCCTAGGTAGTGAGTTTTCGAGCTTTACTATAATATGTCAACTATCAGGTTTATCGTTTTGTACTTGAGATTAATGAACTAACTAATTTAGTGAGAGTAATAGTTTCTCGTGTCTCAATCTGAAAAATTAAAAAAAAAAAACGTTATGAATCGAGGTATGTATATATAAGTGCCAGCCATTCCGTCGAATTCTTCCAAAACTTGTATATGTTTGTAGATTATGTTCCATATTTAAGGTGGCTCTAGAGTTTTATTCTAAAATTTGATCGATATCTGATAAATTCTGATTAACAAATTGGGCAAAAGAAATTGATCACACGACGAGCATTTCTTCTGCCTTAATTTGAATCAGAACCATCTTGAATTCTATATCGCTAAATGAAATATATTAATATATATATTATTTAGAACCATACATCAAATTTCACCTCCCATTGAATTTTTATTGCCAATTTATTATTTTATTACGTAAACACAAAAACACCATTTAAATCTTAAATATTTACCTGTGTGTACGTTGACTTAATACCCATTTGCCTTTTCGTTTTCAATAAAGTTTCTAAGCTTTTCCTATTTTCAATTTTATTTTTATTTTTTGCAAATATCACAGTCATCACCTAACAGCACGCGATGAAACGAAACTTTAATGTGGTTCTTAAATAATTTTTATATGCTATAACACAAAATCGTTATCAAACTAGAATTAAAATATCCGATTTAGTTGCTATTTTGTTTTTTATTTTGCTCCCCATTAGTACATATGTATATACATAAAACACTTGTACATGCCATCATGATACATGTGCGAAAATCAACTTCGTAACAGAATTAGAGAAATGAGCTCATCAAAAATTAGCAAACAAACTTTATAAAATATATTAAAAAGTAAAATTAAGGTTACTCGTTTAGTGGTAAAAAAAAACCTTATTAGATTAGAGGATGGTAACGTAAGCGTATAGCATACAAAATAAAAAAATCAATCTTCCTTTTACCAAATCGGTTTAGGGTAGGTCAATAGTTGGAGTTATAACATTTACCTAGTTACTATTTTTAGATATTTTGTGCGGAAAGTGAAATTTATACAATAAATTGTATCATGGGGGAAAAATAAAATGATGCCTTTTTTGCAGTCATCGGAGTCACCACTTTTGGTTTCGATTTATCGTTTTTTATTTTAATCACGGCAACTGTTGTCATGATAATATAATGTACGCGAATTGATGGATCTAGAGGCATTTTTTTGTGCAATTAAATTACATATATCAATAATTGTTGAATGCGCGCCAAAAGTATTATTATACATTTTTTTAAAACCAAATTGATAAAGTACAATGTTTAATCATGAAACTTTGAAAATAAACGTTACGAATTATAATTCAAATCAAACTAAAATTAAACTTTTGATTAGTCGGCATGGTTTAATATACTATGAAGTATGGTTAAAATCGCAGTGCCATAACTGTTGGCCATTGTGCTGGCAATTTAAATAACTCCCATCGAGCACGTCCCCAGGGTAGGTGGATAGGCGGATAGGTGGGAAATAAAATACTACCGGTGGACGAAATCTGGCTAGGGGAAGGTACCCCGAATGATAAACCAGCCATCAAAGATCAGGAGAAGAATAATGCTACGGTTAACATTCAAAATGAATACCCAGTACCGGCGACTTCGAAAAATGAGCGAGCAGGCTTCCAGTCGTCAACGTTCATCGACCACAATGCTTTAGTAGTGGAAAGCTTAGGTACTACGATAGATAGAAGTATAGGCCCCTTACCTCTAATAGATTACAAACACTCACCTATTAGAGCAAAGACACCGTCTGCGACAAGACGGCAATGAAATGACCTCAATTGGTCTGGCTTGAGCACCAGAATATTGAACTAAGGATAAAATGCCAGCAATATGTGGTTCAATATATTAAATACCAAGATATTACGGTTAACTTACAAAGCAGAATTGTAAGAGCTGGTCGAGGAGAGAGAGGCAAATGAAGCCTTCTGAGTCTACTAATATTAGAAGCCAGAGCCTACAAAATCTCAACAATGAATATTTTACGGATGAAGAAGGAAGTCACTCAACCCAGACCAAAACAAGGTAAATGTAAATAAAACGAGGAGACTCTCCAAAAACCCCAGCCCCAAGGGTTACTCTACCGAAATTTATAATGAAACACCAAAACCACCACAACCTGCTACCCAAAATGAACCCTTACCATCACGAATCAATGTGCGCAATGTTACAGATTTCAATATACCCAGAGCTCAAGTATGGGCAGTGACGCAGAGAAACCAATATCAAAATAACAACGCACTCTGACTACCGAAAAATTAAAAAACTACTCAAAGATAGTACAATATATAATATGAAATATCATACTTATTAGCTCAACAGTGAAAGATGGTATCGAGTCGTAATACGAGGTCCTGTTGTAGGGAGAAAACAATAAAGGCATATACGTAATTAAAAACCTGGTATAGTGGAAGGAGTCTATTGAACCACCAAAAAAGGTAACAGTGACAAACTAAGTGACCAAAACTTTAAAAAACAACCAAAATCAAGAAATCAAGGCTGAAACCTGTACCCAACGAACCATTAGTAACATAATGAAGTTGCTCAACGAATTTCAGGCTGAAATGAGACAAAATTTCAGCCAGCTCTCTAACAGGGTGGAAAAGCTGGAAGATTATTTCAAGGTTATCAACCAAACAAAATGTTAAAAAAAGATAAAAAGTAAGTGATTGTAACGTTCCTACGTATAATAGCCTGGAACGCTAGCGGGCTTAATTCAAGAGCCCAAGAACTAGATGTATTTCTAAGAATCAACAACATAGACAAAGCTTTAATATCAGAGACGCATTTTATACATAGAAAAACTTTATTTAATAATTAATCAAAATTATGGGATATAAAGCCTATTGAGCATTGCATCCCAGTAGTTGTGCTCGAGGAGGAAATCTAAGAGCCATTTATGCAAGCTACCTTAATAAAGATCTGGGTCCGCGGCCACTCGGAAGTCATGGGGTTCTGCAGGGCGGACGAACTAGCTAGTCATGGTACAACTCTCCAACTGCTACCGGAAAGAGTAAATTTCGGGAAGCCTATTAAGGCGCTTAAGACAGCGCTCAAAAAAGAGACAGTAGTGGACGAACACTCTCACATGTAGTGTAGCAAGACAAGTCTGGCCAAAGCCGACCTCTTTGTTACCAAATATCTCAAAGTTGTTTTTGAAACCGACTAAAATCAATAATCATTATACCTGATTTTCAGTTTGGATTCAGGGATAAGCATTCGACCATTGATCAAGTTCATCGCGTGACCGCAAAGATAGAACAAGCCGTGGAACAGAAAAAATATTGCCCGAAAATTTAGAGTATCACAGGAAGATACATATACTCGAACTTTTACCCAGCTATAGCAGGAGTGTCTCAGGGTAGCGTATACTAGGGCCTTTCCTATATCTTATTTACACTTCCGATATACCGACAACGGAAACAATCTTCATCGGAACTTTTGCTGATGATATTGCAGTATTGTCATCAAGAGAATCACAGAACCAAGCAGTTCAATACTTACAACATGCACTCGATAATATGAGCCAATGGACCAGGGATTGAAAATTAAAGCTGAACGAGCTGAGATCATCTCATGTAATATATGCGCTGTGATATATTCGGTTGTGCCACATTGTGTATCACTAAATTATTTTGCCACACATTCTACAATGACTAGAATAGACCAAAATCGGCCAACTATATAAAGTCAATATATCTCAATATAAATGTTGTATGATCAAGTCATAGAAAAGATTTTCAGATTTCTGGAAAACCCAACTTTTATCACGGAACTAATTGAAACAGTTGGCCGATTTGAGCCTACTCTAGTCAATGTTGAGTGTGTGGCATCCATACAACCGAAATTTAATAAAAATGAAGAAATGAAATGTAAGTAATATTTTAAAGGAAATATATGGGTTGGTGGTGTGTGATAATCACGTCAGAGAATCCTTCGTATTTCTTAAAGTATACTATATACAAATTTTTTAGCGAAAGGCACAATCAAATCCAAGTATAAAAAATATAAAATATTTGGGTTTTCTAAAATGGGATTTCTGGCGTGATGCTAGTCGTAATTATAAGGAGGCTTTTTGTCCAAAACGAATAGAAAACAATTGTCTTATGGGGCCCGATTTATGGAAACTTATTTTATTTTTTATATTAATGCTAACAATCACCGTCAATTATGTACAATAATGGATGTTAGTTTACAACTTAATTTTGTCGATAAATATTTCATTTATTTAAGTTTTAATCATGTATAGTACTTTCACAATTTGTGAGTCGATTTTCCCATACTCCTATCCATTTTCCTCCCAAATTATATAATCCTTTACAAATAGAGTGTAGAATGTATATATATATATATATATATATATATATATATATATATATATATACGAGTATATAGGGCAGCAACATATGGGAGTGGTTTTGCATCGAGATTTATCACTTTTTCAATAAAATGATATTATTTTAAAGCTCTTACAAATTGAGAAATTGGTTGTCTCTATATAAAGACACGTATATGTACGTAGCAATAATTGATTCTCTCATTTGACCCTGACTGAGTTGTAGCCACACACATGTTAATTGAACTAATGTTATTTACCTTTTACGTCTATTATATACATTCTGTACTCTATATATTATATACTACATACGATCAATATATACGGAAAATACAGTGTGCAAGTAAAATATATTATGTATGTATAGTATAGTGGGTGACCTAAACGATTATTGTACATGTCAAAATAAAATCCTAAAACTATAAATTTAATAATTAATAATTAATCAATAGAATAGAAACGAACAAGCATAGTATATAGCACGCACGAACTAAAATATCTACACGAATAAATAGTTTAAGGATAAAATATATAAATAGTTAAATAGCGAGTGTTCTTACCTTCTTCTAATTGTAGGACATTTTTATTCCTTTTGATGATTTTTAATCAAACCAAAAACAAAATAAAATACAAATAAAATCACACCCCAACAAATTTTTCATACACTAAAATTCACAAAAAGCACTTCCAAACAAAAACACTTTGAATGTTATCTAACCGAAAGACGAATTTATATGTACATATATGAAACGAGTGTATACGTACAAAGAGTAGAAAAATAAATTTCCCTGTGCTTTTACTTTTGCTCTTATTTTTTTTTCTGTATATGTATGTATGTACCTATGTATGTATAATTTTTTTGAATGAATTTTTCCACTTTCCACCAACACAATCTCATCCAAACGAATTTTCCTCGACACTTTTCATTTGTTGTTTGCTTTGTATATTGAGCGACAGGTCGTCGTCCTTTTAGAAAAGAGAAATTATATCAACGCGTGTTAATTGTAAGGGATTAGGGGGAGATCGAAGACTTTTAAAATTAAAGTTTTAAACCTTTTGTTGTTAATATTATACGAGTATAAACCAAGTAATTTTCTAATCACTCTAATTATTATTATTCAGATGATGCCTAATCCAACTGTTTAAATTAAACAAAAAAAAAATATTTTTCTTATTCAAACGCACAGTAAACTCGTCTTTTTTCACCAAACGTTTTGATACAAATGATTGTTTGAGAGTATTTTGATATTTTTTGATTACGATTTAAAAGCGCGCGCATGAAAAAGAAATGAAGAGAAATATGTACATGCTAATCAAAAAACATTAAAAACATAAAAAAATTTGTGGACGTACACCGAATTTGATAAGAAAACCTGCGTATTAATGTTTCTCTCTGTAACAAATGATTTGTCTTGCTGAACGAATTTTTTGTATCTTACTATTGAACCAGCGCTGTCTAACCCATTGAAATTTGAGTGCCGTGCAAAACATTTTTTTGTGAATTTGAAACTGGTCCCTTACTGTGTCAACAATTTAGCTCCAACGCGGTTTCGATCCTGCGGCAAGGTCTTCATACTGTCTTAGAAAATCTGAAGAATCAAAGTTGTTCTCACCCGTAACTCACCCGAACAAATGTAGAAGCCATATCTCGTACTCATCTGTCAGCGCCCAACTTTTACACCTGCATACATAACAACGGACCTTTTGTGTTTAGATTTTATCAGAAGCTTTAGAGGAAACAAAGCACGACTGTCTGCTGCCAGCCGTATTTTAATGTCTTCATCCACACTGTTATCGTGAATGATAATAATAATAATAATATTCAGTTTTTATAGGCCATTACCGGTCCCTTACTGAGTCAACGATATGGCTCTAATGATCCTGGGCACGGTCTTCATACTGTCTAAGACAACCTGAAGAGACCAAGTCGTCCTCTACATCGTGGAGCCATCGTCGCCTGCAACGATCTCTGGGCCTACCATATGGTGGCTCTCCTTTCAGAGATCACTGCACAATTCGTTCTGGATCAGCCCGCAGAACGAGACCGAGGCAGCATACTCGCTGAGATTTTATTTCATATACAATATCGAGCATCTTCATCATTATGGTCAAAAAATGGAAAAATTTCATATGGCCGAGATTTCAAAAAATTCTGGAGCTCTTCTGACTCGATCGATTTTTCTTAAACTGCTCCGGTAGGTGTGTTTTGATCCCAACTACCAGAAAAACAGCATGGCATACTGGTTACAGGGGGTATTTCCATACATTATGGTCAAAAAACAGAAAAATTTCATATGGCCGAGATTTTAAAAAATTCTGGAGCTCTTCTGACTCGATCGATTTTTCTTAAACTTCTCTTGTAGGTGTGTTTTGAACCCAGCTACCAGCAAAACAGCATGGCATACTGGTTACAGGGGGTATTTCCATACATTATGGTCAAAAAACTGAAAAATTTCATATGGCCGAGATTTCAAAAAATTCTGGAGCTCTTCTGACTCGTTCGATTTGTCTTAAACTTCTCCTGTAGGTGTATTTTAATCCCAGCTACTATAAAAACAGCATGACCTACTGGTTACGGGGGGTATTTCCATACATTATGGTCAAAAAGTTGAAAAATTTCATATGGCCGAGATTTCAAAAAATTCTGGAGCTCTTCTGACTCGATCGATTTTTCTTAAACTGCTCCGGTAGGTGTGTTTTGATCCCAACTACCAGAAAAACAGCATGGCATACTGGTTACAGGGGGGTATTTCCATACATTATGGTCAAAAAACAGAAAAATTTCATATGGCCGAGATTTCAAAAAATTCTGGAGCTCTTCTGACTCGATCGATTTTTCTTAAACTTCTCCTGTAGGTGTATTTTAATCCCAGCTACTATAAAAACAGCATGGCCTACTGGTTATGGGGGGTATTTCCATACATTATGGTCAAAAAGTTGAAATATTTCATATAGCCTAAATTTCAAAAAATTCTGGAGCTCTTCTGACTCGATCGATATTTCTTAAACTGCTCCTGTAGGTGTATTTGGATCCCAGCTACTATAAAAGCTACACGGCATGTTGGTTACATACTGGTTTTTTTATGAGAAATTATTAATATAGTAATTGGCATGTAGTTCAAAATATAAAATATTTTGTTTGGTACGAATAATTTACTTAAAGTTTACAAATTTTCTGCTAACGCGTAATAGGTTGTTACAAAAATTCTTATAAAAATATGCACAAATCCATAATTTTTCTGCTATAGTTAATAAAATTACAGCAGAAAAAATTCTCTTTATCTATAGTGCTGCTCCTGGTGGTGAGTAGAAAAAATATATTTTTTCTTCTGAAAATTTTCTGCTACCTTATACTGCATCAAATAATGCTAAACTATGGCAGAAAAATAGCTTAAAATAAACCGAAAGAGAATATTCGCACATCATGTTGTGACGTCATTAAATTATATGCGAATTTTCAACTTTTTCTTATTTTAAAGTATTTTTTCGTCAAAATTTGGTTTTATTTGTTTGAAAAGATCATTCCAGTGTAATTAATATAAAAAAATTAAATAAATAAATCACTTTTATGTCATAATATTCTATAAAAAGATTACTCGCCGACGCGATTCGCGCTTGGAGTGATTAGTCCCTTACGGACAAACACAACCTCTCCATATGAAAATAATTTCAATAATGATTGTTTTTGTTTACCAACTTTGCATTATATATTCATATTCATTCTTATTATAAATTCCCCCCCTTCAATTCCCCTTAAAATTCATTATTGATTTGAATGAAAAAGACCACAATATTCTTCGGATAATCGGATCTGCTTTTACTAGTGGCAAAAACCATATGTGTATATACACATTTACATTTGTTTCTAGGCAATAATTAATATGAAGTATTATAGATATGAAAATTCCTGGCAAATCGTATGAGTCTAATGGATAGCTAATACATACATAGAAAAATATAGTATTATTGTTTTACCACGTATTGATAAGTGCTTTTGTAGCTATCATCGTGTAATGTAATACAAATGTTTTTTCATTGTGATATCTAGACGATTTACGTGCAGCTAACGTTGTGTATAAAATTGAACGTATTACTAATATTGAACTCACTTATCTTTCGTGAGGGATGCATGGCAAGGCAACTGTACTCCTATGATGATATTATATTATAGTTGCATATTAATTTTTATAAATTTATTCATAAAGGAGTTACAGCAAGGTGCGCTTTAAGCAATAAGGAAGGTATATAGGAAACAAAAGTATTTGGTCGACGTATTGACGTATATGTATATGTAGACTATGTTATATGTGATATGGTGCGGATCTCGAGATACGGATTTATATAGGCTATAAGGTATACGAAGTATTACTTCGATTTAGTTAGAGCTCGTAAAGAATTTAAACGTTTGAACTGATTTTTGTACAACCAATATATAGTGCGAACCGAGGAGGAACTGACAACGAGTTCTAAAGAATTTTGGAATTTTATGAACAACAAGAGAAAAGTGGTTGGTTTTCCGTCGTCCATGACTTATCAGAGTTTCACCGCTAATCACCCCTCTGAAATATGTAAATTGTTTGCTAAGTTTTTTGCCTCAGTGTACGAACTATTAACGACACCCTCTGTCGAAGCTCTCGCGGGACCGTTGATTACAATCATTTTAAATTTACAGAGCGAGAAGTTAAGGATTGCTTGACGTCGACAAAAGTGCTGGTCACGATGGAATTCCACCGATTCTAGTCAGGAATTGTGCGGAGAATTTGGCCCTTCCAATTACTTTTATATTTAATGAAAGCTTACGCAGAGGTTTTTTCTCTTTGAATTCATGGTTCACAAAGTTCTGCTCTTCCATACCAAACAATTTATTTCTCATGCCCAGCATGGTTTTTATCCCGGCCGGTCAACAGTTACCAATCTGATTTCGTTTTGCGGTAATTTATTCAACAGTCTAAACTCCAGAGAGCAACTCGACGTTGTTTACATGTGTAAAGGCTTTTGATAAGATGGACACTCAATCCTTATCACCAAGCTGGAGAATTTGAACTGTCAGCTCATTCCTGTTGATTGGTTGCGTGCCTGGCAACCCGTCAGGATTTTTGATTTTTCTTCCCAGTTTTCTCGCGCGTCATCCAGCGTACCTCAAGGCAGTCATCTTGGCCCATTGTTATTTTCATTGTTTATCGATGATATCTTAAACTGTTTTCAGTTTGTCAGTAATATATATGACTGCATGAAGCTCCAGGGAGACTTAAATAGGTTTTGTAGTTGGTCAATTAACAACCGATTGGGCCTGAACGTGAGCAATTGTAATACTCTATCATTTTATCGTTTCCGCTCATCTATTTTGCATCAATATGCCGTTTATACAACGAAGCGGTTGTCAGAGTTGAGTTCATATCCGATCTAGGTGTAACGTTTTCGTTCGACGCTAGCTTTGCTAGACCCATCAACGTTATTATCCTAAAGGCATATATTATGTTAGGCTTTATTAATCGGAATTGTAAAGACTCCTGTGACCCTATTATGTACCCTCCTTTGTTCGGTCTCTACATTAGAATACACATCTACGGTATGGTCACCGTCGTATCACAGTCACTCCAAGCGAATTGAAAGTGTCCAAAAGCATTCGTTTTGTATGCACTCCAATGTCTACCGTCTATAACTATATTCTGCCACCGTACCACGACCATTGTAATTTATACATTGTAAGAAACAAATTTGATAGTAATAATTTACTAGCTAGCCAAAATTGAATAACATTCGATACAAAATTCGTCTATATACATGTTTCCATAGCCTGTTAATAATAATAATACACAATTTTGTATGCCAGCTCCAGTGCTACAAGCGTAGAGTTTGTGTCCAAGTCCGTATAAAAAATACATTTCATTTGTATATAGTTCTTTAATATGTCGTCTTGGTCATCCATATATGTACATACGTATATAACATGTATCCCAAATCCCTTCTGTTTCTAATCAAAAATTTCTAAGCCGTTAATTTTGCTTTTGTCAATTATTTCATCGATAAAAGGATACGAGTATTTTTCGATATCTTTTGTGGTGATCTAATCTTATTCATAAAATGTATTACAAAGAAAATTGAAATTTAAGTAGTAATTTTTTCAAGGCAATGAAATATTTCTAAATGGCATTATATGATTACCTGGTATTATCAGTTAATAAATGGTATTAACTGATAATACCAGGTCAAGTTTTTCTATCATAATTTGAACTGAAATTTTAGTACTTATACATATATCACAATGTTCAGTATGATGAAGCAAATTAACCAAATTCTAATGTTTAATTTGTAAAGGGTTTTCCAATAGGAATGATATAATTTAAAATGTTTATAATGGCAACATTGCGTAATATTTTTTGACATTTCTTATATCATTTGTGTTCAGTGGGTTATGCCATTTAATCATGGAAGGATACACGCTTCAGCAACGCTTAGAAATTGTTAAATTGGTTTATCAAAATCAGTGCTCTTTGTGAATACATATGTGAGAAATCATCACATTTCGTTAAAAATGTTCATCATTTTCAAGTTGTTCAACAGCAAAACCAGAAAATAAACGACGTTTATGGTGGTCTAATGGCTTCAGTTCTTGAACCAGTAGAATTTTGTAAGAATGAAACCCAATTCTTTTCTTAAAATTCTCCATGTTGTCGTTTGAGAAAGATTTAATTGATGAGAAAGACGTGGAACCGATTTATTTGGATTTTCTCTTACACTTGCTGCTACAAAATCAATATTCTCTTGTGTGCGTGCTTTCTTGCGTTCTTTTTTGTACTGGTACTCTTGTATCGTGTAAAGAAAATTCACTTTCAAATTTGTTAAATATTTCAAATAGGTTGTATTTTTGGTGTGTTACTTATGAAACCAGATCATTATAATTGCCCCTAGAAGTAAATTGATATGATCTGTTATAGATATATGAAAATTCTGGGCGATTTGTAAACCTTGTTATTAAATGCGCTATAGACCAAAAAATGGTTTCTTACAATATGTTAAATATTCATATTAGGTATGATTTCAGAAAGTATATATGAAAATGGACAAAAACTGGTGAAGGCTATCGACGCAGAATACTAGCATGTACAAATCACTAAGAAACTCTAAATTTCCAAGCCTATCGTCCAATACACTACATAGATCTAATCAAACTTCGACGTAGGCGACCTTAAATCACCACCGCGAAATAGGATGATGACCTTAGAATCTTGTGAAAGTAAACCTCGCTTAGAAAAATAAATTATCATTGATTACAGTAAAAAGGAGCTTCAGAGATCAAGGATTAAATTGCAACCTGCTGTGAGAAATCACTGCTTTCGAAGATAAACCGCCAGAAATCACTCAATTAGCAAAGTGTCACTCGAAATGGCAAATTTGGCAATGGAGAAAAGTTCTTTGGTTAAACGAAATTTCTAGAGACGATATCCTGGCGATAAAATTCTTCCAGACTGTGATGATTCCTATAGTTAAGCACGGAGGTGGTTTTGAGATAAATGGGGCAACTTTGGTGACAACAAGTAGAATTGGAAAAATTGATTGGATGAATGGGTCACTTTGATTATATCTTGATATTGGAGAACCATGCTGCACCATCTGGGCTAAGAATACAAGGTAGAGGAATTTATTTATCAGCACGATAATGATTTAAAACACTTATCTAATGTGTGTAAAGGAATGTCTTAATGATTTAACCGCCCCGACATCTCTGAGGGACCTTTTGAAAAAAATGAACAAATTATTAGGATGAATGTCAAGATGCTATATCCTTTACATTTTAATTAAATTTAATTCAAAATTATTTGTGCAGATCAAAAATCATCATTTTTCAGAAATACCATTTTGTATCAAATACAACCATACACCGGAGATTAAGGGAACAGAAGATTAAGACATATACCACTCAGAAAAAGTCATTTATTCTTAACGTGAATAAACTAAACATATTAAAATTCGGCCGAGAACATCTTAATAAGCCGTTGCAGTTCTGGAGGAGTATTTTTCGCTTGATGAAAGCTGGGAAAGATAATTTGTCTTTTCGAAACCTTCCGAGAACTTAAAACGTGCAGTTACCGCACCAACGCGTCATTCTTGTGGAGTCCACTTATGATATGGGGATCCACTACTTAATTAAGAGGGGAAATTGCAGGTATCTGAAGCTTCTTAATGATGTGGCCTTAGCGGCTGGATGTAAGTTAATCGGTGAACATTATGCAACAATATAATGATCCAATTCAAAGAGGCAAAATAATTTTACAATTTTTAAGAAGTTTGGAGTAATCTTCATTAGAGCCCTGATCTTAATGTAATTTAGAATGTATGGGCGTAGTATTTAAATAGAGAAATTGATTGTGATATTGGAACCACAACTTGGAATTAGGGATGTGCGTTTACGCGTCATCTACTATTTTCTATACATTAATGTGTCGACAACCCGTAAATAACGTCAACAACGTAGACAACGTCGATAATGTAGACAATTCCTAGAGTGGTTTTGTCAATTAGTTCTAAACTAAAGAGTGGCCAAATATCTTTAGGAACAATGCGTTATTGGTGATAGTTTTATAGAATGTCCGTCAATGCATTTAAATCTCTTTTCAAGAAGAGCGGAATTTAAAACTAATCGTGCTCAAATACCATGAATCTACTTCAGCGTGATGTTTATATATTACAAACTTATTAAATTGACCCAAAACAACGATATATAGCGTTATATAGAGTAGGGCCCTCTTTATAACGGTGGAACGGTATAGAACAGCTCACAGAAAAAACGGAAAAAACGGCTATGACCATGCCATAAAATTTAACACACCCCACTCCATGGTAAAACCTATTCGAGTTCAGGAAGGCTATAAGTGCTACCGAGTTATTAAAAACCCAAATCGTTCAGATATCTAACACTTGTCCATGTATATAAAAGCCAAATACTTTCCTAAATGTGCAAGGATTGTACTGTCCAGAGTGTCCACCAAGACATTCTATTAAATACAAAGAATACCCAGAGTTCTTCAAACGTCTGGGAAAAGGTTCATAATAGGTGATGACTTCAATGCGAAGAATACTCACTGGGGTTCTAGATTAACTACAACTAAAGGAAAAGAATTACTGATTGCCATTAAAGAAAATGGATGTGTCTTCATTTCAACTGGAAAACCAACATATTGGCCAAATGACCCAGGAAAAATACCTTACCTGATCGATTTTTTTATAACCTAAAGTGTTTCTGGACTCTGCTTATTTGACCATCACCGTACATTTTCATTGCTGCTACATCTCTCTTTTATACTTGGCAATTAATTGGAAAAACGACTGGTGCAGAGCAGATGGAGCACATTTTCCTTCTCCTCCTCATCACCATAGCTGCGGCAGAAATCGTGGGCTGGGACACCCAGTCTGCTCGCATGTATCCCAATGAGACAATGTCCCGTTATAGCTCCCACGACCATACCAATATGGTGACGTCGAAGCGATATCAGTTGCCCTAATCTGAACCGGTCAAGTCCAGGCCAGATCTGCCTGGTTATTACACATGAACTGGCGTTAGACTATCTGACGTTCGTTTCTTTTATGGCTTCTTCTGAAGCAGAAGTTTACATGAAGCAAACGGTATCTTTATGTCCCGTCTGCTTTGGGTTATTAGGCGTGCTGTACCCTTGCGGGCCAACTCATCTGCCATTACATTCCCTGCGGTATTGAAATGCCCTGGCACCCACGTCAAGTGGATGTTGAACTGATCAGCCATCTCATTTAAAGATGCCAGACAGTTCTGGGCTACCTTCGACGTCAGGGAATATGATTGTAGCGTTTTAATAGCAGCCAGGCTGTCCGTAAAAATGCGAATATCCCTCGTAGATATTACATTATACTTCAACCAGTCCATTATCGCAATCAGTTCAGCTTGGAAAACTCTGCAAAAGGGAAGACGAAAAGAGAGGTTAACCCCTAGTGCCTCACCGAATAACCCGCAGCCAACCCCTCTATCCCTTTTTGAGCCATCCGTGAAGTAGCTTATCGCCTCATTGTCCATAACCGTTTCGTCCACCCAGTCCTATTTGGTGGGAAACTCAGTTTGGAATTTCATCTCAACAGATGGCAAAGGGATAGCGTAGTCGGTAGCATCCGGAATACCCCTGTTGCATAGGATAGATGAGTGCCCTGCATTGTTACAGGTTTACATAGATATGGATTTGAGCCGAATGGCTGTGCAAGATGCAAGCTGCTCGGTCGCAATATCCAAGGGAGTAAGATGAAAGAGAACCTCCAGAGCTTGAGTAGGTGTGCTTCTGAGAGCACCACTGATACACAAGCAGGCCGTTCTTTGAACTTTCATTAATAGTTGAAGGTTGCTCATAATTTTTAACGCTGGCCACCAGACGACATCCCCATACAGCAGTATAGGTATGACCACTCCGACGTAGAGCCAGTGTACTATGTGGGGCTCCATACCCTATCTCTTTCCAATGGCATTTTTGCAGGAGTAGAGCGCTATAGTAGCTTTCTTTACTCTCTCTACGATGTTTGGTTTCTAGCTTAGCTTGCTGTCCAAAAGAAGTCCGAGGTATTTTGCTCTATCCGTAAAGATCAAGCGAGTACCATTTAATGTTGGCGGGTCACACTGAGGACGTTTATGCTTCCTGGTAAAGAAGACCCAGTTTTCTGTGGGTTTGTGTTCAGTCCGCAGCGGCGTGCCCACTCGGAGAGGTAGCCAAGCGCGCACTGCATGTGCTCACTCAGCGTACTAGGATATTTACCGAAGACCGCAATAGCAACGTCATCCGCGTAAGCAACCACCTTGGAGCCTTGCCCATCCAGGTTTAGTAACAGGTCGTTTATGACCAAGTTCCAAAGAAGGGGGGGGCGATAGAATCCCACCTTGCGATGTCCCTCTGCTCACGTATCTGCCGGCAGACGTCCCACCCAGATAATCTGTCACGATCCTGCCTCTAAGCATTTGATCTATCCAGCCTCTGAGTGACCTGTCTACCCCCAGACCCGCAAGGGCCCGAGTGATTGCCCCCGGTCTGACGTTGCTAAAGGTATCCTCTATATCCAAGAAGGTTACCATTGAATATTCCTTATATTCAAGTGATTTCTCAATCGGACCTATAAGGGAGTGAAGAGCTGTTTCCACCGATCGTCCTTTACAGTATGCGTGTTGAGATCCCGACAGCTCACCCGGCTTGATTGAACCTCTAATGTAAGCCTCTATTTCTCTTTCCAGTGATTTTAACAGAAAAGAGGATAAGCTTATAGGCCAAAAGTCTTTGGGATAGCAGTGAGAGCTTTTTCACGCCTTAGGTATAAATATTACTTTTACTTCAGTCCATTTGCTAGGAATGTGACAGAGTTCTAGGATGCATTTGAAGATAACTTCCACCCAGGGTTATAGGGTTAAGTCAATAGTTCGCTGGATATCCGCAGGGATAATGCCATCAGGTCCTGCCGACTTGTATGGCTTAAAACTGTTTATTGCCCATAAGATATTCCGTCTATTTACTATATGACTTACGGAGTCTACACCCCTATTTATCATGGGTCTCTCCGGAGCTAGTACCGAGCACTCCGGGAAATGCGTTTCTAGTAATAGCTCCAGGGCTTCCTCACTACACGTAGTCCAAGAACCATCCGGTCGTTGTAGATAACTCGGAATGGAAGGACTGGAACATATTACTTTGCGTAGCCTTGCAGGCTCCGAGGTCTCCTGTATGTTGCCACAGTGGTACCTCCAGCCTCTCGTTTTGACTGCTCTCAGCTCGTACTTGTAGGTTTTAAGAACTTCCTTTTAACAGTCCCAATCTGCAGCAGCATTTGTTTTCCTCGCTTTCATTGGCCCGTCTATAACATCGCATCAAGCATCATTGACTGGAACGGACGTTTTTTGTTGCACCTGGCACTATGCAGTTCAGTTAAGTTTCAAAAGATATTAATGTTGGGACATTTTTGGTTCAACTCAGCTTCTGTTAAAATATTTCCCCATTTTCTTTATTCAATTGCACTATTCACAGGTATGTCCCGGCCGTCTTCTTTTTTTGAAGAAATGTGGACGAATGATTTCACAGGCGCATAAACCACACCAAATCGTTTATTTAGTCGCGTATCATCGAATACTGTAAATTGGGATTCAAACTTTTCAATGGTATTCCAAATAGTGGTATCGACAGGCCGATTATGTCAACCGTAACTTGGTTTCAGCACACGAAACACATTCCTCACAGAACGCTGAGTTTCGTAACGAAGCTGAACAATCTGGAGACGCTATATGGCAAACAATAGTGAATAAATATAAAAAAGATGACAGTTTGCAACTATTCATGCGTCATTTGTCAAATAGAAACAAATGAAAAAATCACCTCTAGATGAACGCTTTTACAAAATACTCCCGCGAACTGGCGCATTCGAGTTCAAATCGCTAAAATATCGTAGGTTGTTGACATTATTTTAATTATCGACGTTGACAAAAAACACTGCCAAGTAATCTACGTTACATTTTACGTGTCGACAACCGCGTAAATTACATGGAGTTATCTACCTCGCCCTTCCCTGCTTGGAATGCCATAATCGATGCGTGGAGTATCATTCCAATTGGTTTCTTATATACGGAATCTATTTAATTCGTTGCCCTGAAGTCTCGCCGAGGTTCTGAATATAATAGGAGGAAACCCGTCATATTAATTTGTTTTTTAATGTATTTTTGCTTAATTTTAATTGAAACCTAAATTATTGGAATATTATAAATAAATTAGAATTAAAATGTAAAGAAGAAGAATTGTATTAATTAAATTAAACATAATTGTTTCAAAAACGATTGATTTGTACGATTTTTATGGTGGTATGTGGTGGTTTACTTGCACAAATACTTAGATTATGTTATCTCACATACTATATAAGAACGTAGGAAAACTAATATAAATCGCATTCGCTTAATTCTGTTGGACTCACTTGAGGTTTCTATGAATTTGAACTATTATTAATACAAAATATAAATGGTAATAATAAAAATTATTAATTAATTAATAAAATGAAATACTAAAACTCTTATTATTTATAGATTACATCAAATTATTATCCTAGTGGATTTGCAACTCAAAAAAGAAAGGTAAATATAAATTTAGTGTTACCAATTTAGTTCTTGTGATTTTTTTAAGCGTAACGCTGAGTGTCGTAGAATGGTATAAGCTTAACGCACTGCTCGTTATTATATATAATATTATCTAATCGCTGATAAATTTTGTATTTTCGTATACCTACATATACAGAAACTAATAAGTGTAACAGTTCAAATGACATATGTGTGATCCAAATTTATTATTATATTCTTTAAATGAAATTTTAGGGTAATCAGTGGTTTTTGTCGACGTTTCTTTAAATTTTAAGGTATAATAACAATATATTAATTTTTTGGAGTTCTCGAATTTCGTAAATTTGAGTGTACATACGACCAATTTGAGAAAACTCTTTCAATTTGAGCCGATGATGCCGGAATTTTTAGCAGTTTGATCGCTAAATCGTTAAGTTGCTTATACTCAAGCTCAACTGTATACCAGTAAGTAAGATTCCTCTTCCAAAATTACTCTAACCTTCAAGCCTCTTCAAGAGTTTTCTGTCTGTCATAATAAATTACAAGTTGGATCAAAGAGCTGCAAGTTATATTCAACATTTTTTATAGTCCAATAACAATAGCTTAACATCTTGCTTAATTTTTATATACATATATTGTATCGGCAGGTATTATTCGCATATAGGGCAAATTTCTTATTAAGCATGCCAATGATCCCTATGGGAACACCATCTTGTATCGCACGGAACCTTCATTCGGGTTCCGTTTCGATCAATAACGGCACTTTCCAGATCGGGATGTTTGAATTCTTTTAATACTTTTACTATATTCTGCAAGCAACCGTCTACGTTGTTTGATAAGATGTCTTTCGCTACAACCGGATATATCTCCGTTCCGTATACTTCTTTTGCCAGTTTAATTGATTGCTCCACAATATTTAGAAGCGCTTCACCCGTTTCAGCTATTTGTGTGAAATCCCATGCATAGAGAAAAAAATGCGATCCGCTGCGACTGGGACAGTTGGCTTCACGAAAAACTACACGAAAGGCAATGTCACATCCAAATAAAAAAATGGCGGACGCCTCTGAAATAGAGTCTTCTTCCGTTTTTGTTAGGACATCTATGTACTATGTAATAGAGTGAGAACTTCGCTTTGGTTTCTTTTTGGCTATGTGTTGAAAGCTTTTATTTTTGTCACTATTTCCAATAGTATTTGAAAAATCAGAAATAGGCGCGGAAACGGTGCTTCGAATATCCATCTTAAAATATAAACATAAATTAGAAATTGCACATGATAATATTGTTGTTTGTTTAATCGATTGCTTGCAAGGTCGACAGGAGTAACATCAATTTCAGTATCTTGTTCAACTACGATTTCGCAGTTTTCTAATTGATCAAAATGTATGTTCTCTACATTTGAGCGGTAGTGGTCAATTTCTATTTCGATGTCATCATTAATGAATTGTCTACGCGTAGAGGCACATCACTGGACTCACTCATTGTGCTCGATCAATAAGAATAGTAAATATAACTACTATTTATTAATGATATTTATTATTATATATGTATAGTTATTAAATGTTTGGAAAATATGAAACAGTTTTTTGTTGGATTACAATATTTTTGTATAGTGCTAATAGATTTGCTTATTGAGTGACACAAAATAAATTGTAAAATTATTTATTTCAGCCACGTGAACCACCAAATGCAGACTATAACTTCGAAGAAGATCGCCTCGAATCATTCAAGGACTATAAATCCAGGGATTGTCACATTACTGACGAACTAAAAGCAGATTATGCTCGTGCCGGATTCTATGCATCCCCCATCACTGAGGAATTAAAATGTTTTTTTTGTGATCTTAAAATAATACGCCTTTTGAAAGATGAAATAGATCCAATCAAACTTCACTGCAAATATAATTCAACATGTCCTTTGATGAGTCGTCGTTCGACCAGTAACAAACCAATTGATCAAAACTTACTGGAAAACCGATTACCTTCCAAACCTGTATTTATTATTGAGAATGGTAATATTCATGGTAAATATCCAGAATATAGAAGTTATGAGCAACGTTTAAATACATTCGACAATTGGACGTCAACTTATGTCGACAAACAAAGTTTAGCAAAAAGTGGTTTCTTTTCACTTCACGATGGTGATCAAGTTTCATGCTTTTGTTGTGGTTTAGGTTTGAGGGATTTTGAGGATGGTGACGTACCACGTGACGAACATTTGAAATTTCGAAAGGACTGTAGGTTTATTCAATATAATAAGTAATTTAATTTATAGCCCAAAACGCGAAGTAGATGGTACATACATGATGAAGATCCCCGATATTGTACAGGAAGTAATATCTCAACGAGTTCGCTGGCTCGGTCACGTTCTGTGTGCTGATCCGGAACGAAATGTGCAGCAATTTCAGGTAGGCGCAGAGGTTGCAATTCGTTCTACTGATATCTTATTTCATGTAAGAATCCAATTTGTTCTCTACACCGTGGAGCAATCGTATATGATTAATAAAATTCTTAATTATTTATTAAACATTAAGTACATATTAATTTATCAACTAACATAAATTTTTTATTATACTCAATATTTTCCAAAATGTCTCAAGAACGTAAAGTCGGATGATCAATCAATTTTTTTTTTCACTCGAATGATACACTATACCGAAAACTAAATCTTAAACTCTTAAACACGATCAACAAATTTTATTTTACAGTGGGTGGCCATATTATTTGGAACACTATGAAATATTATTGCATTTCTCAGAGGAGAAACCTCTTATTGCATATTCTCTTCCGGAAGCTACCGACTACGCTATTCCTTTGCCATCTGTTGAGATGAGATTCCAAACTAAGTTTCCCACCAGAGAGGACTGGGTGAACGAAACGGTTATGGACCATGAGGCGCTAAGCTTCTTCACGGATGGCTCAGAAAGGGATAGAGGGGTTGGCTGCAGGGTATTCTGTGAGGCACTATGGGTAAACCTCTCTTTTCGTCTTCCCGACTTTTGCAGCGTTTTTCAAGCTGAACTTATCGCGATAATGGAAGTCATGGACTGGTTGAAGTATAATGTAATATCTACGAGGGATATTTGCATTTTTACGGACAGCCTGGCTGCTATTAAAACGCTATAATCATATTCACTGACGTCGAAGGTAGCCCAGAACTATCTGGCATCTTTAAATGAGATGGCTGATCAGTTCAACATCTGCTTGACGTGGGTGCCAGGGCATTTCAATATCGCAGGGAATATAATGGCAGATGAGTTGGCCCGCAAGGCTACAGCACGCCTAATAACCCAAAGCAGGCGGGATATAAAGATACCGCTTGCTTCATGTAAACTGCTGCTTCAGGAAGAAGCCATAAAAGAATCGAACGTCAGATGGTCTAACGCCAGTTCGTGTGTATTAACCAGGCAGATCTGGCCTGGATTTGACCGGTCCAGATCAGGCCAACTGATATCGCTTCGACTGCACCATATTGGTATGGTCGTGGGAGCTATAACGGGACATTGTCTCATTGGGATACATGCGAGTAGACTGGGTGTCCCAGCCCACGATTTCTGCCGCAGCTGTGGTGATGAGGAAGAGTAGGAAAATGTGTTCCATATCTGCTCTGCACCTGTCCTAGTCTAGCATACAGCAAAACAAAATTTATGGGAACCTTCCCTTTGAACGACCTCTCGGATCTTAGTAAGATCGCTTCTTGGTAAGCTCAGGATGGTTTAGCGATCGAAGAGGAGGAAACTGGAATGTGGTATTAGCTACGGACCAATTTTGTGTCTATGCTAGTCCTTTAGGACGTCCACCCTTACCTAACCTAACCTAGGTACATCACAAGTGTACAATAGATAAAGGGCAAGCCCAAGTACACTTTCTTGAGGAACTCCTGTTTTAATTTTCTTCAGTTCCGAATAGGCATCACCCTGTTTGACTCAGAAGTATTAAGATGAAGTATTTCTATTTATTGTATGGGCAGGAGCATTTTAAATGTATATATCAATCCCTCATTCCATACTTTGTCAAAGACCTGCGCCATTGTAGAATGTTTACTGCAAAATCCAAATTGATGATTTGGAATAAGATTCCTTACTTCGATTATCGGTTTTAACCATTTCAAGAAAGAGGTAAAGATATTGCGGTACATGCATGAGCCTAAATGATGCGTTAATCAAATAGGTAAGTTTTGTCAACGATTTTTATTAGATTGAATTCAGGACTCTTTTTTAGAACGATATGTTTCTGTATTTCTTTTCTTACTGCAGCTGGAGACGTTAAGACAATTTCTTCTTGAAATTGAACAGAATCATCATGTTTGATTTCATCTATAAGTTTATTTTAAATCCCGCCCAGTCTGTTCGTGAATTAACTAAGAATGTTGAGTTATTAAATTTTAGGATGATGCTTAGGAGATCGGATACGATCGGAGAGAGATCAGAGTTCATATCAAGGCAGTATTCAATCGGAAGAAAATTGAACGATTTATTTTTAATTAGGAAAAGTCAATCTTGCCTCTGGAAAATCCGGAATCTTCTCAGGATCAGTAGGCCAATAGGTTGAATGTTTGAAAAATAAACATTCAACCTATTGGCCTACTGATCCTGAGAAGATTCCTTATTAGATTATTAGCGTGTTTTGAAATAAGTTTCTGGGGCTGCTTGTAATTTTTGTTTAACTTGATTTGGGGACTGGTTTTTATTACTGTTCTCTAATTTTTGAACTCTTATGATAATGGACAGTAATTATTCTTTTATATTTGTCATTTCTGTCAATATACACTTTTAGGTTGAATTAATATCCTCATTTTTTGAATTTACGATTTTCTGATTGGTACTTTGGCTACCATCATGCAACTTCTGTAACTTGCTGCGTTCTTTATTGTCATTCTCCAAATGCTTTCGAGCACATTTTACGCATCAAGGTTGATTAAAATTAAATCGTTGTGTATGTCCTGTTGTGTATTTTTAAGTATTTACTAAAGCATCAGTTTAATGCATGATTTTATATTTTACACCTCAAAATATTTTTGATTTCAAAAATGTTGTTAGTATTCAGTTAGTTAGTGATTTTGAATCTTCATTGTTTTAAGTAGTTCGCAACACTTTCTGACTTCCAAGAATGAAGCATATTTTTGACCATTACTTTAATGGAACTATCACCTAACAATCTAGTTACTATTCTCTATATTTGTTACCGCCCTTAACTTTTAGATTGACTGAGTCGCCATTTAGTAGCTTCATTTGGAAGCTATCTTCTGGAATCCATGTTGCTAATATATCAAACTGACTCTTCGTAGAGTAAATCTCTGGTTCAGCTTGGTTTTGCTTTTCGTGCATTTTTTTTTGCATTATTTTTTGTATATTATGCATTTCCTGTGTTAAGATGTAGATTTGTTGTTGTAATTGACTGATTAATTCACTCATGTGAGCCTTTCCATTTTCCCTAGCTTGCCACGGTGCATATAACTCTTGTTCTCTCTCCAAGCTGAGAACACATAAGGCTTTAATTTCCATAACAATCCTTATATATAGGAGTTATTCTTCTTGAGTGACATATTTGTGAATAACAATACATTTTTATTCACTAAAACATTTATGACCTCTAAAAATGTTTCACTATACAAACAATGAAATTTAAAATTTATTAGAAAATAATTGTTGAAATATTTTACAGTGTCACAAACTCATACATACCAAAATTTACAAAATCCAATTGGATAACCTTCACAGCCAAGCTATAAATAATTTTAAACTTGCTGCTATAGAAATTAAACAGCAACCTTCGAGAGCTCTCAACTCATAGCCCACTTCCCATTGCATTGGGTTTGTTGCCTCCTATCATTTGATGCAAACTGGAAAATTATTCATTTAAAAGTGCTATTCAATGTATACTCAACATAATCAATTACCAACGTAAAAATACTTAATAATAGGAATGTAGTAACTGAATATGTGTGGTCTCAACTAGTGTTGATTGAGCGCGAACAATTTTCTGGTCACATTATTTATCTTGGCCTATGTGAATTTAGAGAAATAAACGTGTGCAGGATTTTGAACAAAATCTCAGAATAATAAAAGGCACGATGAAATAATAATAAATGGAGAAGTAAAGGAAACATATGCCTTGTGTCTGTAATAGTAATTAAAATACTCGCAACCATTTCAATAAAATATTTTTATTTCAAGCACTTTTGGATATAATGAAAGGGATTGAGTTTGTACCAAAAACACGCACCAACTATAAATGCACATAACAAAGTTTTAGGTACCACCCATTTATACGGCTCAGATTTCCTAATCGACAAATTTTTAATAAATAAACATTCACTTCGTAATTTTTTATGCAGCTCCAATGGTATTTCGTTTGCTGTAAAGTCCATTAAACCTAAACCACATTGGAAACATCCAACTCTATCGCTACTGCCCGTATAATAAAATCCCGCCTCTACTAAATCATCGACACGCATAAAACTGTTTGAGGGCCAGTTACGGAATGATTTTAAACGGCTTTTAGTGCTTGCATACTCTGGACGTATTGGAAGTTGCGCGCCGGCAATAAATGCTGTTTTCTCTGGCAAAAATTTACTCAATAATTGTTCATCAATTGGTATGTTATCGGTGGGTTCGCGACACAGAAATGGGCACGCGGAATTAAAACGGTTATGTAATTCAACTGGATCTTCTTCATTTTCGAGTATACATCTCATGTGCTGAAGTGACAAAAGTTACAATTAATTATTTTCTCGATTTTCTCGATTGGAAATATGTTTCGTTGATGATGATCATTTGGGGAAGCTCATCCAGCTAGTTATATAGCCGTGGAAAATTAGAAATGAGGGAATAATGTATGCCAAATAGCATGGGAGTATAAATAGGGACTATATTACGTTTACGACGTAGAAATAGAAACCATATGTAGAAAAAAAAGTCTAAGTAAGCCAGTTATGAAACCATCACCAGTATTAACTGCTGAAGAAACGAGAAAACTGAATTGTAGACCGGCTCATATTTAGCTAACCACGTCATAGGTTTAAAAATAATTTGTAGACGCTACGAGAAAATTCATTTAAAACTAATATATGTGTGTGCATCACAATAAGCGGTATAAGATTCCAAAAATTTTATAAGTGGGTGCGGACATCGAATTATTAAAGCTATATGAGGATTTAAAAAATATTACAAACTTCGGATGTCTCAAAATTAAAACTAATGAGGACGGCAAAGGGTTGTGTTAAATTGTAAAGAAGAATAGTGACCGAAAATTTATTAAACACTGTTTTGCCCCTATTCTAAATTTAGCAAAAGTTCCATTGTAAATGGATTTTGGGCCTGTGGCTTTCAAGTATGTATTTAATCCCGATGTTGTAGACTCTTCAAAATGTCTAGGAAGAAACTACTACAACTACTAAACCTTTTTTTTGGCCGCGAGAATACCAGCTCTAAAGATTTTAACAAATATAAAGATCTGATCGATTCAACTTTATTTTCATCAAATCAATTTTCTCCACAAGGGTTACAGCCGTTTCCAATATCTTCCTTACAGATATCAGAGCTATGAGAGGAGCAGATGAGTACAGTGACCACCAAATAATAATATAGGAAAGTTCATAGCCTCAGCGAGTGACTATAAAACATATAAAAAAAAACTAATTGGAAAAACATCGTAGATTGAGAAACATGCAACGAAACTTGCAGCTGTACTCTGAAAAACGTAAATTTACGTTATTTCCTATTTTGACTGCCAATGAGCATGCAAGTTAAAAAAAACACGGTTTTTGAAACATTATTCTTTAACAATAATGGAACTTGGCCATTCCTTGACCGAGTACGATGAAACTCTATTTGTTGGATGGAAATGAAATTCTAAACTGAACTTTGGCAGATATTCTGGAATCAAATCAGACGATTTGTTGGCCGATTTTGAAAAAAACTAAAATGCTGGGTGGAATTTGTATGCTATACCAGTTGACCATATTCCAGAACTTCACTCTACATTCATTTTAGAATGCCATTTCCATATTCCATCCAACGTATCGAATTTCATCATAATCGTTTAAGAAATAGTCTAGGTAGTTTCATTTCATTGAGATACTTGACATATATTTCCGAAATGTGGAAGAATTAACAAAGAAACCAAAACTATAACAGTATGTATAAAACTATAACAGTTTACCGAATTCTAAAACTAAAACAAATATCTAGCTCATTTATTTGGACCAAGTTAATTGTTTTAATGTAAATCCTAATTCTAAATATCTATTAATTTTGGTTGCATTGTTTACTGTTTGCCAAATAATTTTGCTTATTTATTTACCATTAATTATTTAGTTGTTGGCAATGAATTATAGACCTCGTATCTACCACGTTGTAGGAAGGTTAGCTGTATTTAAATATTTCTATCGTACTTGTGATTCTTAGTGGTCAATAGTGGTACTAAAATTGTTTACAATTTTTTTTATCGAAAACTGTTAAGAGATGGCGACTAACAAATTGTAAAAATCAAAATGTTTAGTTTTGTAACTACGTATTTCGTAGTTTGGCTTTAGGCCTTAAGATGGTGCAAAATAACATGGTTGTTTTCAATAATTGTAAGGTTTCAGTTTTATGTTGTAAAGATTAATTTTTTTGTATTTTTTTTTAACTTTTGTAAGGTTTTAGGTAACGTTTGAGTTTGTTATGTTATGTTTAATGGTTCCATAAATTTCTACATAATATTGTTTTAATGTATACATACCATCAAATTGGAGTGATATTCGAGTAATTTGAGTGTATTCAGTTTTAATAAACAGCTTAAACCGAAACCTTATCGCAGTATTTATTTTTAATAAAATAAATTTTGGGCCGATTATAAAAAATTGATTTCTAAGAAAACAAATTACCTTACCTTCATGTTGGAATACAATTGATAATCGTTATCACACGTATGTACATATTAAACATGGTATTGATTTTTGTTATCTATAATAAACAAATTGCGACAAACACTTTCAAATATGTTTGTTCAGCAGTTTTCATATATCGGATGTTTCGCTCAAGTATTTGAATTGTGGAATATAACTTAAACCTTTCGTCTAATGGTTTCGTTCGATTCTTTTTTCAAATTGATAATAATTATTGGCGAGTGTGATGTTCTGATTTAGAGATTTTCTTTTTGCTAATGTTTTCGTGAACAAGCACAAATTCCTTTTCGGAGCAGTCTATAACCGATCTCAAACCAATTAGAGGTTATGTTTTCAAGTTAAAACGTCTCTGGTAGATATTGACCATTCGTTTAGCCAATTCAATACAATTCAGGTTATTTGGACGGTTTGATAACATCTTGCTAATCATGTGATCGCATATGCGCATTTTTTGTTGTTTAGTAATTACTCCATTTCACGGTTACAGATTATATTATAAATTTTTTATTTACAATCATGTGATATTATATCAGCAAATTTAATCATAATAAAAGTATTTTTTTGAAATTTGAAGAGTTTTATCAAATTTGTTGTCGACACATATGTGTTTTGTCGCCAATACATACTACTTGAATGAATGAATAGAAATAGAATCGTGCAGCATGTGATCACAATTGAATATGAAATAGAATACATTATTGTTCGTGAAAATTGTTCACTCAGTTATGTTTTTTCAGAATAATCGCATTCAATTTATTAAACTATAGGATTTCCCAGTAAAGATCAAACTTAATTCAACCTACCTCTAGAGCACCACAAGGCTCTTTTCATTAATGCGGGATTGCTGAAGTAATGTGCAGCATTCATAGTTGCAATATTAAGAAGTAAATCCGCCTAATGGATGGTGGTAATGCTATGTTTTGTGTTATTAAGCGCGGTGAGTGAGTAATATTTCTAAGCTGGGGAAAAATCAAATTATAACGATTATTCCGTTACAACATCTTTTATATTTTTTACGTAAACTTAACAATCGCTAAGTCAATGGTCGCCATTACCCGCAGATCACTTACCTATACATCTCTTGACATCCACAAATCACGACGATAATGTCTCATTTCTGAATTTGAATCAGAATAATGATAAACACACAAAAATTCTGCATTTATTTAATATAGATTAACTTTGTTTATGTAATAAAAACAAACTGAATCAAAGATGTTTCACAATCATTGATGGAAAGCTCGTGACTAATCTATTACAATTTACTTTCAAACGTACGTTTTAGGAAATCACAATTATTTGCAAATGTTTTATGCTCCTCCATTGGTACATCATCCTTTTCAAATTGCATAAGTCCTAGTCCGCATGCAAAACAGGTCACTTTATCGCCTTCCCCCAGGTAGAAAAAACCTGAATCAACCAAATCATTGGCGCGAATATGTGAAGTTTTGGGCCAATTTTTATAACTATCCTCGCGTTTGATATGATTGGCGTATTCTGGGTAACGGGCTACGTATCCAATTTGTGCTGCCTCGTTAATTGCCGGAAACTTGCGACTAATGTTTTCCGGTGCTGGTTTATTATTGGTTGACCGATTGTTCACTAATGGACACTTTATATTATATTTTAAATGTAAAACGAAGGGGTTAGTTTCATTAGAATTCAACGAAAAGCACTTTAAAGTACAAAAAGCACAGGCTATTATATCACGATTATTTTCTTTGGTCCAATAAAAACCGTTAAACGCAAACTCATTTATATACTGATCAAAATTAGATATATCAGAAGAGCGATAAGAACTTAGTGTTTTTCGGCGGAATGTTTCGTCTACAACTGCCATACCAAAGACAGTTAATAGAACAGTTTTAAATAGACTGAACGTTTTGTCTTATACTTTAGGTTTTTATATTAACTTGCCTATATATCTAATCTATTTTACACATGAGACATGTGAGTGAGTAACCCTCTCCCGTGGTCGGGGGGCACTCACATGTCTCATAAACCTAAATTGAACGAACACGTTTTCCAAGAATACCACCACAGTATCCTTTGCTCATTGTAGGAGGCGACTAAACGGTTGGATCGCTGGGCTGACGACCCGCATCCGTGAACAAATAAACTGTTTCCGTAAAGTAACCAAAAATAAAAATGGGCAACTAACTTCTAATAACCAAAACAACACCGGATCACCGCTGAAGTACCCGAACATGAGATTTAGAATCGGAACGTGCATTCACTTGTTATGGTTGCATTGAATACCCTCGTACCATCAATGATGAATGATCGGAACGATGAAAATTATAACAAGTATACAGTATATACAACAAAAACAAATATGTATATCATGTTTATCGTTTTTGGTCATTGACCCGCTGTTTATTCCTTTACCAAATCAGTAAAAATAATTATGTATGTTATTCTTATATACTTATTAATAATATATATATGGATGTATATAATATGATCTATATACTGTATGCAGTTTGTATACGTTTACATATATATCAATGTTGGTGTTTTCTAGAACATGTAGAAAGTGGTTAGATTATTCTGCAATTCTGGTTGGCGCGCATAGATCAATTAGGGGAAAATTCAGGTATAATTACGGGTATATATTAGTACATAAGTAAATGATAGAAATTATTTTATCTGGTCACTGGTCAGCTTTAAGGTTGGTTTATATTATCCGTTCCTTTCAGACACGTACCGTTTAGACAAATATTGATAAAATAATATTTCTCTGAAATGATACGTAAGCGAAAAAATACGAACAAAACCATATTTTGCCCCATTTAAATCAACATAAATGTAATCTAGATTATAATTAATAGTGTCTAGATTATTGCTTACAAAGTTATGTAACACAGTTCAAATACAACTTTTTACAGTGGGCAGCAATTTATACATTTTAGGATAGATTCGCTCTGGAAGTCCTTATTTAAATTGTTAGTCAATTTTAACGTATACGACAGAAAATAAAAATATATTAAATTATTTAGATTTAATTCATCAGATACTTCGGCCGCCAAATCTTTACAAACATTTTTTGCCTCAAATTTCTCAAGTAAGAAATAGTGTTGCAATGGTTTCCACTGCTCTAAAATTCTTGATATAACTTCTTCTAACGCCAGCCATCGGGTTGTAGATGTTTGTAAAATTTTGTGAGCTGGTACATCAAAAAATTTCTGGAAAGATTTGAACTCGTTTTGTCTAAGCGAATATATGTAGGGATTTTTTACATATGAGTAATGCATGAACGCCACCATTTTTGCCCATCATGACACTTGCATTGTCTTCCCCAAACCCGATCAAATTTTCCAATGAAATTTCATGAGCGTTAATAAAATTGGTTATACAGTCAAAAACCAACTGAGCATCTGTCCGTTCGATTTCAAGGATTGTTAAAAAACTATCTTTTGTCGAGTTTGTAGATCAACTAGCGAGTCAATCAAGTTAAAAGGAAAGTTGTTTCTTATTAGGAACATTAAAATTTTTAAATCAGTACCTTTATGTTTTACACTTAAATGTTGCTCACCAACGCCATCTAACTCATCGATGCGTGTTGGTTGTTTCAAGAAACTTATTACATTTACATGATATTTAGGATCATTGTGACGTGTTGCTTTGTCCGCGATAGTCTTTAATTTCATGTTGGAGTATATGTTTCGTAAAACACCACAGCGCAACATCTTATATCGCCAGTTCAATTAGGTGCTTGAATACGCAAATGACAGATGCGTGATTTGACTGATCCGCTTATAGGGTCTTCAGCTTCTGTTGGACTCCAGATCAATGAGTCCAAAACAAAATACATGATCTCTGGATATAGGGACAATGACACACCAAATTTTAGTAGTGGCTACTACACGTTTGGGGGAGTGAGGAGGTTCAAATATTTGTGGGCTCTCTTATCACTCACGATTACAGTGTGGGTGAGGATATTAAAGTGCGCCTGGCAGAGATCTGATGAAGCTCCCCGATATTCTACATGAAGTAAGATCTCCGCGAGTACGGAGGCTCGGTCACGTTCTGTGTGCTGATGCGGAACGATTTGTGCAGCGATCTCTGAAAGCCACCATATATAGTAGGCGCAGAGGTCGTTGCTGGTGACGATGGCTCCACGGTGTATATAACGACTTGGCTTCTTCAGGTTATCTAAGACAGTATGAATGACCAAGCGCAGCATCGAAACCGTTGGGGCCGGATTGTTGACTCAGTAAGGGGCCAATAATGGCCTTTATATACTGTTTATTATTATTATTATTATATAATGATATATGTTTGTCTCCTGTACACATTTAATTTTTTACACTACTCACATAACTATGTTCTGTTTTATGTATGTGGTTGTACACATCTTAGCGATTTATTCATTTAAGATTGAACCAGAGCAACCGACGCTGCTGCAAATATAGCTTGAGTAAAACATATTTAATGTGTTGGATAGTTACTACCTAGAATACTCAGTAATTTAGTAATACGATGAATTGAATTTATTTCATCATGTAGTATTGTATGCAATTTAGTCTATTTCCAATTTTGTAATGGCACAGAAATTAATAATAAATAAAGTGAATAATAGAATTTAATTTCATAATATTTAACTTATCTGTTACTTATCGGACCTGATGTACGCGATTTATTATGACTCACAATCACTAAAATTAAAAAAATTTTTTTTAGTAACTAATTAGTAGTAACATAATTAGTAGAATTCTAAATATAAATACAGTCAGTCATAGCTGTATTCTTAAAAAACAGTCTTAACTAAGATTAACATATTTGGTAATGTGGTTTTTCTTAAGCAGCATGCTTTGGCGTTTCTCATTTAAAAACCCATAGTCCGCCGTTTTTCTTATTTTTATTTTACTAATTTATTAACAACTAAATTTTTAATTAGCTGGCGTGATTTATGATGGATAAACATCTCTCTCCACAACAACGTCTGCACTATCGAGAGAAAATATTGATTTTTTAAACAACCAATTTTATAATGTTTCTGACTGTGGTCATGAATACAGGAGGAACTGACATCGAGTATTAAAGAGGTCTGGAATTTTATGAATATCATCACTATAGTCACCGCTCTGAAATATGTAAATTGTTCGCGAGTTTTTTTTTGCAACAGTGTATGATCCAGTAATTAGTTCGGAATTGCTGGCCAGCTTAATGTCATTAAAGGTGCTGATGTCGATGGTATATCGCCGATTATCGTCAAGAATTGTGCGAAGAGCATGGGCCTTCCAATTACCCTCATATTTAATAAAAGAATACGCAAAGGTTTGCTTTTTCCTGAGCCTTGGAAAATGTCCAGTATCCAACTTCAATTTTCAATGCGTGAAGAGGAATCGAGGTGTGTAGTTATCGGGAGATCGCCATTCCCTCCGTCATAACCAAGTTAGAGTCCTGATTTTTCATATACCAAAAAATGTATTTCTCCTAGTAAGCACAGTTTTTATCCCGGTCGGTCAACATTTACTAATCTGGTTTCTTTTTGTGACCATTTAATTAATAGTTCAAACTCCACACACCAACTCATATCGTTGTTTATATAAACTTTGTTAAGACTTTTGATAAGATCGATCACCAAGTTGGAAAATTTAAACTGTCAGTTCATTCCCGTTGAGTGAATACGTTTCTACTTTCCGATCAATGGCAAACCGTTAGGATTTGAGTATCTAAATTGTTTCTTTTTCGTTGATGATCTTAACATTTTCGCCCGCCTCCGTTAATAAGGTCTTTAGTTGCACGACCCTGCAGAGCGTCTTAAACAGATTTTGTAGTTGGTCAATTAACAACAGATTGAATTTGAATGTAACCGCTCAACTATATTTCATATCAATATCGTTTTATGTTAGGCTTCATTATAGCGGAGTTTTAGAGATTTCAGTGACGCGATTACTTTACCTGCGTAGTATATCCTTCTTAGAATACACACCTACGGTATAGTCAATATCACTGTCATTCCAAGAGAATATAGAGATAGTTCAAAGCCAGGTTGGTTTGAACGCACTTCGAGATCTACCGTCTGTGAGGACGACTGGCTATATTCTGCCACCTTATACCAGGATCGGACCCCTAAATTGGTATGCTTCTAAACGTTGTATGCGCTGTATACGCATGTAATAAATAAAAATTGGTTATACACAATTGGTTATAAGCACGTCAGGGACAAGAATCGAACATCATCATTATCATTCGACGAATTTTTAGTATAGAAATGTGACAATGTACTCTCTGATCTTCCAGAAATAGATAACTATTACGGCTAAAAACAAAGAGGTAGATAAGATTGAATGGAATTTTTATTCAATTGTTGAATGAACATGAAATATCAAAATAAACTAAAAAATCATTTTGCGATTTCTATAATTTGTGTTGTAGAGTCAACTTGTTGTTACTGGTCCTATAGGTAAGTTTAAAATTCGGTTCATTTCATCTTTGCTTTGAACAGGAAACGGACAACGCAGTGAGACCATACGGGTTCCGTTTTACATTTTATATACGGAACCCTAAGAATCTACGAGTACCATGGTACCATGGTACACAGATTGGTAATGAATGTTGTCTTTAATATTAAAACACTTAATTTGATTGCATTCATCCAATATCTGAAGTTTTACCTTAAGTTAAAATCAATCAAAAATAATTTACAACATTTTATTGGGCGGATAGCAGCCCTAAACTTAGATCAGCAACACCCATGGTGCATCGTTATTATGGAAGCTTGTATAATTGGCTCATACATTTCCTCATGTTGGAAATGTGGGGTGTTTTGTTTGATTAAGATTGCAGTCCCTCCTCGAGCACGACCACAGGGATGCAATGTCCAGTAGGCTTTATATTCCATAATTTTGTAAAGTTTTTCTCTGTAGTGTGCGTCTCTGATAGTAAAGCTATGTATGTTGCTGATTCTTAGAAATACATCTAGTTCTTGGACTCTTTCATTAAGCCCGTTAGCGATCCAGGATATAATTCGTAGGAACGTTACAGTCATTTATTTTTTATCTTTTTTAGCATTTTATTTGGTGGCTTGAAATTAATTATCCAGTTTTTCCACCCTGTTTTGGAAATTTTGTCTCATTTCACCCTGAAATTTGGTGAGCATCTTCATTATATTATTAATGGTTGGCTCATTGGGCACATTTTTTGATCTTGATTTCGTGATTTTGATTGTTATTTAAGGTTTTGGCCACCTGGCCCTAGGAAACCCCGTCTCTAATAGTATCATATTGTTTCTTAGGCTTTTGCTGTAGGCGCTGAACTACTGTTGTTTGCTTGATAGCTGAGAGTTTAGCTTATTCTGATACACCTGGCATTTTTTATAACTAGCCGTATGACCATTTTCGCGGCTTTTGACATTATTTTTTGTTTGATGATTATTTGCACATTTGACACTTTTGGCTTGCCTATTGCAGAAGTTCTTCATGAGTCCTAACTGTTGGCAATCTGTACGCTGAGGTATTCCTGTTACCTTTTTTGGTGGTTCAATAGACACCTTTCAATATAGCAGGTTCTTAATTACGTATATGGCTTTATTGTTTTCTCCCTACAACAGGTCTACGTAAAACATATTATATAGTGTACTATACTTGTTATTGGATTCAGTTTCTTTTCTATCGCTGAGTAGCTTTTAATATTAAGGTAGCCATTTTCAGAGTGCGTTGTTATATTGATATAATTATCAATAATTATTCATTTTATTGCCATCTTATCGCAGGCGGTGTCTTTGCTGTAATATAGGTGAGTGTCATCTATTAGAGGTAGAGGGGTGATACTACTATCTGCTGTAGTAGCTAAGCTTTCCAACCGCCGGTACAGGGTATCCTAATCCCTACACCGTATAGCATTATTCTTCTCCTGATCTTTCATGGCTTGTTTTGTTATTCGGGGTACCTTCCCCTAGCCAGATTTGGTCCACGGGTATGAGCATTCCCCGATCCGCCACCTGCGGACGCGCTCGATGGGAGTTCGGCATCTGCACAAGAGGCAACAAACGGAATGTTAATCGAAACATAGATTATTCACATATATCGATATTGTTTTTCGCATTTTTAGAATAATGACATCAACAACATAAGGAACACAACAGCATTTCATTTTTAGTCAGTCTAATAATAATAAATTAATTATTGATTATCTTAAAACTTCCAGGAAGTTTGACTTATTTATCACGGTTCACGATCACACTCTTATCTAACAAATTATTATTAGTCGTTATAGCTAAATATGCGTTTCGTAAAATTGAGGGTGATCAAATGCAATTTCATTTAATTAATCAGAGGTTTAATTAATTTATCAGAGGTAAAATAAATTTGTCATTGATAATTATTGACAAGCGCTATTCCAGTTCATTCGATTATTGATCGGTGGCCGGCCTTACACCATTAAATTTTTTATTCATATGAGATGCATTATGTATCGAAATGCATCGAAAGTTGTTTAGATATTATTTCGAAAACGGCTTTTAGATGCAGACGTTATACTGAATAATATTTAATTACTAATAACATCGATAAATTGATTTCGGTGCACATTTTACAACAAAAAAAAATTGCGGCACTAGTGTCGAATAAAGTAACAACTGACGTCCGTTTTAATTATGATGCAATTGCATCAATTAAAAGTTATGTGATGCATCGTAGTTTGTAACTTAAGTATTAGTAGAATCGATATACGAATCAAGACGTATTTTAAAAAAATAAGCGCTACATAAATTTTGATATCGTTCTAATACTATTTATTTACATTTAGAAAATAGAATTTAGTCTGTCGGAGAAGAAATCTGTTTGCTTAAAGCAATGAATAACCTGATAATCAGTATTTTTGCAACTGATGTTATATTGGCAACATTAATTTGATTCTACTTAAGCGAGTAGGGTGGTCTGGTGTGAAGCTGTCTGGGAGGATCAAGTAGGTACTTGTTGCCAGCTCCGTATCTTGCAGCTTCCACAAGTGTGCGTGTTACCTCCCCGTGGTAACCACAGGGCAACTATAGTACACCATGTTTTATGTGCTAAACAACTCGGCCAGGTTAAGGTGTTAACCAAACCATGATAACCGGCCAGGGTGGGAGCCAAGTCTAAAAACTAGCCCAGTCTCTAACGGTGTATCCGGATAATTAGCGCCCTCCGGATAATGCAGCCTTACCGGTGTATTGCGGATCTCTGCACAGGTGGATCTCCTTTCTCCGCTACTCGTGGGACCTATTATGGAAGATCTAAATAAAAAACGAAAAGAAACCGGTATTCTTAAAAAACCGGAATCTAGTGCTATGGAGACGTCGGCCTTTAGGCCCGGTTTCCAAAGTGCAAAAAGGGGCATAAGCACAAATGAGGCTGGCCCCTAAAAGGCAGAGATCTGATGATGAACCGCCTACAGAGGCAAAAATGAAAAGGGTTTCGGATATAATGTCACCAGGCCCTGCAACGAGGAGGAATGGAGCACCTGAACATGACAGTTTTTGACTGGGCTGAAGAAGATGGGAGCATTACGGCCCTTAACTGGAGGAAGGTTCCTAAACATCATGAGGGAAAATTCTGAACCTGCTTCGTCCTGCCGACACGGAGGGTGGTGTTGCCGGGGTCACGTTAAACTGACTGCCTGTGCCGATGAAAGGTCTGTGAGCCTCTATAAAAAGACGATCGGCAGCCTGGGTAAATTCTGGCCGGGGGCCAACATGGAAGTGGTGGCGAGATCCAAAGGTGATCTTGGAAATGTTGAAAATCAACAATGCGGATCTACCAATGTGGTGTCCCGCCTTGTGTTGCTGACCCAGAAGTCCGCAGCATCCCGGAAGACACTTAGGAGAAGAACTATCCCTGGACTCGGAGATGTTGAGATCATTGGGGCTACACTGTGCGCTCTAAATGGACGAATCGCCGTCAGAGGTAAGGACTATCTAATGCTTAAGATTCTTCAGATCAACCTCCATCACTGTAAAGTCGCCTAGGCGGCCCTTCTGCTCAAAATGGAATCTGAGTCCATTGATGTAGTTCTGGTCCAGGAACCTTGGGTCAGTGGTGATCGGGTGCTGGGCCTCAGAACTTCCAAATATAAAATACTATACATGCGCGAAAAATGACGGTAAGATAGTGGGTAGATGCAAACGTAGTTTTTGGGCGCAGGTTTGCTTCAAATATGATACTAATTGTATCAAATATAATTTTATGGTAAGCCTTGTATCAACATTTGAATAAAGATCAATTTTATTTTTATTCCATTCCCGCTTTTTAAATAGGCGTTACAATTGGACTCCATGATTTTTTCAGTTCGGATTATGTAAGGAGGTACACTCAATGAGATTCCCAGATAACTTTATCCTGTATTTGGTAACATAACTATTAGACGTCCACCAACTGTTATCGTTGCAAGCTAAAGTAAAAACTCCCTTATAAGCGACTTTAAACTATATATTATAGTCTTATCTCGGGTGCGGCTATCGAATTTTAATTTTATTTCGGGTCGATACATAAATAAACCCAAACTTTCTTTTTTCTCCACTTCATGAAAATTATATTGGTTTTCATACAAAAAAGGCCAAAAAAAAAAAAAATTTACAATTTTCACTTTACATATATTACCTACAGATATATGTACATGTGATGTCTATTCCGGAAATTAGTTTTCTTCTGAATGTCGTCGTCACTTTTACTATCAACAACCAAATGAGAAAAAAGGAAATGAAGATGTCACTTAAATTGTAATACAAACAGAAGAAGAACTTGATTAAATGAAAACGAAAAGGAAAAAATAGTAAATTTGATTAATGACGGTCGACTTTATATAGAATTACCGTAAATCAATATACATAGTTATATAGACTCATAAATTATGCCTGATGGCATAATATACAAAGTAAGGTATGTACTTATATTCGTATAATCAAGGGAATTATTTGAATGTTGCTGCAGTCTTGAATACTAAATAAACATTTTTAAATTCAATGAAATCATAAAAAAAAATTCGATGCCACTCACAGTAAAACATACGAAAAATTGTCTTGCATCAGTGCTAGATACTTTTTCGTGTGTTTTACTGTGTGAGTGCTTGGTGAGGTTAACTAAAATTTGGTAGACCAATATTTCTTTGATCTCAAATCCTATCTAAGTCATGTTACTACTGGTGCACAAGTTTCTTCGAATGAGATGTTATTACTTTTCGAAAGTGTTAAAACGAAAAAAACTCATGTCTTAAATGAATATAATATGTAAATTATGTATCCGCTGTGCGAGTCACAGTAACAGAATATTATATCACAATGTATAGAGCGTGAAAGTAACTTACCTTTATAACAAAGAACCAGATATCCTATATACCTATAAAAAAATGCAATTTAATTTTAAAATAATCTTGAATTGTAAATTTTATGCGATTTTACACTAACAATACATGTATTAAGAGATTTTTCACACAAACCTGTATATACAGATTTTACAATTTGGTGTAATCTATATACAGTTGAGATTCCCCTCGCCAAGAAAATAATGAAAACAAATTTCCCAACTGTATTCAACTTTTTCGTTTTTATTTTACGTCTTATGATTGCGAGATAAAGAAAGAGCTCCTGCGAAATGATTTTAGATAACACACAAAACATATAAATTTTCATATTTTGTTCGTCGTCCTAGCCTGGGTGTTGTGTTGTGTTTTATGTTATGGCATAGTCTAATTTTTTTAAGATACATGAA
The DNA here is from genome assembly GCA_951394425.1 of Tipula unca. Taxonomy (NCBI): domain Eukaryota; kingdom Metazoa; phylum Arthropoda; class Insecta; order Diptera; family Tipulidae; genus Tipula; species Tipula unca. Next base: position 105,536,357 of record OX596382.1, on the reverse strand, counting down.
TACCTCGTATAACGCATTCCGGCACCCACATTTTCTAGACAAATTTTTTTCGGTATTTTTATTAAGTGAGTGCTTCCAAAGCGGACCATTTTTTTTTTGTATCAAATTCCATTTACTATAATTTATAAATAAAAAAAAATTAAAAATTTTCGATACCAAATTTTAATCGGCCTCTTTAAGCACTCACATAGTAAAACAAATGAAAAATTGTTTAGCACTAAGCCAAGGCAATTTTTCGTGTGTTTTACTATGTGAGTGCTTGGCAAGGTCGACTAAAACTTAAAATCGTGAAATTTTTTGTTTTTAAAAATTCCGTTGACTTACTCATCTGCATAATTCTCATTTTTAGCTGTCTTTTGAAAACAGAAATATTGGGTGATGGGACCGATGCAAATTTGAGCGCGTGTCATATCTCGTTGAAACTAAAATATAATGTGAACAAAGAACTTGATCGCATCATCAAATAGAGAGCTGCTGAACTAATTAGTGAGGCTTGGTTTGGTCTGAATGTACGCATTCTGGATGAGGTGGGTAATCCGATTCATGTCCAGTCAACTCCGAAAAGCGGCATTAATTGAAGAGGATAGTCCAATGTGTAGTGAATTTCGGACTCTGTTGATTAATGGACTTTTGTGGATAATCCTGACTGACGAATACATGGGCTTTTGCCTTCAGTCAAAATCTGAAACGGCGCACATGCTTATTGAAATGGAGCCCTTATTTTAGAATTGTCAAACTCAAAGTTAAACATCTAAGCGTGTTAAATCGGTGACCGTTAACGTGAATGGGATCTATGTACAAATCAATGAATCGTAAACATACAACTTGCTTCAAAATGTTCGGCAGAATATTGAGAGCGTTTGGCAAGCAAAAACGATCCAGCAAAAATTAAAACTATTTTTGATAGAGGTCTAACGAATTGGTCGGCTGTACCGCAGATGTTCCTACAATTACAATTATTTAATACGAAAGTAATGGTTCTTTCAAAAGGTATATCGCACAATTTTTCCCCTAATTTTGACATTGGTAAACACTACGTTCTACGAGGTATCCCTGTATTATGTTATATAAATAGATATGTGGCTGTCGACTTGGTGAAATATCCAATTTATTTTATTTATTTTTATTAAAATTTATGGATCCTAATTTAACTGTGCTCTGTACATATATACATTTATAAGATATGTACGAAAGATTGACGGGGATGAAATCGTTTAATTTTGTTTGTATATGTATATATATATATATATATATATATTGTTATGTCTTATATACATATACGTAATATAGCGTGTACAAAAGACATAACGTTACAAAACTATACAGCTTATAAAATTGAAAAGGATGAATTTAATAGATTTTCTAGTTGAAATTTGCGGGGTAGAAATTATCACCCGCCATAAAATGCAAAATAATAAACTCAACGAATTCGTTTGAGAAACCAATCAAGTTGGATAATTGTAATAGAAAAACCGGTCGGTGTCTGTGAATCTTCAAAATATAATTTTGTCCTTGTTTATTTTAAGGCGACAATATAAATTTGCCACCCCAAGGTATTAATATATTTTCGTTAATTCAAAGAACCCTTAACGAAAATAACAACAACAACTGAAATTGTATAGCAAAAAACCATAACTCCCGTCCTATACAACATATAGGAGAAAGGAGACATTTGATTGTGACCACACAACAATCATGCTTTTTCCACTTCATCACACTGCATGTGCGGTTTATATGATTGCACGAACTCACATTCAGAATAAGTAACAGTGCCTCTTCTTCGCTAAGTTCTTCTCTAGATGTTGGTTACAAGAGTGAACTACAGAAGGGTAAAATGTTGGTTCAGATCTTCTTTAATGGGCGCCATAATGACGGACGAAACATCCTTCCAAACAAGTTTCGAGGTAATAGTGTTGCAATCAATATGGCCCTTATGATACAGACCGGATTTTTCGAATTTTCTGATAATTTGGTATGGAATACGGAGCATTTGGATAAAATGGGAAATGGAATGGATGAAATAATAAATGTAATTGTGAAAATGAGATATTTTTGTGCAAAATCCTTTTTGATTTTGATGCAAGTGGGTTTAAGTCTATCTTTCTATTCATTTCCATAACAAAATAATTGCGAAATAGTTTCACTACTTTATATGGCCCCACATATGATGGAGTTAAGCCAATATTAACTCTGCACAAGCTGACAAAAACTAGTTCATTCCGTTAAGTTCTTGGGTATAAAAATGTTGTTTCAAGAGGGCCTCTGGGTATTTTGAGATAGGATGTTGCGGATTGACTGTCTTAGGCCGGAGAAATAGGATCAGACAATGTCCCAGAGATGGCACGCATTTCAAGTTCTCCAGTGACCTTAGTGATTGTCCGTATATACTAGATATGCTGGAATGAAATAGCTCTGTGCTCCAGTTTATGGTGTTATTTCTAGAGTTTAATGAGGCTTTAAGGGTACGATGAAACCGTTCCAACATACCATTTGCCTCTAGATCAGTATGCCGTAGTACGTATGACAATTCACCTCTGACTTCTGGCAAGCGGGATAAGCTTTGGATATCCTGTGTCTAAATTTAGGCCGGACCAGAAATATTTGCTGCAGTTTCTGGAACGAGCGATTTGTGCCTGTTGATATCGCACACCAGACATTTGATTTGGAGGCAGATTGACGAATTTGTTCCAGTTTGAATTTGGAACGCGATTGCATGTTGTTTTGGAGCGTTTTTAACTCGTTGTCTAATTCTTGTAGTGAGATGAGTCTTTCCATATCCAACTTTGTCTGACTTATGGGCGATATTTAATCTTACAGACAACTTTGATGAACTCAATATCTTATACGTAAAATGCGATATATAGTATAATTGGCGAGTCTGATGGGGCCTTCGTTATGACCTTGACGACATGCCAGCAGTCAGCGGCTTATGATCGGTATAAGGATAATAAATACCCTACCTTCGACAAATCATCTGAAATGCTTGATGGTACAGTAAATTGTAAACACTAAACAGTTCACGGTCGAAGGCAGAATACTTACGTTTGGGTGGGGATAGCTTGATAAATCCCAATGGTTCTCAACATATTTTGTTGTACTGGTCCATTACAGCTCCGAGCACGGTGTTAGAAACATTCGTCGTTATCCGATTTTTTTCACGCTCAACGAGGTGTGCAAGAAGTGTTACCTAAGACAGGAGAGCGTTGGTTTTATCCATGGATTTCGTGACTAAAAAAATTCCGTTAGGCTACACCTAACACACATACGTTCGGGTTTTTGAATTTTGAATTTTTGAAAATTTTTCAATATTGGCCGATATTGTTACCTCTTTGAGTCTACGATAATCTCCACAAGGTCACCAATCATTATTATAGTCTTTAGTCACAAGATGTAATGGTGAAAAGACAGATGAACTTGATTGTCTATATACACAGACCTAGTGAGTTTAGTTACTCGAACTGGCTCTTTGCGATCCTGTGTTTCTCCGAGTTTAACCGGCGGGCACGAGGAAATGGCCCAATCGTTACAATTCTCTTCACAATGGTTAAAGAAGGTCGCCGAATCCGAATGACCCGTTGACCATGAACAGATGGGCTTACTAGAATTTTTCTCCGTTTTTCTGTTGTTGTTTTTTTATCAGGTAGTGTTGGAAAAGAATTAGCAACGAGTTACCAACTTTTGTAATAATTTGGATACGCATGTTTGCATCGAGCTTTTGAGTCGTTCTTTAACCTACTTCCTTATACATTGCAAATATCTAAAATATAGATTTGTGCTTACTGGACGCTTTGAATTACAAATTTAAAGTGATCGGATTATGTGTTCATGTGGAAGTTTTCCTACGTTTTTTTTGACGTATAAAAATAAATTTTAGTTTAACCGCACAACTCAACAAATCTAATTAAAAACTTAACCTATAAAATAATACATTTTCATAATCTTTACTTTTTTCACTTGTGTGTTGTACTATATCTATGTAAAAATTGTGCAGAAAACCATTCATATATGTGTATATGTATATTACTTAAAGATGTTTGTAACACCATCGAGTATTTTTATCTCTAATAATTTTGTGTTAAAGCTTTTTTTTTTAGCAGGTTCTTGGTAAAAATTTTGTTTCATGAATAAATGAAAATTACTCGCTTTACGTTATAAGACATGTTATACAGTCATCTGTATATATGTATGTGTGTAATGTTTAAAAGGAGATACAGATATACGATTATCGTATTGTATTAAAGAAAATTTGCGACAAAATAAATTAAAGTTTATTTTTTATTTCCGGTTTAAAAGCCAACAAATCGATTTTAATTTTTCTTTTCGTTTTATTCGGCCATACATGACCTGTTTAATTAAGATTATACTTTTCGGAAATTAAATAAAAATTTATTTGGGATTTTTTTAAGGTTTTTATATGTATAATTCATACACATATATGTATGTATGTATATGTATGGGGGCTTAATAAAAATATCTTGATTTATTTGGCCAGCTTAAAATTTTAGCCACTTAAATGCATTCAAGAAGATTTATGTGGTTACACTGGACGAAACAAATTGTGGTGCCGGTGCTAATCTAGCATTCGTAATCGAATTTCTATTACTGGTTCATCAATGTTCAATAGTATATCGGAGCCGGGCTTACAGTTTTTCGACAAACCTAGCACCTCCTTGGTATGTAGAAAAACTATAGACAAATAATTTAAATAAAATTGTAGAAATTCTGGAAATAAATCAAAATAATTGGATACATTCAGGATGAATATTGCCACATGAACCGTGATGGTTGTGAAATCAAGTCGGAAAAAGGAATTGGATCCACTGTGACAACTGCAGGAAACATTCAGGAAACTACTGCAAATTGTTAATCGAGTAACGTTAAACGTTACTAGCACTTGTCACGTCATGTGTAGCAGTCTATAATATGGTTGAAAAAGATTGGCCGCCCTTTGAATATCAATAGAATTTTGAATATTAATGAATTCCAAGATACCCAGACAACTGGGTATCTTGGAATTCCGTAAAGACATGTTTAACTCGATTTATTGAAATAGTGGCATTTCGGTTCTTGATATAAATAGTAAACAAAATTCGTGACTGAGTTTGTATAAAGGTGTATCGGTTCGAAATGTCATCTTTCATGTGTCGTGAAGAAGTAACTGGAGTGAATTTATTGAACGTTTGTTCGAAACACTTTACGAAATCTTGTGCGTTATCCAAGTAAAATGGCTGGGAGAGATTTCGTCCACTGTTGATTTCCAATACATTTGATCGATGTTTCAAAGCTTCGATGTAATCTTTCAATTAATCCATCGCAAGTTGGATTGTACGCTATGGTTCGTTTACGCTTAAATCCCAGGAGCTTCAAAGTTCGATAAAAAGGTGTGATTGAAATTGGGAACCGCGATCTATAACTATAAATGACGGAACGCCAAAGCGACAGATCCAATATTTAAAAACGGCTTCTGCAAATGTATCAGATCTAATATCGAGTATTGGAATGACCTCTGGCCAACTGGTATAGCGATCAAAAAAGTTACGCAGTACCTGCTTCCTTCTGATGGAGGTAGAGATCCTATGATATCGAGATGTATTTCATAACAACGGTTGCTTCAGATTTAAGTTTAAGCCGCCCTCGTTAGTACAGTAAGTAGTGGCCTTGCTGTGTTATTCGAGGGTCTCGGGTTCGATTCCCGGTGGTGACAAATATCATGGTTGGATGTTTTAAATGTGTAAGTTTATGTGTTTGTCCGGATATTGCACCATGGGCCCATTAGTGGCATTGAGTGCTGGAGTAATCCGCCCAATTTTTTTTTTTTTTAAGTCTGAGCCAAAAGTATTTCTCTGCGATCATGATTGCAGTAGTTTTAATACAGTGGTGTGCAAGATTATGTATACGCTTTCGAATATTGTGAGATGAAAATATTTAAGAATATACGGTCGAGTACATCCTATATTTTGTTTTGTACCAATTACAGGAAGCTTCTAGTTTAATTGAGTTCTCGGAACCAATAAGCATCTATGTACATAGCGCTTCATCACCTTGTTTGGCGATTTGTGGATAGTCGATGCTATTGTTTATGAAAATTTCATTAATTCGTGAAAGTGTATCAACGATGATGTTATCTTTTCCGGATATGCGTTGAATATCGGAAGTATTTTGAAAAAAAAAATCTAGGTGTCGAAATTGTCTATAGGTGGTGCTTTTTCCGAGATTTTGTGAACCGCAAAAATTAACGGCTTATGGTCCGTGAACATTGTAAACTGACGAGCCTCTAAAAGGTATTTAAAATAGTTGATCGAAGAGTAAGCTGCAAATAGTTCTCGGTAATACGTAACTGTAACGTTTTTGCAATCCAGTCAACTTAACTGAAACGAAGTTCAATGGTTATCATTATCATGCGTCCTCAACATACCAAATGAATTATCTGAAGCGCCTACCATAACTGCTAGCTTATAGCATTGGCATTTGGGTGACTCAAAATAGTTTTCGAGAGTTTTATGCCTGCTGCGGGAATATTGCGACCCAAAAAAGATGTCTCGTCGTCACCGAATATATAGATTTGTAGCGATCAAGACGAAGTCCTGCATCTTTAATGTGGTAAACCACTATTCGTGGAGTCGTAAATGTTCTTCTTCCGATTTTGAGGCAATTAATAAATCGTCAATATAAACGAAACAAAAATTCAATCCCCGAAAAATTGAATCCATTAGACTTTGAAATAACTGTGCGGCGTTGCGGTAGTCCAAAAGTCATTCTCGTATTTTCGAATAATCCGAATGGGGTTCGGAATTGGTGTTTTGGGAATATCACGTTCGTCAATAGGTATTTGAAACTAGAGACGATTTAAATTGATTGAAGAAAAATATTTGCATCCAACTAATTGGTGAATAATCAATTACCGAGCAAATAGCGCAGTGGTTAAAGCTGCGATGTTTGGATCGGGAGGTACCGGGTTCGAATCCCAACAGAGGCGGGATGCAAAAGGGATTTTTCATCTCCCGATTACGATCGGTGATTAAATTGAAAACATCTATGACCCTTTGTTGGAATGTAGAACTCATGGGCCGACCCATCTTCCATGTCACTGTACAGGGTGACATGGAGCTATGCAATGCGCAGATGGTACACTGTACTTGTGTGAATGGGATGAATGAATGGATTGAATGAATGTTGTGTGAATGTAAGGTAAGGCTACGGACCAAAAGAGTGTCTATGCCAAGTCCTTTTAGTAGAATTGGTGAATAAAATCGGATAAATATATGGAATGCTGTATACATATCTGATTTAGTTTGAGCATTGAAAGTTCTATAATCACTATACGGCCTCCATCCACCGTATAATAGACTTAACCAATTGCTACTGCTTAGACGACAAATTAAAAGTTATATCATTCTATAGAATTCTTCCTTTGTATTTTGTATTTTTCGGAATCAAGACGATGTACGCGAGTAAAACATGGAGGACCATTTGTTTCAATGCAATGAGATACACCATTTGCAATGGAACGAGCACAAGTAAATTGTTATGATACCAGTTGTAAGAGCCTTCGAAACACTGCCATTCGACGATAAAAATATTAACGAATCTATCAGTTTACGATTTCTGATATCAACCAACAAACCGGAACGTTGACAGCACGGTTTTGGTACCGAAAGTTCTAATCTCCGTCTGATTTGCTGCATATAACGGAATATCGCCTGGTTTTGATTTTTGGTTGTTTAGTACGCTTATGATAGAAACACTAGCGTTAGAATCGATAAGTTTTATTTGCAGATTATTAGTGTTCGATAAATCAGTTGAATTGGAATGAACTGTATTATAATTGCAAGGAGGGCGACACTTTCGTGTTCTGTTGGCGAAAAAATGATGGTAATAACACAATCCGTAAATTGCCTTTGGTGACTGTTCGAACTACTTACGATTTTATGAAAAGGAAAATATTGTTTATCGTCCCCCATTGTTAAACTACCAGAACGAAGTTGTTTAAGCCGTGACTCGGTGGAAAATGTGTTTCGTGTTATTATGGTGTTCTTAAGAGTAGCGAATTGCTCACCAGTAACGGGTGGTGAAATATTGAGATCCGAAATACCTTCTAAAACATTATCGTCTATTCGGCATTATTTATTATTCGGCGTGGCTAATCAGCGGAATATCTCAAAGGGAAACAGCTAGCATTATAAGAGAAAGGGGGAATAAAACACTATATGAACTCCAACAGCAAAGTGGAGTACATATTCAAGCAACTACCAAATGTTTGGACGAAGGGACATCCAAATGCAACACATTTACAAATTTTACTACCCACCAGATCACTCAATTATAAGAGTGACCAATTTGCAAATTTTTTAAAACTCTGGGAGATAATTTTTTTGCAGGAGGTGACTTCAACTTTAAACATCCTCAATGGGGGTTAAGATTAGTAACACCGAAAGGAAACCAATTGTGATAATGTATGCATAACGAAAAATTGGATCACATATCTACTGGCCATCCCACCTACTGGCCGACAGATAAGACAAAAATTCCTAATTTAATAGATTTCTATTTCTGTGTAACCAAAGGAACTGGCAGATATCAAGTTATATCGGAGACATGTTATCATTTATTGAGGACTTTAGCAAATTATAATGATTCCAAAACATGGCAAAGACGAAACAAAAGTAATCTTTTGTCGTCCAACCAGCTGCTGGTAGTAAACAATCAAAAATATTCGAAAAAATGCTTCTTTTAAAAACTGAAACCAATTTTGCAAGGGAACCATTAAACCGTGGAACATAGTTCAGTAAGTTGTATCTGAAATCAGAAACTCGTTAGGAGAAAAAAAGCAGCATTTTTATATGTTTCTTAATCTTTTGATAAAGTATATATGGCACAACGGATTGATACCCACAACTAGAACACGATTATCAATGAGTTTTTGTTCAATCATTCAAAATTGTCTGCTACAGCGAAAGTTTCTCGTAAAATATAACATCCATTTTACAGGAAATTCACACAGGTGTGTCAAAAGGTAGTGTGTTGCGTCCAATATTATATTTGATATACACATCAGATTTACCAACTTCTTTAGAATTATATAAAAGTAACAACATTTGCAGACCACACATCAATAAAAGCGACGCATCAGAATCCAAGAATAGCATCAAGGAATCTGTATGCACATTCGCAATGCAATTGAAGCGCAAATCGGTACATATCCATCGGGGTTTACACATAGGTAGAAGCCTGACATGGAAAAAACACATTGAAACTAAATGTCAACAAATTATGTTAAGGTATTCCCAGATGTCATTGGAAAACACTAAAACTTAAGCCTATATAGGAAATATTCAATTGTGGGGCTCAACATAATATTCTCCTGCAAACATACCATTGGAAATAGATGGGGTATGAAGCCCCACATAGTAACCAGGCTCTACGTCTCAGTGGTCAAATCTATACTACTGTATGGGGTTGTCGTTTGGTGGCCAGCGTTAAAAATTCTGGCTAACCTGAAACTATTGGTGAAAGTCCGAAGAACCGCCTGCTTATGTGTAATTGGGGCCCTTAGGAGCACACCTGCCCAAGCTCTGGAGATTCTCTTTCATCCCACTCACTTGGATCTTGGAGCCAAGTAGCTTTTATCTAGCACGGCTATTCGGCTCAAATTCATATCTATGTAAACCTGCAACAACATAGGACACTCATCTATCCTGTGGAACAAGGTATATGCCTGAAATTACCGACTACGCTATCCCTTCGCCATCTGTTGAGTATATGGACCAAGAGGCGCCAAGCTTCTTCACGGATGACTCAGAAAAGAATTGAGCGGTTGGCTGTGGGGTATATTCTGTGAGCCACTAGAGGTCAACCTTTCTTTTCGTCTTACCGACTTTTGCAGTGTTTTTCAAGCTGACCTTATCGAGATGATGGAAGTCATGAACTGGTTCAAGTATAATGTAATATCTACGAGGTTTATTCGCATTTTTACGGACAGCCTGACTATTATATTAAAACGCTACAATCATACTTCTTCAGTACTGTCTGGCATCTTTAAATGAGATGACTGATCAGTTCAACATCCATTTGACGTGGGTGCCAGGACACTTCAATATTGTAGGGAATGTGAAGGCAGACTTTATATCTCAAAGCATATAAAGATACCGTTGCTTCCTGTAAACTACTGCTTCAGGAGGAAGCCATAAAAGAATAGAAGAATTAGACGACCTGACGAATCTTATAGTAAGATCAATGTCAAGGGCCTTCAACACTTCTTAGGATGGTTCAACGAGTGGAGAGGAAGTAACTTAAATGTGGTACAGCTACGGACCAAATTGTGTCTATGCTAGTCCATTAGGACGGCCACCCTAGCCTAACCTAACCTAACCTACTTAAAATATTACGAAAATCGTAAACGCAGCTTGCTATGTATGCAATACAAACATACATCGCGACCTACACACCGTAGCGGATACAATAAAGCAATACAGCAAGAAGTAACAGTCAAAATTACGGTAATGTATTGCTTCTTATTGGCTAGGGAATTGTAAGATTTGAAAACTTCTTGTGAGTTAAATGGCATTGAAAAAAAAAATTTGATTCAATCAATCCGTGGTTGATCTCTTAGCGATTGTTTAAATCAAATTTTTTGTAAACTTAATTTCCAAATTCTGAAATTTCTAAATTTTGAAAATCACATTTGACGTTTACAATTCTGAATTTTACCATGGGTTGGAAAAATTAAAAATTCTTCAAATTAACCAATTCACAGTACATATAATAGCTTTTAAATTTCTTAATTAAATTATAAAATTCGGTAAATTTCGAAACACAATTTCACAATTCTGAAGATATAATTTGAAACTGTAAAATTTTGAAAATTTGAATATTAAATCTTATGAAAATCTCCAATTTACGATTGACATTTTTTCTGTTCCATTTTTTCCAATACATTCGAAAAACACAAATTTGGGAAATTTTGGCCCTATAATCCGGCACTGACCGGCAAACTTCTATTTATTGTAATTCACTCATCCCGAAATAACCTCAATTAATTTCAATTTCTTGTTCCAATTATTTATTTACATTCGTTGTCTTTATATGAAAGATTTAATGTGCTAAAATTATCTGTACACGTTTTCTTGGAATGATATGTGACGTACGGGTCATCTGATAGGGTGAAATTAAATGTAAACAAAAACAAACAGTCAATTATCTAAAAAAACAATAGAGAACATCAAAAAAAGCACGCAGCATGTGGATCAGATGTTTTTATGGATGAAAAACAATATTCAGCGCGCGCGCATAATTATTCATTTTCATTCAATGTTTTCGTTGCAACCTTTTCTAACATACTATATTTGTCTCAGTGCATCTCATCCTTTATGATCGGGTAACACTTTTTATTTTTGTAAAAAAGAGAGATTTCCCCTCGCTTCGTATATTTACAAAATCGCATGCTTTCATCTCAAAATATTTTTGTTTTGGTTTGAAATTTTTACTATAAATTGGATTGGAATATCGTTTGTCTATGACATTCATCGTTTCGATGTTGAACGTTGAAAATCGTGATTAAAAATTGTTATATAACTCGACAGGTTTTTGTTTAAAACAATTTACGTGAAAAGTTTTTTCGTTACGGTGGTGGATATTTTGATTTGAAAAATAAAATTATTACGGTGTGTATGTGAAATGATTAAAAGTGTGTTGGAAAATTGTGAAAATTGTTAACCAAAAAAATATTTTGTGCGTGTGGTTTTGTTTATGGAATTTTTATTGGCGATAAACGTTGCGATTTTGGATAAATCAAAAAGGTAATTTGTGGTCCTTGTGAATATTTCCGAATTAAATTTTAATCAAATTTGTGCAAATTTATTTTATTTTGTCTGTCATGATAAATTTTGAGATGTGCAAAAAATAAAAAATGAGGTGTGAAAAAGGAAAATCGTTTCGTTTTATCCGCATATGCGAATTTGATTGATGTACGGGGGAACAAAAATTATTTGTAAAGTTTTAATTTGTGTTGGCAGTAATTCGATTTCGGTTTTGATGAACGTGAAATATTTTGTACAAAATTTAATTTAATTCTGTTTCTGGTGTTTGTTTTAGTGGAAAATATTTGGATACATAAATCAGATTTCTTTTGGCACTTTCATACCATCAAAGTTTTGCTATGTGAAACCATTTCACCTTGATCAGATGCAATATCGAATTTCGACGAGCTTAAATAATTTAAAGTGTGCCAAATCAGTAAAATAGGTAATCTTTTATTTGGAGACTTCACAGATTGTTTCGCTGTTTAAACAAAGTGCGGCCATAACTTCTTGCATAAAGGAACATTTTGGTAGCTTTCGAAGTCGGAATTGTGTACCCAAAATACGAAATTCGATCATGTGATATGCAAAAACAAAAAATAAAACAAAATCTTTAAATAATTTAATTTGCGTATAATAAAATAGATAAAGCTTTTCTGTTTTTGCAATGCTTTGTGAAAGCTCTTTGACATAATACTGTATCTATCCTGTATCGATGGAATCTAAATTAAATTACAGTCTTTGTGTCTTTAGCAATACACAGAGCACTTTCAATCAAATGGCATAAAAAATTCCGACTATCCAATATTGAGTTGAGTTGGGCAAAAACACAGAGCTTTTTGTGTATACGTATGTACTAATGAAAATTATTTCAAACATGTATGTACTAATGAAAATTATTTCAAACCAATACCGAACAAAGAATTCTAACCAATTTTATACATGAATGAATCTTTATCTTCAAAAGAAAATCCGCTTAAAAAAAACGGTATAACCAAAAAGATAACAATTAAAATATACAAAAAAAAAAGCTTCACCATTTTAGCATTCTTTTGAAGAGCATCGTATATACACGTAACGTGATAAGTTGTTTGTGTTGTGTTTTCTATAATTTTTTTGTGTGCATATTTAATCGCTAAGAAAATTTTAATAACCGCAAAAAAATTACGCATTCTTTTGTCAAATAAATTCGCTTGTAATAAGATTGATTGATTTAGAAGGTGGCTGTGTTGAGTGATTGAATTTGATTTATTTATACGTTTGGGATTTATTTGAAGTGTAATTGTGTATATATGTATGTATGTATAATACTATAATCAGCTTTAGGCCAATCATGATTTATTCTTCTTAAAAATAAATTTAACATTTTGAACTTTCACGAGTAAAGCTTTTAAACGATTTGATTGTGTTAAAAAATTATTTGTTTAGTTTCATCATCATCGGTTGGTGAGTAATAGTGGTAACTGCATATTACGCTACGGTTTCGAGCTTTTATACAACTTACTATCAAAAGGCTCAAATCGATGGAATAATTAATTAACGCAATTCTAATGAAAATGAGCTTCAAATAAATATATCAGTTTAATAAATTGCTTACATAATTGCACACAGTATTAATGTAATCTATGTAGAAAAAGCGTACACGTAGAAAGATTTTTATAATTATTCTGATAATGTTCTAAATCTGTCCTAAAAAAATAAAAAATTAGGGTTTTTTTAAAACAAAATTCCCAATTCTATATAGACGGGTGAGGTTGGTCCTTTAAATCCTAAAAATGTTTACATTTGTAAGTGAGAATATCATATTTTATACGGAGAAACCGATAAATCTTATAATTTAACTAATTATGTGACTTTTTTTGATAACTCATCATGTTATAAAGAAAGCTAACAACATAATGACCTATATTTCAAGATGTCATTGAGTCTAAACTATTTGAAAAATATTTTAATTTCTAAAATAAACAGAATTAGGGGTTTACAACAATCAAGTTTGGTATGACCTCATGTATTCCGATACATGTATGTTTTCGGTTTTTCCGAATTTCCTTGGGGAAATTCTAGGTAGCTAACACCATAATGATGCATACACAATTATGTCTTAAGGTCTAAGCGATCCGAAAAATATTTCAATTTTTCATTTTCTTTCAAATCGTTGCGGGGTTTGGACGTGAAATCGTTAAAATAAAAATGAAATAGTCAAAAACTTCAGTGAAAGTAGTTTCTTTTTAATTATCTTATATACGCTCCTGGCGAAAATTATTGGGTCGATGTTTTTTTTTTTGTCAATTTTAATTAAGGTGGTACTCCCAATATCAACATTGGAAAATCAACGCTCTGTGGAGGCTGGCCTCTATGGATTCTGAGGAGGGCCATCAAGTGATCAAAGAAGACCAAATTGCTATATCACCTAGGTTAGAAAAAAATAACAACCCGTTAGTTGATCAAGCCGATGCTTCTAATGCCAGAAGTGGTGCCAACTGAAATTATAACTTAGACTTGTTATCACAAGAAGGGCTTTCAAGCCTGATGCCATCATCAACTTGGTTACTCTCAGTTAGAAAGAGAAAATGTGAATGTTCGCGCAAAAATTAATGAATTTGGAAAGATGACGCATCAATTATGGTGTTGACGAAGGAAAATGAAGAATTGAGAAAAGATTTTTTAACCAAAGCCAATGATGAACCTCAACATTAGAAACGAGACTACGCAGATTTATACTGATAAGGAGGAGTTAACAAAAGAGACCGAATTGATTGTCAAACCTAGAACTCACCGGAATTAGATAGTAGCTCTCAGATAGAATCTACTAATAGGAAGAAGGGAAACGGAATGCCCTAGAAGGATCAACAGCGAGATAAAAGTGAAAGCAAACCACCAAAAGAAGAAAACTCACCACCAATTATCCATCAATCAACCGCTGTGCAAAATATTTTGAAACCCATCACAGGTAAGGAGTACAGAGTAATATCCTTAAACAACAATGTATGGAAAATCTACACACCGCACTCTGATACCTATAGAGCCTTATCAACAAAGCAACCGCCCAATAAAGGTTATGGCAAGGGGCCTCCATCCAACATGTACAATAAAATACATTATGGAAGATCTCCAACGACAAGGACTGCAATTAGAAAATGCAGCAAATATAATAAAAAGGGAGAAGGTCAAAGTTATTTATGTTAACTTTCAATAACAAAGAAACGATAGAAGCCATCTTTAATATAAGAGCTATTAAACATGACGGTTAAAATAGAAGCACTACGGAAAACCACTGGGCTTATAGTGCAATGCAAGAAGTGCCAAGGTTTTAACCATACGCAAAACTACTGCAATAGGGAGCCAAGATGTGTAAAGTGCATTTGAAGGCACTTTGATCAGGCGTGTCATATTATAAAACACCAATAGCGTAAACACCAACCTAGGAAACTTTACCACATCTATATCGAGCCAGAGAAGGATCAACAATATTTGTGAAAGAAAATATTCAACATCATGAGGGAATAAAAATTTAAGAAGACAGTATCCAAATAGCTACTATGAGCATTCAACTTAACAACAAAAATATATTAAATGTCTGCTCAATTTATTGTCCTCCAAGAAATAATTTAAATAAAGAGGATTATAAAAAGTTATTGAACCAGCTTGGATTTAATTTTATCATTGGAGGTGATTTTAATGCAAAACACATTTTCTGCGGGTCAAGATTAACAACTCCAAAGGTTATAGAACTTTACGCCGCAGGTCGAGCTTACCATTATGAATTTCTATCAGAAGGAAAACCAACGTACTGGCCTACTGACACAAGGAAAACTCCGGATCTATTTGATTTCTACATTACAAGAGGTATATCCGAAAACTACATTTTTCTAGAAAATAGTGAAAGTCTCTCATTGGACCACTCTCTCGTCATTAACGCTAACCAATACAATACCAATTGGGAATTATTTAGAAAACTGGTTAAAGACAACACCAATCTTCTTGTACCAATCAAGCATCCAGTTCAATTAGAAAATGAAGTGGAACTATTAATCAGTAGTATACAACAAGCAGCATGGGATAGTTAGGAGCGTAATAATGTCACTTATCCAGTCAAGATCAGGGAGTTGGTTTATGACATAAGAATAGCCAGAAAAACATGGCAGAGAAACCGAGCACCAAAAAGCAACATAATTTTTAATTACCCCTGCAATAAGCTTAAGCAAAGCTTGATCAAATTCGACGTCTTAGCTAGGTGAAAAAAATTTTAATTTTGGAAAAATAGGGAATTAGGGGGTTTAAGACAACCAGGTTTGGTATGACCTCATGTATATCGATAACATAGTTTTATAACAATCATGGGTCTAAGACAATTATGTCTTAAGGTCTAAGCTATCCTTTACAAGTATTTCAATTTTGAAAAAATAGCGGATTAATGAGTTTAGTAAAACCAAGTTTGGTATGACCTCATGTCTGACCATATACTTTTCCCAAAATGGAAATATTTTTCGAATAGCTTATTAACATAATATAAGTGGAAATTATGTTTTTTATTGCGTCTTAGGACATAGGTATTTCACAAATTATAATCTATGTGAGAACTCTTTGAATATACGATATAAATTGAACTTTATATTGACAAAAATGAAAGCTTTAGAATATTTTTTTTAATGAACCATTTCTCTTTCGTACATTGTTGGTTCACAAATTGATGTTCAGACTGTGTTTAACAATGGAGTTTCTCGTGAAGTTAAGCTTTTGATGGCGACAACATGTTAAAATTAATGTGGCTCTATTACGACATAACATAACATATATGTATATACACAGCATCAAATTTTAGTTTTCTCAACATAAATACGTATGCATGTATGGAAAATATTCAAAATCATATCATGTTTCATACGAATTCTACATAACAAAATCCCTAGACAAAGATTATAGACTTAGCATAATATAGCAGCCGTATAGCATTGTATATCGCGCACGTTGATTAACGACATATGAGACGCAACAAAGATAATTTATACTAATTTTTTTTTGTGCTACATACATGAGCGAACATCCTTCCTTATACGATATGTGTACGACTACAAGGTAAATATTTAAACAGCAATTAAATCAAATTTAATTCAATCTACCTAAAACAAATGTATTATTGTACATAAAACTAAATTATCTGTTTGTATATATGTAGTTTCAAGTATCAGACATACAAAAATGTATCCGGGGTCCAGGGAAAAAGCAACAAACAATGATCTTTAACAATGAAAAATACAAATCATAAAGTATGATCTACACAAAGAGCCGCAAATTACAGACGGTATTCCCAGCAGCACCATAACAGAAGAGGTATACACAGTGATTCTATTCTAGAGATAAGCATTCAGGGTGTGATGATATATATTTAAGGATGATAACAGAAAGAAAAAAATACATTTATTGTTCCATGCGTTGTTCATGAGAGTTGAAAAGTTTTTCATTTGATTATAATTTAAATAATATATGATTACAAAGGATTTTCCGGGAAATTATTATTTTTTGTATGTATGTATATAAGTAAAACAGTTTTACCCTACACTATGTATGTACGTTCCAGCGATGAGAGAGTTTTTCTATATTTTTAAGGTGCAAGATATACGAAAGTATAATGAAAATCTAATAAATTCATGGGCGACTAATCCTTTTGAAGATGATTTAATTTTTTATTTTTTAATTAGCTTGGTTTTATGTGATCTATGTATGTACCTCAGGGTGGTGGTTGGGATCAATAGGGTAGGGGTCTGTTCGTCTATGGTGCTATTCATCATATTCCAGCGTTGCAACTATCCGACACCAGCAAGTATTTAGTTTACCCCCTCGTGGTACCACCCGGGCAACGACTACGACTCTTTGTAGCCGGCAATGCAACTAAATACGAAGACACCCGAAAAGGGAAATTATGGCTAAAGGTTCTAACGATAAATTACCCCAGGTGGGTACTGATTTACTTCGGGAATCCCACTCCTCTATTCAGGAGGGCTGTTCCACGGATTCTGCGGGGGGGGGGGGGGCAATCAATCGCAAAAAAATGGAAGGACTCTGTTGGCGAGTGACCAGGCCAAGGCACCCGGAACAACTACTGGACACAAAGATGGAAGTTACAACATATTCAAACCATTAAAAAAGACAGGCAGCTCTTCACCACATTACTCCTCGGTTCCCGAGCTTGGAGGAGTGGCACGAAACGTCGCTGCGACGCAGAAGCCGAATTAGCAGATCTAATCGCGACAATAGACCAGATCGAAAAGGAAGCCAGCGGATTGAGCTCACTGGTGAGGGCTAATCCGACAACTATAAATCAAATAAAGGATTCGGCGTCGAGGGTAAGAATGGCTGCATGAAAATTAGTCAATTTTAAGCAGATGCTACAGACTTGGAATACCCAGCGGTCCGTAACCGAGAAGAAGCGCAGAACTGATAATGATGACCAACGAGTGTTACAGCAGAGCATAGCGACCCAAGCTGATTTAAACCCGATGCGCAAGCAAACTGCGGCGAAGGAGAGGTCCACGCAAACAGTGGATACACATGAGATTGAAAAAAGAACCGAGGAGCTATGCAGAATGATTAACTCAAATACGACAACACAGGATATTAGTGCGATTGTCTCAAAGGAGTGGCCACATAAAGTGTTTCGGGTAACAAAAATTAGCCGCGACAGTTTTATGGACTGCGAAACGTTAACAAGGGCAATTTTTACTGGCCGAAATAAACCAATCACTCAAGAATTGCATAATTTGGGAAAACAGGTACCAGGCTTCCAGCGGCTATTAGATACCCCAGTACTTCAAGGCTGGTGACGTCGCTGTTATACGGAGCTCAGACAGGATCGAACTGAAAGGCCAGATACGCCCAGGTAATGATGGACGTACTCTGCTAGTTGGCCATGCGAATCAACAGGTAGACGATAAACAACTAGAGGCGCAATTCATCGAGCTTGCGAGAGAAATGAAGACCGCTTCCCAGGAATGCCAAGAGTTGAGCATCACCTCAACAGTCAGAGACAGGTGAAAGCTGCGTAAGATAATGGAATGCTGTTATAGCGACGGAGGAGTGAGTATCAAAATCTGCGTGGGAGCAGAAAGAGGAACACGCAATACTTTGAAAGGCGACGAAAAAGTGGAAAAGCCGAAACTGGCTGCACCAACACCAACTGGCTGCCTGAACCAGAGCAAGGTTTTACAGAGGTTCAAAGACGTAAAGGAAAGCCAAGATATAGAAAAGAGGCAGTTATAGTCAAAGCGAAGGGAAAGATGTACGCTGAGCTACTTAAAGCTGTGAAAGATGAAAGATGGTATCGATGTCAATGACCTAGGGGTGGAGATAACCGCCATAAAAAAGACAAAGACAGATGATCTTATGATCCACCTGAAGGGTGGTAAGAATACAGCCGAATGCTTAAGGGATTCAATTATTGGAAAAGTATCGGGCGTTACGGCAATACGCAGCTGGTGGAGCGTAAGCGCATCCGCATAGGATGGATCTCTTGCCGGATACAACTGCGTATCGATGACCACCGCTGCTATAGGTGCTGGGGAAGAGGGCATACAGCAAGGAGTTGCGATGGACCTGACTGGTGGAGCGTAAGCGCTTCCACATAGAATGGATCTCTTGCCGGATACAACTGCGTATCGAGGACCACCGCTGCTATAGGTGCTGGGGAAGAGGGCATACAGCAAGGAGTTGCGATGGACCTGACCGTAGAAACCTCTGCTTTAACTGTGGCGTGGTGTAAGCAATGGCAAAAAGAGTGCCGCCAAACATAACGCAAGCCGTTTATAGAGAGACTGAACATAGAGGCAGAGAGCTCGCCTGTAGATACAATAAAACAAACAGGAGAGCAAACCACAGTATGTGATCACCGATATATTATATTCGAAATAAACACAGCTATACCAGCTAGACTACAGGGGAACAGTGTCTCCATCAACCGGGGATGGTAGGTTGGAGCAAGGAGTCAAACACGCCTTCGGAGCGCGATTCAACATCACTTTGATGCCTCTAGCATAACATCACCAGCACAGTGAGTGGCAACTACCAGAAGAGCATGTGAAGATGCGCTAGAGTCTAAAGATCAAAATGGATGAAAACCCGTTTACTGGTGAACTCCGGATATCGCTGAACTTCGCAGACGCTGCAATCATGCCAGGCGAAGGCTTACAAGGGAGAACAGGCGCACTAGCGGGCAAGCAGACATATCCTTTCAACAAAATCTGAAGAGCACTCGTGCCTACATGAGGCAATCTTCGGAATCGAAGAGGAAATGCTGGAAGTCCCTCTGTAACACAATCGAAGAGGATCCTTGGGGAGATGCATATAAGATTGTAATGAAGAAGTTTGGGCAAAAAACGCCTGCACTTTCCTCAGACACTACTAACACCGTAGTGGCTGCTCTCTTCCCGATGCATGAACTACTGCAACATGAAAATATAAGACCGCTAGTGATCCCACCTTTTACAGCTGAGGAACTTTCTATAGCATGGTGGAAACTCAAAACAAATAAAGGTGCCGGGCCAAATGGCATTCCATCAGAGGCCGTTAGAATCGCTGCAGAAATCCACCCAAAAAAGGTGTTGCATGTGATGAACTCGGCCCTAAAAAACGGGGAGTTTCCGTGTATCTGGAAAATAGCGCGCCTGGTTCTGCTAAAGAAAGATGGAAAACCGAATGGTGTGCCGACATCGTACAGACCACTCTGTCTGCTGGATACTTTCGGAAAACTCTTCGAACATTTGCTGTTACACAGACTGGCCAACGAAGTTGATAGAGCCGGTGGACTTGCAAAAAACCAATTCGGATTTCGAGCAGGGCACTCTACAACAGATGCTATAGCGGCAGTTTTGAAGCTTGTAGATGCAGCCGCTGAGGGTACACATACACGCGGCGCATCCCAGTAGTAATTACACTAGACATAAGAAACGCCTTTAACAGCGCATCTTGGGAATTAATTCTAAAAGAACTAAATAACTTCAAAGTTAGCCCATATCCGACGAAGGTACTCCAAAGCTATACTTGAGTGAGCGACGAATTATTGTGGAAGCTGGAAGTACAACAACCCAAATGGAAGTTACGAGTGGAGTTCCCCAAGGATCTATCTTAGGACCTATGCTCTGAAACATCTTGTACGATGGCATCCTTCGAATTCAGCTACCCGAAAATGCCAATTTGGTATGGGGTACGCGGATGTGGAGTTAAAGTATCACCGACCATCCACATCAAGTACCTGGGTGTATGGCTAGACTACCGTCGAGGCTTTCAAGAGCATGTAAGGCAAATTGTGACAAAGGCGACCCGGACAACAAAAGGGCTCATCAGATTGATGACAAATGTTGGTGAACCAAGCACCGGAAAAAGGAAATTGCTCTCATCGGTTGTTTTATCCGCAATACTTTATGGAGCACCCATCTGGATACGAGCTTTAGATATTGCAAGGGCGTCCGAGCAGTTTGAACGCATACAACGTACTCTAGCACTGCGTATATGTAGTGCTTACAGAACGGTAGGAAAGGAAGCAGCTTTCGTGATAGCAAACATGCCACCGGCCACTTTAATGGCGAAATGTAGACTAGCGGTTCTTCAGGGAACACCAATCGTTGAGGCCAAAGAGGAATTGATGCAAAAATGGCAGGCACGTTGGGAGAGTGCCGACACTGGATCATGGACCAGAGAGCTCATTCCGAGTCTAAGGGAATGGGTGAATCGTAAGTATGGGGAGACGAACTTTCAACTGACACAATTCCGGACAGTGATCTAATTCTGTAAAAACAAGATAATGTGAAAAAACGAAACATTGAAAAAGTTTACACAAAAAAAATTTACACAATTTCTATCTTATTTAGGTTAAATGGTATTCTATAAAGCAAAGTAGTCAGCGTGTAAATTTTTTCTTGCTGAATAATTTTATCGTGTCTAAAACCACTTTGACGTTTTGTTAATGTTTCGTTTCATAATATAATATAAAGAGTAACAAAGACAAACATGGTTTTTTTGTTCGGCACTAGCCCGCGCCTTCTTCGTGAAATTTTAGTTTTAAATTTTAAATTTTTATCCGTGAAAACGAACTACACAAGATAAATTGTATGTGTAGTTTATTGACGCTTAATATCTTACCCATTTTGTAATTTATCTTGGTGTAAAGTTATAGAATACCATTTTGGTATGAAAACGTGTAAAGTACTCGTTTTCGCGTTTTTACGTTATCTTATTCGTTATAGAATTAGGCTACAGGTCACGGCTGCTTCAATAGCTATCTGTATCGAATGCATATTAAAGATACTCCTAACTGCGCATACTGTGAAGAGGACGACACACCAGAGCATACGATACTGTACTGAAGTGTACCGATACTGTAGGAGAGATCACACCACGAACTATTATCTCGAAGATGGTGGCGGAGGAGAATGGTTGGTATGCTATAAGCAAGATGATTACGGTAATATTGACCATAAAAATGAGGGACGAAGCGAGCACAACAACTTGAACAAACAAGAAAACAATATAGACATCCAGCGGTCGCAGTAATGCAAACTTTGTGGTACCGGTCGCTGTGAGGAGCTGAGGTAGGGGGTTTTTTAGTCGGTAAGAGTCCGGCACAACGTCCATGAGGATTTTCCCTCTACTGGAAAAAAAATGTATGTACCTCAGGATGTTTCCTGAGCTCGATACATATATACACTTTACACTATACATTAAACCATCGTCATAACGGTTTTTATTAATACACTTGTTAATTACGTAACGCAAATTTAACAAACATTTTTACATTTACATTCGTGTTAGACACACGATTATTATGTGATAATTGATAGATTATCCTTAAGAAACTTTTAAATATGTATGTATATGAGACGCGCACAGTATAATGAAAAGAAAATAATTTCCCAAAATTTTGTACCCAAAAAACCAAAAAAAATAAAACGCTTCTAATTCCATAGGCAGAATTTTAATGAACGATACCCTTGACGATAGGCTGTAAAATGGTAAAAAATTGACGAAAAACGAGAATGCCATAAACATTTTGTTTTCTGTAATTTTGTTTTTATCTTCTTCGCATTTTCCGCAATTTTCATCATCGCACACGAATATTAAAATTGGATTTATATACGTTCTTGTTCGTCGGGTTTTATTTTTTAGTGAAATAAAATTAAAAATAATAATTAAAATGTTACAGAATGGATGCAGCATCTTACATATAGTGTCTGGGGACATCATTTCTTCTTCCTTATATACTCGATACATAGGTACATAGCACAAGACGTTTTATATACTTTATATACAAGTCGAAATAATAATAAAATTTAATCCGATTTGTCAAAAGAAAAAAAAAATGTACGGAAGATATACGGAATGATTGAAATTAATCCAGTCTCCTTGGTAAGTAAGATACTGTGTTGAAAAAACAAATCACGAACGAATTTTTAACAATGAGATGAGATAAAAACAAACAGTACAAATTTTTGTGCATAAAGTGGGTAATTACTCGTATATATAAGGAGTTCGCGATTCTGTTCTATCTAATAAAATTCCCTTGTGAATATTGAAGTGGATGGATACACCACAACAGTGTAATAAAACCGAAACTTACATTATTTTTTTCTATATACACAAAAGGAGTCGAGAATTTTATTTCTTTTCAATAATGATAATAACAAAAAACACAATAAATTTAAAAAGGAGCCAAAATATATAGAAAATTTTTCTTTTCTAAAGGTTAACAAATCAATTGATAACATTTTTGTATTCAACTCTTGTTCATCTTCATCATAATACATATATAGGAACTATAGTGACCAACGTATACATACTCTCATCTTAACTTTGATCACGTTTTTCTCATTCGATTTATAGTATCAAGCATTTATTGTCCTTGTCCTATCTTAAAGCTTTCCTTATCCGAATATATTGGTTATCGTTCGATGCGGTTTCATTACTATACGACCGTATATCGTTCACGACACATAATTGTATGCAGCAAAATTTTTGATGTCCATCTATGTATGTACTGTACATACGAAACCATGTCCAACATGTACGAAAGCACTAAAGAACGTCAAGTATTTAAATTTAATTATAAATATTTCCTTATGTATCCTTGAAGTCAGTCATTCATACACGAATATATAGATAGCTGATGATAAAAAGGAAAAAAGAGACAAAAAAAAAGGAAACAAATTGAAGAATTTCGAGTATAGGGAAAAATATAAAATAAAGATGCGAGGAGTAAACGAATAAAATTTCTTTTAACATTCTTTTCTGTGCTGTGAATTTCTTCGTTTATAGTTCTTATTCTTCTAAAAGGATATTGGAAAACATTACGAATCAATGTTGCCTCTATGTGTATGTATATATGTGACCTAAAATAGACAAACTATAATTATCTGTCCTATCAAATTGATAATAATAGTGTGAACTTACAATAAGTGGTTGATTTGCTCGATCACGAACATGTTTCTTCTTCTTATATTATAAAAACCTAAAGTAAAATTTTTATTTTAACAAAGACGAGTTAGAGTAATACCAAAAATGATTTGTACCAAAATTTATGTACCTTTCTATATAGAACGAAACGACAGGAGTTTCCTTAAATTACCAATAACCTGAAATTTCGTATGAACTATCGGATTTTGCCAAGTTTTCAAATTATATAAATTATTTACAGCGGTATAGATTAAACTCGATATAATGATTTGAAATAGTGATAATTACGAATACATGATTTTATGAATTTTCTTGGGAAAATCCTATAGGAAGCTAACACCATAATGACGTATATACCTAAATGTCATTGTATGAGATTAGGGGGTTAGCATAACAAGATTTGGTATTACCTGATATATGTCGAATAGTCGTATACGATTTTCCGAATTTTCTTGGTCACCAAAATGACGTATATGTTTTAAAGTTTCAATATGTTTAAGAACAATTATGATATTTGAGGTTTTCGACAAACAAGAGGTCATACCAAACTTGGTTGTCTTAAACCCCCTCGTTAAAAGTAGGTGACTTTTTCAAAAATTGAAGAAATTTTTCCGGATCCTAGACCCAATGACATCTTGGTATATACGAAATTATAAGGAGCTAGCTTTTTGGCGTTTTCCATAAAAACTTGAAAATTTGTTTCATCATGCATGTGTTATAAAAAAGTCACATAATCGGTTAAATTATAAGATTTATCGGTTTATAGATATATTCACTAACCCATGTGAAATTGTAAATTTTGTCCTAAACCAAATACAAAATATATTTTTTAATACACATTTAGGACAACATTTACGTGAATATGACTTAAGCGTATATGTGTTTTAAGATCTGTGGAATTTTCAAAAACGACTGTGAATAATTTAGTGGCATTCTTCTTTACAAATTTTCAATTAAATAATCGATAACCTGAAGAATGAAATTAATTTAGGGTTAAGTTTAAAGTTAAATCTGATTTGGGTTTATCAGTTGGTCAACAACATGCTGTACAGTTCCATAGACGTATTGAAGCCAAGAATAATAATTATTGAATGAAGTAGTCCAAATTACTTCGAAGTAACACAAACTCGAATCCTAGTTCGATTCATCTGTCAATGGATTAAATTGCCGTTTAAAATTACATGATCCATGAAAATCTATCACTACGTCATATTGGATTGGAAGATAATAATATAGGCTACTACAATTCTTATCTAAGGGCGGATAATTATCGATAATACAAACAGCTACATATATGAAGGTCACATGAAACAGTAGAAATTATGTCAAACGTATTCACTGGTTTGGTATGCATTACGCATATAAACATTGACGAGGTTGCACAACATTTTACTTGAAAATTTCGATACCACTTTTAATCGACCTTGCCCAGCACTAACATAGTAAAACACACCAAAAACTGTTTAGCAATGGTACAATAAATTTTCTTGTGTGTTTTAATATGTGATTGCTTGGAAAGATCGACTTAAATTTGGTATCGAGAATTTTTTTAAATTTCTATTATTGATCGTATTTTTGTGTCTGGTTTTGGGTACTGAATTTCTTCTACTCAGACGATACTACAGTTAGAGTAGAGCAGGTTATTAATAATCCATTACCACTTAACCGGTCTCAAAAATTGAAGGGAGGTTAATTTAATTTCTAACCGAAGTGATGCTTATTTAACAAACTATACATTTTGGTCCAAAACTATCCAAATTCTCACAAAATATTTTTTACTCAAGCTACAAACGAACATTTTTTAATTTCATTTAATAGGAAAGTAATGGAAACCATTAAAAAAATCTTATGGAATTAAGATTAAATCTTTGATTGAGATTTCAATTGGTATGACAAAACAGCGTTACTCATGTACAGAATCGATCATCTCCGAAAATTTCGTTATTCGGGTAAATCAGTGAGTGATATATAAAGTTCTCAAAATTAGAACTTCTGTAACTCGGTTTGTAAATTGTAACCCAGTAAACCATAAGTCAATTTTTTGTTTGATTATATATCAGCCTTAAATGATGTTGACTATTAATAAAATAAATTTTGTGTTTCGACTAACATTGTATGATCGGTAAGTCATTAGAAGTACATATTATATTTTATTTTATTCAAGTACACTCATTTGTATGTAAGTGAATGAGATGAGTGATAATAATGTATCGGTTCAGCCAAATTTAAGTGGTCCTGATATGATAATCTTTACCAGTAAAATTACGATCGATGCCCAACGATATACAGCAAATAGTGGTAATATGTCAGAATGAAGTAAAAACCGGAACACTAGGCCAATTCTGATTAACGCAGATCAGAGGTCAAATAATAAAATAACAAAATTTAGAAATGGAAAATGTAAAATTGCGTAAACGCATCGATCGAATGGAGAAAATGTTAGACTCAAATGAATATTATGCAAGCGAGCATCAACCATTGCTCAAATGAAATTAATTGGTACCATTAATCTCGGAGGTCAACATGGTGGTGAGGAAGAAACAAATGCGCAAACTCCAAATACAAATATTGAAACGTTCGATAATGTAAAACACCGAAACGTTTAGCGAAAACCATAAAAATAATTAAAACGGAAAACGCGTTTACCATACTAGTAACGTATGGGAAGTACAACGGGATGCAACCCACCAGTAATTAATTAGAGAAAAAACCACCACTTCATATTCACAATCAATCAAGTAAGGATACGCTGCAATTGATGAAGGGTAAAAGTTTTAGATCAATTTATTAAAGAAAAAGTCAAGACTGAAAATGAAAATATCACCGACCTGAAAATCGATCTTGAATGTTACGATGGTGTTAAATTCATTTAAGTAATTCAAATGCAAACCGTCCGATCAATGGAAAGTAGACGAAAATTACCACTCTATATAATTCAATTTGAACCAAATACCAAGATGATGAGTATTGGTAAAATAATAATAAAATAAAAAATAAAAATTGACGGCACTTAAAAAATAAGAAGAGATAATACAACGTTGAGCCTGAGTAGAAATATATCTATTGTGCTAACTGCAAAAATGGGCCAACCAGCATACTTCAAGGATTGTTCTGTGTATCAACAAGTGTTGGAATTTCTAATAATTAGACAAGACCGATCATCTCCATAATCGGTGGTGAAACTACAGTTTTAATCAAAAAATAGTACAATTTTTGTTTGTTTCATGAAACGCGGCTATACAAATGAAAGGGAATCAGATATAATCTGATCCGGATCAGATCATACGTCAAAAAACACGGCTAATATGAAATAGTACACAAATTTATCAAATTCCAGGATCAGAGGCGTTAGATAAAATTGATCAAACAGCATTAATTTACCACATATATTAAGACCAAACGAAAATGGGTTTGACTGTATCAAAATTGGCAATACCTCGAGAAACATATACGACATGCAGCACCGCGAATCAAAAACAAAAATACTGGTGCCCACTTAAATTGGGTTTAGTTTAGTTAGTAGGTTAAGATTGTAAATCATATTGAATTTGATCTTGGCAATTTTTTGAACGCTAATTTTGAATCCCAATTAACCACCAAAATAAATGTTTAATAATAACTCTCACTAATATACTTTATATTAAAATGCTAGCACAAAAAGATATTATTATTATTATTATTATTAAAATTGGCTGGAACCCACGAGGATTCCGCACTCAATGCCACAAATGCCCATGATGCAAACCCAGGATTCTATCCCAATTCGCAAACGCGCACTGCTGCCTTCGTAAAATGAACAAGGTTAGACCAGGGCAGAGAGGACAACTGATTGGCTAAATTCAAAGACCTAAAGTTGAATACCTGCAGTCGTGTAGAACTGAACGCAGGACAACTGCTCACGAAGTGAAGGCAGTCATCATCTTCCTCAAGTATGAGCTAAACACATACGATGTAGATGATCTTTAAAACGGCCAGGTCCCGTAACAATCGCTACCAAGATTCTTAGCCGTTTTTTTTTAAAGATAAAGCACACTTCGTGGATCTCAAATTGGGCTACTTAATGAAGTACTTCGCATTACGACAGCTAAAAGTCGCAAGCCACTGAGACTTAAGGTCTTTCAAATCCTTTATAACTTTTTTCCCGGAGTTGAAAGATAAAGGAGCCGCTGGTTCAGGATCAATTAAAGTTAATTAGGAGCCAGCTTTGGCTAAACAATCCACAATCTCATTGCCTACAATGTCACAATGAGCTGGTACCCACATGACCGTAACTTTATTGTTAGAACAAAGAAGGTTCATGAATTGTTTGCATTCCTTGACGAGTTTAGAAATAGTCAAGGGATATTTTAAAGAGTTAAGTACAGCTTTGCTATCCGTATACAGTAGAATACTTTTGTTTTTAACAGCAAAATTCAAAGCCTCGTAGTGTTAGACGTGTCAGCTCTACTAGTTCCGCCTGAAAAACAGTACAATGCGAACCAAGACTACCGAAAAGTCTCAGATTCGTACAAGGACAGTTGATTTCAAAGCCTCCACTAAGGTTAGAACGAGAGCCATCAGAATAAAAGAGTATGGACTCATCTAATTTGTTAAGAAAAACCTACGAAGTCCACAAATCTCTCGAAGGATAACACCGATAAAAGATTTGAGAAATGGAGTTCGGGTAGTAGTCTGTCATTAACCATATCGATTTCTAGTAAACATAAAGAATAACTTTTAAAAATTTGTGGATGTTCCACGATAGAACCGAAAACATTCCATGCCCCAATGCACCTCAGACGATAAGCTGCAGAACAGGCTGCTCCTAAAATAAAGGTGCGTAACTGAGGCAATGAAAGAATGGATTCCATAGCAAGAAGTGAAGTCGAGGACATAGCCCCAGTTATGGCTCTGCAAGCAAGATTTTGTAGACCATTAAGCTTGTCCACAGAAGCCTTTTGGTCAACCACTGGCCACCACACAATATAGGCGTACGATAGTAGCGGTAGGAACAGTGATTTACAATTGAAAGAAAGCATCCAAGGGCTTAAGCCCCAGTATTTCCCAAAAGGTCTTCTACATTGCCAAAAAATGGCAGTAGCTTTTTTGAAGCTTGTAGTCCAGGTGATTCTTCCAGGAAAGTTTACTATCCAGGACAACACCAAGGTGCTTGACGTGGTCACATTTAGTGATCATTCTCCCAAAAAGGGAGGGAACAGATAATTCAAGATTATTCCTCTTCCTTGTAAAGACAATTCAAACAGTTTTAGAAGGGTTGACGTGAAAACCTTGCTCAACACACCATGTCTCCACAATAGTTAAAGCATGCTGAGTTAGGTCAGATAAGACACTGAGATGCTTGCCTGAGACTGTCAAAACTAGATCATCTGCGTAGATCTGTGCAATGTAGCCAGATT
Organism: Tipula unca; assembly: GCA_951394425.1. Lineage (NCBI taxonomy): Eukaryota > Metazoa > Arthropoda > Insecta > Diptera > Tipulidae > Tipula > Tipula unca. The sequence goes on along the minus strand of OX596382.1, from coordinate 105,506,728 downwards.
GCTGCAGCTTTACAAGTAACTCGTAAATAACCAAAAGCCATAGCAGAGGTGAGAGCACACCTTCCTGAGGACAGCCTTTGGTAACCTTAACAGAAACTAACAGCCCATCCAGCTCCGCCTGCACAGTGCGAGACTTGAGCATGGATTCAATCCATAAGATAATGGTGCGATCAATACCAAAATTGGTACAGGCAGTAGTGATCGTAGCAAACGAAGTGCTATCGAAAGCTCCCGCAATATCCGTACCCACAAGAAACTCCTTATTATTAAGGGATTTTTTAATCCTGGTTACAAGTTCATGTAGAGCGGTTTCGCAGGACTTACCGACTCTATAAGTATGTTGCATGTTACTGAGTGGGGAGGTGATTAGAAAATGATCTCTAATGAATCTATCGACAATTTTTTCTTGAGCTTTAAGAAAAGTTGAGGATAGACTAATAGGCTGAAACGACTTAGGATCCGTATAACCGGACTTACCACCTTTCGGGATAAAAACAACTCTGCTTCTGCTCCAAGAATTTGGAACAGTGCTAAACGCAATACACGCGTGAAAATTGTGGAGCAAATGATCCTGAATTAGAGGAAAGCCCTTCTGTAGTTCAGCAGGAAAAATACCATCAGGGCCGCCAGCCTTATGAGATGATAAAGGAAAATAGGCTCCATCGCAAGACATCACGATTGATCAGCTTGTGAGCCAAACTCCAATCGGGACTTGCAACAGATGTCCCTGTGAGCTCGGCAGCAACATCATCCGAGTTGACTATATCACAACCAGGACAAAAAGATATAATAAGTATCCTGAGAATCCTTATTAAGGAATATAGGATCAGAGAATCCCAAAAAATTTAATAGAGCATAGCAAAAAACAAAAAAAACATACCGAGTGTTAAAAAAAAACAAAATTCCAAAAACAAATGGGCAATGTCCTACATGAGATATTCCAACATGTGTGGAAGTTTGAATCCTGGCTAAAGGAACATATCATTAATGAGGGGAGTTTATACAATCAAAATATAAACTTTAAATATTTTTTAGATAAACTAATTAAATAAAATGTATACTGTGAAAAATTTGTAGGTCTGGGACCAGATAATACATACAATACAACTTTATCGTTTTTGCTCAAAAGTCATATATCGATCATTAAAAATGTGTTAGCCTTTTTATCGAGCATTAATTAGTCACAATAAAACTAATATTAAATTCAATGCTGATTGAGTCAAAGCGTTTCGATATATAAGAACTTAATACGATTCTTGCAGGACAATTTTATGAGTTCATTTTGACCACGCAAACATCAAAAATTGGAAAATGTTGATGTTTTTATGTTTTTATGGATATGACTATTGTATGACGTCATATAACCAAATCATACAAAATTCTATATGATCGAGTTATACACTATACTTACATGTGTTGTGGTTTGCTGGGAAGGATCGTATCGAGTGTTTATGAATCCAGGGTAAATCATATATTTACGGTTGGTTTTGATCCCATTTTTAAATTTAATTTTCTTATTATTTTTATTTTGTGTTGCTTTTTAATTTTTATTATTAAAATATTAGTTTGCGATGGTGATTTTTAAGTTCTTTTGAATATCCTGATTACATTATATAACATGCTTTAAAAAGACATACATATATGTCATATATTATTGCATACATAAATAAATAAGTAAATGACACACAATAAAATTGATTACAATTTATAACTTGTTGACATCTTTGAACATTGCGCAATTCATTTTGAAATTTGATTAATTTCACAACTTAATTGATCATAAATAATTTGTGTATAAGATATCGCGTACATAAATAACAGCGATTAATTCGAATTGACTGTTGTTCATTCTTAGTACGTATAGATCGGACCAAGTACTAAATTTTTACAGTAACAATTCCATGAACTATACCTATATATCACTTTTGTTTCTTACTTTAATCAATTTTTTCAGGTAATCTTTATTGACGTACTATAAAAAATATGAAATTAAATTGTTTCTGTATTATCTTGCAAATTTTTGTTTAAATTATCAGAAGTGAGTCCTTCAAATGATATGAAACACACGCATGCCACGTGCCAACTAATTGAGTACACATCAGTAAAATATATATTCTCAGCGTGTATCTAGGCCAATATATAGATAAGTACAAATATACCAACTATATATAAAGTGGTTTCATTTTGAATAGACTGCTATTTGGGCAGCTGTTAATTTTGGAGCGGTCATCTTTTGACATTTGACAAGTAAAAACTACGCCATTACTAAAAATGTTAGGATACACGTTTCAACAACGCAATGAAATTGTTAACATTCACTACAAAAATGGAAAATTTTGCAGCGCAGTGCGCAAAACTAAAGCCTTTTTGGTCGTCGTGACGCACTTTCTCGGCCGGCAATAGTGAAACTGGTGGAAAAATTTGAGTGTTGATGAAAACCCAGATTTGTCGATTCCTCGTCGATCTTTGGAATTAGACATTCCACAAACGACATTACACAGTATTTCGCATAAAGACTTAGGTCTTAAGGCTTTTAAAGTTCAGTTAACACAAGAACTCAACCCGGTCGATCACCATAAACGTCGTATCTTCTCTGATTGGGTCCTTCAAATGTACCAAAATGATCCGGATTTTCATCGAAAAATCATCTTTAGTGATGAGGCCCATTTTCACCTCGGAGGTTACGGTAATAAGCATAGAACTATCGCATTTGGGGCTCAGAAAATCCAAGAATGATTGTTGAAAAGCCTCTCCATCCTCAACGTCTCACTGTTTGGTGCGGTTTTTGGGCTGGCGGTGTGATTGGACATTTATTTTTCGAAAATGAGGTTTGTGCAACTGTTACGGTGAATGGATTGTGCTACCGAGCTATGACTAATGATTTGTTATGGCCGGAATTGAAAGATATTGATGTGGACGACGTTTAATTTCAGCAAGACGGCGCTACGTGCCATAGAAAAACGAAACGATCGCAATTTTGCAAGAAAAATTTACTGACCGTGTCATTTCTCAAAGAAGTGATCACAATTGGCCACCGAGATCTTGTGATTTAGATAAGGTCTATGCCAATGCTCCACAATCGATTCAATTGACAATGTCAGACAGTGGCGCATGGTACATACCGAGCTCTGTACAATGTCAAGATCAGAGATTTGATGAAGATCCCCGATATTGTACATGAAGCAAGATCTCAGCGAGTACGCTGGCTCGGCCACGTTCTGCGTGCTTATCCGGAACGAATTGTGCAGCGATCTATAAAAGGAGAGCCACTATATGGTAGGCGCATATGTTATTGCAGGCGACGATGGCTCCACGATGTAGATGTGTTCAAATTATCTTAGACAGTATGATGACCAAGCTTAATATCGAAACCGTTGGAGCCGGATTGTTGACTCAGTAAGGGGCCAGTAATAGCCTTTATATACTATTTATTATTGGGTGTGTTAGGATTTATTTCCTATTTTAAATATTCGTCTGGTATAGACTTCTTGTAATAAAAACACACGTACACAAAATTTGGATTATTTTTATGAATTTATTTTATTGTTTATATGATTTACTTTTTATTATTTTATTTCAATTATTATAATAATTATAAATTTACTTATTAATATTAACAATCTTTTTATTTAATTTGTTTTATGTTTATTATTAATTTTACCACCACAAATATATTATAAGGCGTAAGCTATGGCTGCCTTACGTTGCGTAAAAAATGTGTGTTGCTTTTTTGCTTGTTTTTGGAAGACGACTGAATTGTTTGTTGTTTTGTTTTGTGTGACCGTGTGACGTCGCCTTCGTCTTCGTTTTGTGTTGAAGGAACACATGCGCCGGCGACGGTGAATATTGCACTTACGCATAAGTGTTGCATCACCGAACATTGTTGTTCGTGGTGATGTTGTTAGATGGCGATGGTTTTACTATAAATGTTTTAAAGTAATGGTTCGGTTATTAGATAGTGGTGGTTGGATAGATGGATATGTGATGGGGTTAGTGAACGCTTAATTCAAATAAGTTGGTTTATATTTGAATTTCACTAATTGTTTTGTTTGTGGCAGAATCGAATATCGGTGAGTCGAATATTCGAGCTGCTACAGTACCCCCTCTCCAGATGAGAAACCATGGGTTTTGAGACGTTATACGGTGAACCGGACGGTTTTATATCGTTTGCTGGCTGATATCTGATCAGCTGTGTTGAGAATACCGTAGGCCGGTTTCAATCTGTCGATTGAGATTGAGTGGTGTTTGTCTTTGATTGAGACAATGAATTGCTTGCGTAAGCGGCGTATAACTTTGTATGGCCCATCGTATGGAGATTGTAATCCAGTACGAACCTTATCAACCCTGACAAAGACGTAATCGCAATTGTTGAGCGATTTGGGAACGAATATGTTGCTTTCATTCGTTGGTCTTGTTGCCGTGGGGATAAGATTTTGCATGGTGGTGCGGAGTGTGTCGATGACTGTGTCGGTTGTGGGTGGAGACGGTAGAGGATGTTCGATGAAGAACTCACCGGGTAGCTTGATGGTTTGACCGTAAACCATTTCAGCTGGTGAGCACTTCAAATCTTCTTTGACCGTTGCTCGAATACCAAGTAGAACGATTGGTACTTCGGAGCTCCAGTGTATTGTGTTGCCTCGGGCCTTGAGAGCAGTTTTGAGCTGGCGGTGGAAGCGTTCAACCATGCCATTGGCTTGCGGGTGGTAAGCCGTTGTACGTATCCGATGTGAGCCGAGGAGTTTCGTTAACTCCGAGAAAAGCTTCGACTCGAATTGGGTTCCTTGATCAGTGGTGATGTCAAGTGGAACGCCAAATCGTGATACGTAGTTCTGAACGAATGTGGTGGCAATGGTTGCTGCAGACATGTCGCTCATGCAGTACGCTTCTGGCCATCGAGTGAAACGATCGACACAGGTGAGTAGGTATGAGTATCCATTGGATGGAGGAAGTGGTCCTACGACATCCAAATGAATGTGCTCAAATCGACCAGGTGGAATTGCGAATTGTCCAAGAGGCGATTTTGTGTGTCGCTGGACTTTCGATTTTTGGCAAGATAAGCATGCTTGTGCCCAATGGGTCACGTCTTTGTTGATGCTTGGCCAAAAGTATCGAGCAGTAATCAATTTACGAGTTGCGCGGACACCAGGATGTGAGATACCGTGTAGTGTGTCGAAGATGGTTCGACGTAGTTGCTCTGCGATGTACGGGCGATTTGCACCCGTAGATGTTTCGCAGTAGATTTCGAGGCCAGGTAGTTTGAAAAGCTCTAGTTTCAGTGATGAACTAGTGTGACGTGTGGAACCAGAAAGTAATTTCTGAAGTTCTAAGTCTGCTTTTTGCGCTTGTGCGATTTTGTTGCAGTCGATGTGAGTCTCGAATGTGGCCGTTTCGTTTGTTGTTGTGCGCGAAAGTGTATCCGCGACAACGTTTTCGGTACCTTGAACATGCTGGATGTCCGTGGTAAATTGACTAATGTAATCCAAGTGGCGTGCTTGCCTTGGATTGCGTTCAGTTTTAGACTGAATTGCTCGAGTGAGATGTTTGTGGTCGGTGTAAATTGTGAAGTCCCGACCCTCGACAAAATATCTGAAGTGTTTTATTGCTAGATATATTGCGAGTAATTCCTGATCGAATGCAGAGTATTTCTTTTCGGCATCCGAGAGCTTCTTTGAGAAGAATCCCAGGGGCTCCCAACACTTGTCGTTGTACTGTTGCATGACTGCTCCGACAGCAGTGTTTGATGCATCAGTAGTTATGCTGAGCTTTGAGTCGCTCAGTGGATGTGACAAGAGTGTTGTGCGTGCCAATTCAGCCTTGAGTGACGTGAATGCGTGTTGACATTCGTCAGGCCAAGAGAAGTTCTTGGCGGTTTTGGGCTTACGTAGTAGTACTGCCAGGTGGCTGTGAATTGGGTTGAGTATTTCAGCGAGCTTTGGTATACCATGCGGTAATCTTGTGGCTGAGGAAATCAAGAGTGGATGCGCCGAAGACGAATTTTGAGCTCTTGATGTGAACATCAAACTCGACAAGTCGTTGGAAAAGTGTTTCCAGATGGAGTTTGTGTTGGTCCTCAGTTTGAGATGCCACAAGAATGTCGTCTATGTAGACGAAAACGAAGTCGAGATCTCGAACGACTTCGTTCATGAAGCGCTGAAACGTTTGTGCGGCATTGCGTAATCCAAATGGCATTCGGGTGTATTCGAAGAGGCCAAATGGTGTGGTGATTGCCGTTTTGAAAACGTCTTCAGGTGCCACGGGAATGTGGTGATAACCTCTGATGAGATCAAGTTTGGAGAAAACTTTGCAGTCATGCAAGTGCATGGTGAAGTTTTGAATGTGGGGTATCGGGTAGCGATCCGGTATCGTAACCGTGTTTAAACCCCGATAGTCCCCACATGGCCTCCAGTCTTGATCTTTCTTCTTGACCATATGAAGTGGGCAAGAAACGGAAGATGTCGATGTTCGACAAATCCCTAATTCCACCATGTCTTGAAATTCTGCTTGTGCAGCTTTGTGACGCACCGGATCTTGTCTGCGTGGTCTCGACACGGGAAGATGGCCTTCCGTGACGATGTGATGAACCACGTTGTGTCGGACTGGCATTTTGTAGTTCGGCTCTGCTGTAAGTAGTGGGTACTTTTTGAGCAGAGTGCCGTAGCCGTTGTCGATGTTAAAATGGATCGGTGTTGGTGTGTTAACACGAACCATTGTGGCGTTTATTGACAGCTTTGTAGCTGGGTCAATCAGCCGTTTGTGTTTGACATCGACAAGAAGTCCGAATTTGCTTAGAAAATCGGCGCCAATGATCGGACGGTTCACTGCAGCTAGTATGAAAGCGTGCGTGAAGGTTCGTTTGAGTCCGATATCCACGTTAAGCAATTTTGTGCCGTACGTGTGGATGATTGAACCATTGGCAGCCGATAAGACTAGATCTGAATTTCGATTTGATAATTTGTAATTCAATTTGAAATTCATGGCTGGAATAACCGAAAGGTCAGCGCCAGTGTCCACTAGGTAGGTGAGTTTGTTGTGTCTATCGTACACAAACAAACGTGACGTATATAAGTTGGTGTCAGGGGAGGTGTGATACTCTCAACCCGTGACTTTAGCAGTTTTTTGAATTGTGATCAATGTCCATGCTGCTTGCTGTAGCCGCGGATGTCGATTGTTTCGGCGATTTGAAGTTGCACGGTTGCGTGCATTTTCGCGCGGCTTGACCATGCTTCTCGTGATACCAGCATATCGGGGTCTATATTGTGAGGGAGTTCGTCGGTCGCATGACCTGTTTCGACCTCGTGTTAGCCCTTCTAGTCTTGACTCGATGCGTGCGAGTCTTGCTTCGAGAGATAATGGTGTTTGCTTTGTTGAACGGGGAGTTCTGTCTCCACTGCGTTCATTTTGTGTTTGTCGCCGTTATGGTACATTGACCTGACTGACGCTTGGTTGGTTGATGTGTATGACATCATACATTTTGTCGGCAATTCTGGCTAACATCTGTGTCGTGGAGGATTCGGGCTGTGCCACCAGCGCTATCCGAATCAACTCCGGCATTTTACGAATCCACAGCGATTTAATGATATTTTAATTGAAATTATTGTTAGCCAGTGTTTGTATGTGTCTTAACGCGTCAGATGGTTTTTGGTCGCCTAATTGCTGGCCTGAAAGCAATTATTCTAGCTGGCGTTCGCCTGATGGTGCTAGTCGCTCTAGCAGCGTTTGTTTCAGTGTCTTGTATTGGTTGGTTGTCGGCGGATTGAGGAGGAGAACCGAGATCACATCGCACGTTTCTGGTTGCAAAGCTGATAATGTTTGCAGGTACTTGGTTTTATCAGCGGTTATACCTTGCAGCCCGAATTGTATTTCGGCGAGCTGAAACCATGTGTTTGCTCTTTGTGGCCAGAAAGGTTGTATTGTGATTCGCTGATGTGATGCCGCGATCTCTATTTGGGGACTAGCGCCTTCAGGCGTGGTGTCCATGTCCTGTGATAGATGTTTTGCATCTTCGGTCATTTTGTTCTTTTGTTAAAACGAACCAATACAATAAAAAAATGAAACTATACAAATTATAAGGCGGAATGGTTACCGTGTAATGATTTGTTTGAGGGCCGGGATGTTCCCTCGGTTTAACGCCCGATGCGAGATACCCCCGAATATGGAGTTCCTTTGCGTCCTACCTTATATTGGTGGGGCTCGTTGAAATTTGAATGCAACAAAAAAAATTATATAAAAAAAGGAATGCAAGAAAAATGTTTGCGACGGATTGTGTGTAGTCACCGTTGTGGTTGCGGTTTTGAGAAAAACCTTTTATTATTCTTTTTTTTATTTTAATCCACAACGGTGATGGCGGGAGGGCGTGCAGCGAGAAACGACCCGTGTGTGAAGCTTTTGAATGGATAACGATGTGGTGGTGAAAAATTATATATATAAAATTGTATAATTAAAATGATTTTACGTTAAGTTGAAATAAAAATTGATTCTACGTTAAGTTTGAAAAATGATTGAAAATGGAGTTTACGTTAATTAAATAAAAAAAATAAGAAAAAAATTAAAAATGTGAAATTTAAATTTTTAAGAAAAAAAAATTTTGTATATAAAAAAAAAACTTTTTTGTACCGGTTTATTGTTTGTTGTATTGCCGCTGTTGTTGCTGTTTCTCCTGCTGCTGCTGCTGCTTCGTTGCGGTGAGGGTGGATCGCTTCACCGTTTGCGTTGTCCCACGGAGTCCCGCGCTGCGTGGGTGGGTTGCGTTCCCTTCGCCACGTGTATTTTATTATTCCCACGTTGGTACGTGGGATGGCCCTACGCACGTGTCCAAAATTCCGTGTTGTGTGGGTAGCGTTTTTAGCGTGGTATTCGCTGCGGTGGTGTGAATTTTGTTATTATTTTATGCGTGTTTTTTTTTTTAAAATTATTTCGCGATAAAAACCGCCGTCGAGGTCACCAATTGTTAGGATTTATTTCCTATTTTAAATATTCGTCTGGTATAGACTTCTTGTAATAAAAACACACGTACACAAAATTTGGATTATTTTTATGAATTTATTTTATTGTTTATATGATTTACTTTTTATTATTTTATTTCAATTATTATAATAATTATAAATTTACTTATTAATATTAACAATCTTTTTATTTAATTTGTTTTATGTTTATTATTAATTTTACCACCACAAATATATTATAAGGCGTAAGCTATGGCTGCCTTACGTTGCGTAAAAAATGTGTGTTGCTTTTTTGCTTGTTTTTGGAAGACGACTGAATTGTTTGTTGTTTTGTTTTGTGTGACCGTGTGACGTCGCCTTCGTCTTCGTTTTGTGTTGAAGGAACACATGCGCCGGCGACGGTGAATATTGCACTTACGCATAAGTGTTGCATCACCGAACATTGTTGTTCGTGGTGATGTTGTTAGATGGCGATGGTTTTACTATAAATGTTTTATAGTAATGGTTCGGTTATTAGATAGTGGTGGTTGGATAGATGGATATGTGATGGGGTTAGTGAACGCTTAATTCAAATAAGTTGGTTTATATTTGAATTTCACTAATTGTTTTGTTTGTGGCAGAATCGAATATCGGTGAGTCGAATATTCGAGCTGCTACAGTACAGTACCCCCTCTCCTGCTACAGGTGTATGCATTAAAAACCGGATTTTGATACTAGATATCATTACTTGTTTATGCGTAATAGTACATCAATGACATCTATGTCATTTGAAAGCTCTATTCAATACCTGTCAAAATCAGCTAAAAGTTTTTGTTTTGATTGTGCACAGCCAACCGATTTCAACTATGGAAAATTTATCAAATTTGAGAAAAAAACAGCATTTGCGGGAAGTTTTGTTGAGTCGCTTTTTCGGAAACAAAACAGCAGCTGAAAGTCATCGTTTGCTCGTCGATTTATATGGTGAGCGTGCTCTTGCAAAAACACAGTCGCTTCAAAAGTGGTGATTTTGACATCAAAGACAAAAAGCGTCCTGGTCAGCCGAAAAAGTTTGAGGATGAAGAATTGGAGGCATTACTAGATCAAGATTCATGTCAAACGCAAGAAGAACTTGCAGAATCATTGGGAGTTGATCAAGAAACAATTTCCAGACGTTTGAAAGTATTGGGATTCATCTAAAAGATGGGAAGTTGGGTGCCATACGAGTTGAAGCCAAGAGACTTGGAAAGACTATTTTGCATGTCCGAAATGCTGCTCGAGCGCCACAAAAAGAAGTCATTTGTGCATCGTATTGTCACTGGCGATGAAAAATGGATCCAATACAATAATCCCTAGCGCAAAAAAGCGTCTGTCAAGAAAGGCGAGGCCGGCCCATCGACACCAAAGCCGAATATTCACGGGGCTAAGGTCATGCTGTACATTTGGTGGGACCAGCTAGTTGTGATCCACTATGAGCTAACAGTCAAGTGGCCAAACCATTAATGCCCAACTCTATCGTCTACAATTGATCCGATTGAAGCAGAAAATCCAGGCAGAGCGGCCAACGTATGCGACCAGACACGAGTCAATCATTTTCCACGACGATAACGCTCGGCCACATATTGCGGCGCCGGTCAAAAATTACCTGGAGAATATAACGCATGGGAAATTCTGCCTCACCCGCCTTTTTTTCACCGCGCAGTTTTTCTGGGATGAAATCCACAAATTGCCAGAAAGATGGGAAAAAGTAGTTGGTAGCGATGGGCAATATTTTGAATAAAAAATCATGGAACATTTTTCCACAATAAAGGCTCAAATTTCATTAAAAAATTTCGGTTATTAATGCATACACCAAGTGGAATGTTTAAATCCAAAGATCGGCGAGGAATCGACAGATCTGGGTTTTCATCAATGCTACGGGCTATAGCAGCAATATTCTCAATTGTTCTTAAGCGACGCACACGATTTCAATTCTTCACATCACTAACTTGTCCCAACAGCTTAAATTTTTCCACCAGTTTCACTATTGCCGCCCGAGAAAGTGCTTCACGACGACCAAAAAGTGCTTTAGTTTTGCGAACTGCGCTGCAAAATTTGCACCATTTTTGTAGTGAATTTTAACAATTTCAATGCGTTGTTGAAACGTGTATCGTACCATTTTTAGTAAAGGCGTAGTTTTTACTTAACCGCTTCAAAATTGACAGCTGCCCAAATAGCAGGCTATTCAAAATGAAAACGCTTTATATATAGTTGGTATATCTGTACTTATCTGTATATTGGCCTAGGTACACGATGTGAATATATATTTTACTGATGTTTTTCTTTAATATTTTATCACGGATTACTCTTCCGAGACATAATGCTACTGCTGTTGGTGGTGCCGCAGTATGTTAGTGTTTTTAAACTTGATGCTGTTGTTGTTTTATATATTTTGGTAGATTCGAGTTAACCAACCTCCACTATTTGAATTACGGTTTCAGGCAAGTCTGTATCGTTGTATTGTTTAGTATATTGACGGGTAGAATATGGTTATCGAACTCGGTACCTCCCGCGCATAATTTCTAAATTCCACTCAATATAAAACTTCTATAAGTGAAATTTTCTAGCAGAACAAAGAACATTTTGATTAGTCAAAAATATTACTAAGAAAATTAATTTTCCAATAAAGTACGGTTGAGCTATAATAACGATCACAATATAATTAAGTCACCATATTGTTATAAATTCCGTGCGAATATATCATTTTTCCAACAAAAGTGGAACAACAATGCCAAACAGAAAAATGAAAAACTTGAATGCATATCCGAATCTGGCAAAAGCGTTAAAAGCGGTAAAAACTAATTTAAATGATAAAAGAATAAAAGTAAACTATAGGCACTACAGATAATACAAAGAAAAGTGGTAAAATTTGTTGCACTGATATCGCAGCAACAAGACGTGCCACAACCAACACCAACGTGTAGATAATTGCAATGGTAAAATAGTAGATAAGAAATGAATTTCCTTTTGTTAATATAATTTTTCTATTTCGTATCCTTTATATTTTATTTTATTTTTTTAACCATATAGACAGTTTTTGTGATTCTCATTTTGCGAAAACCGGAAGAGGAATTGTCTTTGTTTTTTTAGATGAGTATTTCTTTAATTTTAATATATTGTTAAATATTTTATATATTATTTTTATTTGCATTAAGCATAATTATTTTGAATTACATTTAGTTTTAAAATTACTGTACATATAAGACGATTCAGAACTTTAATCGCCGGATACATTTGGGTGTCCTAATCATCTTGTAAGTATATTTGTTTGTGCCCTCATATATAACTATTTCATATTGTAAATAATAATAATAAAATAATAACATGGTTGTAGTTCTTGAAATGTTATTATAAAGCTGCGGACCAATTAGCGGGTAAATAAATTACTAAGATAAAAGTCGATTTTTAATATTTTCCATAGATTATTAAAAATGAGTAACTTAAACGTTAAACACTACCCTTATTTTTGATGGGGTAAACTAATTTACTGCGAAAATTAAGGTGATAGTCGACTTTTACGTGAGAATTTGTCCGCAGCCCTCGTCATCGAATCAGTAATATGTGGCTGTGTCTATAGCGTAAAAATGGTTTCATCGAAGAAAACATTAAAAAAATTATAAACTTTCCGATTTTTTTTGCAACTAATTAGTTGTGCACAACTAATTACTGGTTGTAGTAGAGATAGTTTACACTACCAGGCTTGTTTTTTTAAATGTATATTCTTCAAATGTTTAGAAGGTACTTCTTGATTGTGATAAATTTGTATTAACATGATTTTGTGTGTGTAAATTTTTAGATTTGGTTATGTCCATTAGTAAACCACCAACACTATAGTTCGGGCCTAGTTGTATATAAGCTGTAACCACTTTCTCACATCGTTGTGGCATCCTATAAAGTATTTCACAAATGCTTCACCACTGTTTCACAATTTGAAAAGGTTGTAAGCTTACGTCTCACAATGGTGTCACAACGTTATGAGAACCAATTGTGATCTACGGTTCGCCACATCAAAACAAGGATCGTTTCACAATAAGAAATACTAGTTGGGCGTTACTCCTTGGTCGGATGGCTTTATAAATTTCAAAAGACCAAAATATATACAGAATATTCGAATTAAGTTTTTGTTTCTTCAAAAACCTATTATGGGACTTTACATAAATTACATAAGGCCAAAATATCCAGTGGGATGAAGCTATGCTTGAAACTTTAATCTCTCTTAATTTGTAAAAGTTAGTTGGATATTGGCACAACATTTGGTATGGGGGCCTGTTGAATCTAGAACCCGATCATAATTATAATACAAGATTTGCTCATATCTACCATGAGGATTTAAACCGAATGAAGTTAGTAGTGTACGATAAATTGCTTGAATCATAACAGAATTCAATCAAACATCTTTTAGAAAATAATTAAAATATTTTTTCAGCGTTGATGATTAAATGATACCCCTTGCGACAGTAAAATGTAATCTTTTGAAGGAATTTAAAATAAATCCATTAGAAAATTTCATTTATTATGTACAAATTAATTTTAAACACTATTCTAATAATAAACAGTATTTAACGGCTATTACTGGCCTCTTACTATATATCAACAATTTGGCTTCATCGTTTTCGATCCTGGCTTGGTCTTCATACTGTCTTAGATAAACTAAAGAAGCCAAGTCATTCTCTATACTGTCGAGCCAGTGAACTCGCTAATATCTTACTTCATGTACAATATTGGGGATTTTCATCAAATATCTGATCTCGATATTGTACAGAGCTCGGTATGTACCACCTACTTCCCGTTTTGGGCCGTAAATCACACGCGTGATTCTCGCACTCATCCGTTAGTGCCTAACTTTCACATCCAAACATACCCACAGGCCTGATCAACGCTTTATAAAGCTTCAGCTTTACTGCACTTGATAGCCCATACACAGCCCAAATATTTGAACATTGTCAATCCCCTAGTAGTGGCCACTAGTAAAATCTGATATGCCATTGGCCTATACTCATTAATCTGGAATTCAACAGAAGCTAAAAACTCTACAAGCGGAACAAGTATTTCTTTCACTACATTGCTATTCACCGCAATCACGCATATGTCATCTACATATGCAAGTATGTGATTGGACTGGCGATATACGATGTTGCGTTGGGCTGTTTCAGTTTTACGAAAGATGTACTCCAACATGAGATTAAAGATATTCAACTTCAACACAGCACTGAGTATGAGTCATGGCCATTCTACACAGTCGTACCCCGAAAACACTTGATCAGTGACTTATCAATTTAGACGATATCCTCCTTGATAATCACTAATAAGGCTCTCCTCTAGAGCAGCGCCTCTATCCAATATAATGTAGGAGAGGCGGTGAAGTTGGTAAAGTATCCACTCAATGCGTCGAGTACTGAGTCGATGTTGACACAGAGGTTTCCATCCCGGTCCCGAATGGCGGTCGACGTAGGCTGAAAGTATGGTGCAATCCGGTAATTATTTTAAAGAAATTATGCCAACTGCGCTCATTGCTGAGTTGTTGGGCTTTCAGAATCTTGCCCTTCAACCATCCTCATTTTTTCCGTCTACAAATCCGCTTAGCTGCTCTCCTAGCAAGAGCAGCCGTGGTTTTTTCGCGATTGTGAGCCGTTGTATTTTGGTATTTTAAATATATTTTGGTGCTCGATTGCAAGACGACATTCGTCATCAAACCAATTTTTCTCGGGTCTGAGTTTCACTATACCTAAAGTCTGTTGAGCAGCACTGACAACCGAAGTTTTCAGTACCTCCCAGACAGAGTTCACGCAGCCAGACTGGTAATTAGCTCACAAGATCCTGATATCGTTTCTTTTGATCTTCAGTTATCAGACCTTCACAGTCGAAACGTTCTATGCATTTCGATGTGTTCCCAGACCTGTGCACAAAGTTCCATCGTAGCCTTGCAGCGACGAAATTATGATCACTGCCTACGTATTTGGTTGCTGACCGATAAGTTGCACAACCCGAGCCTACGTTTTAGAAACTATAACACGGCCAATTTGGCTGCGGGAGGTTCCGCGGGAATGTGTCCAAGTTGCCAAATAGTTCTGATTTATATACATATTTCCCTAGTTCTGTCTATACGAGACATGTAAGTGCTCCCCGACCACAGGGGCTATTAAACACTATTAGATTTGTAATGTACAACATTTTATAAAACGAAAATATATTTTTTAAAATTAAGCTATTAAGGCGCAGCGGTATAAAAATGCTATATCGATAAAATATTTAGAACCCCGATATCTAAGTATATGTATATACTTATTATTTATTAATCTTTCTGAAAATGTGGCATTGTTTGATTACTGCGGCAATGGGTGCTTATCGGTGATAACGTTGACAATTTTTTTTAAATAAATAAAAATAAAAATAATCAACAAATTTTTTAAATTCTTTCTGGTTTAGGTGTTTCTGGTCACGTATTTTTCCGGTCCTATTTTGGGTGAAACACTATCCTTATACTATACATAATATACAATAGAGTTGATCATAAGATCCGATTGCTTATTTTGTTCCTAAAACGAGCGTTTTTTTCTAAATCCAGCTGAAACTATATTTGCCATAATATAATCTTTAGCCATTGTATTCGTCTATGCAGCCGGCTAAAGCCAAACAAAGATGGAATCTGTTTAAAAGCGGTGATGGATTTGGCTAGCTCACTGAAAGATACGACGAAGCAGAAGAAATCGAACAAAGAAGGAAGCCGGACTAATTTCATTCATTGCTTTACCTTCACAATCAATATATCTGAAAATCTATGCACAGGTTTCATTGAAAACATTGAGTGAATTAAATAAAAAAAGTAAATACTGATAAGATTTTTATTTTTTCATAAAAGTATTACATAATTTTGAAGTGATAAATAAATACGTACTTGAATTTTATTCAAATGCTCACAAGTAAATATACTTACTCGAAGAAGAATTTTGAATTTATTCAAACCACCCTATAAATGCTTTTCTCTTCTTATTTTAATCATTAGAGAGATCTCAGTTTGAATCTCAATTAAATTATTTTTAATTAAAGTAAAATAAATGATTAACAACAACTAAAT
This sequence comes from Tipula unca, assembly GCA_951394425.1. Classification (NCBI taxonomy): domain Eukaryota; kingdom Metazoa; phylum Arthropoda; class Insecta; order Diptera; family Tipulidae; genus Tipula; species Tipula unca. The sequence goes on along the minus strand of OX596382.1, from coordinate 105,490,696 downwards.
AGAAATTAGTATTTAATCTAAGAACAAAAAAAACCTGAATGAAACCTTACTTAAGCTCATCATTAAGCGCAGCTCCTTAGTGAATTAATCTAAACAATTATGAATCAAAGGTGGTCGGATTGACTGAATGGATTTAAATATTTTGAAATATTAAAAATGGTTTTATTTTGGTGCGACCCTGGAAAAATTGATAAGCATCGGCTATCAAAAAACGAGTTTGTAATAAATGACTTAAATTTTTTTAAAACTACAAACACTTGGTTAATTCAATTTTAAGTTGTATTGTCCCCATACTAAAAATTACAATATGTATATGTCGTTTGACCAGCCCCCATTCTGTTACCTATTATTTTATCCGTGGACGGGCCCCCAACTTCCATATGTTATATTATCATACTAACATTTAAAGCATAATATTATTACAAAAATATTTTATTGTACTGACGTTAATATTAACTATTTTTTGAAAAATAAGACGTGCGATAAAGTATTTCCAAAATTTCTGGATTCTTCGATTAATATTTATTTAATTAAAAATGGGATTATTATAATTAAAATTATAGCTATAGGATCAAGATAACTTAAAAATGTAGAATGTAGACAGTAATAAATATTTTAAACTTATATTGATCACATGGACTATGGTAACATTCTTTGTTATATTAACAAAAATATTATTACTTTGGTTAGCTAAAAGATTACAGTGTATTGAATATAATTGCAATGTGACGTCAATATTCACATAACTTTATCGTGCAGGCGTTTATTGGTATGCAATAGTGTATACAGGAATAATAATTTTTCTTTGCTCTGGAAATATCTAAGGATTGACGTTAAAACAGTTTTGAGATTTTGTTTAAATTAGTATATTCTGTTGGCAGTACCCTTAAAATTTCTAATAAAAATTTTACCAAATATTTTGGAAAATATTTGGAAACCGCTCGAATATTATTTCAACACATCCATATAAATAAACTGTAAATAGGCAATAGATGATGTTCTCCCATTTATGATACATCCGAATGCGAGTAAATGACCCGACCTAGAAATCGATGTATGTTTAAGCAAATTAAATGATCTGAAACTTGAAATCACAGAACTCGAAAATCAGAGAAAAGACGATTTGTGGAATTCGGCTTGTCGAATAGAATCTTGTTTGTATGTTTTAGGTCGATTACAACGAGCCACAACCTCATCTACCTACGAAAAGAGTGCTCAAAAGATACTTAAAGTGTGTCAAAAATTACAATCAAATTTGGAAATGTGTTTGGAACATCACGACAAATTAAACGAATCAATCGAAGCTACCAAAGTTATCGAGATTGATTCTTTGCAAACCATGCTAAAGACTAATAGTATTGACATTTCTCCTGTGATGGAACCTGGTTCCAATTCAAAAACTCCACTTTTACCAAGGAGATTCACGTTAGAGAAATTACTAGAACAGGTTCAAACAGAAAGTCTAGGTAAAACTGTCCAAACTGTAGCGCAAGTAAAGGTGTTAGAATCGGGTCTTGGGAAATTTGATTTGCTATCGCAACAGTTGATAGAATTAAATCAACGACAAGACATGTTACAATATCAATTGATTAATCCAAAAATTTCTACTTACCCATCACAAGTACCTGTTACAGTCGCAGGTTACGCACCAATCAGTACTAAGCCACCGATGATTACAATTCATCAAGTTACATATTCCAACCCAATCATCACAACCTACTTGTCATTGATCCCTCCAACCGAACAATTTCCAATATACACCATTCCTCAAAATATAGCAGAAACAGCACCATACCCGTCAGTAGCACGTCAGTAGTAGTCTTTAAAATTATCAGAAGAAGAAAATCACACGAGAAAATCACGATAAGAAAATTTGCTCACGGAGATGAGTTCAGTATTACGGGGAATAGCATTACAATGGTAGTGGACATGTAGGGGTCAGAATCCAGCCATTTCATGGCTAGAAATAAAGAAACAATTTATGGAAAGATTTCAGGACAGACAGTCTGATTTCGAAATTCGCCGGGTGATCGAAACTAGAAAGCAATCAACCCGTGAAACATTTGTGGAATTCTACCACCAGCATGACATTACAATGCAAGACTCCCTACACCGAACAAAAACTTATAGAAATTCTAATGCAAAACATGAGGGGTGGACATCAATATCAGTTAACGGATAGGCGACTCATCTCCATTAATGAATTAATAGCAAGTTGTACTGTCTGGGAGGATACTTGGGGTAAGGTTCAAATCGACCTTGAATCCACGTTGTGTCACAGAAAGACTGTTAACGAAATTATAAATTTATGGAGTCTGACGAATCGTATTTGACCGATCAGCATCATAGCTATTATCCCGTACCGTTGGCTCGAGAACCAGAAGTTGCAGCATTTCAAGGCAGAAACTTTGGATAAGTCAAACATTGGGTTTCTGAAGATATAGTCCAGCCAAACTTTAATCACTCAGGCCCCCATACTAGCCGTTTGTATGTTACAATTGTGACGAGAAAGGTCATACCTTTAATGATTGTCGTTTTGGTCGATTTCGTTGGTTTTGTCACCGATGAATGAAAGATACCGTTTTTGCAAAATGTCCTAAAAGTGCGGAAAACATCCAGCGGGGTCAGTGGAGTGCAATACCCAGCCCGGAACACCGAAAGTTGGTATCTCCGCAGTCAATCAAAAGCGACACTATTGCAAACGGAAGAAGCAGCCAGCAATACCGACCCGGAATATCGCCTGCTTGCTCGCAAAAACTCTTCAAATCAGACCTTATAAACTCCCCCATTAATATCAGCCAGAATGGAAATGTATCCACTTACAATAAGCCTATTAAATCATAGTACACAATTTTATATTCCTAACCACCATTTTCAATCATCAATTAGTAATATCGATGCAACATCAAATAAATCCATTCAAGTCCAAAATAACAAAAAGCGATATTACAACTCTCACCAGCGAAGGCGAACCCGACTTTATTGGAAAAACCGCAGGGAACAAAACTCAGAATTGTTTAAGTCAGTTATCATGAATAATTCGCTAGATCCCAGGCCATATGCCCAAATTTTAACTAACGGCATTGAGTATAAGGGTTTGATAGACTGTGACGCTACGGTTAGTGTTTTAGGAGCTGGAGCACAGAGATTTTTAACGGATCTAGATGTTATATTCCATAGTTCTTCATCGTATATTAATGCTGCAAATGGACAATCAGAGCGAGTTTTTGGGTATATCAGTGATTTTGTGCATTTTTACAACAAATGCCACACAATGCGTCTGTATATTGTTCCAAGTTTAGAACAACCCCTATATCTGGGCATATATTTTTGGAATTTATTTCGCGTTGCAGGTGTACAATATGTTTCTTAAATCTCGAAAATCCACCTAATTTAACAGTGTCCGATTACCATGTACTCTCGCCAGAAAATCAACGAAAACGTAACCTTCACACATCATAGATCTTGGTGCCGTCAAACCAATCAAACAGATATTTTACTCTGTTTCCCCTGCTGTTCAAGCTTGGTTATATGATGAATTGGATCGAATGTTATCCTTAGGCGTAATAGAGGAAATCTTACTTTAAACTCTGTTCTGTGAGATTTTGAGTACCTTGAGATCGTTATCGAGAATGCCTATCTATGGATGCTTTCATATTTTAGCCGTTTCCGGTGATTACTTTTGTAGATGTTGCTAAACCTATCATTGACTGTTTTTCGCATCATTAGGTCCAAGGCCGTTTAATTGCTGTGCATACTTTGCTACGTGAATAATGTTTGAATGCTGCATATTTGGTCATTCTCTTTACAGAACTGCGTGACCATTGAAGAATCTTGTCACCCTAACGAAACAGTCAACCTGCACGAAGACTATCCATGGTACAATCTACGATTTTTAAGCAAGGTATTTTTGTCTAAAGTGAAGGCAATACCTCAATGACCCAGTAGACCATTTCATCTTTATGTCCAGTTTTAAAACTGCGCGTCCTAGATTCTCGAGTTTGATCTCACCATTATTGTGCTTTATAATTGAGCTTTGTTTGATGACCGACCACATCGTATATGATGACTCTCGGCAAGCTTTTTTTTGGCTGCGATGCCACCAGACCGGGCTAAGACCGAATTTTTCAGGAAGAATTTCAGTTCTTCATGTTTCCCAGTTTAGATTAGAATACCATCTATGATTTGTGTGAGATTTATAATTTGCCGCAGTTTACTTTTTATGTCCTTGCTCTGGGAGATGCTCTGTCCCCGATACTCTTTAATCTCATGTTGGACTACATCTTTCGTAAAACTGAAACACCGCAGCGAAACATCTTATATCGTCAGTCCAATCAGGTGCTTGCATATGCAGATGACACATGCGTGATTGGACTGAATAGCAAAGGAGTGAAAGAAATACTTGACCCGCTTGTAGAGTTTTTAGCTTCAGTTGGACTTCAAATCAATGAGTCCAAAACGAAATACCTTATCTCTGGTTTTAGGGACAATGGCACACTAGATTTTAGTAGTGGCTACCACGCGTTTGAGGGAGTCAGAAGGTTCAAATATTTGGGTGCTCTTATCACTTACGATAACAGTGTGATATTGATATTAAAGTGTGGCTGGCAGTTGCCAGTCGTTCTTTGTACCCTCTAAGGCCACTGCTAAAATCTAAACACTTATCAAGTGCCGTGAAGCTGAAGCTTTACAAAGCGTTGATCAGGCCCGTTGTTATGTTTGGATGTGAAAGTTGAGCGCTGACGGATGAGTACGAGAGATGGCTCCTTACATTTGAGAGAAGAGTTATGTGTGTGATTTATGGCCCAAAACGCGAAATAATTGGTACATATACCGAGCTCTGTACAATTTCGAGATCAGAGATCTGATGAAGATCCCCGATATATTGTACATGAAGTAAGATCGCAGCGAGTACGCTGGCTCGGTCACGTTCTGCGAGCTGATCCGGAACGAATTGTGCAGCACGTGAAAGGTGAGCCACCATATGGTAGGCGCAGAGGTCGTTGCAGGCGACCATGGCTCCACGATGTAGAGAACGACTTGGCCTCTTCAGATTGTCTTAGACAGTATGAAGACCATGCTTAGGATCGAAACCGGTGAAGCCATATGGTTGACTCAGTAAGGGGCCAGTAATGGCCTTTGAAACTGTGTATTATTATAGACACTCCGGGTGTTCAGGACCCAGTCAACTCGGCCATACATCCCACTGCCCTTTCTACTAATTGACCCTGTCCTGTGTTTAACTATATAGAGGATTTTTATTACATGTGGTAGATGGAATCCCGTTTCCGTTGCCTCCTTTCAACCTCGTAGAGGTACACAGGTGAAGATGACATATACTTCGTCCAATATTCTCGTTTCGTCTGAATAACAATGACTGCCCCGATAATTTTTGTCTTGTAATGTAAAATTTGTATTGTTCGTAATAAAGCTTAATTTTGTGTTGTAAATAATCGACAATACTTATTACTTATCTCTCGAGGGGACATATTTTATACAAATTGCGGTTTTTAAAAATATGCCTCTTTAAGTTATAAGTCACTTTGTAAGGAACCACACTTCATTACTACAATATCTGTCCGTCGCCGTCTTTTAAGGAAACATATTTTCACGGATGTCTTGTCTGCTTGCGCTGCTGGAGTGAAATCGTTAAGAGGCAACAGGGCCAAAATACCATTACATATATACAAAATATTCATTGATATTTAACTCTGCTGTTACCATAAACAAAAAAACTAACGAAAACGAAATGTATGGGAAATAATTTAACCCTTTCGCCCCGTAGCCATAAATTTTAACAACAACAACAAAACATTATCTTTTTTTTGGCTTATTCCATACACACACACTCACACATTTTCGGCATGAGTCGAATGAATTTTTTAAATATTCCAAAAATATTTTATTGGTTTGCCTTACAGCTTCGGATGATATACTGTATAAGACGCACACACATACACACATTCTAAATACATAGTACAAATTGGTTTTAGGAAAATATTTTTATTTTTTTCGGTTAGAGGAATCTCTTTGTATATACATATATACAATACAACTAGTCTGTGTACATTTTTTTTTTTGGTTTCTTGACGTTTTTATGGAATTTTAATATTTTCTGTGGTTTTGTGATCCCCCCTCAAAACATAAACGTTTAATGAATTTTAAAGATTCCCGCATGTAAGGATAATAAAAATTCGATTGTGTTTTGAAAGTTTAGAATGGGTTGATGATGGTTTGGCGCAGAACCCCGCCCAATTCAACTCAACAAAGTTCATCCTTTCTTTTCTCTATAATTTCCAATTATGATAATCAATTTGTCTTTAAATTACCATAAAAAGTTTAAAATTCGTTTAAAGCTTGAAGAGTTTTATATTTTGTCTGTTTAAAATTTATTCCATTATTTAATTTTTTTTTTTTTTTTTAATTTAAATATTTGAATTATTCAATTTATTCGTTTTTCATTTCCAACATTTCAATGTTACTTCTAATAAATGATCAATCATAAAAATCATAATAATTCGAACTTATATAAATATACATATATGTATATAGATGAAATCCAACAAAATTGGTTCATGAATATTTGAAAAAGTTTTTGGAATTTTTATTTATCGTTCTGTGTTTTGTATGTGTATAGTCGTACGTATCTATATCCCAATCTCAAATACAAACATTGTAAAAGTTAATTTTCCCTTTGAGATAAAACAACATAAAATATTTATGTTTGAATAACTCTTTGAATATACAAAATTATTTGAAAAAAAAATTAAGTTAATATTAAATGTCAATTTAATAAATAAAAAAATATTATTAAAAGATAAATTGAATTTTAATTTTAATTTATTGATTTCTTTGTATGCGACTCTGCTGTATAAAAGCTATAAATATTTATGATTTTAAACAGAAAAACATTATAAAATGTGGGAGCATAACATGAAGCTTTTTAATGAATATTTTTCTTTATATGCTCGATGGAGCTTTCGATATAAATTAATCGAATATTTTTAATTTTTAGTTCATTGAATGAGTTGAAACATTAATTATGAGTTTTTTTTTATTATTTTTATTAGCACGGTTGGAACCTTGAGGTTCCGTACTCAATGCCACAATGGGCCAATGGTGCAAATCTAGAAGATCTATCCTAAACCGCAAACGCACATTAATTAAAACAGTTTTAAAGGCCATTACTGGCCCCTTACTGAGCCAATAATTCGGCTCCAGCGGTTTCGATCCCGAGCATGGTCTTCATACTGTCTAAGACAATCTGAAGAGGCCAAGTCGTTCTCTACACCGTGGAGCCATCGTCGCCTGCAACGACCTCTGCGCCTACCATATGGTGGCTCTCCTTTCAGAGATCGCTGCACAATTCGTTCCGGATCAGCACGCAGAACGTGCCCGAGCCAGCGTACTCGCTGAGATCTTACTTCATGTGCAATATCGGGGATCTTCATCAGATCTCTGATCTCGATATTGCACAGAGCTCGGTAGGTACCACCCATTTCGCGTTTTGGGCCGTAATTCACACGCATGACTCTTCTCTCAAATGTAAGGAGCCATCTCTCGTACTCATCCGTCAGCGCCCAACTTTCACATCCAAACATAACAACGGGCCTGATCAACGTTTTGTAAAGCTTCAGCTTCACGGCACTTGATAAGTGTTTAGAATTTAGCAGTGGCCTTAGAGGATACAAAGAATGACTGCCAGCTGCCAGCCGCACTTTAATATCCTCACCCACACTGTTATCGTGAGTGATAAGAAAACCCAAATATTTGAACCTCCTCACTCCCTCAAACATGTGGTGGCCACTACTAAAATCTAGTGTGCCATTGTCCCTAAAACCAGAGATCAGGTATTTCGTTTTGGACTCATTGATCTGAAGTCCAACTGAAGCTAAAAACTCTACAAGCGGATAAAGTATTTCTTTCACTCCGTTGCTATTCAGTTCAATCACGTATATGTCATCTGCATATGCAAGCACCTGATTGGACTGGCGATATAAGATGTTACGCTGCGGTGTTTCAGTTTTACGAAAGATGTACTCCAACAGGAGATTAAAGAGTATCGGGGACAGAGCATCTCTCTGCCGAACACCCGAGTTAACTACAAAACTTGTCGATAGCCTGTTCTCAACTTTAACACAGCATTGAGACTGCGTCACTGTCATCCTATATATAGTCGTACCAGTTTTGTTGGCATTCCTAGGTATTCCAGGGCAGACCATAAACTCTCTCGATTGATCGAGTCATACGCCTGCCGGAAATCCAGGAACACCTGATGTACGGGGATGGATGTCTCATAATATTTAGATAGAATGATCCGCAGCGAAAAGACCTGATCGGTGACTGATCGATTCGGACGAAATCCTCCTTGAAGTCACCAACCAAGCCCTCCGGTAGAGGAGTGATTCTATCCAATACAATGTATGACAGTAACTTGTATGCTGTGCAAAGGAGAGCTATACCGCGATAATTCTCACACTTCAAGCGGTCTCCCTTCTTGAAGATGGGGCATATCGCAGCCACTTTCCATTCGTCAGGCATAACTTCGGTTCGCCATACTAATCGAATAAGGTCGAAAAGACAGTTCAACAAAGTATCCCCTCCGAATATCAAGAGCTCCGAATTAATGCAGTCCACTCCAGGTGCACGGTTTCGTTTCAATCTCTGCATGGCTTTAGTGAATTCCTCATGGGATGGCTCCTCAGTGCAAATCTCCGCAGTCTATATTAGAGGTTGCTCAATAACCGTCTGTGACGCATGATGGACATCAAGCAGGTCAGTAAAGTGTCCACTCCATGCGTCAAGTACTGCGTCGATGTTGACACAGAGGTTTCCATCCCGGTCCCGAATGGCGGTTGACGTAGGCCTGAAAGTATGGTGCAGTCCAGTAATTCGTTTAAAGAAATTACGTGAACTGCGCTCATTGCTGAGTTGTTGTACTTTCAGAACCTCGGCCTTCCACCATTCTCGCTTCTTCCGTCTACAAATCCGCTTAGCTGCCCTTCTTGCAAGAGCAGCCTTGTTTTTCCTCGCGATTGTGAGACGTTGTTGCACTTCATTATGGGCTATATAATGTTGCTCAACTGCAAGACGACACTCGTCATCAAACCAATCATTCTTGGGTCTGACTTTTACTATACCTAAAGTACCTTAAGTACCTTCCAGACAGAGTTCACGCAGTCAGACTGGTAATTAGCTTCATTAATGTTGTCGCTGACAAGATCCTGATATCGTTTCTTTGATCTTCATTTATCAGACCTTCACAATCGAAACGTACCATGCGTGTCGCTGTGTTCCCAGACTTGTACGAAAACTTCTATCGTAGCTTTGCAGCGACCAAATGATGAACGATACCTACGTATTTGGTTGCTGACCGATAAGTTCTCACATCCTGCACAACCTGAGCCCGTCCTTTAGAAACTAACACATGGTCAATTTGGCTGCGGGAAGTTCCGCGTGGATGTGTCCATGTCTCAAGATGTATGTGTTTGTGAGGGAAGAAATTGCTTGCTACTCTAAGATCATGAGCAACCGCAAAGTACAACATTCTCTCACCATTATCGGTCGCAGTTTCGTGTCGGGAGTACGGACCTATGTTTTCACACAAGTCGGTCTGATTTCTGCCAGCTCTAGCATTACAATCCCCAATTACCATTCTAAACCCCAATTACCATTCTAACATCGTGTTCGGGTATAGATCCCATCAGATCGTCCAAGTCATTGTAAAATGAGTCTTTATCTTGGGGCTGGCTGACTTCTGTGGGCGCATGTACACAAATTATCGACAGGTTAGCTAACTTCATGCGCAAGCGAAGCTTACACAATCGGTTATTGACTGCTTGGAAATCCAAAACAGCGTTCTTTACCTGCGGCCCAAGAAGAAATCCAGCTCCAAGATTTCCGAGGTCACCTCCACTGTAGAACAACGTATAGCCCTGGGACACATGGTCTCCACTTTTAGGCCAGCGAGTTTCTTGAAGAGCAACGAGTTCCAGCCGATTCTCCTTCATGCATGTGATTAGGCCCTCTAACGCTCCTGGTTTCCTTAGTGATTGCACATTCCACGTGCCGATCCTAAATCTCGTGTACGGGTACTTGAGCGGGGGTCCGGTGTTGTTTTGGCGGTATCCATTTTTCTTTTTGTTGACTTTATAAACATTTTATTTTATTTACGGATGCGGGTCGTCAGCCCAGCGATCCAACCGTTTAGTCGCCTCCTATGACAAGCAAAGGATACTGTCGTGGTATTCTTGGGAAACATGTTCGTGCAATTTTGATTTACGAGACATGTGAGTGCCCCCCGACCACAGGGGCCACGCACATTTGACAAATTGTAAATGCTTGAACCAAGGAATGTATGAAAACTTATCTCAAAAATCCGGAAGACCCTTACTCCAGTATTGGAGCAAAGAAGACTAATATAGTCCTTGGAATCTTTTATCAGTTTGGACTCAGTCAAAGGATTATTAAGGGTATTAATCTTTGTGTAAGTGCAATGAGTTCAGCTTGAAAAACCGTGCAGTGTTTACTCAGACTACCCGAGTGGTGGTGGGTGTGTGTCAATAGAGTAGGCGTTGACTGTATATAACCATGGTTTAATGGTCTATATTCCAACGTTGTAACTATGTGGAAATCACCAGTTGTGTTTAGTATACCTCCACGTGGTAACACCCGGGCAACGATTTTAAATATCGGCTAAATACTAAATGCGAGTGCAATGCACTATAAATTAAGTTTCAATGGACACAACGAATGTGGAAACAATTACCCCAGGTGGCAGACCTGATTTTCAGGAAAATCCTTTTTCGTCAGAGGCCGGTCCCAAGGATTCTGGGGGGGAAGGGGGGCGATTGGCAGCTATTGCATTACTATAATCAGAAAAAAAAATCCCAAGATACGTTGAATGGTAATACTCGACTGAGTGAAGTAGAAATGGATAATATCAATCGTTTCCAAAAGAGTCAGGTTCTACTAAGGTCTCCTACGAGAGCCTGTAGCGCGTTCACCACGAAGATTAACAAAATAATATCTACAGAACTTCTAGAATTCCCGGGAAATGCTTTTCCAGAGAACAATAATTGTTCTAAAAAAGAAGAAATGCTGTATCAACGAATTGCGTAGTGCCAATGATGCATTGGTTGAATCGAACAATTTAAATAAGCGACTGTTGGTTGGATGCAGGAACACATAAGGATTCTCGGAAACGAAGTTAAAGCCCTTAAAGCAAAGGGAAACGTTGATTCTCCTCCTACCCAAAAAGTAATGGAACAAGAATACCATACGGATGAAGAAGAATTAGCTCGCGAAACTGAGTGGATTAGAGTCAAAAGCCAGAGAAAAAAAAGGAGAAGGAATGATACACCTACTCCTCCTCAACTAAAAGAGATAATTTCTAAAATAATCCAAAACAATCCAAAAAAAATTACCTCCACCACCGCCAATAGTTATAGATGGAGCTTAAAAGTATGATCTACTGTATGAGAAAATTAAAACAATAACTAAAACAGATAAGTTTAATACAAAATTGATGAGTGGAAACAACATCAAAATAAACTTAGCAGATGGTGAAACCTACAGAGAAATGACAAAAATATTAAGCGAAGGGGGACATTCATGGCATACGTTTGAAAACAAACAAATCAGACCAATTAGGGTAATGGCTAAACATCTGCACTCTACATGTAAACCAGAAAAAATAATTGAGGACCTGAAAGGAAAAGGTTGATGCAACTGAAGCATCAATTAAGCTAAAACGGAGAAGTAAGGAGATTCAGCGCAGATGATGATATTGTAAAAAAATCCATCAAATCAAGTACATCTTGGGATGCAAAGTCAATATTGAGCCCCTAAGAATATCTAGGCTTATACCACAATGTAAAAAATGTCAAGCATATGGACATACTCAAAAATACTGTAACAAATAACCCAGGTGTGTCAAATGTCCAGGTAAACACCATACTAGAGATTGTGTCAAACCTACAGATGTACAGCATAGATGCGTACATTGTGGAGAAAACCATCCAGCTAACTACAGAGGATGCTGTGTTGCTATTGAATTGCAAAACATCAAAAATAAAAACATACATGCTAAAAATACAAATGTAATAAAGAAGCAAACTGTTGGAATAAACAGGCCTGAATCATTTAAAGGAGAGTTAAGGCGTCAAGCGTCGATAGCCTCTCAAGCAGAAGTGGGCAAACAAACTTACGCTCAATTAATGATGAGTAACGAAAACAAACAAAAAACTCCTCAAACAGACGACATAAATCAAACGCTTAAGCTGATATTAAGCAAACTTAATAATTTTGATCAGCGATTACAGAAACTAGAATACAGTATTAAGGGAGCCATCCCTAAACAAAGCCATGTCTAACGAATTAAGAATTTTATGCTTTAATGCCAATGGACTCCATCAACACCAACAGGAATTGCAAATGGTTCTGGACACAGAGGAAATCGATGTCTGTTTCATCTCTGAAACTGCTAAGGGAGATAGTGCTTTTATAGGGGAGGTAAGTGATGTTATAATTAGAAATAGTATTAATCACTTCGAGGAATTAAAATATGAAACAGAAATGCAAATACAAGCAACAGCTGTTATCATGAAGACCAAAAATAACTCTATTAGTGTTATTGGAATTTACTGCCCACCGAAATATTCTCTAAAAGAAACAGATTATCTTGAATTTTTCAGTAAACTAGGGAAAACATTTGTAATTGGAGGAGATTTTAATGCAAAAAATAACCACTGGGGTTCCAGACTAACAACAACCAAAGGGAAAGAACTCCTCAATTATATCAGAAAATACGGTTGTAAAGCATTATCAAATGGTAAACCGACCTACTGGCCAACTGATCCAAATAAAATACCAGATCTAATTGATTTCTTTAAAGAGAAGAATATATGTATCTGTAAATTATATACTTATAGATGAAATTCTTAACTTAAGCTCTGATCACTCCCCAATTCTTTTGACATTAAGTGAAAGGATCATTCAAAAGGAAAGCTATTCTAGTTTAGTAAATAAGCACACAAATTGGGAATACTTTAGACTGTGTTTAGAAAGAAAAATTAATTTAATGGTTCCGCTAAGGAGTGAGGAGCAATTAGAAAAAGAAGTTCACAAGTTCATATGTAACATACAGCAGTCAGCTTGGGAAAACACCCCTGAAGTTAAAAAGAAAATTAAGGGAAACAAGTACCCTAGAGAAATTAGAGAGCTCTTGACAGAAAAAAAGGGCAAAGAGGAAATGGCAAGAAACTAGAGCCCCTCAAGATAAAACTAAGCTAATCTGACTCAGCTACTTAAAAGGGAAATCAATGATTTGAAAGACGAATCCATCAGTAACTACCTCAGAAAATTATCTAGTGATATTATAGTACTGATTATTCTCTTTGGAGAGCAACCAGAAGAATTAAAAGGCTTATAATGCAGATTCCTCCAATCAGAACAGAAAATAACAAATGAGCCAGAAATAACGAAGATAAAGTACGAAGTTTTGCTGAATACCTGTAAAAAATATTTGAACCACATGATGACCAATCATTGGAAGCCGAAATAATAACTGGAGAGGTTGTACAGGAAAGTGAAGAAATCCTACGAACAACACCAAAAGAAGTAATGTATGAGATAAAAACAAATATGAATCCGAAAAAAGCGCAGGGTTATGACCTTATCACAGCAGAAATTTTAAAAGAACTACCAAGGAAAGCTTTATATTATAAATGCCGCCTTTCGATTGAAATAATGTACCCAGCCTAAACCTGGGAAACCACCACACAAAACGGGATCTTACAGGCCAATATCCGTTATTACCAGTTATGTCTAAACTCTTTGAGAAGTTATTAGTAAAAAGGCTAAATCCGATAATTGAGAGGAAAAACCTGATTCCAAATTATCAATTCGGTTTTCGCAACCAACTCTCAACATTACAAGTACACAGAATAACTAGTATTATTGAAAGAGCATTAGAGGAGAAAAAAGTCTGCTCAACGATATTCTTAGACGTGCACAGGCCTTTGATAAAGTTTGGCACGAAGGACTTAACTATAAGTTAAGAACTGAATTACCAATGCAATTCACTACAATATTAGAATCATACTTGAAAGATAGATTCTTTAGAGTAAAATGAGACGATTCCTATTCTGAATTGAAAGAAATCAAGGCAGGAGTACCGCAGGGCAGTGTATGAGGTCCTGTCCTATACCTATTGTACACTAATGATCTCCCTGTATTAGAAAACAACACTGTGGCGACATTTGCTGATGACACGGCAATCTTAGCTGTTGGAGATAGCAACGAAGAATCAACTCATAGTTTACAGTTAGCTATTACTCAAGTACATAACTGGACCAAAAGATGGCGAATTAAACTTAACGAAACTAAATCAGTTCACATCAATTTTAGAAACAAACGACTCGAACATATTCCGGTTACAATTAATCAAGAAATAATACCGTATTGTCACGCCTAAGTATCTTGGCATGACACTAGATGCAAAACTACGATGAAAGTGAAGAACTGGGGCTTAAATATAAAAAGATGTATTGGCTGATAGGAAGGAGCTCCGCTCTATCAACATACAACAAACTTCTATTATATAAACAAATATTAAAACCGGTTTGGACTTATGGTATCCAACTTTGGGGTTGTACCAAACAGAGCAACGTAAAAATCACCCAAAGAGTTCAAAACAAAGTATTAAGGAATATCGTTGATGCACCATGGTATGTTAGAAACAGAGACCTCAATAGGGACCTTAAAATGGACACTGTTTCAAAGGAAATCCAAAAAAATGCAGTGAGACATAGGCAAAGGCTCGAACAACATGTTAACACTGAGGCAACTAAGCTGTTAAACAACACAGATATTGTACGCAGGCTCAAACGAACTAAACCTTTTGAGCTGGTGTAATTGCTAGTGTAAACAGCGTAATGCTGATCTAAAATCCACAATAACGATGTGGTTTAATTCAATTTATCAGACACTATGGAACACCAGTGAGAAGAATCCATAGATTAATACAACATAGTAAATTAAGTTGGAATAAAATTGCTCATTAACTAGTCCAGGTGACTATAGATTGTAATAATTGTTTATTTAACATATTAAATGACACCTGGGTACGTATTTAAATGGTCTGTCCATGTGAACGCTCTACCAAAGATAGTGGGCTCAGACAAGTTAGCATACTGTCTCTAAGTCTAGTAGAGATAAGCAGATCAGTCTTAGAGGGATTAACGTACAATTTAAAACACCAAACTTCCACTATATAAAGGCTCTTCTACATCAGATCAGATAAGACGTTCAGGTATTTGTCAGAAAATCACAAAATGAGATCATCCGCTAAGCTTTTCACGATGAACCCAGATCGCCTCAATTTAATAACAAGTAATTCATCAATAACCAAGAGCCACGGTAAGGGTTAGAGTATAGTATACTTCCTTGTGCGCACTCTTTGGCAACTTTGACGGACACTGATGAGTCATCCAGTTCAGTTTCAATTATGCGAGGGATTCTATCATAGAAACTTTTTGTTATTAAGTGATCTTTTGATTCTTGTTACGAGCTTACGAGTTTTACCAGTTCTGTCTGTAAGCATGTCGAATGCTGAATGAAATCTGTCGATGATTATGAGTTGAGCCGCACACTTAAAAAGTTCAATTAACTGAAGATTTTGCAAAATTAGTGTTGCTTCCATTGATTTAAAAAA
Organism: Tipula unca; assembly: GCA_951394425.1. Classification (NCBI taxonomy): domain Eukaryota; kingdom Metazoa; phylum Arthropoda; class Insecta; order Diptera; family Tipulidae; genus Tipula; species Tipula unca. The sequence continues at coordinate 105,474,981 of OX596382.1, read as the reverse complement.
AAAAACTCATTGCTTCACCGGTCTCTGTATTGTTCGACGAATGTGTTAGCGATAGTGGAAGCGGGTGTCTGTCAACGAACGTGAGTATATATTGATTACTATCCGATGGTGGTAGCGGACCAACTAAAATATATGTGAAGGAATCTTGCTTCGACAAGGTCGAATTTGTCGTGTTTTGATTTAGTGTGACATATCAAGCAGTTTTGTTCTTTGTACGGCAATATTTGATGCGTCACATGTTATGTTAAAGAGAGTACATATGTATTCTCAATTGGGTGTATTAAATGTGTTGCATCATTGGCGGTTTTTTGCTATTTTTGATAAAGGGACTAGGTTGTAGAAATTAGGCTAATCACGGGATAAAACTCGGCGATGGTTTTACGCCATTGTTAGCTATGTGGTGGGTCAAGAATTCAAGTTCTGGAACGCTTAAAACACATTTGGATGTCTTTATTTTGACATTGTATACAACTAGCCTTTCTAATACTTGTTTTAAATGAATATATATGCTCCTCCTCAGTTGTGCTTGCTAAAATGTCGCATTGAAATGTTTGAGCTGCATTCCGAGTATACCAAAATGCATTTGATTATATTCGAATAACTCGAATGATGTCTGCAAACGATCAATTGTCTCTTTTGCTATATATGACATGTGGCACCATCCTGCTGACCGACATATTCTATAAACATCCAATATCGAGGTCTATTTACAGTAACAGCAATCCCAGCTTCATTTTCAAATAAATACGGGTTACTCGAACTCGACGTCGCCAGCCCAAAAACCACACCAGACAATCACTTTTTGTGGAGGCATTGGTTTTTCCATTATTTGTCGTGAATTTCCTTCACCCCAAATTTGACAATTTTGTTTGACAAATCGATGCAGTCAAATTGTATCGTCGCTTAAGATGACAAATTTTTATTGTGTATATTGTGAAATCAGCGAATTGGCAACGTATTAAAGTATGATGGCTTAATTTTTCGAATTATATGAATCTTGTCTTCAAAGGAAGATCTTTGTGAAAAATTCTGAATAATTTAGTTGGTGGATTGTGTAATTGGTGTGAACGATGACGAATTGATGTTTTTGGATTTTTATTAATTCTTATCAATAAGCACTTACAGCAGCAATATTTCCTTCTGCGAATGGCAACAATTGACTGACAATTTTTTCATGCATATTCTGTACGAATCTTATCTTTTCTTACAACTTCTGCACATCTTTCACCACATTTAAAATAAGTTTTAATAATAATTAAGAGTTGTTCAATCGTATAGTTTTAATAACAGGAATGTTTCTACGGTTTGTCAAGTGTCTACTGTCTGTCATCGGTCAAATAACATATGGCAGTCGAAGACTCAGTTTCGTCATATGTATATGTATATGCATTAGGCTTCACACCAGTTGTCGGATAAATCAATTACTTAGGTAAAAGTCGATTTTTAGTAATTTTGTTTTATTGAAATACGTGCTTTTGTTTATTTTCAGCTTACTTAATCCGTAGATGACTAAAAATTTAACAATCTAAACGTTAAACATTTACTTTTGTGTACTCGATTTACCCTACTCGATTTACCCTACTTTTTGATTCATAATTTGAATTGGTCCGCAGTCTAAATAATTATTCGGGAAGCAAAATTAGTGCGTGGCGCTGGATGCCGCTTTATCGTGTCACCTGGGGTTCTTCTATGACTTTCACCTACTATTTGCGACTGTTATCGTTTTCCTAAAGTATAGGCAAATGAAGAAAAAGGAAAACATTATTACAAATGCACTATTGTTTACTTGTTTCTTCATTTGCCTTCTATAGGAAAACGATAGTCGTCGAAAATAGTAATAGGCAAAAGTCATAGTAGGGCCCCAGAGTTTATACCCGAAGAATGTATTGAAAATTTGAAACTCTTAGAAATGGATATTGGAAATTTTTAAAGAAATTTGTATCTTCAAAATTAATTTGCAAGTTCAAGTTCACTAAAAACGTAAGGCTATGTTTATCTTCTGTTTTATATCGCCAATCTAATCATAACTTGCATATGCAGATGACATATGCGTGATTGGACTGAATAGGAAATGGAGTGAAGGAAATACTTGATCCGGAACCGCTGGAGCCACATTGTTTTCATACAGTAAGGGGACAGTAATGGCTTTTAACAACTGTTTATTAATTTTATTATTAAGAATGTTGAAATGTTGTGAATGCTTTGAAAATTTAAATTTTAAGGGCAAGTTAACAATTCTGAATTTTGAATTTATTTCGACAAAATTAATTTATTTATTGGAGTAAGGTCACAAATATGACCTGAATATAAAACAAAACATATTATTATACGAGTAAATATGGAACATGTTATTACAAAGTTGCTGTTTCAACTTTAAAGCTATATCTCTACTTAAGGTGAAATCGAATAGATGGTCGATTTTATTAAAACTTTTGGCCATCCTGTTGATAGGCTCATGCGGTCATCATAGTATTTACTATGTGCATCTAAATGTAATAATTGATGATCCCGTATAGATTTCTGCTAGGCACCTTTAATTTGATTGATTCCAATATAGCTGGTGCGTCGATGTGATGAAGTAAAATGTTCCCAATAAATGTACTATTTAGCAATTCACGCCTGTTTTCACGTGTAGTCATCTTATAGGTTTTGCAGACCGTTCCGTATGGTGGTAGTTGTTTCACATTAATGTAATAAATTAATTCATGGTTAAAAGGCCAATCGTCTTTCCTTGTTACATAACGGATAAAATTCTTTTGTAAACGTCGTAAACAGGGCACCAGACATTAACTGCATACTCCACTTGAGATCTGGCATTAATATCACCGGTCCATCGTTTGATAAAACCAAACATTGAGTTAGCTCTAACTATACATTGCTCAATGTGATTAGAAAAACACATATTTCCCACGAAAGTAACCTCTAGGTCTTTAAATTCAGAAACTTTTTTTTTAAATAGTACCATTTATTTGGTGATCTACGGCCCAAAACGCGAAATAGATGGTACCTACCGAGCTCTGTACAATATCGAGATCAGAGATCTGATGAAGATCCCCGATATTGTACATGAAATAAGATCTCAGCGAGTACGCTGGCTCGGTCACGTTCTGCGTGCTGATCCGGAACGAATTGTGCAGCGATCTCTGAAAGGAGAGCCACCATATGGTAGGCGCAGAGGTCGTTGCCGGCGACGATGGCTCCACGATGTAAAGAACGACTTGGCCTCTTCAGAGTGTCTTAGACAGTATGAAGACCATGCTCAGGATCGAAACCGTTGGAGCCAGGTTGTTGACTCAGTAAGGGGCCAGTAATGGCCTTTAATACTGTTTATTATTATTTATTTGGTAGGATTCGTTTTCCGATGGAAAGTCATGGTCTTGCACTTATTGATGTTGAGGTTGAGCAAGTTGCAGTCACACCACATCGCTAGGTTGTCGACATCTTTCTGGAGTATGTAAGTATCGTCGATATTCTCCACAGTTTTGTATATTTTGAGGTCATCGGCAAACATTAGGACCTTGGAATAATGAACTACTGCAGCGATCCCATTGATGAAATGATGAAAATCCATGGGCCAATATTGGAACCTTGAGGTACACCTGAGGTGGAATAAATTGGTAAAGATCTTTTGTTTCCCATTTCAAGATATTGAACGCGGTTGGTAACGATTTCCAATCCAAATTTATATAAGCTTTCTAGTGCTTTGCAATGACTGATGGAGTCAAAGGCTTTGGTTTTCATTTATTTTAATCGTGCTGCTGTTGAACTCCATAAGGTTAGTTGTAGTAAACCTATTTGGCATAAAACCATGTTGATATAGTGATATATGTATCGAGGTACCACGGTTCGGAATTAGTTGCAAACTACCAGCTCAAATAACTTTGAGATTGATGAAATTGACGTTATACCTCTACAACATGAAACATCATCCCGCGTTCCAGTTTTGAATATAGTCGTCACTCTCGTTGTTTTCCGCTTCTTGGGAAATTCAAAAGTATTCACATAGGAATTACCAACATTCTATGGTCTCTTAATAATGAAGCTGGTATACGATCCGGGCCGCATCCATCTCCAAAAGTATCTAGAGCCTGATATATATCAGTGATGTTTGGAGTATTTCTATAGGGGCACATTATTGTTGTTCTCGCTTATTTGAATATAATAATCGATGTCTTCCGGCTTATATACTGATTGAAAGAATTTAGCAAACATATTAGATATGACTTGCGGATCACAAGACTTTTGTTCTTCGAATGTCATATTTTCTGGGTAATCGGTAATTTCACGTTTCGTTTTAAAGTAGCTCTAAAAGTATTTTGGTTCCTTTTTTATTTTGTCTTGAATACAAGAGATAAAATCTTTGTAGTTTGTCAGGTAGTAGCATTTCAATTTTTCTTTGTAAGCCTTGTCCTTTTGAATCTTTAAGTTAATTAGTTTCCCATCGTAACAAGGGGGATACCGGTTAGGTTTAGATACGCCGTTTAGATACATCTCAGAAATATGTTACTATGTTGCCTTATATTTCGAAAGTAGAGAACAAAAACAAATATTTATTTATCGAAAATGGCTCTATTGGTTTTCCAAAAATTCAAATGAGATACCCTTAAAACATGCGTTTTGAACCCATCAACCGCTTCTTCACGTGTCGAAAACAGTTGACCTCACAATTTATTTTTGAAGTGCGGGAATAAAAAGAAGTCATTTGGTGCCAAAATCAGGACTATATATACGACGGATTATCCATTAATTCGATATTTTGATCGCTCAAATATTCAGAGCCATCGCTGCCGATTGGATTTCCTTATTTCGCCTACTTTTGGCATACAAATGGTTGTTGTTGACCCCTCGGGGATAAGTATCTAGTGTTGTCTATTTACTTATAAGCGTTCATTAAATCAAAATAAATAAATCCTAAACGAATTAAAATTAAATCATTGACAATAAAAATCAAATTAAGTCTTCTTATCTTATCAAAAGAGAAGCATTTTTGTTTCCTAAGCTGTTACCTCTAACAGGTCGACGAGGGGCAACGAATTAGTGGTCACATCTTAAGGGTGCAATAAAAATTCCACTGTACGGCGAAACACAGGCAAACTCAATGTAGATAGGGTGGTAGGAGAAAATGGCGGTCGATAGATCACCTGTTGCATCAGCTTCGGGCCGCAGCAAACGTGCTCGAACTGATGACAACGAGGCTGTGGAGGATGGGTCTCGGCAACCCATCACACAGCCTGTAGTCGCTGACTCGGTCGGTGCACTAAGGGAGGGTGTCAAAGCAGTGGAACTGGAGATAAAGCAGATCTCCAAGATTAACAATGGGGAAAGGGCAACATTTATGGATTGCTTAAGCGCCATTGTAGACGCAGGCCATTTGATGGGCCTTGAAATTGCCGGCATTAAAGGCCAACTTCTCGAAAGATCCGAGATAGTAGAAGCAATCAAAACGGAAAAAAAGATCTCGTACGCGCAGACTTTGAAAAATGCGATACCTCAGGTCCCCGTCCTTGTAACGGGAGTAAACAGAAAGACCCAGTGGCAACCATCAAAGGTTGTTACTGTAAAAGCCATGACGGGTAGGGAAACTTCCTTCACTAATAGTGAGTCAAAAACAAACTGCGCGAAATAATAAACCCGACAGTGGCTAACGTTTCGGTTAGAAAGGTCACCAACATCAAGGATGGCATTCTAATCGAAACAGGAAGAAAGGAAGATCTGGATTTCTTCCTAGCCAATAAGGAGCTATCGAATGCTGGGCTGGTAGCATCGCTACCAGATAAACGTATGCCCAGGAAAATCATCTATGATGTGGACAGGGCCGAAAAGATTGAGGCAATTAAAGAAGCCTTAGTAAAACAATGTAGCTCTGAATCAATAAAGATCGGGGACTTCAAACGAAGTTTCACGACTGAACCAAAAGAAGCCAAGTCAGTCCATTGGGTAATAGAGGTGTCTCCAGCTGCGAGGAATATCCTCGTAAAAAACCGTCGTGTTTATCTAGGCTGGTCCTCATGCAGAGTGACAGACTTCATCAGGTTGACAAAATGTTACAAATGCCAGACATTTCGACACATTGCCAAGTTATGTAAGGAACAAGACCACATTTGTGGTCACTGCGACGATAATGGGCATGACCAAAAATCATACACAAAAAACAGTGAAGACGCCAAATGCGCTTCTTGCCGTAAGGCAAACAGGGCTTTTGACCATTCGTCACGTAGTAAAGTTTGTACTTCATACAAAACGGCTTTGAACCTAATGATTAAGCGAACTGTCTATTATAGTTAAAAATAAAAGTAATAATCGATTGAAGATCGCCCAACTGAATATGCAAAATGCTAAAGCAGTTGGGTACGAGATTAGACAATCTACTGAAAAAGAAGCAATCGATATACCCTGCATGCAGGAACCTTACGCGGTTAAAAGGTCATAGGGGGCATGACCACGTCCACAAGGATAATCAGTGGAAGCAACGAAAATAGAAAAGCAGTAATTTGCATACTCAATAACGATCTTGAGGTTCTTAAAATTTCACAGTACTGGCGACTCACACTGTGTGTTTATCGAGGTGAGATTTAATATAGGAATGTTTCAAAATTCGTCAAGATTGCGATAGCCTATACATTCAAAATTCGAAATTATCTTTCCATTTTGTTTCCAGAATTAGTTTGAAGAACATTTGATTTCGAATTAGATTTGGGTAAAATATTTTTAAAATCTTTAGTTTAAAAATTAAACGAACATTTCCAGGCGAATGATTATGCGGAAGGATAGTATAGTGGATATTTCGATACTGCGTTTTTGTTGAAGGTGAACCGCAAAAAACAAACCGTAATCCGGAACGATATAAACTTTGGTTCGAGGCTCTGGGATATTATGCATATATTTTACAAGAGTATATACCTTCACACAAAAAAACTATAATATTGCAAAATTTAACTTTATTTCTTTGCTTCTAGAGATTGTTTATAAAATCATAATGTATCGTATCGTACACTGTATACTCATATACAGATACGTACTCGTATGGAAAATTTTATAGAAAGTAATTATATTTGCTTTATCTGGAAAAGCGATTTGCATACGTTATGCTTTTTTTATTTTTTTTTTAAAGAGGAAGATTGTAAGTCTACTTAACAACTATACCATGAGTGGCGGGAAAGAAAGCTACTTGTATACGTACATTTATTTACAAGAAAATCGTTTTGGGAAATTCTTATACTTTATGTTTATACACTGCACCATACTATATCTTAAGTTTTGTTGTTCAGTTAATTGTAAGAAAAGATTCTCTGGTCGTTGGGGAATTGACATAAAACGTACATGTACTGCTATTATAGTTAAACGAATTTAATTTTAGTTGTTTATCTTCTGTATATATAAGATTGTTGAAAAGTTGAATTTTTTTTGTTGTTCTTTAGTTCAAATGACATTGATCTAAGTTTTTTTTGTTATTTTTAGAAAATCAACTTAACGGTAATTTAAACAAATTGGACTTTGGAGAACCATAACCGTAATCACTGTGGTTTGTTTATATATACATATACTCGTATTATGAAATTCGACATTTGAAACTCGTCGAATTGGAATTTCATGTTTTAAATTTTATACATAAGATGTTAAAACATAAAAATCGCTTTTTAATTGTAATTTTGAAAATTGTATATGTTTTTAAATCTAATTCTCTAAAACTCAAAGATTTTCAAAATTCAGTGATTTCAGTTCAAATTTAGAATTAAAAGTTGGCAAAATTTGGTTTCAAAAGTTTAAAATTCGATTTAATCAAATTCGAATGATTAAAACTTTTGTATTGAATTAAAATTCTGAGGAACTTAATATCGAAATTCACTTGGTTTGAAGATGGTCTGGTAAATTAGTCTTTTGCAATACAGGTTCATTTTGGAATGATGCACAATTAACCATAGTACATTTGACGTTGTATTAATCGTATCTATTTAGCTTTTTGTCTGACACGATGTTTCCAGTTTAACCTTGAGTCTAGATGCAGATCAAAGTATTTAGCCGATTCAGCCTGCGGCACTTGTACCCCGTTGATGTATATGTACTGGTTGATATTTTTGGGTCGGAGCGTAAATGTCACATGTGTTGATTTACGCTCATTAAGCGCGATTTTCCAATCAATCGTTCATTTAGTAACGTTGTTCATTGCTCGTTGAAGATTTTTCACTGCCGTTTGTTGAGATTCGCCTATTGCCATAATAACAGTGTAGTCAGCAAACGTACCGATGTTTTGTTCGTTGTAGATATGTCTGCAGTGTAGAGAAGGTAGAGGAGGGGTCCTAATACGCTTCCCTGCGGAACTACCGCTAGCGTCGGATAAAAGTCAGAACATGTTTATTTATGGATGACTCTGAATATGCGATCAGAGAGGTATGATTCAAGCAGCTGGAAATAATTTTGTGGTAACATTTTGCTCATCTTGAATGTTAATCCCTCGTGCCAAACCCTATCAAAGGCCTGTGATACATCCAGAAATAAAGCGGGGCAATATTTCTTTTCTTCTAACGCTTGCTCTATCACCTGATTCGATGGACTTGATCTATTGTGGAGTGGTTACTCCTAAATCCAAATTGAAAATCAGGAACGTTTACCATTGGCTTAAGACGTTTCAGAAGTAGTTTTTCAAACAGCTTTGATAAGGTCGGGAGCAGTGAGATTGGTCTGTACGATGATACTTCTTCATCTGGTTTGCCTAGTTTCTTCAGCATAATTATTTGAGCCGTTTTGAAGCATTTGGGTACATATTTCTACCTCATACATGTGATCATGATGATTGCTTTTCTTGGTAGTTCCTTGAATAGACCCGGTGATATTTCATCAATTCCTGGTACCTTCCATTGGCGTGACTCTTTTAAAATTCTAACTTGGTTGATAAACAGGTGTTACGTCGATGTTGAATTGAATGTCATGGGGTTGAAATAATGTTGCTAGGTGTTGAGCAAAGAGTTCCGCTTTTTCTTTGTCTGGTCGAAACCTTGAGCATTTCTTATGGGTGGTATCCGAGCTACAGGTCGTTTAAATTTTCTGGTGGCTTTCCATAACGAGTAGTCTTTATCCATTTCTGGACCTAGCCCGCTTAAGTAATCTTATTTAATGTTTTTGATTAGCCTATTGACTTTATTATTTATCCGATTGAAGGCTGTTTTGTCAATGGGATTTTTGGTGAGATGCCATATTTTGCTTGCCTTTCTTCTTTCATTGATTTGTTACCTGATCTTAGCGGAGTATATGACTTCCATGTTCGCATTTTCCTTTAATTCCGGAGTAGCGAGGCTGGCAAATTTATTAGTAAGGTTTCGCTTTTTTTGTTTTTTGATTACTATAGCGCTTACTGACAAAAGTACAGGAATGTGAACAGATGTTAAGTCGTTAATCTCTTCGGCTCTAGTGTAACTGGATGAAATACCCTTTATGATAAAAAAAATCAAGTAGATCTGAGAGGATGGGTTGGGTTGTCCAGTAGGAATTGAATCCGTTTATTATAATAAAACTTTTGCTAGAGAAGTGCGTTTCAGAAATCAGCGAAATATCTGTATTGTTTGTATGGAGAAATATTTCCAGTTGCTGGGCTCGTTGGTTGAGCTCATTGGCGTTCCAAATTATAACGCGTAGGAACAAGTTAATCATTTTTGTGTATACTGACTTTTTTACTTGGCGGGTAGAAATTAATTTCCAGTTTTGCCACCCTTTCTGCTAAGTGACCAAGTGTCTGTTATTAGACTCGTTATTAACTTCTGGGTGTTTGTTGTTTTGGTTTAATTCATTAGCTGATTAGGTGTAATGTAATTGTTGTTTGAGGTTTAGCTGCTTTGGTTTGTAATCGATGTACTACGCTTGTTCTATTACTCTGTTGATTTTTAATTTTGTTCCGACATACAAGGCATCCTTTATAATTTGCAGTATGTCCTTCTTGATAACAAAGAGCACATGAAGGTTCGCTATCTGGTTGTTTTTTGCATTTTGTTGTGTGGTGATCTTCAGCACATTTCACGCATTTGGTTTGACGATATCAAAAACTCTTGGTATGTCCGAATTGTTGACAATTTGTGCATTGTGGAATGCCCCTTGTCTTGTTAGGTGGCACAATTTTAACTGTACAGTATGCAAGTTTCTTGATGTTGAATACTTCTTTATTGTTGTCTTTTTGTTTTAAATCGATGTAAAACAATCCAAAGTGTTTCCTGACTTTTACACCATCAATTGTGACCATTTTGAATCTGTTGGTAACACCTGCGACTTCATGTCCCATTTTTTCTAAGCCTGAAAGAAAAGTCGCTGTTTGAAAGCGCCTTAAAATTAGTTGGTTCACTAGTGGTTTCTATTATTTTTTGTTGCTCACGTTAATGGGTGGAGGCAGTGGTATTTTTTTGATTTTCTGTTCAGTGTTATTGTTCACACTTTGTGTAGTATGTTTTGGAGGAGTTTTCGTTTTTGTGTGCCTACGTTGTTTGGTATTTCTGTTATCAGTACTGCCAACCTCGTTTTCCAGTTCTTCCTCATCCGTGCAATATCCCTCTTGACTCAGAGCATTTAATGTTTTATTCTTTTGAAAAACTGCAAATTGCCGCAGCAACCAGTTGGAATTATTTGAATGATCATGTTGAACGGTTGATGGCTGATTGTAGTTAGAAGACAGATTTTTAACTCATGCTGAATCTTCAGCTTTGTTATTTTAAGCCTTTTCTGTTAGTGTAGAGTTTTCTCTCTTAAGCTCAGCTACGCGATTAGTTTCTCCATTTTTTGAAATTTATTCAACGGCCAATATGAATTAATTATTTTTCACTGGAGAACTGAGCGTCATAGAGCTCCTTTGGAATGAAAACTGTTCCTCGTTACTCATTTGAGCGTTGATATTCTTTAGCTTATTTTGGATATCATTAGAATGTTCTAGCATGCAACTACTGTATTTGAAATATCAGATATGCATTCTTAATTAAATCAATGACATTGAATTTATGTAAAACGTTAAAACTTTCGTCAATTTGGAATTTTTTCCAGATTTCGAAAAAAATTTAAAAAATACAGAATTTTTAAAATTGAATTGTTTATATGCAAGTATTCTTAAAGATGGCGCTCCAAAATTTCTAGCACATATAGAATCACATTTCTAGCACATATCAGCATTAAACAAGCTCACTGATATGTTTCATGGTGATGACTGTTCTCAAAATAGCAACAGCTCTACGAAGCCATGGAAGAACATTAATTTAATTTAAAAATTCTGATTTAATTGACTTCTGTGTTACTAAAGGTATTGTACGTGCGAATAATATGGCTACTGATTGATATAATCTGTCGTCGGATTATTCGCCAGTAATAGTGACAATGAGCACTGATGCTCTAAATACAGAAAAACCAAACCGTCTGATTAATAAACAAACTAAATGGGATACATTTAGAAGTTAGCAGCAAAAAAGGCAACGCCCAATATCAATATTTCAGAAAAAGTTAATAAACTTCTGAATAATATCCAAGAACTAATCCGAGAAAAGCGGAAAATTTGGCGACAATGATAACAGCAAATGTCACGGTTTGCTAAAATAGAAACTGAATCGAGCAATTAAAAGCCTGAGGATATAGCCCTGAGGGAAGAAGAAACCCAAGGTGCCCAGCATTATTTAAGTAAGCTCTCGATATATGAATTTGATTTAATATTTTGTTTTGTACTCGTATTTGGTCGAACATAATTCTTTCGAGGACTTTTGATAAAAATGACAGCATACTTATTGGTCTTAGAGTTTCGACACTAAATTTATTCGTTTTTCGGTATCGGTGTAATATAGATGCAGTTTTCCACAGTATAGGAAACGTTGAGGAAGTCATTGAAAAATATGTCTGATGTACTACTACTACTATCGATTCCATCATGCCCGATAAACTCGGACCCTAATATAATCAATTGCCATAATAACTTCGCTTTCTGATACGCCGCAAAATGAAAATTGTTGCAAAATGTTCCGATTTGTGTAAAATCTGTGGTCTGCCATAGGAATATTGTCATTTGTTGAATACTTATTTAAAAATGGTGAATTGATTGAATTTAGAGAGGAACTCGAAATGGTGTCGTCCATTTTCAAAACATTCAAATTTTTATTTGTTAAACGAACGACGGCTTTTCTCGAGCATGTTGAAATTGGTACTGCTGAACCAGGGAACAGATAATTGACCATGTCTCAATATGCACGATTTTTGTCCCTGAGAAGTAATGTATTAAATCCAATAGACTTGATCCTCGTGTTGGCATAAAGGGAATATAAAATAAATCTAGATTATTCAAGATACGATGTAGACCCTTAGACATATAATTTAAATTACAATAAAATTACCTAAAAATATAGTTATCATACCTTGATATCAGGTCTGACATATAATTGTGAAGTTTCGTAAAGATAGTAACTGGGCAAAGCAGATAAAAGGTAGCGATTAACATTTTGCCAGAGCTTGAGACAACCTCGACTGAAAAAAATTCAATTCGGTTTGTTTCTACCAGTTTCAGGTCAGAGCGGTCGAAAACGCATGCACAACACGCATGCTTGGATGACAATATCCCTGATATATTGTCATCCATGCGAGAGTCATCCAAGCCATGCATATAGAACATCTAAATTGAGTTCATCAAGTAAGGCACTTAATTTTAATGAGGATACAGCTTGGTTACCAGTTGCTGCCTCCCTGTAGTTAATGCCCCTTCTCCAAACATCTAACAACAACAATCACAACATTGACTATGCAAACATCCCGTTTGAATCCCCACAACATAATCAACAACCAGAACCATAAAGTCTATATACACAACAACCAAACGAAATATAGACGGACAAAAAATACAACAAAGGGTAACCAGCTTTGTCCCAGAATTCGGCGGTGATGAAACTGACTCAACACGAGCAGCAACCAGTCTGGCGAAGTTTCAGTGACTAGAAAACAACTATACAGAAAACAACTATACATGACAACAATACGGAGAATCGATCAAAAAATATGGATACAGACTAAGCGAAGTTTTAGAACTTTACAAAATCGGTTACAAAACAACTTACGGACTAAACAACCTCGATGACAGTTACGCAAAATAGCTCGACACAAACAATTTGATTTGATTGGAATGTTCGACCAAGCATTAAGCAGGATCTCCCGGAGATGGCCGGGCCTCACCGAACAGCCGTTTACACATAACATAAAGAGGATATGAATAGGTTCAGTTAGTATGATAGAAATTCACCCGGTTACAGACACCTGGTATAGCCAATAGTTAGTAACACAGGACGATACTGTTCCAATATATTTTTTTTTTTTTTAGAATTACTGGGCTCTGAAATAAAATTTATTAGTTTGCTGGATCAGAGTTATGAGATACTCCTGAAAATTCAACTCAATTTAGTTTCGATTTATTTTATTCTGCATTCCAACCTGTAATTAATTAATTTAAATTTAAGTTTAACTGGCAGAGATCCTGTTTAGTTCAATTTATTGTTATTAAAATTAATTCCATATATTTGAGCTGTGATAGACACTGCAATGAATGATAATTAGTTTATACTGTTAAATGGTTCAATATTTGTAAGAAAAATTCAAGAAAAGCAAAGGTATAGTGTTGTTTGGTGTCACTTTCAACAGTGTTGATACGATGCGATATTTGGGTACTTGTTTAACCTCCAACTCGGTGTCATCAGGCGCTCGGAATATTATCATATTCAGAAATTCATTCATAGAAATCAAGTACCCTATGAGACGGTTATCTCTATGTACAGCTCCGTTATTTCGCCTGTGATGACATATTATGGTTTACAGACAGCTGCTCTAAGGGTTACCCCTCCGAGAGCAACCACCACAGTACCAATTCAACCTAATTCATGAGCCGTTCTCCCGTACCCTTCCCATGCTTTGCTCGCCATTGGTTATGGTGCCATGGCCGTTGCCGGATGTATGCCCATTCAGACGGCTACACCAACCAATACAACTTCCACCACATCTATACAAAATACCACTTCAACCATTAAAACGGATGCATTAAAATTAGCCGTTCGACCGACTACCAACAAGGTTGGTGCAACACGTTACATTGGGTGGCCCAGAGGGTCTCACATGAGACACGATAAAAGTCACCACACGATTAGCCATAGTTTTATTTTACAAAAGGGGATTAGGCCTGATTTAATTGGGGATGCTCCTATACCTAAAACGCATTCGTGCCTACCTCTTGGGTAATGGTGGAAACGACTTCACCCCCCATACGAACAGTATAATCTATCATAAATAAAACCTACTTCCCATCACCCCTTAAATATTTTTTTACATCATAAATTAAGCATCTATTTGTACAAATAGCAAATAACAGTTTATCGCAGTTAGGTTATTTTAACTAGATGGAACCACTGGCAAATAAACGCAATGTTACCATTTTTTTAACGAAATTTTGAAAAATATTGTGAATAAATCTAAAAAGAAATAAACAAAACCAAATTGACAACACCCGGCTGAAATAACTTGGAAATAACAGGTAATGTAAAAATTCTTGTTAAAAAACGTATGGTGCGCCATCTGCAGGATATAACTTTATTATTACACACTGCTTTAAACCATCTAGCACTATTAAAATAAATTATTTTACATTGGACAGTTTTGATCATCCCCCCAAAACAGCTCGACACAAACAGTGTAGAAATATTCAAAAGAGGGCTAACAAACTTGATACTAAAGGTAAAAGTAGCAACAGGCACAGCAACAAATATATAGACAACATAATTGATGAAATAGAAAGAATTGAGAAAATGTTGATTATGATAACTGGGGAATCAATCCAGCATACAAGAACAACACAATCACAGATGAAATTACTACAATAAACACATGGAAACAACTAAATGGAACTAAGTAATATGCGACTACTGCCAAAGACCAAATCACACATGGGAGATATATGTCGCCAATATATATATGATACCAATCTAACCAACATCGCACAATAAACCAATCCACAAAACCGGCCACACTATCTAACTCTACCAAATACAACAACAAAGACCACATAACAACCAAAACTACTTCCAAACCAAATCCAAACAGCAATCAAACACTCCCACTAGGCAAACCAGGTACACACCACCTCAACAACATGAGCCGCTGGTATTCATTGTTTCAAAATGGTTGTTTGATGTAGTCCAAGTCTTTTTGGTAAAATCTTTTATAGCACTCTCTGCGGCCAGATATTTACTGTAAAAACCATCTCATGGATGCTACGTGGGATTTCAATTTTGGAAAATCTAAATAAATTAATGCAGTTGCTGAGTTTCCTTGTAGGTGTAACGTCAGTAAATCCAATATAATAAATTTAGTCAGTTTGATGGTTTTGACGGAGATATTAAAGTGTGGCAGATGAGAGCCGTGCTTTGTATCTTCTAAGGTCGCTACTAAAATCTAAACACCTATCAAGTGCCGTGAAGCTGAAGCTTTACAAAGTATTAAACAGGTCCAATGTTATGTTTGGATGTGAAAGTTGGGCCCTGATGAATGAGTACGAGAGATGGCTCCTTACATTTGAGAGAAGAATCATTCGTGTGATTTACGGTATAAATCGCGAAGTACATGGTACATACCGAGCTCTGTACTATATCGAGATCCCCGATATTGTACATGAAATAAGATCTTAGCAAGTACGCTGGCTCGGTCACGTTCTGCGTGCTGATCCAGAACGAATTGTGCAGCGATCTCTGAAAGGAGAGCCACCATATTGTAGCCGCAGATTTCGTTGATGGCTATGATGGCTCCATGGTGTAGAGAACGACATGTTTTTTTTAAGTTGTTTATGATAGTACGAAGTCCAAGATCAAAACAATTGGAACCGGATTGTTGACTCAGTAAGGGGCCAGTAATTTATAAACACTGTTTATTATTACTCAAATTTTAAATTTAAAAAAATTTCGATCTTGTGGCACTAGTAGAAAAGAATCTTATGTTATTGAATCTCACAAATGTATACACGAACAAACCACATAATTATAAAGGTTAAAACACTTTGACAAATATAATTCTTTTCTCTAAATCTGTATCCTCAGTCACATAATCATACGATGGATTCATTTCTTTATAACAAAGATATTCCAAAATAATAGTTTTCTCTGGATTTATTATTATCGTCTCTAAAATCTTGTATAATAGTTGGGATTTATTGTTACATGTGATGTATACACACATGTCACACAAAGCAAGCACACACGAGACACAATACTGTCTATATCACAGTTAGAAGATTTATGTATTGGGACATTAGCTTCTGTCTAAAGTTATGAGAAAATAAGTAATTTTTGTGTTTTGTGCGGTTGTTATGATTTTAATGCCAAATCTTGATATATAGTTAAGCGTCTTTATAGATATAGACAAAATAATTAGATCATCTCTTATTGTATTACCTATAATTACACAACACAGACTACAGTCAGTTCTTAATTTCATTTTATTTCTTATTTACTTATAGAGACCAAACGGGAGGGAAAAAAAAGTTTTTCAAAGCAGGTTTTTCTATTAATATATTTCCATCGACTTGTGCACACACTACTTTCAAGTTTCGACAACAAAATAATGAAAAGTTTTTGGTTTTTTGTTTTCTCGCTTTTCTGCAAAGGGAAAATAAAATTTTCATTTTGTTTCGTCTTTCGAAATGAAAAACTTATTTTGTGCTTTTTAAAGCTTTTTTGCCGTTAAGTTTATATAAAAAAAAAAAAAATAAAAACTTGGAAAAACCAAACGAAAAAAGAAAAATGTCTTCAGTATTATTATTTTGACAAATACATTAAAATGAAAATCAGAAAAGAGGAAAAATCATTTTTCTTATTTAAATAAAAAAACTTTTCTTTTTTTTTTTTGAATAGTAAATAGAGAGAGAAAATCTTTTGGGGATTTTTCCATTGTTGGCTGTAAAATAAATGACATCTAGAAATTGGAATTGTTATAGTTGACAACTTGAAAAAAAAAATACTTGCTAGATGATTTTATTTTATGAATATATTCAGCTGTTCGACTTTTTCGATATCTTCATGACTCTCAAATGTCTTGTAAATATTGTCTATATACAAACATATTTCACATATTGTTCCGCCTAACACAAGAAAACAATTTTGGTTTTAACATCTGCATAGGTTTTGATTAAATTCACGTGAGGAACTCGTTTTAAAATTTTTGTCATGCTTTTGGGAAAAATAAATTTTGCTTGACAATTTTGTTAAAAACGGTATTCGTGTACATATAGACTTTTATGGATTTATGGAAAATTGTTGACAGTGATTTAAATGGTTTATAAATGAATGAGGCAACTATATATAGACCAACAGAGTAGGACCAACGAGAAAGATTTTAACAATGAATAATATTAACACAACTGTGCGAACTGTGTTGCTAGACACTTGCACTATATTTAAAGCCCGATTCCAGAACTCGAATTCAACAATTGTTAGGTTTAGAGTGGCTGTCCTGAAGGACTAGTATACTCATCGAACCATCCTGAGCTTGCCACGACGCATTGCATATCTCTGATGTTGATCTCACTAAAATCCGTCAAGTCATCCAGGTATACTTATAAATTTTATTCTGTTTTTCGCGAGGCGAGGACAGATGTAAACCAGGTGAGGTACTGCTTCTTCCTTCTCCTCATCTTCGTAGCCACAACCGTAATCATAAGCGAGGCCGCCCAATCTGCCTGCATATTTACCTATTGAGGCAGTGTCCCGTTATAACTCTTACGACGATACATGCCAATTGGTTGACCGCTTCTTAATGATCTACTTATACACAATGACCTTACAGCAAGTAAATACATCCAATATTTGGTTGCACTTAGTGGATGCGCCGTATTTACTTAATTACCAGTTCCCATCGAGCCAAAGATGATAATTTTTTATCTGACAAATATGGTTCTTGAACTTCCACCATACTTCTGCCAATTAAAAAATGACTGAGCGTTAAAATGTCGAGTACATCTTCATTAAAGACCATTGAATCTCATTCTTGCTTAATTTGTGCTTAATGCAGTATTCAGTTTCTGCTAGCCAAGTATACCACTGCTTTAATTGGCTATTTCCGCCCAAGAAATTCACGCCATAAGGCAACTCTCTCTTTTTGCAATAAATCGTCGTAGCACACCCAAAAAATTATATTATTTGACAAAAAAACAAACATACATACATACATGCATTTTCATTGGTACCTGGCCGCGACGTCTTATTGGTTAATCATAAATCATCATAGTAATACATACATAAGCCTAACTTCTTTGGGAATGAAAGCTTTCCAGTGAGAGCTGTTTCCGCCTCAGGTGTAAAAATTATTATTAATTTAATCCATTTACTAGGAATGTGTTAAAATACAGAAAACTCAAAACTAAAGTACGTTAGGTCAATAGTTAGCTGGCCATCCACTGGAATAATGCTATGAGGCTCTGCGTTTCCAGTAGTAGCTCCAGAGATTTTCCACCACACGTAGTCTATATGCATGGTCTAAGCGATCGTTGGAGATAACTCTGGATGGAAGGACTCGAAGATATAGCTGATTCTGAGGGCTCCTGTATTTTACCACAACGGAGCCTCCAAAGTCTTGGGTTAGCAATATGAATAATATTTTTATGTTTTGAGGATTTTTTAATAGCAGTCTTTTCGAACGAGTGCTTTGTACTTTTTTGGACCACCAGAGTGGTCGAGATTTGTGCTACCTGGCCTTCTAAGAGGATGTACCTTACATAATAATAATACAGTGTTTAAAGGCTATTACTGGCCCCTTACTGCGTCAACAATCTGGCTCCAACGGTTTTGATTCTGGGCTTGGTCTTCATACTGTCCTAGACAACCTGAAAAAGCCAAGTCATTCTCTACACCGTCGCCTGCAACGACCTCTGTACCTTACATACCTTTGTTAAAAGCGTCGAATAGCTGAGCTACTAAGACATCAAGGTCACGTGTCGCTATAACATATGGATTTTTGGCGACCCGGTCCGCCAGAGCTGCCCAGAGTCAGATTTCCAGAAGGTTTTGTAACCAGTTCATCCTAAAAACAGCAATGGCCAGAAAAGGAATGGTCTTCGGACACTTTCCAATTCAGTATGCCATCCCATTATAGACTATTATAGACTAGCACTTCATGTCTAGCACTTCTTGTCTGTTTCTAGTAATACGTCCATATATGTGTAGGTTAGTACTTAGAATTAAATCTAGGGGCAACTCACCTCCTCGGTTTATCTCTGTAATTCCACAAATGGTGTGATGTGCATTTGCATCCCAATGCTGCCTTCCACCACGGTTGTATCGGACTCCAGTCCTGATGGAATACTGGAATACTCTGAGTGCCTATTGGGCCATCGCTCCAAACCTGTAACTTACCAAGCCGTTGGTCCACCCAGAGCGTCCAGTGATTTTTTATTTGTTTATTTATTGATTATAAAACTGACTATATGTCGAGCTTTGGATTCCTAAAACTATGTTTTTTTCTAATTTCCGTGGGATAGGGTGTCACTGGAATCCAAGGTCGCACTCTGAGAATTTTCTCTCTAGTGATCACTTCCAGTTTGGGTTTGGGCCAAACCTAACCAGGGCTCACTACTGCCGTCTTGTAGAGGGAAACCGACCTCTGATTGGCAACGTCACATGACCTCGGTGCCGCTCCTTAAATACCTTTATCTACTTATCTGTTCACTTTTCCAACGGATTCCTTATAGTCTGACAACCAGATTCATATGGGCCGTATTTTGTTCGTGCCTCGATGTCCTCGCTGCATTGGTTATCGGATTTTTAAGAAGGCCGGCGGGATCCATTTTTGTATCCATGTTGATCCCGCAAGAAACGATGAAAGGACGGTCTATCTATAGATTCTCAATGAACAGATATGGGTAGATGATCCGGAGGGCGTGAGGAATGCGCAGCTACACCGTTAGCTACACGATACGGTTAGAATCTGTGTTTGAATTGAGATTACTATATTATACAGGGCAGGCTTTCAAAGCTAGGTATAATGAGTTTCAGATGAAATTCAGGCCAGCATCCATTTTAAAACACAAATTCATTAGAAACAATTCGTAAGAAAATTTCAAATTTTCCTAACTTTAAGTGCAAATTTGATTGAAAATGCTAATTTATCTATAAATCAGATTTGTTTTCATAACAGATTGGTTGTTTGGCTCAGTTTTAAATACTCCTCTCATTTTTTATGAAAAGTGGTGTTGAGAAGGACATAGATATCGATAGGCCCGACGTGTTCGACAAGTCAAACTGATATAGATATTTTCATCGAGGAGAACATCCGTGGCTGCCTTTTAATGGTGGAGATTAAATTCCAACACGGTTGTATCAAACTCCCCTCCTGATAGTGAGTCGGGCTGAGAGTTCACCGGAAGTGTTCAGTCCAACTCTACCGACCTGAGGTCGATCGACCTAGTTTACACTCAGTCGCATGGAACAACACTAGCTGGGGTATCCTCACCTATTGTCGCTGCACCGTTGGAAGACGGTAGTTCATGGACTTCTTATCTGAAGCATTTCCAAATAATTCGCTGGGATCGCTGTGAAATTCTGGAAATTTATAAATTCTGTCAAAATTATTCACATCCATCAGACTTGCGCCTCTTCTATGAACTTGTCTCCCGAGGTGTTGATGATTCAAACCTGTGACGCACGATTTATGAGATCTCAATGACAGAATACGAGGAAAACGGTACGCCCGGTTATTATACCAACGATACCCTATAGTTGATTTTACACCAAAATTTTCAGTTTCTGCAGTTGCGTCCTCAAGAGCCCAACTTCTCCCCCGAGTCGTTGCGAATCTGCTCGTCCACTTATTCGTCAACATCCGCAATCAGTTTTTTTAAAAATTGTCCGTTACCTCCAACCGATATATTTTGTTATCGATGTGGTCAGAAAGGAACCAACTCTCCGATATGTAACCGGTGTGCGGAAAACCAGTCCGGTGGCCCGTGGAGATCCGGGAGCATGGCACAACCGATAATAGCACCACCCAGAGTCAATCAGGAGGAAGTGGCATGCAACACCGACCCGGAGCTCACCCGCAGAACATTTTTAATTTCAGAGAAAAAAAAATCTAGAGGATTCGGGCCTCCCTCTTAATTTTATTTCATCTAATTCCACAGTTCATTGTTACAAACCTGTCTCGTCTTCATTCAAACCATCTACGCCAAATTTTACGCATAATTTCAGTTCTTATTCGATGGCGAGCAAGAATTCTTCAATCAACCTTCTCTCTAATTACTTCAGTAAATGGCGATACACGGCCCTACATTATATACAGTTTTAATTAATGGTCAGCCCTATAAAGTTCTTCTAGACAGTGGAGCCAATATCAGGGTTATAGGCTGTGGATCGGAGAAGTTTCTGTCAAACTTTGAAACCAAATTTAATAATTTCTCTGTTAACATTCATAATGCCAGTGGCCAACCTCAACATGTATTCGAATACATTAACGCCTTAGTTAACTTTAATAATCAATCACACAGTATGGTGCTCTAGATTGGCCCATCTTTGAATGAATTTTAGAAATTTTACCAAAGATATCCTCTCTTAATCTTGCGAATGAAACCTCCGACCATTCTTATGATTTCAAATTTCATGCGTTCTTGAGAATTCGGATCAAGAATAGTTAAATGGCATTATACCGACACTTTCGTCTTTTACCGAACTAGGCTTAGGTAAAACTACAATTTTATCGCATGTGATTGATGTTTGAGAAGCTAAGCCCATTAAACAAAGATATACTATTCCGTTTCACCGACCATACAAAAATTAATGTATATGACGAACTCGATCGAATGTTGGTCCTAGGTGTGATTGAGGAGGAGCCAGGGCGCTTGGTGCTCCCTAATCACCTTGGTGCGTAGGATGAATGGCAAGGCATGCTTATGTCTTGATGCACGGGAATTGAACTAGGTCAAGGCTTTTACGGTACCTGGATGGCCCTTGTATCAATTCAAGGTTTGGAACGCCCCGCAAACCTTAGGTCGCCTCATGAACCGGCTGATCCCACACCAATTACACGACAAGATTTTTGTCTATTTAGACGACCTCTTGGTGATTTCGGCTACCTTAGCTGAACATTTCCTCCTGTTAGAAGAAGTTGCTCGACTGTTGAAATGAGCCGGTCTAACCATAAATTTAACCAAAAGTAAATTTATTTTAAAAGAGGTTAACTATCTGGGATATTTAGTGGGAAATGAGTGCCTTCGGACAAATCCCGAAAAATGCAAGACAATTCTAGAATTTCCCCCACCAAACAAATTAGTCGTTTTTTGGGTATGTGCGGGTGGTACTGTCCATCTCACAGATCTTACCGAGAAATCTGTAAAAAATTTCGACTATATACTGAGGGATATCCATTTACCATTTACACAGACCATGCCAGCTTACGTTGGTTGATGTCTCAAAAAGACTTGTCCGGACGCCTCGCTACATGGAGCCTCAAATTACAAGCATTTGATTTTCAAATTGGATATCGAAAGGGATCGATAAACGTAGCAGATGCGCTCTCTCGTGTCTTTTGTGATGAATTCGCTTCTTGTGCTGTCACCGTTACACTATCGGGCTCCCCTCTAGAAGACCACGGGTTTTCTTCAGACTGAAGCATAACTAATGATCACCATGTCCAGCTTAATTAAATCTACTACTAGTTCTACTAGTTTAATTGGTTGATAATAATTTTAGTATAAACTTCTCATTCATAGTTTACGGAGAAAAATTGAGTGCATGAGACGTGGCATTTAAATTGTATAGTTAATTATAAATAATTAAAGTTCATGTTTAATTGAACATTCTACTCGATAGCATTTGACAAATTAATTTTAAAAATCTGCATACGAGAAACTTTTAACAAAAAAAAAAACTAAACTTTCTGTAAAACAAAGTTTTTCCACAACACCACCATAACCGACAAAATTTTTACACATTCCTGATACAAGATAAAATATTTTATCCTGGTTCCAGATATGATTTATTATCTAGTATATGACTATATATCTCTGCATACATACAGCTTATAAAATACGTTACGTACTGAGGACACAACAGCTATTTTATGTATATTTACGACGTACGTATGTATGTACGAGTATATGATGCAAACAAAATATTTATACTTTGATGTCAGTTAAACTTTGATCCAGCAAAACAAAAAAAAAATTAAAACAAAACGTTGAGCTTTTGTGTATAAAAATGCTTTTATCAAAAAATAAATGAATTTAATAATAGAAATGAATAATGTTTATAGCAATACATGTAGATAAATCATCAGCTCAAACCCAACAACAAATTTGTGTCACACATTTTGTCAAAAAAATAATTTCTATGATGATGAACTTTGTGACATGTGAGGATGACATACACAAGAAATGGTGCATGGACGAAACAATTAATCATACATGAGATCATTAGAATATATATATATTCATCACACTATACAAACACAACTTTTCCACTTCATTTCCGGAGCTTTATGTTTAAAACTTTTTTTTCTCAACATTTTCTCAACCCATGTTCGGCTGTTGTTTATGCTGGCAACACAAAAAAAAGTAAGCGAACGAATGACTTGAATATAAAAAAAAATAATTAGTACACTTTATTTATATGTATGTGCACGCGGTGTGCGGTGTGGCTGTACGTTTCATGTAAATGGCATTTAAAAGCCATTATACTACATATATACAAAGAACATTTTGTGTAATTATATTTCCAGTTAAAATTTAGTACAAAAAAAGTAATTAAACACGCGAGCCGAAAGCACCAAAAAAAAACGAATTTGCATATTCAAAATGCGAATAGTGGCCGCTTGACGTCACACCACGCGAACTTAAAATAATTAAAGAATTTTAAATGATAACGCAAATCAATTACAGCACTTGAAATTTATGTATGTACTATGTATGGATTTATCGTATAGCCGCATGCGGAAATGGGTGGCACTGAGGTCATAAAACATGATTAATTAATTCGAAAGCTCGTAATTTTTTTTTGCTATTTATCCTCGTATGTACATATTTTGTAATCAAATGTATGGGAGGAGATTATATATACAAAAAAAAAGCTTGTTCGTAATGAAAATATTATATAAAAGCGTTAGGGATGGGTGCCGTAGATGACAACAAATTTATTAAAACTGATAACAAATTTTTTATTTTTTGTTTTGTTAAAAACTGAGGAAAATCTAATTTTTTTCTTTTTCCATGTTATTTTATAATCTGATAATCAAATTGAAAATTGGATTTTATATACATTCATACATACATGTATATAGGCTCATACGATATATATACTCTACCATCTACTTACATATAAATAGAGACATTGATTAGAGCTGTTTATTTATAATATCTTTCACCAGCTATACGCACAATGCGATTTTATTCCAAATTGGATTTTCTGTGTATACGACAGTTACAAAGTATATAAGGGATATGGTTATCCCTATCGTATATATATACATATATATATATGAGATTTGGGGAAAGATCTTAAATATGATTAGGATATTGGGGAACATTGTTTTTACATTAAATTGTTAGCCTTAATGGTATTTGACAACATTTCGATTGCATAATATCGAATAACCGCAAATGTTTGGGTCAAATCTAGACTAAAACATAAATTGTCATTGTAATGTATTAGTTCCATCACATAAACAAGAGTTGCACAGATCATACTACAGTTTTTCTCTCTCATCAGTCCGGTGAAGTGAAAATTATTCAACATCCGCGGCACTGGTTAAACAATATTCGTGCCCAGGTCACGAGTTTTATCCGGCATCAGCAACACCGTCAACCACGTGGATCCATTCAACCTGTAAATATCGAAGCAGTGTGTGTAGTTTCTGTGGACTAGTATGGTCATCTACAATCTGTCGTTGTCGGTTCATCTGGAAGTCACCATTAATTCTTATTTATTCTTAGGATTAAATATTTTAAGTCAGTGTAGAATATTCTATGGGATCATCTTCTAAAGGTTAAATATATAATCAGAAAAATGCGATTGCCTTCTCTGGGCCCACGATTATTCTGGTTTGCTTTCATCAGTCTGTCTTTAATGTGCTGCATACAGTGCATCCGGGTGTAGTGTGAATGAAATCTATATGGCGAAAGATTTATGGTGTTCGAATATCGACGAGGACAAAAGATTATTCACTCCAGAAAAATTACTCCATATGGTTTTAGCACTCATCCCATATTTAAGTGTGTGAAGTTATCCCAGGATTCCATCCCAGAAAAATAAAAAATGTTCATCAGGCAATACTATTTCCATCCCATCCCAGGATTTTAAAAATCATCATAAAATTTTATATTATCATTTTAAAAATTTGCAAACGACGTGTTAGCTTATATATTCTTGTCGTTAAAAGTAATTGGCACAATAGGCTCAGAAATTCATATGAATATGGCACCATACATAAAATTAGGAGTTAAACTACTGGCTCTCGAAAACCATGAGTGCCGGAAAAAGTTTTCTTTGTTTTTGACTTGACATGATGTCCACTTGCTGTGATCAATCGTTGGACACCAGCCGTATCACATCGTGGACATCATGTCAAGTCGAAAACAGAGAAAACTTTTTCCGGCACTCATGGTTCTCGAGAACCATTACTTAAAATCTATTTTTGTTATATGGGGCCATATACATATGAGCCCATTGCGCAAATTACAACATACGGCTGGTATTTAACGATTGATCACAGCAAGTGGACATCATGTCAAGTCGAAAACAAACAAAACTTTTTCCGGCACTCATGGTTCTCGAGAACCATTAATTAAAATCTGTATTTCTTATATGGGGCCATATACATATGAGCCCATTGCGCAAATTACAACATACGGCTGGTGTTCAACGATTGATCACCGCAAGTGGACATCATGTCAAGTCGAAAACAAAGAAAACTTTTTCCGGCACTCATGGTTGTCGAGAACCATTACTTAAAATCTATATTTCTTATATGGGGCCATATACATATGAGCCCATTGCGCAAATTACAACATACGGCTGGTGTTCAACGATTGATCACCGCAAGTGGACATCATGTCAAGTCGAAAACAAAGAAAACTTTTTCCGGCACTCATGGTTCTCGAGAACCATTACTTACAATCTGTATTTCTTATATTGGGCCATATACATATGGCCCCATTGCGCAAATTACAACATACGGCTGGTGTTCAACGATTGATCACAGCAAATGGACATCATGTCAAGTCGAAAACAAACAAAACTTTTTCCGGCACTCTTGGTTCTCGAGAACCATTACTTAAAATCTGTATTTCTTATATGGGGCTATATACATATGAGCCCATTGCGCAAATTACAACATACGGCTGGTGTTCGACGATTGATCACAGCAAGTGGACATCATGTCAAGTCGAAAACAAAGAAAACTTTTTCCGGCACTCATGGTTCTCGAGAACCATTACTTAAAATCTGTATTTCTTATATTGGGCCATATACATATGAGCCCATTGCGCAAATTACAACATACGGCTGGTGTTCGACGATTGATCACAGCTAGTGGACATCATGTCAAGTCGAAAGCAAAGAAAACTTTTTCCGGCACTCATGGTTCTCGAGAACCATTAATTAAAATCTATATTTCTTATATGGGGCCATATACATATGAGCCCATTGCGCAAATTACAACATACGGCTGGTGTTCAACGATTGATCACAGCAAGTGGACATCATGTCAAGTCGAAAACAAAGAAAACTTTTTCCGGCACTCATGGTTCTCGAGAACCATTACTTAAAATCTGTATTTCTTATATTGGGCCATATACATATGACCCCATTGCGCAAATTACAACATACGGCTGGTGTTCAACGATTGATCACAGCAAGTGGACATCATGTCAAGTCGAAAACAAACAAACATTTTTCCGGCACTCATGGTTCTCAAGAACCATTACTTAAAATCTGTATTTCTTATATGGGGCCATATACATATGAGCCCATTGCGCAAATTACAACATACGGCTGGTGTTCAACGATTGATCACAGCAAGTGGACATCATGTCTAGTCGAAAACAAACAAAACTTTTTCCGGCACTCTTGGTTCTCGAGAACCATTACTTAAAATCTGTATTTCTTATATGGGGCTATATACATATGAGCCCATTGCGCAAATTACAACATACGGCTGGTGTTCAACGATTGATCACAGCAAGTGAACATCATGTCAAGTCGAAAACAAACAAAACTTTTTCCGGCACTCTTGGTTCTCGAGAACCATTACTTAAAATCTGTATTTCTTATATGGGGCTATATACATATGAGCCCATTGCGCAAATTACAACATACGGCTGGTGTTCAACGATTGATCACAGCAAGTGGACATCATGTCAAGTCGAAAACAAACAAAACTTTTTCCGGCACTCTTGGTTCTCGAGAACCATTACTTAAAATCTGTATTTCTTATATGGGGCTATATACATATGAGCCCATTGCGCAAATTACAACATACGGCTGGTGTTCAACGATTGATCACAGCAAGTGGACATCATGTCAAGTCGAAAACAAACAAAACTTTTTCCGGCACTCTTGGTTCTCGAGAACCATTACTTAAAATCTGTATTTCTTATATGGGGCTATATACATATGAGCCCATTGCGCAAATTACAACATACGGCTGGTGTTCGACGATTGATCACAGCAAGTGGACATCATGTCAAGTCGAAAACAGAGAAAACTTTTTCCGGCACTCATGGTTCTCGAGAACCATTAATTAAAATCTATATTTCTTATATGGGGCCATATACATATGAGACCATTGCGCAAATTACAACATACGGCTGGTGTTCAACGATTGATCACCGCAAGTGGACATCATGTCAAGTCGAAAACAAAGAAAACTTTTTCCGGCACTCATGGTTCTCATTGGGCCATATACATATGACCCCATTGCGCAAATTACAACATACGGCTGGTGTTTAACGATTGATCACAGCAAGTGGACATCATGTCAAATCGAAAACAAACAAACATTTTTCCGGCACTCATGGTTCTCGAGAACCATTACTTAAAATCTGTATTTCTTATATGGGGCCATATACATATGAGCCCATTGCGCAAATTACAACATACGGCTGGTGTTCAACGATTGATCACAGCAAGTGGACATCATGTCAAGTCGAAAACAAACAAAACTTTTTCCGGCAATCATGGTTTTCGAGAGCTAGTAGTTAAACTCCTAATTTTATGTATGGGGCCATATTCATATTAATTTCTGAGCCTATTGTGCCAATTACTTTTAACGACATGAATATATAAGCTAACACGTCGTTTGTAAATTTTTAAAATGATAATATCAAATTTTGGGATGATTTTTAAAATCCTGGGATGGGATGAGAATAGTATTGCCTGATGAACATTTATTATTTTTCTGGGATGGAATCCTGGGATAACTTCACACACTTCCATATTTTGACAACGTCATTGTTATTCTTTTTATTTTTTTTTATTTTTATTATTTTTATTTATATTACGACTTAGTCTTGACCTGAGTCTTGAAGTAATTTGAATAGTCGGCGTAATCAAGTGATTATCCCCAGTTTCTGTGACGAGGGTAAATAATGACACGTCTTTGTCTATTGACATTTATTACAAAACAGTTTTATTCCATTTCGTACACACACACGACCATGTCGCACGTTTGGATCAAACTGACAGTTTCCTTCACTAGCCGACTTTCCCGACTGAGTTGCGCGAATCTCGCCGTCACACACTCCTTCATTGATGTGTTCACCGACGATGTTTGGTCTTAACCTGTCATCATAATGTAATGATTTTTCAGGTATTGGTATTTCCGCCTTAATCTTTTGTATGTGTTGATAGTTCCGCCTGTAAACTTTATTATCGTCCGTTTGAACAAGTATCGACTTTGACGCATTTGCGTATTGTATTGCACGTCCACTTACCCATTCTCTTGGTTTTATTTGCATTCTGACCCTATCAGTTAACTCGATTGATGTTGCTTCTTTAGTGGTTTTATCAGCGTACATTTTTGTTTGTTTCTGGCTGTCTTTAGTTTGTCGGCTACCTGATTTTTAAATTTTGGTACTAGTTGATTTTGGGGTATTGGTAAGGTTGATCTTGTAATTCCGCTGATTAATCTTTGATTGGGTGAACCTAAGTCACTTGATTTTGGTGTGTTTCGTAGATTGAGTATTGCCATATACGGATTTGATTTGTCCTTTTCACATTTTTTTAGTAACAATTTTACTGTCTGAACTGCTCTTTCGGCTAATCCGTTTGATCTAGGGAATAGCGGGCTGGACGTTCTGTGCTCGAAATTCCAGTCTTTTGAAAATTGTCTGAATTCTCGTGCTGAGAACTGTGGGCCGTTATCTGACTCTAAAATCCAGTGAATTGACTTTGCTAAAATCTATATAACCTGAGTAGCTATCTACTATGACAATGTATGTATTTGAATTATATGAGAATAAATCTGTACCGACTATTTGGAATGGTAATTTAGGTATTGTTTTCGTTGTTATCGGTTCTTTGATTTTATTCCTCTGCGTTTGTTCGCAGACTGAACATTTTTCGATGTAATCAATCACGTCTTTATCTAAGTTTTTCCAATAAAAGCTTTGTCTTATAAGTCTGATTGTTGGCTGCTGTCCTGGATGACCGGCATGAGCTTCAATAATGATCTTTAGAATTTGTCCCTTTGAATATGATTTACCGAAAGTTTGTCTTTGAAATTTCCGAAGTGTTTTATCTCGTTTAGAATTACTCGTTCATCCTTCGGCCACCCATGCATTATGTATGATTTTAATGTTGGGTAGTACGACTCTTTCTCGTAGTCTTGGATCATTAATTCTGCTGCGTTTATGGTCATTGGTACTAGCAAATGTATTTCGATTTGTTCATCCTCATATGAGGTGGATTATCTACATCTCTACTCAATAAGTCTGGTATTGGTATATCTTTACCCTTTTCGTAAACCATTGTTGGGTTATATTGGCTTATTTCGAATAAGATTCTTTGTAATCTCGGTGGTGCTGATCCTATTGGTTTTTTAAATATTGTCTCCAGCGGTTTGTGGTCTGTTTCCACTTCCAACTGCTTTCCATAAATGTAAGTATGGAATTTTTTACATCCGAATCTAATTGCCGTCGCCTCTTTTTCAATTCCGATTTGCTCCCAATGCCGATTTGCTCGCATCTACTGATAGTTTCACCTTTTTGTTAGTGTCGTAATAGTTCAACACTGGCGTACTTTTTAATAGGGTTTTTATATTTTCAAATGCGCTTTGCTGATCAAAGTCCCAATGAAACTCCGTATTCTTCTTCAGAAGTTCTCTGATTGGCGCTGTTACCTCAGAACATTGTGGAATAAATTTTGCGACGTAATTAATCATGCCCATTAGTCTTTGCACTTCTTTCACGTTTTTCAAGATTTTAATGTTTGATATTGCCGATATTTTGCCTTCGTCAATTTGTAAACCATTTCCTGAAATCTTATGCCCCAAGAATTTTACCGCAGTTAGTTGAATAGACATTTTTCTTGATTCAGTTTAAAACCCGATTTCCGCATGATTTGGATTACTTCTTCCGTTTTTGCTTGGCACCCTTTTAGTGTGGAGTCATGGATAAGAATGTCATCCATTGACATTTCTACTTTTTCTATTCCTTCAAAAAGACCGGACATCAGTTCCTGAAATACATCTGGAGCTGATGCGAGTCCAAATGGCAGTCTACAACAAGTATACCTATCCCAGGGTGTAGCGAAGGCCAAATATTTTTCTGTCCTTTTGAAAACTGGGATTTGCCAGAATCCTTTAAGGCAGTCTAACAGTGTGAAATATTTTTATCCTTTTATGTTTGTCGCTATCTCATCTATAGTTTTCAACGGATAATGACGTCTAAGCAAATTGTTATTTAGATTAGATGGATCAATGCATATTCTTAATTTTCCTTTTTGTTTTACTGCAACTAGTGGTGAGACGACTGGTGTTGGTTCTGATATTCTCCTAATTATTCCCCATTCTACCATTTTGTCTAGCTGCTTTTAAACGTCTTCCCTGATCGAGTATGCTATCCTACGGGGAGGTGATATTTCGATTTTGGGATTCGGAATTAAATCTATGTCATAGGTGAAGAGGTTTACCATACCTACACCTCCAATGCATTTTTCTAAATTGTATGTTTAGTTCTTTTCTCTTCTTTTTTATGTGTTTCTTCCCTCTAAGCTTAGCATCTAAAGTGATACCAAGATATTTGGCAGTGTTTGCATAGGGTACTACTATTGAGTTTATCATTATTGGTATATGGTTAACTTTTTGATTTGTAAAGTTCACTTGGATTGATTTTGCTTCATTAATTAATTTAATTCGCCATTTCTTTGTCCAATTACATATCAGGTTAATAGCCCTCTGTAATTTACTAGTGGAGTCAATGATGTTCTTTGCTGTTGCAAGTATTGCCGTGTCATCAGCAAAAGTCGCCATTGTTTCTTCTATAGTTGGTATATCTCTGGTATATAGGAGATATAGGATTGGCCCAATAACACTCCCTTGTGGTACTCCGGCTGTTATTCTTTTTAGTTGGAAGTATTCATTCTCATACTTTACTCGGACGTGCCTCTCTAATATGTATGATTTTAAAATTTGAAAAAATTGCTCCGGAAGATCTCGATGAATTTTGAATACTAGCCCCTGGTGCCATACTTTGCCAAATGCTTGCGCTACATCAAGGAATATAGTTGAGCATATTTGATTGCTTTCTAGTGATTTCTCGATTACATCAGTATTTCGATGTACTTGTTCTATCGTAGAATGTTTTTCCCTAAATCCCAACTGATGTGAAGGGATAAGATTCCTTTCTTCGCTAATTGGTTTTAGTCTTTTAAGAAGAACTTTTTCAAATAGTTTCGATAATGTTGGTAGCAGTTTAAGGAGTAAGCAGTTGTTCGGTTTAAGTATCATAATTACTTCTGCAACTTTCCATTGTCTTGGTACATATCTTAGTCGAAATGCTGCATTAATTATATGCGCTAGTTTGCTCAACGCTTTCTCCGGTAACAGTTTTATTATCTGACCCGTTATAAGAGCATATCCTGGAGCCTTATACGCATTCAGATTATTCTTGATTTCCCATTTTAGTTCTTTCAATGTTACAGGTGTAATATTTACTTCATCCTGTTTATTTATTGGTGTAATATTTTCCTCTTCCGTTTGTTTTGGGTAAGGTTGGAATGTTTCTTCAAGGTGATTTACAAAGAAATCTGCTTTTTGTTTAGCAGTTCGAGCCCAATTTTTATTATTTTTAATTGGAGGAATCTGAAGCTTAGGTCTTTTAATATTCTTAGTTGTTTTCCATAATGAATAATCAGTATCTTTTTGCCCAGTTAGAGTGCTGAGGTATTTATTAACTGATTGATTTTTAATGTCTTCATTTCCCACGCAGCATATTGGATATTATGGATGAGCTTATCTAATTCGTCTTCTATTTGGACTGGTCCCTGAATTGGGTTCTGCAGACTAATTCTTTCTGTTAACTGTGTTTGGAAGAGATCCCAATTGGTTGTGAAGCTCGTTAAATTCGGGTTGCTCTCTTTCAAAATAATTGTTTGGCTAAGTATCATAATAACTGGTGAATGATCTGATCATAGACTTTCACTGTTCTCTATATGGATATAATTATCTGAAATCCCTCATGTAATAAAGAAGTCTATGCGGTCTGGAATCCAATGGATTGGCCAATAGGTTGGTGTACCGCCTGAAACTCGCATTTTAGTTGTTTGCCTGCTGCGAACAGTTCTTTTCCTTTAGCGGTCGTTAACCGAGATCCCTAATATATATTTTTTGTATTATAGTTGGAGGGCAATATATCGCTGAGATACTGCATGTTTTAATATTGCTTAATTGTATTTTGATTGTTATGACTTACATGGAAAGGTTCTCAACTTTTGGTTCTTCTTTATGTTTTATATACTCTTTTATGAGGATAGCCGATCCACCTCTGGCTTTGTTCTCAGAATGTAGTGCATAGTAGCAATTATATCCTTTTATTTTACAGAATGAAGTTTTGGCGAAATGGGTTTCTGATATAAGACATATATCTATATTATGCATGTTTAGCAGTTGACGATTTTGGCTCCGTGGTTATTTTTATAGATTGTACATTTATTGATGTACCTGGTTTGCGTGATTTATCTCTCATTTTTTGTTGTTCTACTGCAACCTCACCTCCTCTGTAGTTGGCTGGATGCTAGCCATTACAGTTAATACACTTCGGTGTTGTATCTCGGGGGACTGTGCAGTCATTTCCTGCGTGTTTTCCTGCACATTTAACACATCTTGCTTCACGGTGGCAGTACTTTTGTGTATGATTATAATCTTTTGCACTTTTTACATTGAGGTATTAGTCGAGTGACCTTTCTCGGTGTTTTTATTTTAACTCTATGGTTGAGGATAGCCTTAATATTATAAATATTTTCGATGTTTTCTTGGTTGTCGAAGGTTAGAATGAAAAGTGGGAGACCTCTTCTCATGATTTCAACATTTCCGTCGCTGTTTTCTCTTCTCTCTTTTCTGATGATGTTGACTGCATCGATTATTTTCAGGCCTTTGTTTTGCAGGTCCTCAATAATTTCATCTTTTGAGCAAGTTGGATGGAGACCTCTGGTCATTACTTTAATTGATCGTACATTTTTGTCCTCGTAGGTATACCACTGGTGACCATCAGCATTTAGTTTGTTAGCTAGAGCTTTATAATCTTCAGGCTCTGTTGTATTTATTTTCCAAATATTATTGCTGAGCGATATTACTTTGTAGTCATTTCGTACTACTTCTATCATCAGTTTCTAAATACTACCGTGGTTTGTTATTCTTAGGATATTGATCGGAGGTGGTACCTGTTTTTTCTTTTCTGTCTCATGCACTTTTGATCCAGAAGATGCTTTGCCAATTTTAATGTGGGTTTGCATTGGCTCAACTTCTGGTGATGATTCAGCTTTCCTCTTGCTTGGGTTGGGTTCTTTCTAGGTTTCTTATTTGCCCTCTTGGATTTCTATAGCCTCCAATTTGCTTCTTTTTCAATCAGTTTGATATTCGGCTTGATCTGCGAGTACTTGAAATTGGTTGTTCATTATTGCTAAGTTTCCTGCGTTGTTATTTTTAATTACGGTTTCCTTTAGCACAAGGTTTTCTTTCTTTAGCACGGCAACTTCATTGTTCAGCTGCGCGACTAACTTCTCCATTTGCTCAACTTTATTTATTAATTCCGCGGTATTTATTTTAACTGCTTGTGCACTGGGCGTGGCTTCGGCCACTTGTGGCCAATTTGTGGAGCAGCCCGATAAATCGGGGTGGGATTTAGAATCTAAGTTCTGACCCACCTGGAGTATGTTTTTGTTTATACCCGACATTTCATCTTTTTGTTGACTATCTGGTATACTCTTTCTCTACTACGCTGGGATTGGATATACCACAACCGTTCGATCTGCAGTACATTGCCCAGGGTGCGCCACGAGGAGGCTGTCAACTAGCACCCCTATTGTTATTCTGATGATAAATTTCATCAAAGATTGAGCCAGATTTA
This sequence comes from Tipula unca, assembly GCA_951394425.1. NCBI lineage: Eukaryota > Metazoa > Arthropoda > Insecta > Diptera > Tipulidae > Tipula > Tipula unca. The sequence goes on along the minus strand of OX596382.1, from coordinate 105,440,405 downwards.
TGTATACGACGAATGGATAATGAAGCAGGGATTCATCTTCGAAGTATAAATGCGTAATCGGATGTGATGCCGTTATTTTCCTCGGAAATCAGATCAACGTCCAATAGTCTTGGGCTCTTGAATTTTCACCAACCATTTGTCAATGGGAGAGCTATACCATCACAGAACCGCTGAATCAACTTTTGCACGATAATACCAAGTGGTTGTGGTCTGCCGCCCAACAGAGAAGTTTCGATCAGAAGAAGCCTACGACCGACAATGTTCTCATACCATACGATGATAACCTTCCATTGCTGTTAGTTTGTGATGTGACTGTGGCTCCCCATATGTGGCATCGGTGTAGTGCTTTCACATAAGGTGAGTTATATTGAACTTCCGATTGCATTCTATACTATAAGACAGTCACAACCACCGAATGTCGGTATGCTCAAATTGATAGAGAGAGCCTCTCTTAATTATCAACAGGGAAAGAAAATTGTTTTTGGGAAGGACATCGGAAAGGCAAATAATATAAAGTCCGTTCTTTCATGAATGGTGCCATGTATTAAAGGACGGTCTGAGAAGGCGAAAGATCAATACAAACCATTTTGGACTTGACGAGCCGAGAACTTGCAAGCATCTATACATTTTTGGGAGGATCAAAAAGGCCTTGGTCGAGAGTACACATTGATTTCGCTGGGCCGTTCCAGTCAAAAATGTTTTCCTCCTGTTAGACTCGTACTCCAACGGACATATTTGAAGAAAGAGACAATCAACATCATGCAACGCCGTCGACCAGCGCTTAAAAAAGTCCAGCTGAACTTCATTTAACCGTCGCGTATTGGGACTCATTTCTACCGTTTTGAATCATGAACGAATTACCTGAACAATATCTGAGAAATCAGATGTCTGGGCTCGAAACTATGCGACTGGTCCTAAATGGATTCTACCAATTTCTTACTGAAAATGGCAAATTATCACGACTTGTGATTGATCAATTGTGCATACGTGATAATCAACCAGATCGATCCACCATGGTCATGGTCATTCTACCATCACTATACCAGATGATATAACCGAAGTTCAAAATCAACACTCGGAGTAACCAAAATCGATCAAACTTCTAATGAACCCGGATGACATCCGTCGTTCTGAAAGGGTGCTAACTCAAGCATCTGATAATGTTCCAGCCACATCGATGGAGGAATGTATTGTATTGATTCACTGTAAGTCAAACCAATACAGAACGAACAGTTGTATTGATTAAGAAATTTTAGTGGAATATGATTAGTATATCAGTCGACATATCGAAATTTCATCATATACATCGAAATCCATTCAGGCAGTTCTGGACTCTGCGCAATTGGCATCTGCGAATCTCAATAGGCGTTAGTCCTTATCCAATATGATTAGCAAAGGCTTTTTAGGTCAGCCGTTCTTATAGGATATTTCAGAAATCGCCTCAATTCAATCTAGTCAGTCTCCGTTGGGTGGCTGTGCTAAAGTATAAATACTTACCAAAATATCAGGCTGGGTGTTTTGCGATACATGTGGTAAACTTTACATTCAACTAGCTGTTGTGTTTTCATTTGCGTTCATTCAATAATCAATTGGTAATTGTCAATTTTGTGTTTGGTAACTTTTTGTCCAAAATAATATTTAATCAATCCCAGATTTTAAGATTTGGATTTGAAGTACTTCCTCGCATTTGTCGAGCATACTATGTCTCCTACTCGCAACGGATAAATTATCGGCATAGTTTAAAACATAACATATTCCATTCGCATCTTCTTGTATATGTATATATGTATACTAGGCAGTCTAGGTCTGCTTAAATTTGGCATCCACCAAGAAAGGGTGAATTGCCTGATTCCAAATTCTGGCCCTTTGTTTCATCCCATAGAGATTTTCCTAGTAGATAAATGCATTCATCTTTTCCTTCCTTCAAATCTTCACTCACGCCACTCTCCGTTCAAGAAAGTATAGTGTTGCTTCTAATTGTAAGACCTGCATACCATACCTTTGGCTGCAACTGAGAGAAAATATTCCAACTATTGTTTGTCTCATGATGAATATATATTTTTAGTACAAACCCTATACAGTCCATCCTGCTTTGAAGCACTTGACCGTTTCACTTGCACCCAAAGGGCGTTCGATCCTATGTATGGTAATTATATAATCTTTCGTGTAACACACGCGCTATGCTTTACTTAAGCTGGTCATCAGTTTTTAGGCTCAAGATCTGCCTGACTTCATTGTCTTAATCTTTTAGATTTAACTGCCTTATTCATACGGTTTGAAACACGAAATATTCGCCCGGGATGCAATATTCTCTGAAATAAAATTACCCATCGTAATCGCTACATTATTCCACACTTCCCGATTAATCTCTGGATGAGTAAACTTTGAATCACGATACTCCCGTGGATCAAGATTTTGCCCTCACGCAACTGGTACATGAGCGTAACGCTCCGTCCCGAACTGTTTCAAGTAGTGTTAGGTTTCTTTCCACGTTTTATCGGGTACGGTGTCTGACAAATACTTGTACGAAATTGAAAAGTTTAGAATAGGCCCAAGCTTAGTGAACTCGATTAAATATTCGATTAAGCATATTTCAACAATTTTGCAACATGATGGTGTACCTAACCCCAATTTGCCCGCACAAAGTTTGATAGTCCGAGTGTATCCTTCAACGGGCTTTTGGCATGCTCATACTTCACCAATTTTAGTAATCTTTCCCGATTCAAATGATTTAAAGGTATGTCAAATTTTGCCACGGAAGGTTCCGTAGATGTGACATTGTGTACATTTTTAAGAACTAAAACTATTTTAAAGTGTTTCCCTGTTCAGAGAAACTGTATTTAAACTTATGTCAAATTCTTGATAATTGATAGAAATTGAATATCAGTCGAGTGTGTTCTGAAATCTCAACATTCTTGTCCTTAAGTTGATTCTTGGAATAAGATCTAAATAATTTCTCTAAGGTCAAAAGTCAATGATGGTGTTTATGATAAAGAGAATGCCGCAAAGCAAAGTTCTCGGCCTTGCTTTAGCAGACAAAAAATATTCTCATCAATGAAAGATAACAAATCATGGAAGCCTCTTGGTCCGTGCTCGATCGTAGTTAAAATAATAAGTTGACATCATCACAAAATATAAGACCAGCGTTAGCCAGCGTTTTCGATTTTGAAATTAATATTTCGGTACATTCCAGCACCCAATACTCGGACAAACACACCCACTTACATATCTAATAAAACTTTCCGTGCTTTTTTGGTCATTATCAAGAATTGATCTCGGGACCTTCGAATACAAAAGCAAGGGCATTACTTACTGTGCCAAGGAGCAATATCGTTTAGATCAATCCTTTATGACTCATATTATACTTACCTTTCCCCCCATTAGCAGAAACTACAGAAGGCATGATTTAAAATTACTAAATTGCTCGGAATTGGTCACCAAATTTTAAATTTTATATCTTGCTGTGCTAATTTTACCTCTGTTGGAGTGAATTCGCGACCTTTTTTATATATACTGCAGCCTTCCGTTTTACCAAAATCCTTAATAAATTTCTTAACTCATATTCAATTTAAGATCCTTAATCTAAATTTCGAAAATCTCCAATTTCTTGTAGCCTTTGTGCTGGCTTATAAGATGTATAATTTACATCCTGTTGAATCCATTTCTGGTGCTAAAACGTAGCGCAGCATAGCTTTATATTATACCAGACAATCGCTATTTTGTCGAATTTTGCACGTGTAATAACACCACTTTGAGATCGAAATGTTCTTTGAGAGCAAACAATTGTTGAATGATACATTTCTTCTTGCTCTTTTGGCCTATAGCCCTCTATAACAAATTGTATGTGTCTGCATTTCACCAAAAATAAAACCGGACTGAGAAATGTGCTTTAAGGGAAGTGAGATTTTAAAAGACTTTTTGGATAAAGTTCTGGAATGTGGCCAATTGGGATGGAACTAGACTATTCTTTGACTAATTATGATGAAACTCGACAGGAAAAGAGATTTTAAAAATATTTTTGGATAGTATTCTGAAAGATGGTCAACTGGGACGGAACTATACTCTTTTCCGTGATGGATTATGAATATACCCGAAATGTTGCATGGGCATGGGATTTTAAATTTATTATTGGATAAAGTTCTGAGATTTGGCCAGTGGTATTTAGCAATGGTAACGATACATTTCTTCGATGGACACCAGGTGTTGAATTGCTTGCGATTAAATGCTAGACCGTTGGATGAATTGCTTGCGATAAATCACCCTCAGGGATAGGCGAGGTAGATTACGCCTGTAATCTACGCGGTTGTCGACACGTAAAATATAACGTAGATTACTTGGCAGTGTTTTTTGTCAACGTCAACAATTAAAATAATGTCAACAACCTACGAAATTTTAGCGATTTAAAATCGAATTCGCCAGTTGGTTGGTGTATTTGGTAAAAGCGTTCATCTAGAGGTGATTTTTTCATTTGTTTCGTGTCATCTGTCATCGTGTTTTTATTTATTTATTTATTCAGTATATTGTTTGCCATTTCATCATGGAAAGACTGAGCCCGGCATAGCGTCTACAAATTGTTCAGCTTTATTACGAAAATCAGCGTTCTGTGAGGAATGTGTTTCGTGCGCTTAAACCAAATTACGGTTGACATAATCGGCCTATCGAGACAACTATTTGGAATACCATCGAAAAGTTTGAATCCCAGTTATCCACTGTATTGGATGATATACGCGACTAAATGGAGGGTTTGGTGTGGTTTATGCGCCTGTGAAATTTGGTTCCAAGAAGTCGGCGCTATTTGCCATATAGCGCGCGAAGCAATGTACTTATTGAAAAATCATGTTGGTGAGAAATTAATTTCACGGTTCGGATCATTGAATTGGCTATTTAGATCGTGTGATACATCTAGACTCTTTTCTTTGGGGCTACACAAAGTCCAAATTCTATCTGAATAAACCATTACACGTGTCATTCGCCAGACACCACTCGATATTCTCGTGAGCGTCATCATATTCTCGTGAGCAATTTGGACTTTGAGAAAGGTACATCGCAGTTGGGGCCATCATTTGCGGCCACACAAATCACCTCTATAGAATTCGTTATTACGGATAAAATCACGCACATGTTGTTTGATGCTCCCTATTTCTGGCATAACTGCCAGTGTGACTTATGCACTTCAGCACTCTTGAAACCTGTGGACTTTGAGATAACATTGATTTGATTAATCTCGTGTAAATTTATTGCTTCTGTTGGAGTTAGGGTCGTGTGAACGAGCTATATGGCTAAAACTTTACTTTCAATCGTGTTGTAGAATTAGCGGCAAAATACGTCGTTATGAAAAATGTGACAAAAACCTGGCTCTACCACTGCAAATTGCTGGCCAAATCATACATTTTTTTGCAAATGTATCTAACTTGAAGTGTTTCAAAACCAATTTCATGTACGTTTCATCATCCATCAAAACACATCCACTTAATTTTGTGAAAATTTTGTCATCAGTCTGGCACATATTTTATCGAACTAGTGTTGGTTATCTGAACGATTTGGATGTTTAATAACTCGGTAGCACTCATAGCCTTCCTGAACTCGAATTTGTTTTACCATGGAGTGGGGTGTGTTAAATGTTATGGCATGGTCATAGGTAATGTTCCCCGGATTATTTTTAATGAAAGTTATAACCTTTTATAATAACCCAAATCAAGTACGCTACTTACTGTGCCGCTCTCGTTGGCACATAGTAGGTAGCGTACTTGATTTGTTATTCAAGGGTCTCGGGTTGGATTCCCGATGGTGACCAAAAATCATGGATGGGTGTTTTTAATGTGTAAGTATATGTGGGCCCATCAGTGGCATTGAGTGCTGGAATAATTCCAACTGTAATTTTTTTATTACCTTCTGATCTGATTTTTTGTGGGCCGTTTTTTCGATTTTTCTGTGAGCTATTCTATACCGTTCCACCGTTATAAAGAGGTCCCCACACTATATAACGCTATATATCGTTGTTTTGGATCATTTTTATAATTTTGTAATGGATAAACATGACGCTGAAGTAGATTCATGTCATTCAGATTTTTGAAAGAGATTTAAATGCATTGACGGACATTCTACCATAGGTATTTTCTACATTATCGTCGTTGTCTACGTTGTTGACGTTATCTGCGGGTTGTCGACACGTCAATGTAGAAAATAATAGGTAACGCGTAAACTCCCATCCCTGACCACCCTAGAACCGAAAAAAGTTTCAAATAAGAATCAATTTACGATAAATTATCCAAAAAATTTCCGGTTCACCCCACCATATTCAATTCCCAAACGAATACACAAATCAATCAACATTCTGTGTAATTTATTTCCCATTTATTTTCCAAATTCTACACAACGATAAAAAATATAAAATGTTTAAAACCAAATATTGAATACGATTTATTTGAACCAAAAAAAACTTTTCAACTTTTTAAAAACATATAGACAACAACAACAACAACACAACTTGATTTTAAGCTTTTTTCTATATACATACTTACGTACGTATACATATGTATGTATTGGAATTTACAAAACGAAATCGAAAATAATTTTCTAAAAGCAAAACTTTCAATATTTTAAATTACTCGAAGCTTTAACTTATGTAATATTTTATCTTAAGAGTTTATCTTTGTTTCATGGTTCTTCTCTCGTTCCATGTGATTGGAAAATTTGACATGTATACATGCACAAGAATAACAACAGAAGCACGAAGCTTAAACATCAATTTAAATATACACAGCAAAGCATAACATAACATTCAAAGTAAAAAGTTTTCTTGTATTTTTATTTATCTTTGGCATGAAACGGTTTCGCTACGAGTACGTATCTTCGTTTTAGTCTTCTGCCGATTTTGTCTAACGTTTTTATTTTACTTTTTATTTCTAACAAGATGTCAATTTTTTGTTGCTCACTTTTAGCGCAAATATAAAAAAAAGGAAAGAAAACTTTTTCTAAATTTTTTATTTTTTTTACTTCGAAGCTTTTCGTTTTTGGTTAATAGCTTTTGAATATTTGATCAATGAAAGTTTATAAATAAGTGGAATGTATATGGGATCTTTATATTTTAAAAATTATTTAAAGACGTTTGTTGTGATGAGCTGTTATGGTACCATAAAAAAGATTTATTTTCAGTTTAGAAGGTTAAGCTTAAATCGGCATAGTCTGTTTGACAGTTAGACTTTGTAACACTACGAGAACAACTAAATTTCTTATTTTAAATAAAAAACTTTTATTTTTGATTTTATAGTTTAATTCTTCCTTATTGTGACAATTTTTATTTTTGATTTTTTCGGTAAATCGATTTCGACTTGCGTCTTCCTCAGTAAAGACGCAAGTCGAAATCGATTTACCGAAAAAATCAAAAATAAAAATTGTCACAATAAGGAAGAATAAAACTATAAAATCAAAAATAAAAGTTTTTTATTTAAAATAAGTTATATAGTGACAAAAGATTACACAAAAACATAAAATGAACAACATTCATTTAAACTCAACTAAATTTCTGAATTGGCCTCAATCAAAATGGTGCACACTCTCTCTCTCTCTCTCTGGCCTTTACATCCCATAAAGGGATTTTGCCGCCTTCATTGTAGACCTCCAACTACCTCGATCCATCGCTCGTTGCCTCCAGTTACGACATCCTAATATACGCAGATCTTGTTGGATGTCATCGTACCAACGCAATCGGGGTCTTCCTCTATGTCGTACCCCAGCTGGATGTTGTTGTTGGAACACTCTTTTAATCATTCGGTTTGATGGGGACCTCGAGACGTGGCCAAGCCATCTTCTGATTCGGTTGGATTTGATGTATCCAATAACATCGCATCCTCCGAGTAACTGCCTAATTTCGTGGCTCATACGAATTCGATACTGGTCCTCTGCAACTTTCACTGGCCCATAAATTGTTCGTATGACCTTCCTCTCAAACGTAGAAAGAAATCTACAATCGGTGGTGGCCAGGGTCCAGCTCTCGCTTCCATATGTAAGCACCGGTCTTATTAGTGCTTTATACAGTAAAAGTTTGCATGACCGCGATAGGTGTTTAGATCGTAATAATTTCGACTGTGCGTGGAAGACTCTATTGCCGGCAGCAATTCGGGATTTTATATTGTTAATGTTATTGTTGACCCGAGATATTTGAAGTCTTGTACGCCATCGTAGTTGTGTTCACCGGATTCGAAATCAGCATTGGGAATGCTCCGGGATGTTCCTAAATATTTTGTTTTGCTGCTGTTAATGCATAATCCAAGTCGCCGCGCATTGCAGTCCAGCGGTACGAGATTGCCATTAATGTCTTGAGTTCTTCGTCCAAGAAGGACGATATCATCTGCATAGCCAAGAATTTGGCTAGATTGGTTAAAAATGCAGTTTTGAGTCTTAATTCCGCTTTTCCTGATCACGTACTCGAGCGCCAGATTGAAAAGTGTCGGCGCGAGTGCATCGCCCTGTCGCACGCCAGATGTTATTTCAAAGGGGTCAGAGACCGCGCCTTCAATTGCACTCTGCAGATAGATCCAGATGTTGAAAGCTTGCACAGAGAAACTAGTTTCACAGAGAAAAAAGGTTCTCGCGATTTATGCTATCATACGCATGCTGGAAATCGATGTAGAGCTGAAGTATATTAATATTGTACTCCCAACTTTTTTCCAGAATCATCCTTAAAGTAAAACATTGATCGGTGGTTGAGCGGTTAGGGTGAAAACCACACTGGTAATCGCCAATAATAGGTTCGGCGTAAGGAATGAGTCTGGCAAGCACAACATTCGCAAATACTTTGTACGCAGTATTTAACAGAGCTATGCCGCGATTATTTTCACATTTAAGACGATCGCCTTTTTTATGTAAAGGGCAGATGAGTGCTGTCTTCCATTCATCGGGTAGTACCTTTTGGTCCCAGGTAGCGAGAATGAGGTCATAGAGCTTTGATGCCAGTAATGCTCCTCCGAGTTTTACTAGTTTTGCGGGTATTCCATCGAGACCTGGCGCTTTTCCATTCTTGAGTTTAGCGATGGCGGCGTCCACTTCCTCTGCTGTGGGGTACGGGATAAAGTCCTCCTCGCCTGGTGGAGCAATAGCTCGAATTGGGGTCACTTCATCAGTCCTGTTTAGCAGATTTTGAAAGTGAGTTTGCCAAACCGCTAAAACATCATGTTGGCTTGTTCTCAACTCACCATCCCTGTTTCTGATGGCGGTCGATCTAGGATGGAAATCTTTGGTAAGGTTCCTGGTATTAGCAAAGACTTTTGCCGGAGAAGTTTGGTCGTTTCTTTTCTTGCGTTCAAATATACCGCTCTAGTGCTTCTGGTGTTCCGAGTTAACCATTTTTCACGCAGTTGCCGTTTATTTTCGTGTTTATTGAATGTGGATGAAAGTTTGCACTTATACTTAAAGATGACACGCATATGATCGCTGTCTATATCGGCACCTCTATACGATCGGACGTCAGTGATACTAGAGGAATGTCTCTTTGAGATCATAACGTGATCAATCTGGTTTTCTGTTCTTCCATCTTTTGATCTCCACGTTGCCTTGTGGATTTTCTTGTGAGGGAAGAATGTGTTTGAGACAACTAGGTCATACATCAATGCCAGTTTGACGGTGCGAAGCCCATTATTGTTACTGGATTGATGCAAGCTGTTTGGTCCGATATGAGAGTTTATTTCTGCAGTCCTACCAATTTGAGCATTAAAATCGCCAACGATGATTTTAATATCGTGGCGTGGGATGCTGTTGATGACATCTTCAAGTTCGATAAAGAATAGATCTTTGATATCATGTGACTTGTCTTCAGTAGGCGCATGAATGTTGACGATCGATATATTAAATTTTTGCGTGCGGAGTCTTATTGTGCGTATCCGCTTGTTGATTTTGCGGAAGTCGATGACGTATTGATTCATTTGGCGACGAATGAGAAATCCGACGCCGAATTCTCCTCCATTCGGATGGCCACAATAGTAGAAAGTGTAACCATTGTTGGTATCGTGAATGCCACTTCCTGACCATCTCAGCTCTTGTAATGCTAATACGTCTAATGTGTAGGCTTCGGCTTGACTTGATAGATTTTGGAGATCTCCAGGTCTCAGTAGGCTTAATACGTTCCGTGTTCCCATTTTAATAGCGTAGTCCGTGTACAATTTCCGAGGTAAGTGTAGGGTTCATAACATGATATTGTTTTACGAGAGTGGGTAGTTAGCCCGCTGCCCAACAGGTTTACGTGTGTGGATAACGTAGTGGTGATGATAATCCATCTTAAGGTGTCCAGTCCAACCTTTGTACACGTTTCTATAGCGAGCCGGTTGATTCAAGGCAGACGCCCGCTTCAGCCGCCCCTAACATGGAGAACAGACGCTGGTTGAAGCCGCTCCGAACATGAAGAACAGACGCTTCGGGGTTTGCAATGGGTATTTGCTCCACATGGCGGGACTAGGGTTTTACCGCGCCCGTACTCGCGTTGCTTATACTTTTAGCGTTATCCAGGATGCAGCGCGAGGAGCTTGTATAACCGTCGCATCCAAAGGTGCACACTATATACAACAAACTTAGTAGTTCAAAACTATTAAAAATCTATTACACAAATCCAAGATCATCTCGCCAAAGTAAACTACAAATACAATACAATTCAAATCCCATACGAAAACAAACAATTGCCTCCCCGTTTCCATTTCGCCAGCATCCAACCCATTAAATCCATAACCACAACGTTAATTTTCGAATAAATTTGTTGTCTATGTACATATAAATATGTATGAATATATTCTAACAAATTTTTTTGCTCTGCTCGTTTTTCATTTCAGTTCCTTGATCCATTCAACAGATTAAAAGTATTAAAAACAACAGACAAAAGACCAACCAGCAGCAGAAGAATAAACTGAGTAAAAAACTATTAAATAAATTTAAAAAAAAATAAATAAAATAGTTTTTAATTAAAACCAGAGAAATAAGTTATTCTAGGATTTCTAAACAATTAAAAATACATTTTTATCGTTATGACAAAAAATCCTGTAAAACTGGCACAACAAAAGGAAGAGGAACAGCACAACCATCACCATCACCACCAATCAACATCAGATGATGATAAAACGCAGACATCAGAGCATAGTAGCACAAAAACCAGTGATACTACAAAAGTGATGCCAAATCATAATTATGTGGAGCAAATTAAAAAATTGTATATAACACTCACCAATCATGATTACGACGAGTGTTTTCGATCGTACGATAGTTTAACGAATTTTATGTTTAAACCGGTGGATAGTTCGAGTTTAGGAATTGGCCGCATGCTATTCGGGTTTATGATGCTGCTCGATATACCCGAGGAACGTTCGGGCGCTGAGCTAGATTATCGATGGGGCCAACCAAAAGATTGTCGTTTCCCATTGTTCTCGTTTTTGGCACCGATGACACTACCCCGGATGGGGATATTGTATGCGGTCATGTGGTTGGGTGAGTAAATATTTAAAATATTTTTATTTTGTTTTCATTTCGGTCGGCGACTCAATATTCTATATGGGTGCGTAATAAAAGTCACACACACACACACACACACACACACACACACACACACACACACACACACACACACACACACACACACACACACACACACACCAATTACTTTGCATACATATCACAAACAAAAAAAATTGATTAATGATAAATCTAATTATCATCATTATAGGATACACCCACACACCCAGAACATGGTTTAATACTTAATAAAATTAATTTAAAATAAAATAAAATGATTTGTTGTTGTATCAAAACGGAAAAACTTTTTCCCTCTTTTCCTAGGAAAATACATTTTTTTTTCATATACCTATACCGCCTTCAACAGGTAATTTAATTTGTGAGCTTTTTGTCACGTTCAAATATTTATGGTTATTATTTAGGATTAAATTTTTTATATACTTTTTATGTGTGTAAGAGTTAAATTTTATTAAAATATTAAATAAATTTTCAATTAAGTGCGTGTATAACAAGAAATATAAATAATAGTTTAATTTATTTGGATAAAATAATTATCTTAGGGATTATATGTATATCGGCTTATACAGTGTACAGGATTATCACGAACATTCCATCATACAATGTTGAATTGTTTGGTATAATTTATTATGTTTTGGTAGCTTTTAATTGAGGTAAACGTTGTAAAACCAATAGTTTACAAATCGTTCAATTCTAAATTTATTAATTCATTAAACCATCGATTTTGCACAAAAAGCGAGAAGCGAGTTTTTTCTCTATATCTCGCCTTTTAGTTTTGTCCGACAGTTTTTTTGTGGTTTTGCACAAAACGACAAAAGTAAAAGGCGAAAAAATTGAGCAACTTTTTATTATCTGTCAAAATTACAAGTGAAGTGTATTTCAAGATAAAATTTTGAATTTTGAATACAGATGGTATTTGAAAATTATATAAAAAAAATGAATAATTTACCTATAGCCATGCTATATGATCGCAAAAACCATATGCGAATTATTCGGGCGCAGTTGAGGGATCAATTAAATCTCTTTGATATCGATAAAGGAAGGCAAGTTAATTCCTTTTAATTATAAATAATAAATAAAACTAAGATTATTAAATTTTTTTATCAAAAAATAGGTTTCGGGAACTTGGCAATTGGCTTAATCAATTCATTGGAGGTATTTTTAAATCGGACGACGGCGGATATGTCGCAAACAAAAGTGTCCAATTGTATTAGGGAAGTGTCTCAGATCCTCTCAACAAATTTTTTCAACCAATTTGTACAGTTTCCAGTAAGTGAGGAAGATGTTTCTTCAGTCAAAGAAAGGTAAGTTTGGTTGAAAAATGTAAACTATATAGAATGTATTTTATGAATTACATAATTTTTAGATTCTTTGAATCAACGGTTATGCCAGGAGTGGTTGTACCCGGGATCATCGCACGATAGTTTTATTTTTAATAACACAAATTTGTTACACCATTTGCGACAAAATTATACTGCGAACGATGACCAATTTACGTGGTTGCTTGGTAATTTATAATCATTAAATGATGTATGATGTTGACGTACATATATAATATTTTCATTTTCATCGTTTTAGATGATTCGGGATATGCCTTACAGCCGTGGCGTATTACCCCGTTTCCGCAGTTAAATGACTTGACGCAAATTAATTTTAATAAAAAACACGCAAGTGTAAGGAATGGTGTGGAACGCTGTATTGGGCTACTATTATTTATTGCATGAAAATAAACCAAGATATTATTTTGTAATTTCAGATGTTTATTAGAAGAAAGGGGGTTGCGGTACGATCCAACAATTGTGGGGCATATTATTAACGCCTGTTGCATTTTGCACAATAAAATGGTATCGATACGACCAACCGAGGCTGAAGAAGAGGAAATTCCCTACATCATATAGAGAGAGCACCAAAATCAAATTGATGCTGGAATGTTGAGGGTGAAACAATTCGGCAAAAGAGTGTCCGTAGCCGAAACTGGTTGATGAATTCATGAAATTTAATTTAAATAAAAATAAAATAAAAAATAATTCATACACTTAAAATTATTTACGATTTATCCCCTTATCAACACTTTCCATTAAAGCGTTACTTTTTTCTATTGCCGTTAGGATATTTCTTAACAGCTCTATAGTAAGTTTTTGATTTTGCATGGACTTATCCACTGCAGTCCCCAGATAGGGTGCCCGTCGAAGACCAGCTGTATTTGCATTTCGGGAACCGGATGGAAGGACACAGCTGTATGTATTGTGTGTATGTATGTAAACGCCAAAGCGTTTAGGTAATATAATTGCTGGTGTGCAAATATTATGTGCAATAATTCCAATCGCAGTTGTTGTATTCAATTGTGTCTCCACAATTGATGGCACGTTTGGCGATATTATATCCTGTAATGCTAAAATTAATGTTTTAATGTGTTTTAATCAATTTTAATAATTATAATATAAAATACTTACATCAAAATCTACCGGTCCAAACGACATGGTGGAGTTGCCTGGAGATCGTAAAGGATCGGTCTAAGTTGTTTTGGAAATTTATTTATATTACGATATGTAATCAATTTACAAACTATGTGTTGATATACTTACAACTATATTTAACACTCCTTCCGGAACATTGGGGGCACCATCGAACATTTCGATCCCCGCACCATAGAGATTATCCGCTCCTCCTGTTCGGTGAATTGGATATTCGATAGTCCGCCGCCACCAGTGGCTGTTCTGTATTGTCGTGATTTTGTGGCCTTTGCTTTCACTCCAAGGCGAAGATCTTTCCAACACTTAAATAATTTGAATAGAATAAGTAATCTAGATTATAAATGATTAATTAATTCAAATTATTTACTTTTTTCCATTGGTTAACGGTTTTCGCTGGCCCAATAGCATTTAAACGCTGATGAATTTGTTCCCATACACTGTATGTGAATTGGGTACCCTGTGCTGACTGAAATCTTCCATTTATAAATTGAAAATTTTCCTCCACCAGGCTCACTAGTAATTTGTTTGTTGAGAAAATTCAAATAAAATAATGTATTTTTGCTTTATATGGTATACATAACCTCATAAAACGACTCGTCTTTTATTCTCACCATGTACTCATGGTCGAATAAAAAAGCGAGAACAACTGGCTACTCGCTCTGTGCAAAATCGCTTTTTCTCGCTTTTAGCTAAAAGTCGCTCAAAAAAGGCGACTCGCAGTGTGCAAAATTGCACTACCGATGGGGTGGCCAGTTTTTCTTGTCTGGTACGCGCATTAAATAAAAATGATTTTTACATTTTTAAAACAGTATTCGTCTGAATCAGAGAACAAATTTTAAATAAAACATCAAATTGCCAAAAACAAGTTTAAAATTGATACTATTAAAAATTTTAATTCCGATGCGGTTTACCGACATTCTGAATATTCTCGTAATTCAGAATTTGTTTTATTTTATAGACTTCCAAATTTCGATGACTTCAATATTGAAGCTTTCAAATTTCCTTAAATTTGAAGTAGTTATCGGAATTCTGAAACCTACATTCTCGTAAATAATTCAAAATAATCGAATTTTGAATATTTTAATATTTTTTGTAGAATTTCAAATTTCCATGAATTGAACATAAATGTTTGTAAAAAATTCGGAATATACGAATTTTAAACTTTTGTGATTTGTTTATAGATTTTCAAATGTCGATACATTGAAAATTGAAACTCGCAAAATTTACGATTTCGATGCACTTTATCGAATTATGCAAACAACATTTTTATACAAAATTCAGAAATTCTTTTATTTATTTATAGATTTGCAATTTTCGGTGGATTGAACATTTCGGTGGATTGAACAAACTTTTAAAAAATTTCCAATTCCATAACTCAATTTATCGAAACACTGCAATCAAAATTTTGGTTCAAAATTTAGAATTATAATTTCGATGAATTCAGCTACATTTTTTAAATTTTTTATAGATTTTTTAATTTCGTTGAATTCAAATTTTGTGAACTTGACCTGAAACTTTTAAAATTTTCGATTTCGATGGAGTTTATTGAATTCTGAAATCAAAATTTTCATAAAATATTCGGAATAGTCAAAGTTTAAATTTTTTGTATAGATTTAATTAATTTAATTTGTTGTAGTTTATCGAATTATGAAAAAAAATTCTTAAAAATTTAAAATAATCCAGTTTTTTGATTTTTGTTGTTTTCTAAATTTCGATCAAAAATTGAATTTTTTGAAATATCAGATTTCAACGTAGTTCATTGAAATACTGAAACCAAAATATTCGTGCAAAATTCAGATTAATCTAATTTCAAAATATTTTGATTTTTTTATAAATTTCTATTTCGATGAATTGAAAATTTTTAACTTTCAATTACGATGTAGTTATCGAAATTTTAAATTTAAAAAAAAAAAATCGAATTTTTTAATTTTTTGGTGGATTTTAAAATTTTGATGAATTGGAAATTGAAAGTTTTAAAATTTCCGATTTTGATGTAATTTATCGAAATTCTGAAACCAAATTTTACTAAAAAATTCAGAATATTAAAAATTTAAATCTTTCATAGGTTTTCAAACTTCGATGAATTTTTTCGATTTCGATTATACTTTATCGATATTCTGACATTTTTAGGTTTTTAATTTTATAAAACTTCCAAATTTCAATAACCTTAAATAAACAATTGTAAAATTACGGATT
Organism: Tipula unca; assembly: GCA_951394425.1. Classification (NCBI taxonomy): domain Eukaryota; kingdom Metazoa; phylum Arthropoda; class Insecta; order Diptera; family Tipulidae; genus Tipula; species Tipula unca. Next base: position 105,424,227 of record OX596382.1, on the reverse strand, counting down.
TGGATGTAGTTTATTCTATTTGAAACAACATATTTCCTGCAATACTTCGGATAATATTGTAGATTTAAAAATTTTTGTTTAGATTTTAGTAAAAAATATTCCTCAACATATTTCAGCATAATCGAATTTTCAATTTGTATAATTTTTTTTATTCGAAAGAGATTACGGCAATGCTGAAACTTGTTCTGTAAAAAATTCCGAGTTCAGATTTCAATTTTCAACTTTGACGCAACAATAATCGTTCCAATCGATTAAATTTATTATTTTTTATAAATTTCCCAAAATCGATGAATTGAATATTGAAATTTTTAAATTTTCCATATGAATGCATTTTATTGAAATTCAAGTCAAATTTAGAATAATCAAACTTTAAAATAGTTGTTAGATTGCTAAATTTCGATAAATTGAAAACAAAACCTTTTATAGTTTATCGAAATTCTAAAATCAAAAACTTTCGAAAACATTCAGAATAATCGAACTTTAAAGGTTTTTGATGTTTTATAGATTTTCAAATTTCGATAAATTCCAATTTCAATTAAGTTTATCAAATTCTAAAACCAAAACCTTTGTTCATAATTCAGAATAACGGGATTTTATGTTTTTTATTAATATTTCCGAGGTTTGATAAATCCAAAATTCAAATTTTTTAAATTTCTGATTTCGGGAGAGTTTTTTAAATTTCAGAAATTGAAAGTATCGTAAAATTTTGACAATTCGGATCCCAATTTTGATGCAGTTTTTAAAACAAAACTTTTATAAAGTGATTCACGTTAATCGAATTTGGCCTTTGCTATAGATTTCTAAATTTCGATGAATTGAAAATTGAAACTGGTAAAATTTTTGAGTTTATCGAAATTCTACAACTCAAATTCTCATTATATATTCACATTAATCGAATTTTAATTTTTTTTATAGAAACCCAAATTTTGGTGAAACCTGAAACATTCGAAATTTTTAATTTCGATTGTGTTTTCAACAATTTTCATTCACGTGAATTTTGTCCTAAACCTGTCATAAAAAAAAAAAAAAAATTAGGATTTTTTTTAGGACAAACTTCACAATTCTATATAGAAGCGTGAAGTTTGTCTATGGGTTAGTGTGCAATGCAAATTGTCTCGATATAACGAATTTTAAATAAACAAAACAAAATTTTCTAGGAAATATACATGATTTCCTGAAATTACGTGGAAAAATCCTAGGAAGCGGACACCATAATGACGCATATACCAAGATATCTGAAGGTCTTAGCTATCTGAAAAATATTTCAATTTTGGAAAAAATTGGAGATTAGGGGGTTTATGACAACCAAGTTTGGTATGACCTCATGTATTTCAATTAAAAGGTTTTCCCGAATTTTCTTGGGAAAATCCTAGGAAGCGGACACCATAATGACGCATATACCAAGATATCTTAAGGTCTTAGCTATCCGAAAAATATTTTAATTTTGGAAAAAGTTGGGGATTAGAGGGTTTAGGACGACCAAGTTTGGTATGACCTCATGTATATCGATTGATTATGTATCTGATTTTTCCTAATTAAACCCGCTAATCCCCTACTTATTCCAAAATTTAACCATTTTTCGGATAGCTAAGACCTTAAAATATCTTGGTATATGCGTCATTATGGTGTCCGCTTCCTAGGATTTTCCCAAGAAAATTAGGAAAAATCATATAATAAATGAGGTCATACTTGGACCTCAACTTGGATGTCCTAAACCCCCTAATCCCCTACTTTTCCAAAATTGAATTTTTTTTCGGATAGCTAGAACCTTAAGATATCTTGGTATATGCGTCATTATGGTGTTCGCTTCCTAGGATTTTCCCAAGAAAATTAGGAAAACTCATATAATCGAAATATATCAGGTCATACCAAACTTGGTTGTTCTAAACCCCCTAATCCCCTACTTTTTCCAAAATTGAAATATTTTTCGGACAGCTATGATCTTAGGACATCTTGATATATGCGTGATTATGGTGTCCGCTTCCTAGGATTTTCCTAGGAAAATTAGAAAAACTGATATATATAATCGATATACATGAGGTCATACCAAACTTGGTTGGCGTAAACCCCCTAATCCCCTACTTTTCCTAAATTGAAATATATTTCGCCTAGCTAAGATCTTAGGGCATTTCACTGTATGCGCCATTATGGTGTCCGCTTCCTAAAATTTTTCCAGGAAAATTAGAAAAACTCATATATATAATCGATATACATGAGGTTATACCAAACTTGGTTATCCGAAACCAAATAAATTGAAATATTTTACGGATAGCTAAGACCTTAGGACATTTTGATATATGGGTCATTATGGTGTTCGCTAAATAGGAATTTCCTAAGAAAATTAGGAAAAATCATATTATCGATATACATGAGGTCATACCAAACTTGGTTGTCCTAAACCTCCTAATCCCCTACTTTTTCCAAAATTGAAATATTATTCGGATAACTTAGACTTCAGATATCTTTGGATATGCGTCATTATGGTGTCGGTTAAATTTTTTTTTAAACCCTCTAATCCCCTACTTTTTAAAAAATTTAAATATTTTTCGGATAGCTTAGACCTTAAAATATCTTGGAATATGGGTCCGCTTCCTTGAATTTTCCAAAGAAAATTCAAAAATCATGTTTTCGTCGTACCAAATTTGATTGTCTTTATGATAAAATTCGTTATATCGAGACTATTCTGTGTTGCACACTAACACATATAAGAGGAAATTGTTTTTGTTGTTTTTTAGGACAAATTTCACATACGTCAATTTTCATAAAATATTCAGAATAATCGATTTCGTTTTAATTTATGGTTTTCAAAATTTCGATGAATTTTTAAAATTTCTGCAGAGTTCTGAAACCAAAAAAAATTTTGTACAAAATTCAGAATATTCGAAATTTTAGTTTTCTGTATAGATTTCGAAAAAATTAAAATTTAAAATTTTAAAATTTTCTTAAATTTGTTGTAGTTTATCGAAATTCTGAAATTAAAACTTTCGTAAGAGCAGAACTTTTACTTTAATCGAATTTTAAAGATTTTTAAATTGGTTCTAGATTTATAAATTTCAATAAATTTAAAATTTAAAATTCATATCAAATTTCTGAAACCAAATTTTCTTAATAATTCGAATAATGAAAATTTAAATATTTTTGATTATTTCACAGATTTTATAATTTCGATAAATTTTTTCGATTTTGACGCTGGTTTATCAAAATTCAGAATAATTCGATTCCAATTTTTTTAATTTTTAATTTTATGTATTTCCCAATTTCGATAACCTAAAATAAAAATTTCGTACAATAATTCGGACAATTGATTTAAAACTGATTTTTTATAGATTTTTGTAGAAAATAAATTCCCAAATTTCGTTCGATTTTGTGGATTTTAACAAAATTCTGAAGCTAGAATTTTCACCAAAAATCCGAATAATCGAGTTTTAAAAGTTATTTTCAAGTTTATCTTAATTCTGAAATCAATATCTTCATACAAAAATCAAACTAATCCAATTTTAATTTTTATACTGAATAGAAAATTGAAATTTTTAAAATTTTCACACAAATTTCACAATAATTGCATTTTAAATATTTTTGATTTGTTTAATGATTTTTAAGTTTTTTTTTAAGTTTCGATGAATTAAAAATTAAAATTTTTTAAATTTCTCATTTCATCGTGATTCTTGTACAAAATTCGATAGAATTCATAGTGAAAGTAATTTACAGAATTTCTGAAAGTAATTTTGTAAAAGTTTCAGAATTTAGTTTACCAAATTTCAATGAATTTTTTCCGATTTAATGCAGTTTATCAAATTCTGACAAAAAAATGTTGTGAAAAACAAAAAATGTTCAAAATTCAGAATAATCAAACTTTAAAATAATTGTATACAGATTTCTCAATTGCGATGAATTTAGAAACTTTTAAATTTTCCGATTTCGATTACGTTAAAATACATTCGAAACCAACATTTACGTAAGAAAATCAGGTCTCGAATTTAAATTTTCTTAATTTTGATGAATTTTTTTTTTTTTCAAATTTCCGATTATGATGTAGTTTGATCAAAATTCTGTAATCGAAATTCTCGTAAACTATTTAGATTAACCGAATTTTGAAATAGGTTTCCAAAATTATTTTGAATTCGATGTTGCTTATCGAACTTTTGAAGTTAAAATTTTCGTAAAAATTTCAGAATAATCGAACCTAAAAGTTTTTTGATTTTTTAAAAAGCTTTACTGAGAAGAGCTAAAGAGCTTTTATTGAATTTTAAAATGATTTAACGTGCTCTTCCAAATTTAAATACTGATTTTTAAAATTTCCAGTTTTGATACCGTAATTTGAAAATCTGAAAAAATATTAATTTGCAAAATTCAGAATATTGCAAATGTCTTATGTTTTTTATAATAGGGGACACAAAGCATAGGGGACACAAAGCACGACTGCCAGCTGCCAACCGCACTTTAATATCCTCATCCACACTGTTATCGAGAGTGATAAGAGAGGAAATTTCTTTGGAAATAGTACGATTGATTTCAACGAATTTTCGATATAAGTGTTCCGAAGCTTAAGTAAAACTTTTAAATTAAAGCTAAAAATTCTTGAATTATGTTCGAATAAGAGTTGATTCGTTTGGCTTTGTGATCGCATGATATAAAGTGGTTAGCCTATAATCTCTTGATTGCAGAAAATTATATACAACTCATATCGCTCATTCAATCAAAAAAATGAATTAGACAGTTTCTTTCTAACAAAAATATGTAACGAGTTGCTATCTTTTGCAATCAAGTGAATCGAAAAAATTTGTTGTGAAAATTGTTTGTATAACCCTTTGAAGCCGAATTAGTTTATAATTTCTTAAATCGAATAACTGATGGCAGTTAGTATAATTCAAGTTAACGATAACAAAGAAGCTTTCATTACGTTGAAGACTGAAATAATGGGCACAATGCAGCAATTCGTTCTGAATTAAGAACAATTTTTGCATACACTACTCCAACCAACCAAACTGATATTTTCGAATCAGCGACAAGGGCAGAATAATTTTATTTAGAGATAGTAATTTTGGTATTCCCATAACATTCCATTATCATTTGTTAGCCCCACCTCATAATATTTGATTGTTTTCATAAATTAAATTTGAGCACTATACTATATATGACGGCATGCAATTTGATGGCACTTAAGATCTTGATAAATAACATTATATATAGGACCAAAAAGATGAGACAGTATATTTATTCAGACGGTTTAAGTCGACCAATATCCAGCTTTCACACAATTAAAAGTTACAATTACAATATAAATAGAAAAACGTGTTCTGAAAATTGAATTATCGCGAATGTGTCTCAAGTACATTTCATTGTACATAATAATTGTTTTTAATTAAATTGATACTAACAATCGTTGAACAATTGTTCATGTTCATTTTATGTTGTATCAATATAAACGTGATTAACTTGATCATTGTTTTCAATTTAATTAGCTGGAACGTGCGTATACTTCATATAGATAATCGATCAAAGTGTAATAATTGCTCAATACCATAATAAATAATGATCAATATTTGTTGAAATAGTATACATACCTTTCTGTAGTTAGTTTTCATGTTTATTTATATTTGATTAAGGGTTTGTATTCCAAATTGAACCTTTGGCTTACCATTCCACCGTTTTTGCAAATCAGTTTTATCCTACATCAGATTAATTTTACATTTTTGAAATTGACAGCTACTCTAATAATATTAGCCCAATTAGTTATTTTCTAATAAAACATTTTAAATTGTCAACTATAGTTAACATTTGAAGGTACCGATTGTTAACATTTACCTATGACACGTTCAAGAGTACCGAATGATTAAATTTGACATTAAATTGCCATATGGCGGCCTTTCAATAGTATTAAAAGCTCAAGTTATTTAGTTCAATCTTCTATCTCCTGGTTAACTATAGTTATGATTCTGGGTTGCTTTAAATTTTAAATTTTGAATAATGTTATCTGATGATTTGTAGCCTGGAATCGGTTATAACAACACTTCACAAATTGAATCGTTCCGCACACTTGCATCTGTCATAGAACAATTTTAACAACCGACGTATAGAAAATGCTCAGACTGCAGTATTTTTCAATTTGACTTGAATAAGTTTGAAATTAATCTGCAAAAGGCTGAAATTATTATGCAAAAGGTTAAATTTAGATTGCAACCCCTGGATATAGCTCGATTAAAGGAATCTGGGAATAGAATACACGGGCGTCTATAATTATGATGAAAAGTGAACATTTGGTGAAGAGTATCTAAAAGCATTTACTCAAACCATACTGACTTATACTATATATGTAATTCCAGTTAAATAAAATAATACCAACAGCATGAGGATCGTTGAATGAAAGAGAGGGGCAAAAGCCTAAAAACACGTTCAATCTAAAGAAAATTATTTTTGTAATGAAAAAATACCTCCCATCTAGAACACAATTCTTCATTTTGTTTTTGACAAAGGATGTGTGCTCCTTAACTCCAAGGAACAAACTGCAGATACATTTCGCAATACCAAATGGGTCTATGCCAATGAAATGAATATCAATCTAGCAGCACTATTAAAATTATTAAAACTTAATCACTAGCAAAATGATTTGGTGTATAAGGGTTGCCTTTTATATTTCGGGATTAGAGAACAAAAAAAAATTATTTATTTATTTTCCATGAAGATCAATACACTTTTGCACGCACCTTGTGCAAAACATGCATTTTTAACGCATCGCCACTTCTTCAGGTGTCGAAAAACGTTGACCTCTCAGTTTATTTATGCAGTGTGGGAATAAAACTAAGTCAGTGGGTGGCAAATCAAGACTATACAGTTGTTTGTGTCGATGTGTGAAAGCTCGTGGTGAAGAATTGTCCATCGTCGGCGGTTGGATTACCTTATTGCGCTGAAGACTTCTGGCAAACAAATCGTTGTATACCAGTCAGTATTCTACGTTTCACCAATGGTATGGTTGCGACATGTCCAGTTTTCGCGAAAAAAAACAGGCTTCCATTTGCATTGAAATGCTTCGTACGCGAACATCATTAGTTGGATTTGGCTCACATTGGAACACCCAAACCGTCGACTGCCGTTTGGTTTCGTGTTCATACGCATAGATCTAAAATTTGTCGCCTGTCACGGTGTTATAGACATGTTTTGAAGCAACGTGATCATATTTTCTTAGCATTTATTTCGAGTGTTTTTCTGAGCGATTGTCAAATTATGTGGGATCCAACGCTAATAAATCTATTATGGCCATAGATATTCATACAATATTGGGTGTATTGTTATGACTTGCGGGCTCTTCTAAGGATTCGTAAGGATTCTGCAATAATTTATTCGAGAATTACAGCACTTTTCAGCACTTTCAGCTTTTTACAATTTCACTAGTTCACTATTTCACTTTATCCCCACTTGTTCAAGGATCACTGGATGAATTTACACTTTTTTTTTTTTTTTTTTTTTATTAAAAGGTATTGTATAAGGTATTATATAAGACACTCTTTTGGTCCAGCCTTACCTTACATTCACACAACATTCATTCAAACCATTCATTCATCCCATTCACACAAGTACAGTATACCATCTGCGCATTGCATAACTCCATGTCACCCTGTACAGTGACATGAAAGATGGGTCGGCTCATGAGTTCTACATTCATACAGAGGGTCATAATAGATGTTTTCAATTTAATCACCGATCGTAATCGGGAGATGAAAAATCCCTTTTGCATCCCGCCTCTGTTGGGATTCGAACCCGGTACCTCCCGATCCAAACGTCGCAGCTTTAACCACTGCGCTATTTGCTCGGTTAATTTACACTTAGTTACGTTTATATACCCTTTCAATGCAACTCTTGAACTTTCCATATTGCGTCGTTGCATGGAAGTTGTCCAACTGTGCGTGTATTTATTTGTAATCATTGCAATTTGCGCATTAATTGCATTCTCTCTCACTATTCTTACCGTTTCTTTGGTTATTTCTCCTCTGGTTTTTGTTCACGCCTTGCTTCTCGAACATTTTGTTGTTTTACTGAATAATGAAACCTCGGTCATCGAATCAAATAAATATTCACCATAAAAACTATACAATTGCACTGGTCCGAATTGAACCATCGATCGTTACCACACCATGCTTTGTATAGGTGCACCTTTAACCACCAGACTAACTATGCTATTGATGTGAATGAGTTTAATATTTAGGCATAACAGTCACAGTATGCTCGTTCCCCTAATGCTCAAGAATGCCAAGGTTCATCACCTAAAATCGAATTAAGATCAATGCACATTGGCAGTTATACAAAATAATCGCACGAAAATGTTCACGAATTGTGAAATCAAAAATAGCGGCGATACCGAGTAAATATACCGCCTACCGAGTAAATATTCCGTCTAAAATGTCAAACTCTACGATAAAGACAATATAATAAAGCCACCTATGATTATGTACCAGAATCTGCCAAAGCGTAAGTCATAAACGATGGTGGTCATTACAGTTTTTAGAATGATTACATAGATTTTGTTTCTCTAACATTTTCATTTCATGAGATTTACGTTTTACTTAAGGCTCTACTTTACCTAGAACAAAAATCCAAATTGATGTCGATATTTAAATGTCAAAAGATGCGTCTAAAATAAAATTTGAAATAGTGTAAAACTCCGCTATCGAAAATTACAAAATATTCCATGAAAAAATTGCTTTTTTGCCACTTATGACATCTAATTAAAAACGGATGAACTAAAAAATACACGATTTAGTCGATTCTTAAACCATTTTTACATCGAAGATACATTTTTTTCAATAAATTGATTTGTCAGCTTATCGATATAAAATAGTTTTCAATAAAATTTTCAATTTTCTCGCTTATTAGAACGAATTTTTATAAAAACGTGTGTCAATCGCTAGATTATATCTTCCTGAACGTACCCATATATAAAACATTTACAGATTAGTGGAAACATATTGATAAATTTCGTGTGTAAGTGTTGGTTTTTGTCAAAAATTCATCAACTTTGAGACGCAATTACGAGAAAACTATAGCGAATTTAAAAAAAACTTCAATGCCAAGTTTATGTGGCCATAAAACGATTTGTAAGATACACATGTTTTCGCAAATAGAGTAAAGTAGAGCCTTAAGTAATCGTCTCCAGTAGATTGAAATTACGGGAATAAAATGTCTAAATTTAGAATCTTATATAGATTTAGTTCGATTTCGTTACTGTCCTGCACCAGGTATTTTACTGAATCATATTTTCAAATATGTATTCCTAGATCTCATTTTAGAATTGAATGGAATAATAAAATATCAAATCACAATATACCCTTAAAAAAGTAAAAAGTATAAATTTCGTTATTTGCAAAAATTAATCCGATTGTGGTCACAATCATTCCAAAACAAGCAAAAACCAATTTCTTATAAATGGGTCACAATTATAGTTGTATATTCCTATTTTCTATATACCGAAAACCTAACTATGTATATATACAATACTATGTAGTCCCGACCCGACTATATCGACACGGTACAAATTTCCAAAATAATATCATTTCTGTGTGGTGGCAAATAAGCAACAAAACCAAACCAAATACATTTGATAAATTCAAGTCTAAATTGAAAATGAAAATTGAATTTTCGTCCCTAAAAAAAAAAAACTGGGAAATAAAAATAATAATCTCTGCTACTTGTAGTAATAACGTATATACATACATATACCAAAAAATTGGGAAAAATATTCGTCGATGTAACCATAACCATACCATAAGAAGAGAAAAACCCAAAACCAATATGATTTTGTTGCGAGCTTTTTTGTGTGTGTCGGTTTTACAAAAACACAATATACAATAAACAAAAATCTCTACAAAACTAAACTAATCCTTTTTATTTCATTTCATTCCTTTTTATTTGTTGGTACAACTATATACAAAACTCTAATAACTATAACACAAAAAAAACAGGTGCGTTAGGAATAACATTGGGCTATAAATTTAAAGTAACGTGTACGATGTTTCTTATACCGTACTGGTATGTATTTCTGTTGGACAAAAGCTCATGGAATAATCATAGTTATTTGTATGGTTTAATTGGCGCTATACTACTAACAACCGATGCAAATCGATTTTGGTAAGTAGTTTTTTTTTTACCTTGCATATATACGTTTTCCAATTTTCATTATTATTTTCTGGCAGCTCAATTGATGCGTGGCTACATCCGTCGAAGGCAAACGCAACCGTACCATTTTGGAATTATTTTTTAATTAAATTTCAATTTTTTGTGCTGTACTTTTTTGCGGGCATGAAAAAAATGTGCTCCGAATGGTTGTCGGGATATGCGATGACGAATTTGGGTAATCACTGGATATTCACGCCGTTTAGGTAAGTTTTAATGTATAGATTTTGTAATTATTCATTCACCCATGGGTTTGAATGAACTGCGGATTAATATATAAAAGAGTGAAGAAGATCTAATATTAGTATGTGAAAATACCTAATTGATACCCTTCAAAACTTCAGTATATTGTAAAAAACATTTCAAATTTAACAAAAAACATATTATTGTTCGATATAGCCACCTTTAGCGCGGATAATAGCATCGAGTCTATCCGAGAAGGCTTCACACACCACGAATGTGGTCTCGTAAATTGCCCCATTGGCCTGCAGAATGGACCATATAAAAAAAATCCATTGGGTTTAGTTCGAGGAATATGGTGGCCATTATTGTGAAGAAATGAAGCTGGGAACTTTTTCTTGTAAGAAACGTTGGGTTTCATGCGCTTCATGGGATGGTGTCGAGTCTTGTTGAAACGTCTCATGGTTTCTACCGAATTGCTGACGTGCCCAAGGTAACAAAACATCGTTTAAAATCTTCCTGTGGCAGTTACCGCGGCCCCAACCATCACTGATGCAGGCGCTTGCTTTCGCATAGCAATTCGCTGGTCTAAATTGCCTTTTGATTTGTACTCTAACCAAACACGATCGTTTTGGATTCGCAATACATTCAGCATGAAATGTAGACATACCCTGTATGCAGGAACCATATGTGACAAAGGGTAAAATAGTTGGTATGGCGAATATTAAATCAGCTATAGGCATCTTTAATAATGATCTAGATGTTCTCAAAATCTCACAGTTTTGTAACACACATTGTGCCTGTGTTGAAGTAAGATCGAAGATAGGTAAATTTTATGTAGTTAGCATCTACTTCCAATATTCCGACGAACCAGTCATATACGTAAAAATAATAGAAAGAATTCTGGATGGTCTAAAGAACCATCCAGTAATAATACTAGTGACTTCAATGCCAGGTCCAAACTTTGGCATTGCAAGGAAACCAATGATAGAGATTCTATCGTTGAAGAATTTCTGACAAGGAGCGGCCTCTACTTGCTAAATGTAGTATGACAGCCAAGTACATATATGCACAATGGGGAATCTAATATTGACTTAACATTAATCACGGGGGGACTGTTGAGAAGACTTCCTAACTGGTCAGTTAAAAAAAACTGGACTTCTAGTGATCACAGAGCCATTTTATTTAAATTGAACGAATCAGCCTTACTTAATGAGGTAAGAGCTGCTGACAAAATTCCACGATACGCTCTTAAACACGCAAATTGGGATAAATTCCATAGCACATTGGAGACAATATGGCAAGGTCAGAAAGCAAAACTTAGCATTTCATCTCAAGAGTTGAGAGTAATATCACGGCTTCACTCATAAGTGCCTGCAATAAGAGCATAACACGTAAACGTGCTGCCAAAATGAAACTGTCCTGGTGGACGCCTGAACTCTCCAAGAACAGAGTTACGGTTCACAAACTAAGGAAGTGTTACCAAAGAGAAACGAATCCGTAAATTCGTTTGAGCAAAAAGCTTAATTGTGCCGTACACCGTTATGAATACAGACGAGACATCAATGAAACAAGCCGTAAAAGCTTGGAAAAATTCATAACGGAACATGGTAACGCAGAACCAAGGATTTTCGTATACAAATATAGTGCTCAAAAGCTTAAAACTCCAGAGGTACTTTGTACTCTAATTGGCAGTGGTGGCCAATCAACTACGTGTTGGGAGGGCACAAATGCTCAAAGAGTGATTCGAGCTGCAGGTCTAATCACACCAACCAATGGCGAGGAGGTTGCCTTCAGCAATGATGACACCACATACGCCATAATGTCAATGAAATGAGGTAAAGGACCCGGCCTTGACAATGTTGAGATCGAGGTGGTCCAAAGAGCTTGGCCTATTATAGGACCCAGCATTACCGATCTCATGAATGCTTGTCTGAATAAAGAAGTTTTTCCTAAAGCTTGGAAAAATGGTAAAGTCATAATTATAAGGAAGGGCGGCGATCGAGATCCGACCGACCCTAAAGCTTATCGACTGATCATGTTGCTGCCAGTCTTAGGTAAATTACTTATGAAATTGGTTACTGGCAGGCTGATTAATATTTTTCAGAGTAACGGTAGATATAGTGAGAAGCAGTTCGGTTTCAGAAGAGGACGATCCACAGAGGACGCTATGGTTGGGATGGTCAACATAGTTAAAGGATCGAGCAACAAATACGCCCTTGGTGTATTCCTAGACGTATCGGGTGCTTTTGATAATTTGTGGTGGCCAAGTATAATGAGGGAGTTGAAGCAGATGAGTTGCCCAGCGACTCTTTACTCCTTGTTGTTCAGTTACTTTTCTGATAGAACCGCAATTGTAATATCTAACCATGGCCCACTCTCTAAGAGTGTAAACAAAGGTTGTCCACAAGGCTCCATTTTGGGTCCGCTTCTCTGGAATTTGGTGTTCAACAGTAGCATGCATGACGAGATCCAAGATGTAGCATTCGCGGATGATAAAGTTATGATATTTACTGGAAATTCTAGACAGGCAATTCAGGAGGCTGCTCAGCGCGGCATTGACAGTATGGTTAAGTGGTGTGATATAAATAAGAGACGTGGGGCCTGTAACAAGGCACACTCGCAACGGTATACGAAGGCCTAGTGGTTGCGACCATGACATACGCTTGTGCGGGATGGGCCGACAGGATGAACTGTCACCATCGCAGAACTTTATTAAGCGCTCTAAGGTCAAATCTTCTTGGGATAACGAAAGCATACCGTACGGTTTCGGCGGATGCCGTGGCTGTAATGGCCGGTGTGATTCCCATGGACATAGTACTTAACGAAAGGTTAATTAAGTACAAACTGAGGAAGAATCAGGAGTTCATTTATGGCAGTATGCAGTGGCAAGGCACACAAAGTGACCTATCGAACATGACATCCCTCAAAAATGAAATTCGTAAAGATTTTTAGTTACTTACCGACTATCGAAGGTAGATTAGAGATGCGCCTATCCATAAGCGCCTCTTTTGCGCAAATGCTAGCCGGTCATGGAAAATTCGCAGATTATATGTTCAGACTTAATCTGACGGACTCAAGCATGTATGAATGTGGACAAGCTGCTGAGACAGATAAGCACATTCTTTACGACGGCGTTCTGGCCACTGAAGCTAGAGAAAACATGATTGATGCAGTTAACCGCGCAGCATGGCCGGTAAGTAAGCTAGTGCTGATGATGCCTGCAAATATCGCACATCTTAAAATATTCTGTGACACTATGCTTTGTGGAAGGTATAGGCTAAAGATCGCAGATTCGTCTTAAGGTATTAAAAAAATGATAACGGCATAGCCCGAAAATTTTATTCTAGTTATAAGGAGTTTTAAAAGTAATGACACTAGGTTGCAAACCTAAATATTTTTAAAATAATTGAATCTAGTTTTTGGTCTACGGAACACAAAGTTGAAAAAGGCTTATTTTTAGTATTTTAACAACTGACGCTGGATATACTGGGATCCAAGTAAATTTTTAACCACGTATAAGTAATAGTAGAAAAGTATGCGCCTCCACGCGGCAGGGATGGAAACAGGACCTGGCTAAGCATACTAAACAGTACTGACACACAGAAATAGCACGACGGCTTAGAATTGGATATAGGCACAGCCTGGGTGCCATTCTTAAGCGAAAAACGTCGAACTACCACAATGACAAACAATGATAAGATCGTTTTGTTTGTTCACATATTGCTGAACCGTAAAAAAAATTTCATAAGCAAATACGAAATTCTCAAACTCGTTACCAACGTGCAAGTGATTTAACAACTTTGCTATTTCTAGGGGAACTGTCTTTTGTGCAAGTGTTAAATCTTGTACATTTTGTATATTTTGTAGGACTGCAATCGTAGTTCACTTTTTAATATACGCCCCACGTTACGAGCAGACACATTGAGATGTTTCGCCAATTGAATTGCACTTGGTCGTGGATTACGTTGAATTCTGCCCTTCACCTTTCGAACCATTTCTGGCGATGTTGCCGTTTTTGAATGTCCACCTCCAATGATGGCTTGTATTTTTCTAGCCAAATAGAAAGCAATAACACTGTTGCGTTTGAATTCCATTTCGATAACTTTGTTTAACTGCGACGTAAAACGATATACTTCCGTAAAAACATGAGCGCGCTGTCATGAGCCGTTTGGTTGCGACAGCAGCATGAAGTTGATAACACTTCGAGTACCGACTTAAACTATGACTAAACTACTTAAACTATGACTGTGAAGTTAATACTAAAAAAAATAACAAACAAATACACTGTTAAATTTTGTGCTCACAGACATAGCTTATACCAACTAAGATGCTTGGACTTAATCGGACTAAATTGTGATGGACTTTAGTAAATTCGGTTTACGGAATTTAAATGTAACGTGATTTTGACTGATTTTTCAAATTTAGTACCGCCGATTCTAGAGATCTTCACGCATTCTCTTCTATATTTTTGGATAACTCGGGCCAACTAGAGTTTTTGTGGTTAAGAAAATTTAACTTTGATGGACTTTACTATTTTTCGCAGAATTTAGAAGTTGCGTGATTTGAACGATAATTACAGCATATAGACCCGTGAACATTTCTATGCTATAGTATGCACCATAAATTTACCAGTTGGTCTAACCTATTCGAAAATGTGAATGAGAATAGGTGGACATTTCTAGGAAAATAATAATGGGTTCAGCCATTCACCGGCATGATCGTTACCACCGATTTATAATGAAGCTTAAAGAAACTCCCGCGCCAATACTCACTCATACTTATGGTTGCACTATAGTCAAGATGCCCAAGACAGCCAAAAACTTATCGTAGCGTGAGCAGTACCAACATACATTTATAGATATTTTATGGAAGGCAGTTTTTCAAGATTTAAACTAAATGGATAATAAATATGGTCGCTGGTATGAATCGTCGAGATTCACTTTGACACAATCATTTAGTCTCCAAAAACAAACCTACACCAACAGGCAACAGTCATTCTTAAGAGATAATCAGCGAATCAATAAGTAACCGTAACCATACTTATCAAAACATTTTGCTATATACTTTGACATTTCGTTCAGTTTGAGTATTAATTTTAATTCTTGTCGTTCCTACATAGCTGGTCAGTATAACATTTAAAGTCCGTATCTCGTATTATTTACGTTAAGTTGTTCGTTGATTAGCCCTTTAACTGAGTACTTTCATCAGATTTTTGTTGTTATTAACTTAAGTTAAACATAATTTTTCAGCTACTTAGATTTTATTTCGACGACTTGGGCGATCTACAATAAAGTCGTTGCCAATTTGAATTAACAATTATAGAAATTTATTTTCGCATTTCAGTACGGCATTTTAGTTGTACGGCGACGTTATGTCAGCTATAGATAATGTTTCAAAGCACCCAACGTTTCTATAACCGTTAAATCATTTTTGATTTAAACGATTTTTTCGATCACGAAAAATCGTAACAATTTCTGTTTTTATTTTTATTAAATCGATTACAATGCGGATTAAATTCGGAAAATATTTCGATTAAAAACGATTTAATGTTACGGTTCGGTTCCTGTTTGAAGTTCTGAAGCAGTCCAATACCGATAGGGACCGCAATTTAACGATTTTTCGTTTATCGTTAAACGGTAAAATATTGGATCAAACATGGTTAACCAGTAATTTACCGATAAATCGTAATCTTATTACAAATTGTTAATACCTTGCGTATGCTTTAATATTCAGATGCCATTTCAGACAGAAAGTAGTTCGTCTCTTACATTTGTTGAAAAATTTATATTTACCATATTTGTAATACTACTAAAAATGGCTGCAAGACGTTCGGTTGTGTGAAGGTTTTTCCAACTTTGGAGCAATTAGTCCTTCCCGAAAACAGTGTTCTTTCCAGTTCTTTTGGAAGTAATGTGATAACTAAACTATTCCATTTAAAATACAGACCAATCTAACTAAAATAATCAACTTTGTGAGTTAAATTCAAACTTTCTGTAAATCGCCGCAGAAATGTGGGGGCCGCGAACTCCATAAAATTGTCTCAATAAGAGTAATGAAGGACCATATTGGAAATCCAGAAAACTAATATTTATTGATTTGGTTAAGCTTTAAATAACTCCTTTGCACCAAAATTTAGTACAGCCTAGAAATTCATATAGAACTTTTATAATATGAAGAAATTTCCATTTTCTAGTTCCAAAAATTTGTTAAAATTCTAAGGAGCAATAAGAATTGGAAATCAAGAAAATTACCTTTTTTTACATTCAATTAAACTTTTAAATTAAATCTTCATGAATTTGTAGACTCCAAAAATTCAGAGACATTTTGATATTTGAAGCAATTCCCAATCTTCTATCTTTCTTCCGTTGAACTTCTAATTAAATCCTATTCCTATCCGGAGAGCCTATTGTTTCACAAAAATTATGTAATATGAAGTCATTCCCATTTTGTGGTTCACGAAGACTTTGAAACTTGGGATCCAGACGCCAAAGAGTATAATACAAGTTTAGAATCAAAAACGTTAAGATATTTGATTCGGTTTTAAATTTTGGGGCCCAGAAAACAGTAGGCACGCTATAGAGAAATACGAATCGGAAACTACTATATCTGCCGTAACTTTTTGGATTTTAGATACTCTGAGAATTTAGTTTTTTGAATAATCGGAAACTATAAAAACCCAGACCAGGTAATTTTCTGGATTGAGCGGAAATTGCATCTACACTTTGAGGTGGACCTGGTTTCAAAAGTCTTCAGTATCCGGTCCTCATATTTTTGCAAATTTAGTTTTTGTAAATTACCCTTCTTAGTCCTTCTCAAAATAAATAAAATTCCCGAAATGTCTCTTTTTTACTCACGTGAATATCTGGCCGCCTCATAATAAATCATTCATCTCAGTTGACAAGAATTAAATTGAGTTTTGTTATTAAGAATATTAAGAAGTTATTACGAGCATCATAATTTAGTTGTCCGTTGATATGAGCTACATGTTCGCTATTTTATGAGGTTGTGTACAAAATATATTTAATTTAGATTTTAATTCTGTGTTGACCTGCATATTTTATTGGGAACTCATCTATGATGATGAACACATCTATGATGATCACATCTATGACCCTCTGTTGAGTGTGCAGAACCCATGGGCCGAGCCATCGTTCATTTCATTGCTGGCTGGCATGGAGCTATATATGGTGTAGATGGTCAAAACAAGGTGGCCGTGCGTCCTCGATTTGGCTGACAAAATTGGCGTAAGGCAAAGACGCAAATAAGTGAACTGCGAAATAGCCGGGAGAGCCTTGAGCCCCAGAACAAGTAGAGATCATAAAATAAAATAAATAAAATAAAAATAAAAAGAAACTCCCAGACAATTTAAATCGTCGTCGTTTTGTTAATTGGATGCTTGAAGGAACTGAAGGTTTTTCATCAAAAATCATCCTTAGTGATGAAGCTCATTTTCATCTTAATGGGTACATCAATAAGCAAAAGTGTTGAATTTGGGGAGCAGAAAATCCTCATGTTATTCACGAAGCAGAACTTCATCATCCAAGAGTCACTGTTTGGTGTGGTTTATGGGCTGGTGGCATCATTAGTCCATTTTGCTTTGAAAACGAACAGAAAAATGCCCTTGCAGTGAATGGAGAACGTTATCGCAACATGTTAACTGGCTTTTTGAACTGCGTGTCAACGTCTTTTGTTTTCAACACGACGGAGCGACATGCCACGCAAATCATGCAACAATCCATTTATTGTCAACAAAATTTGCTGATCCCATAATTTCAAGAAATTGTGAAGGTCTTTGGCAAAAAAGAATCCCGGTTTTAACACATCCACAAACAATTCAACAACTTAAAAATAACATTCGCGCTGAAATTGAGGTCATTGATCCGGTTTTATTGGAGAAAGTCATCAACAATTTTGATGTTCGGATGCAGACCTATAGACGAAGCCGTGGTGGGCGTATGTGGTGGGCGTAATATGAACGACATTGTTATTCATACATAAATTCAAAGAACCACATTTCAATAAAAAAAATTGACTTTTCATCTCAACATAGTTACAAATAGAAAGAGAACTAACAGATGGCCCCGCACCCTGTACATAAACATATGTACATGCTATTGATGTGAAATACGGCATTTCAGTCTAAATGATCCACAATGCACATTGTCGTCTGACCAATTTTGCTTTCGGTATTTTTTTAGAATCATTTCAAAATCATAAATATTTTTTGTGTTCTAAAATTACTTTCTTAAAATTCTCTGATGTGTTGTGAAATTAATAAATTATTTCAAGTAATTTAAAAAAAAAACATGATTAAATGTCACAATATATGTGTCACAATGACAACAAATATGAGGTATCTTGACTAATTTATATTATTGGTATTATGACACATAAGAAAATCGTTATCGTTATAATTACGAATTTTTATTATAACGAAATCTTATCCGCTTATCATATTTTAACAAAATTCGTTTGACTGTGTGCGTCACATGTATGAAATGAATCATTTGAACTGTTTTACGTTGTTCTTAAAAATCATTATGCATGTTTGTGTGCCTTGTGTTATTTTTTTCAAACACGAATCAAATTACTAATGAAATGGCTAAAATTATATTTTAAAAAGTCACTCAAATTTATTAATAAATCTATTGAGTGAAATTTGAAAACGCCTCAAACTGGTACAATATGTATTGTGATGTATGATGACAAACCATTATCTCTTAATTTTGATCGACCTTTAAATTCTGATATTATATTAAAATTGTAAGAAAAAAGTGGTGTGGACCGTTAAGCCTGTGGATGAGCTTTTATAATGTTCATGATGAAAAGCTTATAGCATAAACCATTAGACTAAATGTGTGTACACTAAACCAACATATCTCGTAACTATTATGTACCTATATACTATGGAAGAAATCTTTTAAATTGTGATCTAAACTTATTTTGTTGGTTGTTACCACGTCAGTAACGAAAATGATGGTTTAATTTTACTTTTAATGAAAACCTGATATTCCAATTAAATTTCACTCAAACATCTCAGAGGCGGTAGTTATTTTCATTACTAAATATTTAAATTAAGTTCGAAAAATCTGAACACAATATTCTCTAGTACGAATATAAAATATATATTTAATTGTAGAACATAATTTCACTCAATTTCTAAATCACTGAAAATCTTAAAATTCACATTATGCATTTAAATTACTAATGAAAAAGAATTATATTTAAAAAAAAATCACTCAATTTAATAATATACCGATTGAGTGAAATTTGAAAACGACTAAAATTTGTGAGAAATAATTAATTGTCTTTTAATTTTGATCGACCTCTCATTCCTAAAATTAAATTAAAATGTGCTTTGCAATTTTATGTTCGAGGACGAGCTTTTAATAATGTTGTGTAACGTTAATGTGTAACGTTCTTAGATGTTGAATTAAAATAATCTTAAGGCTGTGTGTATGTATTTCTAAAATTAATTGTACCTACGTATAGTGGCAAAAGCTTCACAGTTTCTAAATCTGGAAAGTTTTAGTAGCCAAGGATTTGAAAGCCTGATCGAAATCTTATGGAGTACGTATTTGTGTTTTTGTAGAGTTTTCGAGAAGGCGGACATAAAATTGTAAATGACTATCATAAGCTCATGCTGAGCTCTTTTTAATGGGCATTTTCGTAAAGCACCAATAAACCCATTTATGAATATGATTTACTAATGGTTAGTGATTATGCAGATAATTTAGTGATTCATTCGTGAATATTTTTGGCTATTCATCTTTGACAAATACATTGACGTGTTCTAGTGATATAAGTTATCAACAGTTTAGCGGAACTCCTTATCACAATTGCATGTCATGTGAATTGGTTTTACCTGAAAGTGTATTTAATCCATCGTTTGCTATCAATTTTTATTTTTGATTTTACTTAACGCTAGATACTTACATATATTGGACTAATATGTAAACGATTAACGTAGTTATTGGGTAACGACAATTGAAATCAGCCAAAAGGTTATATATAAAATAAAAAATAACCGATTTGTGACAATCTATCGAGAAAAATTACAATTATGTAGAGTTTCGTTTCAAATTTATTGCGAACATTTCTGAACAATAGATCATAAATAAGATTTTCCCAGAACGCTTTCATTTCAAACACAAACTCACTTAACAGAATAAGAAAATCTCGAACTAAATTTTGAAAGTTACGTTCAATTTGCTAAACTCAAGTTTTATAAATTATACTGAGCTTTTCGCTGAGTCGAATATTTATAAACAAGAGCTTTAAAAGAATTGTTTTTCAATCAATTTTAACAAATTATTGGTGTGAGTGTGATGAGCAAAATATATTTTTCTGAATCGTTAAAAGCTTTTCGACCAATAATTTACTAGAGAATCAATTTTTTCATTTCAGATTATTTCTCGGCTCAAAAATGACTGATCTAATAGTTATCCATTGGTTTGGCGCTTTTTTCGATCTAACCGTATCGTTCTTCCTAATCTACGAGCTGACGCGTCCAATGGCCACGCTATTCGCCGCCTCCTTTCATCTAATGAATTCACGTCTCTTCTCAATCGGTATGTTCCCGTGGGTATGTTTAGTGGAGTTGCCCATATTTTATCATCATGATTGGCCAAAATATATACTGCACCGCGTAACATTTGGCCGGATGTATAAAGAATGGAACGCGGCAACGGACTGTGATAATGGTGAGGCGGCGATAAAATCAAAATACCCGATTAATAAAAAATCGATTCTACTAACGCAGGACTACAAGAAAAAATCAAAAAGTTTTGTTACATTAAACAATAAAAAAATTAATAACAATAGTCATGATAATGATAATAATAATTTGGCAAAAGAACAGAAAAATTTAATAAAAGATGATTTTTCGGTCCAATACAATAATAGTAGTAGTAATAGGAGTCGTAATAGTAATACACATAATGATAATGATAGTCATAATAATAAAAATAATATTCCGTTCATATTTGTTAAACAATTTTATAATAATATATTTTTTAATAAACACAATAATAGTAACAATAATAATAGTGCATGTAAACTAAAATCGAGTTTATCATATGGCAAAGAGCAGCCAAATGAAAAATCACAAAATAAATTTACTGTATCATCATCGCCATCAACAACATCACCAACAATAACATCGTCGCTATCTATGGCTGTTGGAAATGTTGGAAAAACAGCAACAACAACGACGATGATGACGACGACAACAACGTCGACGAAAACACCATCAGGGAAAACAAAAACCGGAAAAAAGGAGGAAAAACATAAAAATTTTGTCATGACATTCATAATAATTTATTGTGGTCTTCAAATATTTTTGCCATACTCACATTTTATTACAAAGGTAAGAGTTTTTTTTAATTTTTTTTTTCGTCGTACTCTGTGTGTTGTGTCTGTTTTTGTGCTGTTTGATAAATAGTTTTGTGCAGACTTACTATATACAGTGTGTCACGTACTAGGTAGTATACCTTCGGTGGTTGCGTACACGAGTAATACGTTGGTGGAAATTTAAATAAATGCGAATTTTAAATTTTAATGTTCAACGAACCTAATAGTCACATATATGATGGTAAAAATTATATCGAGAATTATTTAAAAATGTAGCATACGAAATATTTTTTATTAGACCTAAATCTCATTGTTCTTCAACTCCTACAGGAAAATTGGATGTTTTATTATTTTCTTTTTTTATTTTTATTTTATTAATTATATGCTTAATTGAGCTAATTTTACTCAATTTCTATCATGTTGTGGTATGTTGTGTGTAATTCATATTTACTTTTATATGATTTTTATTTTTATAGTTATTTTTTATTTTATTTTATTTTTTATTTTATTTAATGTGTTTATATTTTGATTTTTGATTTTATTTTTATTTTGTCTAATTCTATTTTTATTTTTATTTTTAGTCTTATTTCTATTTTTTCTAACTTTATATGTATGAATCGTGGCTCCGTGACATTTTTTTTAAAAAATTAGGAGTTCACTAATAAAAAAAAAAAAAAAAAAAAAACGCCGTCCTGCTAACTGTCCTATTTCTACTTTGCAGTAAATTTTCTCGGGATGAATACCGATTTATAAACCAGCAAGTTTAGCTTTTCTCCAACTTCCAATAATTCCATTCAATTACTGCTTGATACAAAATTTTTTTGAAAACACTATAAGAACGAAGTACTGCACTTCATCAATTGCAAGTTCCAATAATTCTCTATTGATCTGACTGGTCTTTTGACCTTTAGTGAAAATTGCTCCATAAACGTTGAGATTTGATTAGGTTCAACTAAATTTTTTAATTTTCGACTGAATTTTTTAATATTTTTAAAATTTTTGAATATTTTTAAATGCCAAGTTTTATACATGGATATATTTTAAAATTGTGTTAAAAATTAAAATATTTCCGAATTTTTCATAAAAATTTTCACACAAATCGTATTAATATGGATTTTTTTTTGAATTTAGTATTAATAAAAGCTTATAAACTAGTAAATTTATATACATATGTACTTTAATTAAAATTAAAAATTTCAAAACTATCAAATTTTTAGAACTGTTAAATGTTTGCACAAAGATTTAAAAATGTTAAATAGTTAATGAAAAGTTGATTGAAATTTTAGCTTTTGAATAAAAATTAACAAATTTTTTAAATTTTGAATACATATTTTTAATTTAAAAATTTTGGTTAAATTTTATATTTCTGATTCTAAACTTTACACACACAAATTAAAATATTCCCCTCGATTTTCCAACTTGCTGTTAGTGAATTTAAAAACTATTTATTTAAAAATTTGGGAATTTCAGGAATTTAGAATTTTAGTAGGGTTGCTTAAAACGTTTTAATTGAAATTTTTAAAAAATAAACTCAAATTTTTCGAATTTTTTTGAAAATTTCAAATTTCAATTTGAAAAACGAAACCTCACACTTGAAATTAGTTTACATTGAATGGTAAAATTTGGAAATAAGAATTTATAAATTTAGAATAATGAGAGTTTAAGTTTATTTAAATTTGAATTGTTAAAACAATCAAAATTTAAAACTTTTAAATGTCAAATTATTGTTCGAATTTTAAATTTTTGGATCTAAACTTTGCGTGTATACAATGTAAAATTATCCTTGAAATTTTAAAAATGTGGTCTATTATTTTTTTTAAACTTCAAATGTAATGAAACTAGGAAAATTTTTATTCTAATTTTGTTTGCCGTGTATAATTTGAAACATTTGAACTAAAATTTAAGTAACTTTAAGTAGTTCATACTATAATGTTGGCGTTTGAAACCTTAAAATTTAAAATGATACGATTAATAAAATCTTCAGTTTATTAAAATTTGTATTTTTGAAACATTGAATATATCAAATTTTTAAAAATGTCGAATATTGTTCTAAACGTTCTGTATACAGTTTTAAATGCTCCTTGAAATTATTAAAATTTTGTTGTACTTTTTATGAAAATTTCAAATTTTGACTACAAACAAATCCTAAAATTTATAATTTCTTCGTTAGAATTTAAAAACTTACAAATTTAAAATTTAGCAATTTTAAGATGTTTAGTGTTTAGTAGTGCAGCCGCCCTCATTGGCATAGTAAGTAGCGTTCTTGAGTAATTCGTCTAACTTTAATTTTTTAGTAGTGCAAGAATTGTTTTATTTTAAACATTTTTTATTCAAAAATATAGAATAAGGAATTTTTTAAAATTATGAAACTTATCAACATTTTTAAAATTTGATTATATTTAAATGCCTAAATAATTTAAATCTGCCTTTGAATTTACGTTTGAATTAAGTAAACAATTTAAAAATCCACTTGAGTTAAAAAATCTGGTTGAATTTTTCTTAAAAATTACAAATTTTGATAACAACAAAACCTGGAATTTTAATTTAATTTTATTTGGGTTTTAGAGTGCAAGAAAAATTTGCAATTTTAAAAATATGAAATTATGAATGATTTTGATTTTTTTTTGGAGCTAATCTTATCGTACCATTTAAAAATTTTCTTGAATTTTAAATTTTGTCGGATATTTTGAGAAAATTTCAAGGTTTTAACTCTTACGAAATCAATAATGAAAAATTTGTTTACAGTGAAAAATGAATGAAAACATAAGTAGGTTGATATTAGAATTTAAATTTTTTAAATTTTCAATTGCACGAACTTTGTGAGTTTAACATTTTATTAGTGAAATAAATTTTGTGGTAATAAATTGGAAATTTTATTAAAATGTGGAATAAAGTCAAATAATTTCAATTTTTTTTCCAGAATTATATATTTTTGGATTTACATATTACTTGAAATTTGTAGATTTTTTTTATAAAAACTGCAAATTTTGATAGTCCTGTAAACGCAAATTTAATATAGTTACAGTGTATTCAAAAACTTGCAATTTAAAAATTCCGGAATTTAAGAATTTAGGCTTTTAGTAGTGCAAATAAATTTAGTAATATAAAGTAATTAAATTATTTTTGAATGTAAACTTTACGTAATCATTTACGTAACAGTATCCTGTAAATATTTAAAATTATGTTGAATTTCTCATGAAAACTTCAAATTTTGATAATTCTAAATAAATTAGGATTTTAGTAGTGCAAGAGGTTGGAATTTTTAAAAATTTTAAATTTTTGTACGAATTTTATAATTTTGGATCTCAATTTTACGTAAATAATTTAAATTCATCCTTAAAATTTATATTGACAGCAACGAAACCTCAAATTTTAAATATGTTTGTAATGAATTTAAAACCATTTGACTTTTTGGGATTATTTAATTTACCAAATTTTAAAATTTCGAATATTTTTATATGTCATAATTTTGCTTTAATTTTATATTTTCGATCTAAACTTTGCGTATATTCAATGTACAATTTTCGTTGAAATTTAAAAATATTGTTAAATTTTAATGAAATCTTCAAATTTTGGCAACAATAAAACCACAAATTTAAAATTTATTCGCTTGAATATAAAAACAAAAAAGAAATTTCGGAATTTAGCAAATTTAAGTTTAGTGCAACTTGCGTTGCATTTACAATTTAAATTTAAAAATATGTATTAATGAAAGCTTAAATTTATTATGAACAACAATGAAATCATAAATTTAATATTGGTTTGTAGTGAATTTAAAAGCTTTTAGGATATTAGTACTGCATACAATTTTGTTTCTTAAAAACTGGAAATTTAAAATTTTGGATTAACGCAATAACCTTAATTAATCTTAATTTTAAATCTAAAAACAATCATGGATTTTAAATAAGTTTGGATATTTTATATTGGTAGATATAAACTTATTATGTAGGCAAATAAAATTATCCTCAAAGTTTCTAAAATATTGATAAAAATGAAACCTCGTTTTGACAACAAGGAAACCAAAATATATACACAATTTTGTAATATAATTTAGGATTTTAGTAGTGCAAGAAAATTTAAAAATATGAATTAATTAATAAAAGCACAAGATTATTGAAATTTTTTGAAACTACCAAAATTATTATAAAAAAATCTTAGATTTCAATTTTTTTTAAATGCTTTACGGAAACTATTTAAAAGTGCCTTTTGAATTTTAAAAATTTAGTCGAAATTTTCTTGAAACAAATTTTAATAACAGCGAAACCTCAAATTTTATTATGTTTTTGCAGTGAATTTTAGTAGTGCATGAAATTTTATATTTAAATATGGAATTATGAAAACTTAATTTTATAAAAATATAAATTTTCAAAATTATTAAATTTAAAATTTTTCAATTATTTTTAAATACCGAAATTCATTTGAATTTTATAATTTTGATATAATTTTATAAGTTAGTTAATTTAAAAACTTGCAAATTAAATTTGTAGGAATTTTATAAATTAAGGATGTTTATAGTAGGCAAAAAAATTTTGAAACATGTAATAGCTAAGGAAAACTTAATTTGATTGAAATTTGAATTTTCGATAATAGCAAAATTGTTCAGTTTTTTAAATTTTGATTATTTTTAATTTCAAAATGTTGGTCAAATTTTATATTTCTAGATCTAAACTTTACTTATACAAATGAAAATTCGGATTTAAAATCGATCTAGATTTTAGTAGTGAGCACAAATTTAAAAACACGGAAAAGCCGAAGAGCTAATGAAAACTTAAGATTATTTAAATTTGAAATCAAATTATTAAAATTATCAAATTTTTTAAATGTTAATTTAAAAATTTTGGTCAAACTTTACGTAAAGTTCAAAAATTAAACCATTTTTTTCTTGAATATTTTAAATTTTGGTAACAACGTCAAAATCTTAAATTTTAACTGAAAAATCAGGATTTTAGTAGTGCAAGAGATTTTGTATTTAAAATTTTTTAATTCCAATATAAACTTTTAATTTAACAAATTTTTATTTTTGGATCTTAACTTTTTCGAATGTTGAATTTAACGGAAATTTCAAATTTAGATAACAACGAAATCTCACATTTGTTGTGAAAATTTTATGAATTTGGGATGTTAGTAGCGCAATAAAATTTAAAAACTTTAATTTGATTTGATTTGATTGGAATGTTCGACCAAGCATTAAGCAGGATCTCCCGGAGATGGCCGGGCCTCACCGAACACCCGTTTACACATAACATAAAGAGGATTTGGATAGGTTCAGTTAGAATGATAGAAATTGACTCGGTTACAGACACCTGGTATAGCCAATAGTTAGTAACACAGGACAATACAATTCTAATCTACTTATATAATTTATCAGCGTCGCTGGGCTCTGAAATAAAATTTATTAGTTTGCTGGCGGGTCACGCTTATTAGATACTCCTGAAAATTCAATTCAAATTAGTTGTGATTTGTTTTGTTCTGCAATCCAATATTTAATTTGTTAATTTACTATTAAGTTTAACTGGCAGAGATCCTGTAATTTAGATCAATTTGTTAATATTAATTCCATATATTGGAGCTGTGATAGACCCTGTAATGAATGATTATTAGATTAGTACCTCTTTTCCCAACCCGCTCTTTTTTAGCAGTAACATTGGAATCTGAAATAAAATTTCTTAGTTTCTTAGTTTGCTGGATCATACTTATGAGATTTACTCCTGAAAATTCAATTTAAATTAATTGCGAATTATTTTATTCTGTAATCCAATATTTAATTAATTATTTTACTTTTAATATTAACTAGCCTAGATTCTGAAATTTAGATCAATTTGTAATTATTTTTAACAGCAAAACTGAGCTCTGTAATAAAATTTATTAGTTTACTGGATCAAAATTATGAGATACTTCTGAAAATCATTTCAAATTAGTTCCAATTTATTATATTCTGAATTCAAAGCTATAATTAATTAATTAAAATTTAAGTGGCAGAGAAACTTCAATTTTGTTCAATTTATTATTATTAATTTCATATTTGATCTATGGTAGACCTGTAATGAATAATAATTAGTGTAAACAATGCCGCCATTTTAAAACAAAAACTGCACTCTGCAATAAACTTTACTAGTTCACTGGATGTGACTTGAAATAATGCTTCTGAAAATAATTAAAATTAGTTTCAATTTATTATATTCTGCATGCTTAACTGCAATTCATTAATTTAAATCTAATTCATTAAAACGCCATATAAATGCGGCAATACTAGATGAAATAAAATTAATAAAATAAAATATAAAATAAATACAACCAAGAATAGTCCTTAAAAGAAAGAAATACAAGAATATAAGATATATAAGAAACACAAGATATATAAATCTAGGAGGGTTCAAACCTTTTGAAACAGTTCTTCGGTTTTAAATAAATAATTTCAGCAAATCTTGTTGAATATTTGACTTCTATATTACTACAATTTAATTTAAATTCATATTTATACATTTACATATAATAAAATTTTAACTTTTTTTCTGTTTAACACACTAAAATAAAATGTATTAAAAGTCGTAAAATATAGCACTCGAATTAGGAATCATCACCTAAAGTAAATATCATTATTGATTACTTAATAAGAAAGAAAATAAAATAAAAATGTAAATTATGTACAAAATTAGACTAATTCATTCCACCTGACGCACCATCTAGATACTGATATCCGTATCAATTGATACTATTTGTGGCATGTCACTGTAAATCTAATTTAATTTAAAAACAATTCCAATTGGAACACATTTTCCCGTATACGCGTAAAACATAAATGGAAAAGTTTTGTTTTGATATCTAACCTAACTTAACAGACAATTTAACTTACTTAAACTTACCGAATTATCCAATCTTGGCACCAAAAACGTTTCTACTTACGTTTTATCTGAGACATTTACCAGATTCCTTTTCCAATTTGACACCACTTCAAAAAATAATACTCATTTAGAAAGTCATATACGCATACATTAATCTTCCAGTAACAATTATTCACAGTATATTTGTCTCTTTTTTTCGAGTTTTGTTTTTTTCGTTTTGTTTCTTTTTTTTTTTTGTAATTATGTACGCACAAATATGAAGTACATAAGCACTTTTGATAAATGCAACGTCTTATTGCAATTCCGTTCGTTAATTTGACACTTTTATTGTTAAATAATTTAACAAACTGAAAGAACAACACTTTAATTAAATATTAACACGAACCACACTAATTAATTCCGCCCAAAACCATTTAAATTTTTTTTAATGTAGGAGACCAAAAACGCACGTCTAATCGATATGACATTTCGTTGTTCCCCCTCAATAAAATTTAAAAACTTAAATGAAAACTAAATTTAATTGAAAGTTAAATTTAAATTTTTAATTTTTTGTCGAATATTTCTTGAAAATTTCAAATTTTGATATTAGTCCTATTAAAAAATATAGGAATTTGAAATGTACGAACTTTGTGAGTTTAACATTTTATTATCGAAATAACTTTTGTAATTAAAAAATTAGAAATTTTATAAATATGTTAAATAATGCTTAATAAGCCTATATTTATTTTATTTAAATATGAGTTTGTTAGAATATCGCCTGTTAAAATTTTACTTGCAGTTTTTAAAAAATTTCATGATAATTTAAAATTTTGTCAGCAATGAAACCACAAATTTAAATAAAATATGCTTACTTTGAATTTAAAAATATGTTAATTACCAATTTAAGTGTTTTTTCCGAAATACTTGAAATAAATTTTTTTTGAATTTAGTAGTGCAAATAAATTTAGAATTACGAAATAATTATTAAAAGCATGTTTACTTTAAAACTATCAAAATTATCAAAAGTTTTATATTGTTGATTATTGATACATTTTAACAATGTCCTGGACGTTTTTAAAATTTTGATGAATTTTTATGAAAACTTCGTGTATTGACAACTCTTCAAACATATGTAAAATAAGTTTGAAGGGAATTTGTTATTAGTGCAAAAATTTTTGTGTTTAAAACATTTTAATTGAAAATTTTAAAACTATTAAATTTTTGTGCAAATTTTATATTTTTGATCTTAATTTTACGTGTAATTTAAAATACCCTTAAAATTTATTTTTATAACAACGAAACCTCATATTTTAAATTTGTGAATAAATATTAACGAATTTTAGGACTTTAGGAGTAAGTAAATAAGTAAGTTCAAGAAATTTTGTATTTAAAAAAAATTGGAAAGTTTAAAAACTTCACAGTCTGCTCTAAAATTTTAAAGTTTGGTCGAACTGCTTTATGAAAATTCCATATTGTGGCAACAGCAAAAACTCAAATGTGAATATGTTTGCAGTGAATTTATAAACTTTTGAATATCTTAAACTATACTGTACGTAAAACACATTGTAAAATGGTCCTTGACATTTTTTATACTTTGTTGAAGTTCAAATGTTGAAAAAAAATTTAATTTTGTGTTTAATTTAAAAACATGTGCCTTAAAAAATGGGCATTTTCACAAATTTATGATTTTAGTAGTGCTAAAATGTTGATATTTAAAAAATTGTAAATTTAAAAATGAAACAATTCCTTAAATATGTCGAAACATCACATTTTTTAAATTTTTTTCGGATCTAAACTTGTTAAATATTGTTAATTTTTTAGTGAAAATTTTAAATTTTTGGCCTGAATAAAATAAAACCTCAAATTTAAAATTCGCGTGTATATAAAAAATAATAAGAAATTTAGGAGTTTAGGAAAATTAAGCATAGTGCAGGTCGGGTTGAATTTAAGGCATTTTAAATTTAAAAATATGTAATAATAAAAGCTTAAATTAATTGAAATAGGAACTTTTAAATCATTGTTTAATGTCAAATTTTTCTCGAATTTTATATATTTATATCTAAAGTTATTACGTATAAAATAGTTCTCAAAGTTTCTAAAATTTTGATAAAAATGCAACCTCATTTTGACAACAAGGAAACCAAATTTTTTTTAAAGCTGTAGCAGTGTATTTCAAAATACACGAACTAAAAATTTAGAAATTAATTTGGGATTTTAGTAATGCAAGAAAATTTAAAAATATTGAAATTTTTTGAAACTACCAAAATTAATAAAAATATTTAATTTTCAAATATTTGTAAATGCGTAAACTTATTAAAACCGCCCTTTGAATTTTAAAAATTTGGCTTTTCCGCTAACATTTCAAAAATATTGTTGAATTTTTATTTAATTTAGAAATATTGACCACAACGGAACCTCAGATTTTAAATTTCTTCCCAGTGAGTTTCAAAACTTGCAGGAATTTCTTAGTTAACAAAATTGGAAATTAAAAACTAATGAATTTTAGGAATTTAGGACTACAGTAGTGCAAGTGTTTTTGTAATAAAAAAAATGTTTACTCAAAAATAAATTCCAGCTTAAGTTAATTGAAATTTAATATTTTGAAACTAACAGATAAAATTTATTAAATTTTTGTTCTTATTTTAAATTTTTCTATTTAAACTTTATGTATCTAAATTTGAAAAATTTGTGTAATTAAAAAATTGGAAGTTTAAATATATGAAATGATGGAAACTCTAATTTATTGAAGTTTGAATTTTTGAAACTATTGTTTCTAATTATAAAAAATTGTAAATTTGGTTAATTGATAAATTTATAATTTTGAATCAGTACTTTTGTCGAATTTATTATGAAAATTTCATGTTTTTATTCTTGACAACAATGAAAACTAATTAATTTAAAATACTTGCAAATTAAAGTATAGAAATTTTATGGATGTTAGTAGCGTGGAAACATGGAGTAGGTATTTAAAACTTAAGTTGATTGAAATTTGAATTTTGCAAACTACATAGCAAAATTATCAAAAATTTTAAATTTTGATTATTTTTAATTTTAATATTTTGCTTGAATTATATATTTTTGGTTTTAAACTTTTTAAGTCGTATACAGTTTTAAATTTATTCTAACGTTTTAAAAATATAAATTTGATTTTAAAATATTGATAAATACGAAACCTTATTAAATTTTAAACTTTTCCACAAATTAAAAATTTAGAAATTTAGGATATTTGTTGTAGTAGTTGAAGAAGTATTAATAAAAATGATCGAAAATCATAATTTAGAAATTTTTGAAATTCAGTTCATTAGTAGTTCAGGAGTGTATGTATTTAAAACATTTTAATTTAAAAATAGTGAAACATGATCAATAAACTTAGTTAAAATTGGAATTTTTAAAACTATCAAATTTAACAAACTTTTAAAATTGTGAAAGTTTTTAAATTTCAATATTTTGTTCCAATTTTATATTTTTAAATCCAATCGCTTACGTAAACAATTTTAATTTGTCCTTAAAATTTTAAAAATTTGGTGAAATTTTCCAATTTTATTTAAAAATACACGAATTATAAATTTAGGAATTTATTGAATTTAGGATTCAATTTAAAGAATTAAAAAATTGGTATGCATATTGTGAAATTTATGAAGATAATTTATTTTGTTCCTTAATTCAATTAATGCACCTACTAAGATCCTAAACCCACTACAAAATATAACTCATACTTTTATTAATTATTTCACATTATTAAATTTGTATGCATTGATTGAATTCTTAAATTTTTAATTCGTGTATTAAAATTTATATTTTTGAAGTTGTTATAAAAGTTTGAAATTTTATCGTTTTATTTTTTAAATGTACGTATAGTTAATAGCTTCAACCAAAATTTTAAAATTAAAAATATTCAAAATTTTAGAAAATTGATAATTTCGTTTCAATAATTCACATTTTCATAATGTTAAATTTTCATTATGTTTTAAATTTTCTTGCAAATCCTAAATTCTTGAAATTTCTAATTTTTAAATTTACAAATTTTAAATTCACTGCAAACCAATTTTAAATTTGTTGAAATTTTCAAAATTTGATGAAAAATTTCCATACGTCAGATTAAGATTTAAAAATATAAAATTTGAACATATTAAAGTTTTAAAAATTACAATTTCAATAAAAGCATATAAGTATATAAACATACATAATTATGACTATATCGTAAAATATAAGAAAGTGTAAGACAATGTATAATAAAATCACAATTGTTGGTTAACTCTACAAATAGATACAAATAAAGCAAATCATCATCAAAATGAAATAAATTTCATTCAATCATCTGCGAATCAAAAAAATTCATATATTTGTATAAGAATAATGATAAAATATGGCGCCAAGATGTTATTGATTGGCATATAAATAAATTTCACATACATATATAGAGAGAGATGAGTCAAGTTTTCTTATTTATTTACATACATATATAGAGACTACTCCTCACCACTCTAAAGACATATATATATATATATATATATATATATATATATATATATATATATATATATATATATATATATATATATATATATATATATGTATATATATATTCATCATTCTCGCATATACTTTCACGAAAATGAAATATTGTGTAATAAATTGTGGGATGATGATTTAGATGCAGAATTATGTACACAAAATTTAAATTTTCAACGAAATGGAATTTTATGAACGATAACGAATATATAGCAACGAATCTGGGATGGTGACTTTGAAATAGCCGTGCGGGCTCTTAAACATCATGTTTTTTTTTAACGATTTGCATGAAAATCAGCACTTTGGATACATGAATGTGACTGACATTTATTTAAGTTACACAGATTTTTCTCAAATTTAAATTATAGGTTCATTTAAATTTGAAGCTCATAGAAATTCATTGTACAAAGTAGTATTGTTCGAATTAAAAAAAAAAAAAATTAAACTCTGCGTACATTAACAATCGTCAGACAATCACCCATACTGCGTGTTTTATTGTTACTGATTTTAAGACCTATTACAATGCAGGAAACCATAAACTAATCGTCAATTTGAAACGAATTATGACAAAATATTTTTAAAAAAAATGAAATTTTCGAAAACTTGCAAAACCGAAAAACTAAGTTAGGTAAACTAGCATAAACATAAACTGATCCGTTCCTATATACCACATACATTACATAGAACCATCCTGAGCTATTCACGAAACGTTGAATATCTCTGATGTCGATCTCGCTAAGATCCGTCAGATCATCCAGATGGGAGGCTATAAATTTGGTGGAGTACTGTTTATTCCTCCACTTCATCGTCTCAGCTAATACAGTAACAATAAGTGGTGATGGCCTGTATGTCCGCAGGTTTACCTTTATGAAAATTAACGAGTCCGTAAGGAATTCGAATAAAAAACAACTTTATTTCTTGAATCCAAACTAAAAACTGGGTTGGGTACGAAATTCTTCTTTTTATAATTCTGCTTTTCAAAATTATGTTTTACAAAATTCTGTTTTGCATAATTCTGTTTCATAAAATTCTGGTTCACAAAATTCTGTTTCATATAATTCTGCTAAAAATTAATTTTGCAATTAAGTTTTTTGCCGCATTCATATTACTTGGAACTAAAAGACAACTTTGAGTACAGGGAATCTAAAAAATTTGGAAACTGCAGGTTTTGAAAAAAATTATTTAATGACAAGAAATCAGTCTTTATATTCTCCAGTATTTTGGACAGTGAACCAAAATAAACCCGGAACGGAGTATTTCCCAAGAACGCAAAATTGCGTTTTTGAAAGTGGTAGTCGGGAAACGCCATGCGGCTCTTTATAAATTGATAGGAGATTTGTCAAAGGAAATGATAATGTTAAAAATGCAGGTGGAAAAAATAAAATCGGGGAATCACATTAGAAAGAAAATATCGATCAAACAAATGAGCAAAAAAATTGAAAAAATTATAAAAAAACGTCGGATAAAGGGGAAACTTGATTTTCTTAAAAGGATTGCAATAAGTTTATCCCTATAAACCCCAAAAATTAGTATATAAAATTGCTTAAAATTTATAAATTGATAATTTTGTTAAAATTGAATTAAATAAAAATATTAAATTTATTTGTTGGTTATTTCGTCTTAAAGGCTCCATCAATCCGGATAAGTGGTCGAAATTTCTACGTGCATACTGTAAGGGAAGATCGGTGGAAACAGCTTTCCACTTCCTTATAGGTTATTTATCACTGCATGTGTATGTGTTGATGTGGGTTTTGTGTGTGTATGCCTGGGTTTGGGTCTGTATGTATATATGTGTGTGTATTTGTATGTGTATGAAGGCACGTGGGCGAGTATAATGCTGTGCCTGTGGGAATGTGTATGTTGATTTTATAAAACAGAATTTAAAAAAACAGAATTTTGTAAAACAGAATTTTTGAAAAAAATAAAATTTCGTAAAAACAGAATTTTGTCAAAACTGAATTTTGTAAAACAGAATTATATACCGAACCCCTAAAAACTAACTTATTCTAAAAATTACTTGATTTATTATCGAAAAAATTATACTTATGCAGCTTTACTCGTTGTGCTGATGCTATATTATCGTTGATGTTATCTGTGCACGTTGTGCTTATGCAGCATTACTGGTGGTGTTAACTCCTCCCTTCTTAAAAATCCACGTTCCGTGGATCAAAAGTTTAACTGGATGGGTTGCATTCCAGGTTGATGAGTGGGGAAGTTCCTCTTGGACAGATGGTTTTGAGAAAACCAGCAATCCCCTTCTATGAGCGACTCTCGTCCTGTGTATCATAAAAATTACAATCAGGCCACAAATAGTGACTATATGATCATTCCATCAATGGCGGCCACTTCCTTGTGTTCGTCGAATAGCTCCTGTAATTGTGCGATGTTCTCTAGGTATAGGTTATGTAAGTATCCGGAATCTATTTTGAAGCCCGTCTCCGTGATGTTCGTGCGTAATACAGCTGGTAAGACTTGGAATGTCTTCACTTCCTTATTTATGAATTTGGAATTGTTGATTTGAACCGTTTCGTTGGCATATTGCACCAAAAAATTTCCTTCTAAGTGTCGACTCGTGTTGTTATACGAAATGTTTCCGTTGAAGTTGCTTATAGGAATATGGTATGATCGTTTAGGATTTCAATGATTTGTTGGTTGTGGAATTGGTACTTGTAGATTATTATTAAAGTTGGGTATAACCCAAGCAGGTTCCGTACTCAATGCCACTTTGGGCCCATGATGCAAACTTGTAGATGCTCAGTGGCATAGTAAAATGCCAGAGCCGTGAACTAGAAAAGAGGAGAGGGAAAGGTTGTAGTAAGCATTGTGATAATAATGGGAAGTTATTGTGGTAGGTTTTTGATTTGGGTTTTATGAATGCGCCTTCCAGAAGTAGTTGTTATAGTGACGTTGTTATCTTGTGCCACTGTTTCTTGTCGAAATTTCGGCTTATCTTTTCCTTTGATTTGTTTCACTGCCGTATAGATGGTATCGCCTGGTTCGTAGGTCTTTTGATCGACTCTCTTATTATTTTCTCATGTAATGATGGCGTCTTGGTTTTTACGTAATCTTTCAATCAGATCCTCGTGAATTTTTGTTTTGAAATCTACCAGATTTTGGTAGTTGGTTCTCTGAATTCTTCCAAAAAAGATGTAGTTTTTGTTGGGTAACCGAGTGTATTGAATCGTTGTATCTGTGGTGTTTGTATTGATGGGTCAATTTCCATCGGTGTTGGGGGCTTCGGGTAGTTCGGCTTTGGTGGTTGGAGGTTGCTTGGGTTTTGATTAAAAGGCTACTGTAGTTTTGATGTTGGATGTTATATGCCATATTTCTTCTCTGCATTGATAATGCGTTGTTGTTTTTGGGTAGTGCATGAGTATACGAAATTGGGTTTATCAAAGCAGTTACAACATTGTTGATGTTTCTTTTGTGAATGACCATGATCCGGAAATTCAGGTTTTGAATTTCTAGGCAGGAAGCATATGCCTTGGGTAATGTAGCTGGTTTCTGAATGATCAGACGATACGTTTCTACCAAAACATTAGTTGTTTCCAATGTGTAATCTTCTGTCTTGATTTTGTTGACTATCAAGGAGAACTGGTGGTTGACATTGGCATAGAATTCGTCTACTGTCATATGTCGTTGTGATAACGTACTTAACTGATGTTCCAGTGTGCGAAGGTCACGTTTATCGGCGTAATGTAGTGACAGACATTTGTTTATTGATGCCCATTCTTCGTTGAAAATATTATAGGAGATCAGTGCTGAGTCGGCATTTCCCCGAATTTTTTGGCGGATATGTTGGAGTATCGCCCTGTATATTGGTTTATTTCGCAGTATTTCGTAGTCTCTTAATATGTTTTCAACGCTGTGTACCCATGATAAATATTGGGTGGGATTTCCGTCGAATGTTTGTAGTTCTTTAACGGCATCGGGCAAGCGGCTTATTTGCTTTAAATCTTCTTAATTTTTTGGAGTGACTAGCGTTGTAGGGGCTGTCGTTAAAATCACAAGATTTTCCAGTTTGTCCAATCTTTTTTCTATTCTCTTGGTTAGTTCAATCTGGCCATTTATAGAGTTCCAGTGATCTCTTGTAGTGTTTTTTTTTATTAATTCTAAATCTGCCATTGTAATTTGTAACTTTTGTTGTTTCACTGTGGTATTTTTTCTGATTATTTTTGTTATATTAATTATTTTCATTTGTTACTATTCTTGATTATTATGTTTCTTAAATATATTATTGTTAAACTTATTTTAACAATTGTTATTAAAATAAAAAAAAATGTTACATTAAGATATAGTGTTGCCACAAAAAATTGTATAGTGCACAGCGAGTTGTCGTACACTCGAGATCCGTTCGTGTGTCTTCTGAATAACTGTTATATATGCTGTATTTTTCCCGTTTGGCGAGGTTGCTTTGATAATTGTAATCCGCCTACTAATGGTACAACTTTACCACGATTTATTTATTCAGATTCACAATTTTAGTGGAACAGCGTTCGCTATGTCCTTATGTGTACCGCGTATTTTTAAAAAAATGGTAGAAATAGTTATGTTCCCATGGGTATAACTTTTTTTTCTTTCCAAATTTTGCCGTTCTTTAGTATTAGATATTGTTTTCAACTGGTGTTTGTTGATCAATGATCGTAACTAATTTTTTCAATTTTTTTGTTACTTGCACTTTTAATTAAATATTTTTTAATTAATTTATTCTATTTTTTGATTTTACACTAGATTTGTCCGTTTAGTTTTAAATTTTCACTAGATTTGTGTATTAAATTTCCACTAGATTTGTGTATTAAATTTCCACTAGATTTGTGTACTTACAGAGGTGAGGGTGCACTCCGGGACTGTGTGCACTAGAAGATTCCAATCAGGCGTGCGTTGGATGGAACGTAGATTTCCTTTTTAGCTGTATGTTTTCACCTTCACAAACGGCTTACTGCGGTACGTTTTGCGATCACTTCACTATTATACTAATTGTAGTATAGAATTTCTACAATTTTAATGAAGTTATAGTATAATATTTGCTATAACTTGCACTTAGTACTTTTCTGTGCACATTGTGCTTATGCAGCATTACTGCTGGTGTTAACTTGAATATGAGGCAGTGGCGCGTTATAACTCACACGACCCTGCTATACTGCCGCCAAAGCGATATCATACCATTGTTCATTGCTCTCATAGCTCCTAAAGAAGCAGTTTATCTAACCTGCTTGTTAAGATGAGGTATATTTTGCCCTGTCGGGCAAGCCCCATTGAAGTTATTCCAGGATCTCATCAGGAATTTCCAAAATACATATATAATTTATACAATTGGTTCATCTCAGGATTTTTTACATTATGAACCGCAAAAAAAATTAATTAAAAAATAAATAAACTTCAAAATGTAAGAAACGAAAGAAAATCGAAAAAAATAACGTTCAATTTCCATAATTCTGACGTAGTAATCTGCACTTCCATTTTTTGGCTGTCCGAATTCTGTAACATTTTTGACAATAATAATTTTGACATTATTACATGAAATGTAACGTAAACAGTATGAAATCAATAATACAAATCAAATTTGACTAGTAATGTTGTTTAACGGTAAATATGTATGTGAAGTTATCCCCGGATTTTATCCCAGGAAATAAAAATTTTGAATCAGGCAACTCTAACAATTTTATACCTCATGTAATGTTGTGTGAAGTTATCCGAGCCCAGGAATTTATTACAACTCCTTTAAATTAAAACTAAATGAAAAAGATTTTCCTGTTTATCTGGTTTATTTTCTGGTTTACCGAAATTAAAATTTTTGGGATCAAAGCTATACGGTTTTGAGATGGGCATATCAACAGCTTACTTCAAGAATATTTTTTTTGAAAATCGTACCGTTGCAATGTAACTAAATGATATCCGGTGCTGAGAATATTATAACTCACTTATTAAAATGTGCTCCAACCAAAAATTGGTCGCATATTTAGATGCAACGGGAGGTTTGGTCAGATCTCTCATATTATATTATGCATTAATAGTGCCAGTGCAAGTGGATGAATTAGATCCCGCAGATCCATTTCATAGATCATACCGATAATTGAAATTGAGCACCAATTAAAACAATGGCCAGTGTTTGACACTATGTAATAACTACATAGTGTCAAACACTGGCCATTGTTTTAATTGGTGCTCAATTTCAATTATCGGTATGATCTATGAAATGGATCTGCGGGATCTAATTCATCCACTTGCACTGGCACTATTAATGCATAATATAATATGATGGAAGTTTCGTTGAGATCAATTCAGTTTTAGAAATATTTAATAATATGGACATTGTTAAATATTTAAATATTACATATATGGTTTTATAAACAATTCTGTTAATATAAATGATTTAGTGAACACTACCTCTATTTGTTTCACATTTGATGCACAATATTTCTAAAGATTTTAATAAATCATTTAAACAGAGATTTGGTCGCTATTTTAACGTTTTCAATTCGCAATGGCTATATTAAGTTACTAAAATCGTTTTGAATTTCCATATTAAAGCCATGTACATTATTTCTGAAGGATGGTTTGCTAGTGGGTTTTGTATCCACTTCGTACTGGAGATAACAATGGTCAGAAAAGGAAAGGTCTTCGGACACTTTCCAGTTCAATACCATCTCCTTAATAAAATCCGAAACAAGTACGATGTCCAGCACTTCTTGTCTATTTTTAGTAATAAAGGTTGGCTTACACCCGATATTACCTATATTTAGGTTAGTACTTAAAATAAAATCAAGAGTAACTCACCTCGCCTGTTTATATCTGTACTTCCCCAGATTGAGTGATGCGCACTAGCATCGCTGCCCATGATGAGTCCTACCTTTCGTTTTCGAGCCTCCATTATTGCACTGCCCAACCTACCTGGTGGTATATTTTCCTCCTCGTATGGTAGGTAGGCCAATATAAGCCAGAGATTTTGCCCATCCATCTCGATGCTAGCCACCACTACATCAGCGTTGCTGTAATTTAGTAGTATAAAAATATTCAAATTATTTCTAGCGAGAATGCAGGAACGTATCTTACCTTCATTTTTCGCAAGTAGTATTTTATATTTGGGAGTTCTGAGGCCCAGCACCCGGTCACCATTGACCCAAGGTTCCTGGACCAGAACCAAATCAATGGACTCAGATTCCATTTTTGGCAGAAGGGCCGCCGAGGCGGCTTTACAGTGATGGAGGTTGATCTGAAGGATCTTAAGCATTACACATTGCTTCCTTCCCAGGGATAGTGTCTCCTGAGCGTCCTCCGGGATGCTGCGAGCTACGGTCACCAACACCAGGCGGAGCACCACAAGTGGTTTCCTCCCCTGCTGCAGGTGCCCCAGATCTGTCAGCCTCATCGCGCTTTTAAATTTCTGATCAGGCCTCCAGATTTTGCCAAAGCACCCACGGATTCTCTGTCGATGATAATGACGGCCGATCTGTGATCTACTTCCGCCTTTACCCCTTCTAACCTGGCAATCTTCCAGGTGGCCGTTTGCAAATCCGGATTGCTGATTTTCAACATTTCCAAGATCTCCCTTGGATCACTAGGCTCCGCAGGGATCCAGGCTCGCGCCCTTGGCCTGCAGGGAATTTCGTCCCTCGTCACCACTTCTAATTTCAGACTTCGCCCAGGCTAGCGATCGCCTTTTTATAGAGGGTCACCGACCTTTCATCGGCACAGGCAGTCAGTTTGACGTGACCCCGGTGCTACCCTCCGTCTCGGCAGGACGAAGCACGTCTTGGGTTCTCCCTCATAATGTTTAGGAAGATGGCGGCTAAGGCCTTCTCCACCTTCCTCCAGTTAAGGGCCGTAATGCTCCCATCTTCTTGAGCCCTGTCAACGACTGCCATGAGCAGGTGCTCCTTTAGCACTCGTTGAAGAGCCTGGTAACATTATCCGGAGCCCGCTTCTTTTTAGCCTCCGTAAGCGGTTCATCACTCTGGCTTTGCGGCTGTAAGATCTCGGAACCCTCCTGCTTTGGCTCTGTGATACGCCTTGCCCACGCAAGCGTATCCCTGTCCCTATCCGTTCTCTGGTCCCACGGAATGTTGCTGATCTTGGAGATCATGCGCCAGGCTCTCTTCCTGGTCTGATAGTTCCCTGACGCTGGAGGGCCAGCATTCGTGCCTTTGCCCTTTGGTTTCGAGGGGCCAGCCTCATTTGGTCGTATGCCGCTTTTTGCACTTTGGAGACCGGGCCTAAAGGCCGATGTCTCCACAGCACTGGTTTCCAGTTTTTTAAGATCACCGGTCTCTTTTGATTTTAATTTGTGTGCCATAATAGGTCCCACGAGTAGCGGAGAAAGGAGGTCCACCTGTGCAGAGATCCGCAACACACAGGTAAGGCTACATGATCCAGAGGGCACCAAGTATCCGGATACACCGTTAGAGGCTGGGCTAGTTTTTATACTGGGCCCCCAGACTGGCCGATTATCAGCACGGTACGGTTGACACCTTAACCCGGCCCAGTTGTTTAGCGCCGTGTTTTCGTATAGTACACCACATAAAAACATGGTGTATTAGTTGCCCGGTGGTCACCACGGGGAGGTAACACGCACACTTGTGGAAGCTGCAAGATACGGAGCTGGCAACAAGTACCAACTTGATTCCTCCAAGACAGCTTCACACCAGACCACCAAAATAGTACATTAATTGCCCACACTTTTTGGGAGATGTCGCTAATTTCTGTTAGATGATACTGTACAACATCAACAAGTCAAAGTTAAATTAACCTTTTTTTTGTTACGTTTGAGTCGCGTCGAGTATAATCACGTTAGTAGAAATACTCATGTTTCAACTTTGATTTTTTACTTAGTCGTACCAAAATACTCATACCAGACTTTTTAATATGTTAAATTTATTTGGTTCTATAAAAAACTATTCTCCTGGGCACGCCAAAAAGGGCTATTTTCTCTTCACGATAAAGTTAAGGCAATTGCTGCTATATAAATAAGCATGTGGCCTTTGCCAACTTTACAAAGAAAATTAAAATCAAATTGAAGAAAAACTTGTGTGGTTAAACTTTTGTAGTGACGACTATTGTTTCACGTGATGGCCAAGAAGGTTCCAAACTTAATCGTTATGAGAAAACAGTCCCTATACAAAATCGTGGCTATACGATTTTTTTTAATTTTAGGTTTTATTGAAAATATGGCAAAGCCTACTTATTTACCTCTAAAATAAACTTGACGCGACCGACACCAACTGTATATTTTTCTGGTTGACGAAAAAGTTGGCGATGGATTATTTACGCTTGTGTTGTGAGAAATATTTTTTAAAAAATTTTGCGATAAAATTCTGGGATAACATTTAAGTACAAGCTCATTTTCTTT
The DNA here is from genome assembly GCA_951394425.1 of Tipula unca. NCBI lineage: Eukaryota > Metazoa > Arthropoda > Insecta > Diptera > Tipulidae > Tipula > Tipula unca. The sequence continues at coordinate 105,381,849 of OX596382.1, read as the reverse complement.
TACACGAAAAACACTTTCCATTACAAGAATATATACTGACGTAATTATATAAAAAGTCTAGCTGAATGCATAATATTATCGTTGAAAAATTTGTTTTCCGGATAGCTTTTCTGTTAGGCGCTCCTAAGAATTAAACTCGGCTACACACGTTCAGGTAGACCTGTCAGGTATTCCCGAGCAGATATATCTGTGCAGTAGGGATTGGCGTGGTAGATTACGCCATGTAATCTACGCGGCTGTCGACACGTAAAATATAACGTAGATTACTTGGCAGTGTGTTTTGTCAACGTCGATAATTAAAATAATGTCAACAACCTACGATATTTTAGCGATATTTAATAGTTTCAAACTGGCATCGTGTTTTTATTTATTCAGTATTGTTTGTCATTTCGTCATGGAAAGACTGATCCAGGCATAGCGTCTACAAATTGTTCAGCTTTATTACGAAAATCAGCGTTCTGTGAGGAATGTGTTTCGTGCGCTTAAACCAAGTTACTCTTGACTTAATCGACCTATCGAGACCACTATTTGGAATACCATTGAAAAGTTTAAATTCCAGTTTACTGTATTGGATGATATGCGACTAAATATGTAGACAGTTTGGTGTGGTTTATGCTCGTCCATATTTCTTCAAAAATAGAAGAGGCCGGGACGTACCTGTGAATAGGCCTCGTTATTGCGCCATGATAACGGAATATTTGCTGCCTGAAATTGAAGCCCAACCTCGACGATATTTGGTTTCAAGAAGTCGGCGCTATTTGCTTTATAATGTACTTATTGAAAAATCATGTTGGTGAGCAATTAATTTGACTGTTCCGATCGTTGAATTGGCTATTTCGATCGTGTGATACCTCTAGACTCTTTTCATTGGGGCTGCGCAAAGTCTAAAGTCTATGTGAATAAACCAGCTAGATTTGAGGAATTAGAAGCCAACATTACTCATTCGCCAAATACCATTCGATATTCTCGAACGCGTCATCAAAAATTGGACTTTGATTTTTTCAGTTGCGGCCCATCGTTTGAAAGAAGTACTCTTTAAAAAATAGATTAAATTGAATTTTTTGAGTTTTTTTAAATTTTGCACAAATCACCTCTATAGATTTCGTTATTACGGATAAAATCACGCACATGTTGTTTGATGCTCCCTATTTCTGGCATAACTGCTGGTGTGACTTTTGCACTTCAGCACTCTTTGCACTATAGCTTAAATTGTTCGATACATCGAAAATCTGTGGACTCTTTGAGATAACACTGATTTGATTAATCTCGTGCCAATTTATTGCTTCTGTTGGAATTAGAGTCGTTTCAACGAGCTATATGGTCAAAACTTTAATGCCGAATCTTGTTGAAGAATTAGCGGCAAAATACGTGGTTATGAAAAATGTGACCAAAACCTGGCTCCACAACTGCAAATTGCTGGCCAAATCATACAGTTTTTCCAAATGTATCTAACTTGAAGTGTTATTCAAAACAAATTTCATGTACGTTTCGTCATCCATCAAAACACATCCACTAAATTTTGTGAAAATTTTGTCATCAGTCTGGCACATATTTTATCGAACAAGTGTTGGTTATCTCAACGATTTGGATTTTTAATAACTCAATAGGACTCAAAGCCTTCCTGAACTCGAATTCGTTTTACCGCATGGAGTGGGGTGTGTTAAATTTTATGGCACGGTCATTGTTAAATTTCCCCGGATTTTTTTTAATGAAGGTTATAACCTTTTGGTAAAGATTTTTATCACAGCATAGTCCATTCCTGTTGCAAAAATTTTCAATTTTCTCAGTTAACAGAGTCATTGCTTTTGCATTCGTGGACTTGAGTTCAATTCTCGTCAGCGTCACTACTTTTTTAATTTAATTTCTTCTGCAAGTATAAGAGCCATCTCTTGTGTATGACCGTAATGAAAATGTAAGATCCATCTCTTGCGTGTAACCGTGAAATGTCCATTCCTGTTGCTAAAATTTTCAATTCTCTATTGAATTGGCAAACATAAATGATTTGTATAGCACGAAATTGATATACGCCGGTGGTCCAGTAATCAGAGTTGTTGCATTTGGAATTGTGTACTTGAGTTCAAACCTCGGTTTGGCATTAACTAATTTTTAATTAAATTTATTTGATTTCTCCCTTCAATTGGCAAATATAAAGGTAAAGGATGAGTATATCGGCAAATCTATATATGGAAATGGTGGAGTGTAAACGATTTGGAATCGTGGATGTTTAGCAGGGTTTCGAACCTTGATTAAGTGAAAAAATTTTAGCGGCCATCAACACATTTCTCTTTAAATTTAAAAAAACTGCTTTTTGATTTTAAAAATAACCAATTTGGAATTAAATTAAAAATATATATTGAGGCTTGATCTAGTCATGATTAGAATCCATTCACACAGTTTCTTTTACCACCGAGCCACCTGCATACATATAAATACTGATATTTCTATCGTTTATAGCTGCCATTTGAATAAAAAAATTGAAATTTTAGCAACGGCAATGGACTCTGCTTATATTTAACCATCGCCGTACAATTTCATTACCGCTCTATACCGGGTGTTTCTTTTAAGCTGAGACGATCAAATATCTCGAAAAATAGCCACTCTACGGAAAAAATGTCCATAATCAAAATTTAATCATACCGCGGGGGAAATACATTAGTGCAAAAAAAATAGTCCCCCACCTCCGCTTTGTAGTTATGATGATTATGAGCCACTGCTGCCAATACAGCAATTTCATTATTTTCCCCAGTGACTGTTGCTCTACGGATCCTCTTTTTCGGTTGAACATTTCCATCAGTATTAAATTGTTTGATAGTACGGCCAAATGAAGCACGTGCACGAATCCTATCCGGAAAACGTTGAGCGTAAATAGCAACAGCATTTTCAAGATTTCTGCCAGCTTCTCCATAAACCAGAACTATTTCAATTTTCCCTGGCACAGTTAAACGCTCCATTCTAAAGTATTTGGTCGTTTATTTTGCAATTACCAAAAACATGAATAAATTGTTTTGATGACGAATTTCGTGTATTTCCAATGAAAACGTGATGTTTTTTTATTTCAAACGTATTGCAGAATCGAATGCGTGTGTTCTAAGAAGGAGAAATTGAAAAAATTGAATTTCGTCGATTACAACGCCATCTATCATGAACCGAACAAAATATTTCATTCAAATCATACGTACTTTTAGTCGTAGAATCCGTATCTGCAATAAAACATATGGCTTCCTATCTTAGTTTAAAAGTTACCCCCGCCCCTTAGTTTAAAAGTTACCCCCACAAAGCGGGGGTGGGGGACTATTTTTTTTGCACTAATGTATTTCCCCCGCGGTATGATTAAATTTTGATTATGGACATTTTTTCCGTAGAGTGGCTATTTTTCGAGATATTTGATCGTCTCAGTTTAAAAGAAACACCCGGTATACCCATACCCATATACCCATACCCATCTTTTATACCTGCCACATTTACATTGAGAATATTGAAGTTTTGAACAGAAGCTGAGTTGGATTTGAATAATTTTATTTCACCAATAAAATGTTTGGCTCGATCGAGAATCGAACTAAGATCCATAAATCCAAAGTCACTGACTTTGCTTACTGGACCACCGCCGCATATACGTTTCATGGTATACAAATCTTTTATATCTGTCATTTGAATAGAAAATATTGAAAATTTTAGCAAAGTCAATGGACTCTGCGTATATTTCACCATCGCTATATACCCATCTTGTATACATGTCACTACTTGAAAAATATGAAAATGTTTAACAGAAGCTGTGGGTTGAACCAATTTGAATATAGAAGAAATTAAATTAAAATAATACCGTCGCTATGGGACTCGAACCTTGGTTCAACAATCCAAAGTCAATCACTCTACTACCTCGCCCACCACCGTATGTATGTTTGATGTTATGCAAATCTTAGAAACTTGGAAAAAATTTTAACAGAAGCTGAGTTGAACAATGTCCCAACTTTAATATCGTTTGAAACTTGAAATGGCAAACAATACTGAATAAATAAAAACACGATAACAGTTTGAAACTATTCATGCGTCATTTGTCAAAAAGAAACAAATGAAAAAACCACCTCTAGATGAAAGATTTTACAAAATACTCCCGCGAACTAGCGCATTTGATTTAAAATCGCTAAAATATCGTAGGTTGTTGACATTATTTTTACTGCCGACGTTCACAAAAAACACTGCCAAGTAATCGGAACGGCTGCTACATAGACTCAGGTTTGTCTGCGCAGCTAAAGTTGGTACAAGTACATCGAATAAAATTATGTATTTGCTCCGATTGCCTACACAGGTCATAATAACTGCACAGTTTTAACATACGCACGCTCAAGTAGACCAGACAGGTCTACCTATAACCGTATTTAGCCGGGGGTTTAGCAAATGTTGAATTTTAATGTGATCACCTTTAAATTATTTTCCCACAACAAATAATTACAATTCATGTTAGTCACCGCCGCCCTCGTTAGCACAATAAGTAGCGTCCTTGCTTTGTTATTCGAGGGTCTCGGGTTCGATTCCCGGTGGTGACCAAAAATCACGGTTGGGTGTTTTTAATCTATAAGTATATGTGTTTGTCCGGGTATTGCACCGTGGGCCCATGTGGCATTGAGTGCTGGAATAATCCGCCCAACTTTAATTTTTTTTTTTTTTTTTTTAGTCACCGAATCGAAGCTATATTTACTAAATAAGATCACGTATATAACAGACATTATTGATTGGGTAATTAACGTTACATAACCTAGCACAGCACCGCATATGTACGAGTATATGTGCATGCAACAAAACAATGATTGAATTATCACGTTCCATAATATAAATTGTACTTATATCAACATTATATATCCAGCAAACTCATCTCTTTCCATATATGTATGTATGTGTATATTCAACATACATCCTTTTTGTTCTTGCATATATGTATAGCACAACATAATCATAATCGTAATAATAATGAACACGACAAGTGTTTTTCTAACTGAATATGTGACAAATGTATACATTAGCAAGTCTCATATACATAACAATATTTATCATCAACATGTTTGTTGTTATTGTTGTTATCATTAAAATTATGCTTTTTATGCTGTTAAATTGTGTTGAAAATTACTTTTATTCCAATTTTTCTTATTTATGTTTACGTACGACGACACAGTATAGCTCCGTGTTCGCATTTTTCTTTTGCCGTGCACAAGACTAAAAAAAATATTTTTTTTGTTCTCAACTCAAGATGAAGATGAAGAGAAATTTTTTTTTTTACATAATATAATTTTTTTTGTATATTTTTTAATAAATAACAACAATAGCAACAACAATGGAATAAGGAAAATTTATATTATAACAATAGGAAAATTTAAATGTTAACTAGCTTATGACAAAAATTAGGTAAATTACCATAACTTTATTGTGCGCTCTTTGTTTCGTTTTGTTGTTCGAGTTGTTTGTTTGTTTGTTGTTTATAAGCAATTTGGGAAGTAGCAGCAGCGTAGTAAAACAGTATATATAGTAAACAGGTGGAATGGCTTTCGGGTACATAAAAATATTGTGCAGTGTGGATGATTGTTGGGGCTAATTAATAATTAGAGAGGTTTTTTTATGGTATCAACAAATTTACTAACGGCTATTTACTCGTAAAGTACATAAAAAAGCCACGTCCCTATTTTTTATTTATTTATCGGAACGTATAGTCGTACACTGTACTTTTGAATTTTTTATAGTCAAAAATCTTGAAAGATTTTTATTTTTCCCAACCAAACTTTTTGTATCATTCCTATGCAAATATAAAGTTATAAAACTAAAATATTGTCAACATTTTCACGTTGTAAATCAAACATTTATGTATATATACCGTCTTGTTGATATACTTACCTGTATTGTTTACCGAGTTTTCTTTTTGTTCGTTGAATATAATTTACTATACTGTGTAAAGTGGGTAAATGGTTGTGGCACAATAAATGGGTTCTAATGATTTACTATAATTATAATTTAACCTTTGCACTCACATGTATCGTAAACCTAAATTGCACGAACATTTTTTCCTAGAATACCACCACAGTATCCATTGCTTGTCGTAAGAGGCGACTAAACGGTTGGATCGCTGCAGCGAAAGAAAAAACCATGCTAAATTGTACGTAAAATAACAATTTCGGTTTACGAAATTCGTCCAACAATGAAAATTACGATTTGCTGACATTGCCAATTTTAACTTTCCAGATTTTCAACATTTACCAATGTTAAAACAACAGTAAACAATACGGTTGTTTACCATTTGCACTATATCAATTTGTTAGCATTTTTATTGATACATCAACAGTAAAATGTTGATGGTTTGGACATTGCGAAATGTTGATATTTTTTAAACTTAAGCAATGCTGATCGAACAATAAAAAGATTACTTTGTCATCTCCGTAAAACGAAATTATTGACATTATTACCGTTGTATTAACAATAAAAATGTTGTTTTGGATACTGTAATTTGTTGACCGAAAAACGAATTAAAAATGTTATTATGTCAACGATATTGTTAAATAAAGTTAACATTTTAAATGCTGATTTTATATGTATCTGGTTGGAATTTATTGTATAAATAAAAAAAGTTTTTAATTAATTTATTTTTAATTATTGGTTTTATTTAAAAAAAAATCATTAAAACATTCATTTCAGTTTACAAAAATTCTTATTGTATAAAATTTATATAATAAATTATACTAAAAATATTTAATTCGTAATAATTTAAGACCAAAAAAATCATATAGATGCATTGGAGGTCCACAGAAACTATTAATATGATAAAGTTCAAAAGAATTTAATTGATCCATAATCCCATATGACTGATAGTGTTCTAAAAATTTAATTAAATTTAATTTTTTGACAATTACAAAAAAATAATCATTGTAGATTATTAACATATTTTCATCAAATTTTGATTTCATTAAAATATCTATTATTTTTAATAATGTGATAAAAAAACTCCAAACAATATCACCAGTTGGAATTAAGTCACCAATAATCAAAGGTAAAAAATGTATTAAACTTTGCATTTCACTTGCCGAAAATTTTAAATTTAGTTTTGGATTTGTTAAATTTTTAATATTGATTGGTGGTGATAAATTGCCTATTTCAATTTCTCCGTAGTCAAACATTTGCTTCCGATAATTAATAATATCAATAGTAAAATATTTGTTTTCTATTATAAAATATAACAAAATTTCACGGATATCGTATTTACATATGCCTTCAAACAAATCATGGACAAGGTCTACTGAATAGTTATAGTGGTAACATGAAACGTTTCTAAATCATTCAATACTCAACCACCAACAATTCCGATTAGAGTTAAATCATTTAAATTTAATCGTAATTTTGTTTTCTTTCTTGCCATTAGGTTTGACAATGTTTCAATCTCTTTTTTACATTCACAACATATCATTTTGATTATTTTTTAATATTAAACTAAAATTCTGCTAGAGCTGAGCTTTTTTTGTCATTTTCAGTCGTAATTTCATAGATATAATTTTGAATCCATTGCCAAACTAATTCCGACTCTTTAGGATAAACCAAATTGAATATCTGAAAGCACTTAAAGCATATATCAAGTGCTGTTAAAAATGAATTACATTTTAATGTAAATTTATCCAAAACAATATAAAACTCTTTAATACATGTAGGGGACGGTCCTACTACTAAAATAAATGGCTGAATTGTCGTTTTACTTGATGATGCTTCATTTTGCTTCTCAAACTTGAATCGTTCTAGGTCATTAATAGCATAAAGATGAGTAATCATACTATTCACTGCGTCCTTAATACTCGTTCTTTTATGATGATAACGTAAAGTTGGTCGTAAATTACAGTTAAGTGCAGCTATTTGTATATAATTGGCAGTATCTGAAAAAATTTATATTTCAGTATGTATATATTATAAATATAAAGTTTGAAATCTACCTTTATCGAATTTGTTTATAATAATATCATTATACAACAATTTATAATGTTTATCTTTCAGCTTTTCTAGAAATATTGGCCGTAGTTCACATAATAAATTATCCCACTTTCGAAACAAAGATAGCTGAGATTTCGGATATTCCACACCAAAATCATAATCTATCTAAAAGTAGAAAGGATTAAGTTTATGAAAAATATGTTATTACTTAACCATTTAATAATGAAGTTGATTCAATGTAAATTTTCCTTTCTATTACTATGATAAAATTTAACACAAATTATAAACAACACCTAATGTGTATAAATTGAAAATTTTTAAGCAACCATTACACGATCAATATTGATGTCATTATAATATCAGAAAATTTAGATTCATATATCATGATACAGACCGTATAAAGTTTGCTTTAGAAAACTGGGGCCCTACTATGACTTTCGACTACGATTTTCGACGACGGTCGTTTTCCTATAGTAGGCAAAGGAAGAAAAAAGAAAACAATATTATAAATTTACTATTGTTTACCTTTTTCTTCCTTTGCCTACTATAGGAAAATGACCGTCGTCGAAAATCGCATTTGAAAGTCATAGTAGGGCCCCTGTTTGGACAACTGAGTTAAAACATATTACCTCGTATGTATTGTAAAATTTTTAGATTAAATTTCAAACAAAATATTTTTAACATATTCACAAAGGCACTTACATTAAATAGAGAAAATGAACCCATAATCTTTACTTCATAAAACTGTGTAATATGTATATGTCATATAAAGTTGTAAAATATTTTAATTAAATTATATGTAAGTGTATCTCCAATAGAACTTTTGAAATATGGCCATTCGCGCAAAATGTTAAATAATGGTGTGTTATTTTTTAAAATTTCTTTTCGTCGTAAATTATATGATCTAGCCCAAATGTCACGAGCTGAGTTGTCTTTTTCTGACACGAGTTGAATTTTATTTTTCAAAATTTCCATTTCTTCAGTATTTATCTCGTTGTCAACTTTAATGGATGCCATTTCTTGTGAGCCTGCATTTTTATGATCCTCTTTTTCAATATTATTACCCTTTATTTTCATCTGTTTAGAGTTTACTTCCACCTCAATTGTGCATTTTGATTTTCTCAAAAAGTCAAAAAGTGCAGTGTTAGTAGTTTCTTTTTTAATTATTTTATAAGTACATATTGTGAAAAAAAATAAAAAGTGCAGTGTTAGCTTCTTTTTAATTATTTTATATACACTCCCGGCCAAAATTATTGGCTCGATGAGTTTATTGTCCATTTAAATTAAGGTGGTACACCAATATCAACATTGGTAAATCCACGCTTTATGCAGAATGGATTCTGAAGAGGACAATAACTCGGGAACATCAAATCCGTTCCAAAGAAGACCAAATATAAGAAGATCCCCTACAAAAGAAAATAGTATTAACTCGTTAGTTGATCAAGCCGATGCTTCTAATGCCAGAAGTGGTGCCAGCGGAAATTTTAACTTAGACTTGTTATCACAAGAAGGGCTTTCAAGCCTGATGCCATCATCAACTGGTTACTCTCAGTTACAAAGAGAAAATGCGAATCTTCTCGCAAAAATCAATGAAATTGAAAAGATGACGCATCAGCTTAGTAGCAAAATTATGGTGCTGACGAAAGAAAATGAAGAATTGAGAAAAGGTTTTTTAACCAAAGTCAATGATGAACCTCAAATTAGTAGCGAGACTACAGAGTTCTATATTGATGAGGAGGAGTTAACAAAAGAGACCGAATGGATTGTCAAACGGAAAAAACGCCCAAGCAAGAAAAGGAAAGCAGAATACTCTCCGGAAGTAGCTAGTAGCTCGCAGACAGAATCTACTAATAGGAAGGAGGCAAAGGTGCCGCCCCATGAGGATCAACGAGATAAAAGTGAAAGCAAACCACCGAAGGAAGAAAAACCACCACCAATTAATATTATTGGTATAACCGAATATGGAGCTGTACAAACTATTTTGAAATCCATTACAGATAAGGAATACAGAGTAATATCCTTAAACAACCATGTATGGAAAATCTACACACCGGACTCCGATACTTATAGAGCATTATCAACAAAGCTTAATTTAGAGAAAATCGAATGGTATACATATGAAAATAAAAGCAACCGCCCAATAAAGGTTATGGCAAGGGGCCTCCATCCAACCTGTGCAATAAAAGACATTATGGAAGATCTCCAACGACAAGGACTGCAAATTGAAAATGCAGCAAATATAATAAAAAGAGAGAAGGTCAAACAAGTGTCCGAATTTAAAGTTACTAAAAGAGGTCTCCCGTTATTTATGTTAACTTTCAATAACAAAGAAAAGATAGAAGCCATCTTTAATATAAGAACTCTTTTAAATATGAGGGTTAAAATAGAAGCACTACGGAAATCCACTGGGCTTATAGTGCAATGCAAGAAGTGCCAAGGTTTTAATCATACGCAAAAATACTGCAATAGAGAGCCAAGATGTGTAAAGTACCTTGGAAGGCATGCTGCTCAGGCATGTCCACTAAATAGAAATTCCCCTCCAACATGTGTGAACTGCAAAGAGCAACATCCTGCAAACTACAGAGGGTGCATAGTAGCTAAAGAACTACAAAAAATTAGAGACAAATCACGGCAAGGTCCATCATATTATAAAACGCCGATAGCCAATAGCGTAAACACCAACCTAGGAAACGTTACCACATCTATATCGAGTAAAGTAACTGATCGCAAGTCGTTTTCACAAGTGGTGGCATCCGGGCTACAAAGTACGACCCCACACAAATCAGTAAATTTCAAAGACTCGAAAGATACATCTATGCTTGAAAAAATATTTAAAAGCATCGAAGCGCTAAATACACGGCTTATAAGACAAGAGAGATCCATAGATGCTTTGAACATAACATCCATATTATACTAAACTAATATGATAAATAAAACATTATGAATTGTAATCTGGAATGCAAATGGAATAATCCAACATATTCCAGAGTTAGAGATCTTTTTAAATACTGAAAAAATTGATATATGTTTAATATCAGAAAGCCATCTTACTAGAACCTCATACACCAAAATACGTGGTTACGTTTCTTATCACGCTTTACATCCAGCAGAAAGAGCAAGAGGGGGATCAACAATATTTGTGAAAGAAAATATTCAACATCATGAGGGAATAAAAATTGAAGAAGAAAGTATGCAGGTAGCTACTATCAGCATTCAACTTAACAATAAAAAATATTCAATGTCTGTTCAATTTATTGTCCTCCAAGATATAATTTAAATAAAGAGGATTATAGAAAGTTATTGAACCAGCTAGGATTTAATTTTATCATTGGAGGTGATTTCAATGCAAAAAATACTTTCTGGGGGTCAAGATTAACAACTCCAAAGGGTAGAGAACTATACGCCGCTGGTCGAGCTTACAATTGTGAATTTCATTCAGGAGGAAAACCAACGTACTGGCCTACTGACACAAGCAAAACTCCGGATCTAATTGATTTCTACATTACAAGAGGTATATCCGAAAATCACATTTTTCTAGAAAATAGTGAAAGTCTCTCATCGGACCACTCGCCCGTCATTATGACTGTTAGTTCCACGATTGTTAATAAGGAAAATCCACCTAGACTAACAAATAACAAAACCAATTGGGAATTATTTAGGAAATTGGTTGAAGATAACACCGATCTTCTTGTACCAATCAAGGATCCGGTTCAATTAGAAAATGAAGTGGAACTATTAATCAATAATATACAACAAGCAGCATGGGATAGCACCCCTGTAATCCAAAACAAGGAGCGTAATAATTTCATTTATCCAGTCGAGATCAGGGACTTGGTTAATGAAAAACGGAAAGCAAGGAAAACATGGCAGAGAAACCGAGCACCACAAAGCAAAAGAATTTTTAATTACCTCTGCAATAAGCTTAAGCAAAGAATTAGAGAACTAAAAAATGAATCGGTCACCCGTTATCTTCGTAGTCTTACAGATACTAAAGAAACAGAGTATTCTCTATGGAAAGCTACAAAAGCATTAAAAAGACCAAATTATCAAATACCGCCAATAAAAAATGATGAGGGAAATTGGGTAACAAGTGCCAAACAGAAAGCAGCACTGTTCGCATCTCATCTTGAAGAAACGTTCCAACCATATGCTAGACAATCAGCGGATGAAAATATAATACCAGTGCACAAGGAGGATTGTAGGAAAATACCACCTGTAACTCTACGAGAGTTGAAAAATGAAATTAGCCATAACATAAATACGAAAAAATCTCCTGGCTATGATTTAATTACAGGTGAAATAGTGAAGGCACTTCCTGAGAAAGGGGTGCGAAAATTTCTTCATATAATCAACGCTTCATTTCGACTGAAATATGTACCTCTGCAATGGAAAGTAGCAGAAATAATTATGATACCAAAGCCGAACAAACCATCTAATAATAAAAAGTCATATAGGCCAATTTCTCTGCTTCCAGTACTTTCGAAAATTTTTGAGAAACTGTTATACAAAAGGATGAAACCTATAATACTTGAGAGAAAGCTAATACCACCACATCAGTTCGGATTTAGAGAAAACCACTCCACCATAGAGCAAATTCACAGGATTACAAGTATTATTGAAGATGCACTTGAAAATAAGAAAATATGCTCAACAATATTTCTGGATGTAGCACAGGCCTTCGATAAAGTATGGCATCCAGGATTGGAATATAAACTGCATCGAGATTTGCCAAAAGAATACTTTCAGATATTGAAATCTTACATTGATAACAGATATTTTCGCGTTAGATGTGAAGAAAAATTTTCCGAGCTAAAGAGGGTATCTGCAGGGGTTCCCCAAGGTAGCGTGCTAGGGCCAGTGTTGTATTTACTTTACACAAGTGATTTACCAAACACAAGCGGCACAACAATAGCAACATTTGCGGACGATACAGCAATTTTAGCTACTGGTTATAAAGTAGACGAAGCAACCAGAAAACTGCAACGGGCTACGAACAAACTTAGTAACTGGACCAAAAAATGGCGCATTAAGCTAAATGAAGAAAAATCAACGCACGTTAACTTCACCAATCAAATAGTTAACTGGATACCAATAGAACTAAATTCCAAACAAGTTCCCTATGCTAACACAGCCAAGTATCTTGGCATGACTCTCGATGCTAAGTTAAAATGGAAAGAGCACATTAAAAAGAAAAAGGAGGAACTACACATTAAATATAGAAATATGTATTGGCTAATTGGAAGGTATTCAGAGCTGTCAATACCTAATAAGTTGCTACTATACCAACAAGTTTTAAAACCTATATGGACTTATGGTATTCAGCTTTGGGGCTGTACTAAGAAAACCAATATTAAAATAATACAAGCTTTTCAAAATAAAGTGTTACGTGGAATAGTGAACGCTCCTTGGTACATAAGAAACGATAACCTACATAGGGACCTCCGGATGGAAAACGTCAGCGAAGAAATAACAATTCATGCGAAGAAACACATACAACGGCTTGGTCAACATGAAAATGTTGATTTACGTGGTATGTTGAGTAATACAAATGGAGTACGAAGGCTCCAAAGAAAGAAACCACTGGAATTGGGAAGACTACAATAGGGTGGCCAAATTTTTAGAGACTAACTAATGGGTTATATCTCTGCAAATTGAACATAAGAAAGATAGAGAAATTACTAGATGATATATGTAATCAGTTGTAATATTTAAAACAATAAAAAAAAAAATTTTGATTTTCTATTTAATCTTACAAATTTGTTAAAAAGTCTCCCCGAAGGATTTCTGGTTTTATTCCGAGGGATATAATAAATGTTTAAATTTTCGTTAGGGAAAATATTTATTATACTCTCTGCTAATTGATTCATTTTTTTTGGATCTGGCACTTTATATGTTTTAAGGATAGGATCATAAAAGTGCTCAACTATACAAGAAATGATATCATCTCGTTTTTTCTCATCTAGCATTCCATGTTCAGTGTAATATTGGATAATATTACGACCCATGTCACTGGATTGAAGTATTTCACGAACGGACTAAAAAAAAAACATTATATAGTTATAATTTCCATCCAAATAGATCGATAATATACGAATATACCAAGAATTATACTTACTATTCCTAACGAACTTTTTGATGAGACCTGCATGGGTGAATTCATGCTTGTAGATTCAGGTTTAAAAATCTCACGACATTTATCAAACCACTCACATACACCACTATCGTTTACGGTGCTCCCCTGCGAAATTCCCTGGAAAATTTAGACTTAATAAATTCAGAATTCAGATAATTATAAGGGAATCATTTTTAAATTCTATAGTCCAAATGTTATCGTAACAATTCAGTTGGACAGATACCTCTCAACCCAATATTTTCACGACCAGGGAACATCTCTCCAATATCGCTTTGATTTAAATATTGGACATCGGCATATTTTACACCACATTCTATACAAATATATTAAATTTAAATTAAATAAAATAATTTTCAATTGAAACATGCTAATATTTCCATAATATGAAACTGCAAAAAACTTGGTTTGAAAATTATTTTATGATCTTAAAAAGCATTAACACAACAGATAAATCAAAAAATTATATTCACCGTGAAAGCAAACAAAATGTGTTTCCATCCCCATGATTTTAATAGATCTAGTAGGCCATCATCGTCAAAAAGGGTAATGAAAGGTGTATCGGGTGCGTCTTCCAAATTTATGTGCTGTAGCCAAATTATCATCACTAGTTATGAAATTATTATCACTATTTATGTCATTGTGGATTTCTGCTAAATCTATCGATTTAGTTAACACGTTCATTTTTATATACACTTATAGCCACAAATAATATTGCATATACGAGTATTTAATATCACAAATTAAAACTAACTATACGCTAAATTTTTTTACCTATTATACGTCTTCGCACTAAAATATTTGGATACGTTTTGAAAAAAATGTGATTCTGCATATTCTACCGTTATAGAAAAAAAATCACAAACTATCAAGAAGTGTATACAAAATGTTACGATTTGTTAATAAAATGACACAGAACTCGACAAATTATTGTCATAATAAGTATGAATTAAGAATAACTGTTGTTGCAACCAATATTATGATTTTGCACAGAAGTAACATTGTACATCAAAATTGAAATGTTACAAACTTGTCAACATTATCAAACACAAAATGAATGCAATTTGAATTTCGTAGTCAAATTGTTTGAAAACGATGCTAATTTAAATTTATACATTTTAATTACAATACAGCTTTTTTGCATATAAACTGTTTAAATAAATGTCAAATTGAAGCGACAATTTAATGATTATAATTTATATACGGATTGTTGATTTAAAGTCAACAGTGATTTCTTACGGTGTGTTTATAATGCCAAAAAAAAGAACAATGGATAACGCCAAAAAAATACCGGACCCCAAGTCAAGTATCCCGGACACGAGATTAAGGATCGGCACGGGGAACGTATAGTACACTTAAGAAACTAGAAGCGTTGGAAGGCCTAATCATGCATGAAGGAGTATCGGCTGGAACACGTTGCTCTCCAAGAAACTCGCTGGCCTAAAAGTGGAAACCATATGTCCCAGGGGTATACATTGCTCTACTACAGTAGAGATGACCTCGGAATCTTGGAGCTGGATTATTTATTAGGCCGCAGATAAAGAAGGCTGTTTTGAATTTCCAATCAGTCAATAATCGATTGTGTAAACTTTAATGTGAAAATATAGATCCGTACTTCCTGTGAGAGAATGAGGTACTTTACAATTGCTCACGATCTTAGAGTAGGAAACACGTACCTCCCTCACAAACAGATACATTTGGAAACATCGACACATCCTCACAAAATTTCGCGCAGCCAAACTGACCACGTGTTAATTACAACCGGGGACCTCGAAATATAGCCCATAGAAAATTACAACAACGTCTCACAATCGCGAGGAGAAACAAAGCCACTCTTACTACGAGGGCTAAGCGGATTTATAGACGGGAAAAGCAAGAATGGTGGAAGGTCGAGGTTTTGAAATTACAAGAACTCAGCAGTAAACATATATACAACTCTGTGCACTTGCTCTATAGTGCCATGTTAGTTTACCATCAAACCAAAATATATCTGAGAAATCTTCCACTTTTGAGGAATACAACCAGTTTGCATGATAGCATTGAAGATATATTTTATTAGTGTTATGCATTTATTTGGAAATTCTCTGATCATTTTAAAGGTGGTGCTCTGGAGCCTTTTTTGGACTTATACAGTTTTTGATTGTATTTTTAACACCCCTCCGCTTAAATTGTATAGGTTTTATGCCCGAATCATATTCTCCAATTGTAAAAAACACTTTCTTAAGGGGAATAACAAAAGCGTTGGCTTTTTCTTAATCGCTTCACGCCCAATTTCAACCTTGGGATTGAGTTTGCTGGGCTATTCAAATTTCTTGTGGCTTTCTACAGTGATTGTAAGCTGTTCTTTCTATTGCCGAGAGCTCGCTTAAATAATTGTTGACACTCGTTGCTCAGCTCGCTGTCTAAAACTGATTCTTCGCAACAGTGCTATATAGATATAGATTGGACATCCGCTATAATTTGCCATGTTATTTCAGCCATAGTCGCTACATTTTTTCATAGAATTATTGGTTTTAATTTTATTGCATTGTTTGGAGGTATGGAAGCCTTCAACAGCGAGAGCAGCATGTGTCCCCCATCGCTGTGGTTCACGAAACTCTCAATCTCTCGGACAATACCATAACCACCAAGCCTTTTTGATTTTTTAAATATCTAAATCTGTATATGATTTCTCCGTCAAGTAGATTGGTGGCGTCTTCTTCGGTTTTGGTTTATCTGAAGGCGAATCTTCAGCAAGTTCTTCGGTTTCTACCAAGTTAGAAAACCGGTTGCCAAGTGCTAATTCGGAGCTATCTAGCCTAGTGATTTTGTTTACATATGCATTTGTTGCAGATCGCGGAATATATAAGCTTTTAACGCCGAATTTGTTATGATCATTTTTTTTATTTGTTCGCCTAACAATATTTACAATGTACGAGTACCAACACTTTTAAGACTAACAAAATTATTATTTTGACTTATAATGTTACTCTTTGCTAACTAGGATTTCTCCATTGGTTTCTCCCACTTGTCTTCTCGGACGGTTACGAAACCCCTCTTCATGGTTCCGTGCAACTTTGTTTGACTCTTTGGTGACTATTTCCATTCGAAGATTCTTATGGAGGTCGCTGTGACGACGTACATAGCAAAGCGGCATTTACAATATACCTTAGAACCATTGTTTTGAAATCACTGAAATCCACGACAAAACTGA
Source organism: Tipula unca (assembly GCA_951394425.1). Classification (NCBI taxonomy): domain Eukaryota; kingdom Metazoa; phylum Arthropoda; class Insecta; order Diptera; family Tipulidae; genus Tipula; species Tipula unca. Next base: position 105,364,573 of record OX596382.1, on the reverse strand, counting down.
ATGTCATACATCCGTATCGGTTTACTTTTCTATTAGTGTAGCCAATACATACATGCTATGTTCATTTGCTAATTTCTATTCATCGTACTTTGGAGTTTATTGGTTGTTTCCTCGATGGTGCTACGTTCTGCCATGGTAGCAGTAGTAGTAGTTACACTTAGCAGCGGTTCTCCAGCCTTGCGATTACTTAGGTATCATTTAATAATCTCTGTGAACTAATCTATAATCTATCTACCGGGTTTTTATAGATCTTCAGTTTCTTCTAGTTTCCGTAATTGTTCAAACTCTTGAGCCTCATTTGGCTGGAAGAAACATTCAGCAAATGGTTTTGCTTTCTCTTCATTGCGTCTTGCCCAATGGTTGCAGATAAGAGTTGATTATATTATTTTTAATGATTATTAAGAGATTATTAAGTTTATTTTTAACCGCGGGCATTCTGGTATGCAGCCATTTATTCCATGCCCTTCTTTTATCTGCAAAAAGATCCCTGTTTCCTCTTGATCTAGCGTGTATTATTCCATCCACACTGTTGGATATTGTATTTTATGAATTCAACTTCATCATCCAGTTCTTTATTCACATAATGTAAAGCATTCCATACTTTTGAGGTTTCACACAGTCGACACTGTTTGTTGGAGTTTCTTTTAATTTGTTACATTCTTTTGGTGGGGTGTGCTTGGGTCCCTGTTGATATAGTAGTGGGGTAGATGGGTTTTATCAGTTCTCTCCAGAATTCGGGTAACTTGTTTTATTCTAAAAGCTTAGAAAGTTTTCTGCTATGGATGTAGTAAACTTACAAGTCTTATTGGTTTAGCTTGTTTATCCTCAAAAGAGTACCACACAATTCTTTTTCTGCACACTGAAGTTCATCTGAGTCATGCTGCTTGGGTTTACTTCTAATTGTTTGACGCATTCTATTAAAATGCTTCTTTCTACAAGAAAAATGCAAAAAATTCTTCTTTCTTCTTTGTACAAGATATATATTCTTTCACTGTCACCAGTTCATCCTCCTGGAATGTTTCAGATGTTGCTTTTTAAATTTTTTTTTTCTCTTCTTCAAGCTATGATTGGTTCCTACCAGAATCGATGGAGCCAGTCTTTCTCTGAGAAGGATGGAATTTCTAGGCTATAATCTAGTTTGCCACCTGGAGTAGTTATATTTATTGTATTTGCAATTGCACTATCGTTAGCGTTTGGTTCGCGCATTGTATTTTATTTCTTCCTTACCCTTCAGAATCCGTTGAGACTGACGATGTACACTCTCCTATCCGTCACCTGGGGAATTACTCTTTAACGGTTCACCGAGACATATGACAATTACAAATAAAATTAAATCATACAACGTAAGCGACATACGTCTCTCGCTGTTATAAAGGCATGCCAATTCCATTGCTAGCATCTTAAATCGGGAGGAGTCAGTAAATATAACCTAAAATATTTACTGAGTAAAATCTACGAATTGCACGGTGAGTTAAATTTGCGTTGTTTGTAGAAACAATACCATGACTCGAAAACGTATACGAATAAAAGAGGAATGAACCACCAATTGTGGCAAAAATCACACCGCAAATGACAAGAGAATATTATATGCCGATATGGACAACCATTTCAATGTAAACGAAGTAAATATCCATGCAACTGTAAACAAACTAACCGAAACGATCTATTGTTTTAAGGTTTTATAATTATGACGGTCGTTCAACTGAGCATCATGATGCAAAATGATTGGATGGAATTCGTGGTCGAGCGGGTCAAAATATAGACATCATGTAAATCACACAAAACAGAATTAATCTGAACGTGTAACTTCTTGTTGTCATGTCGAAGCGCTTATAGAAATATCTTAAAACAGATTTCTCAACACTCTTTTTGTAAGATTATTGGTAACTTAACTGCAACTGGTTCCAATTAGCTTAAGTCATCGCTAATTCCTTAAGTTAAAAAAAACTCATCTTAATTTGAATTGAGGAAGTTGCTCGCGTTTTATCGCATACAGATGTCGTCTGGTGTGGTTTTCGAACTAAATTAACGGCAGAATTCTGTTATGGTAGAAAAACGAGTTGTTTATTGTAAAACGCACAGCTCTGTATTACACCTCAAATTTATATTGTTCTTTATCATGTGGTGTGATTACAATCAATTTTTTAGAGCTTAATTTAACTGTCACTAAGGCACCGCTTAAGGTATTTGTCACGTCGAAAAAATATTTTGTTTTTTCCAATACACAAAAGTTCAATAACTGATAATAAAACAAAAGGTCTCCAAACTGTTATCAAACAAAACATTATATTTTCTGTATCGCCATTGTGTCAATAGTTTTAGTCCACTGCAGTTCCTTGACAGATAAAAACATGTTTTCCCTCGCATTGCACGTCAGCCAATTTATAATTATTACCATTCCACAAGAACAGGCATTTTTCTAAACCATAATTCGGATCACCCGGCAACCAATCCGCATATATAACCGGTTGCCCTGTCGTCTCCCAATAATAATATTTCTCGTCTGCAAATCGTACACCACTCGTCCAAACCGATTGTGCCGACATATTTGAATCATTTTGTTGCACTTGATCGATAACTTTTAGAACATTTCGGTATTCCAGTTCATCGGGAATATCGATCAAATGTTTACCATAATACGTACAAAACCGTGATGCCTCCCACCAGTTACCCTTAAAAAAATCGTACAAATATATAAACCATAATCCATATATGGAAACCAACACAACATACCGTTAACGGATAACTAACGTAATAGTCACCTATATAGTGGCCAGCGTTTAAATTCTGGGCACAACTCAAAAACACCACGAGCCAAATCAATGCGTCTTTCATATTTAACTAATTTATCTCAACAAACTATACATTTTAGTTGTTTCGCTGTCTTTATATATACAGCTGCCTGCGTATATATTTAGATGTTCTAAATAGTTGGCCCATATACAAATGTGGTTTTGTGGTCTTTGATTTGATAAACATTTTTGTTGAACACGCACTTAAAATTGCAATTTTATCAAAAATTGTTTTTCACAGCGGTATTAATCTATATAATTCGTGTAACCACATTAAATTTGTTCCACAATACACTAAAGATTGACCGCGTGACGCATTCATAAATTTAAGTTTTCAAAACAAAGGTACAAAATAATGTGGTAGTATCCCCTAATCCAGTGCTTTGAACGTCTGTCTGTGTTTCTGTTTCAACTTAAAATCTGCTAATAATAGTTCATAGCCGTCTAGATCATGATAGCATAGTCGAGGTCCCGAATGATGGGACCTCAAAGTTGTGAGACATTAAAACTACTAAGCAGTGTATGACAGACAAGTGTTTCAATTACAGAGACAAAGTCGTGAATAGCTCATCATGATTGATTGTTACAACTTCACGTAGCCTTTGCAATATAGTAATAAAATGAAACTTGACTTTGTTTTCTTGGTTCAGAACTTGTAACCAGGATTGAAAAACCTTTTAATTATAAGAAATTTCTTATACTTTCCTGAATATTGCGCGACTGCCAAATTTGCGACTGGCAATGTAGAAGAGCTTTTGGAAAATCCTGAAGTTCATGTTGTCTTGCATTTATTAATCACTGGTCCTACCGATATTATCGTATGATTCTATTGGGTGTTGGCCAGTGGTTAACTTGATGGCTTCTTTAGCCAAGCTAAGCCACCATAGACCATTACTATAAAATCTTGCTTGTAGAGCCATTACTGGGCCTATGTCTTCGATTCCACTTTTTGCTATGGAATCCATTCTTTCTTTGCCTTAGTTACACAACCTTATTTTAGGCTCAGCCTGTTCTGCAGCATTTCGTCTGACGTACATTGAGGCGTGGAATGCTCTTGGTTCTATCATGGGACATAGACTAGTTCTTAAAAATTATTTTTCATATTTACAAAAACCGATATGGTTCATGACAGATTACTGAATGAATTCCACTCGAGAGATTTTCTCAACAAGTTAGATGAGTCCATAATCTTCTTTTCAGATGGCTCTCGTTCTAATTTAAGTGCTGATTTTGGGATACACTGTCCTTCGTCTGATCTGCGAGACATTTCGGTCTTTTCGGTTAGCAATATACTATTTTTCAGGCGGAGTTATAGTGTTGACACGTAGTGTTATTGAAGCTTGAATTGCACTGTAAAACACAAAAGTATTTTTCTGTATACAAATAGTGAAACTGTATGTACTTAACTCTTTAAGAAATCGGTTGACTGAATGCAAACATTTCATGGACCTTCTTTGTTCCAATAATATAACGTTCCAGTCATTTGACATCGTATAGGCAATGATATTTCGTATTGTTTAGCCAAAGCAGTTTTCCAATTAACTTTAACTAGTGGCTTCTTTATCTTTCAACTACGGGACGAAAACTATAAGGACTTTAGACTGCTAGCTATCATACGGCGAAATACTTCATGAAAGTGCCCAATTTGGGGTCAAAGAGATTCGCTTTATCTTTGAAAAAAGACCAGTTAAGAATTTCAGTCGCGATTCTTACGAGACATGGCCATATTAAAGATCATCTACATTGTGTATGGCCTTAGCTCGTGATGTAATATATGCGAGGACTGCTTTGTGGAGGATGATTACTGCCTTTTTAATTTTGGCCATCTTCGTATGCCTTTGTGGCATTGAAAGCGGAATTCTCATGGGTTCCAACCAATTGTAATATGTACTAATAATATAGTGTTAGGTGGTCGGGTCTCCATATCACTGGGCCTGTATCAATGCCACCTGCGTTAGTTCTTAGGAACTGCACATTAAACGATTAGAAGTGACATCTATTACAAGTAATGCGTACTATTATTTTATTTGAACGAATTTTATAATGCACATGTGTACATGTCCCCTGAATGTGTGCATCATTAGTTGAATGTACACACATTCATGTGAAAACATCAACAACAAATTATTTATGTATACAGCAAATCCCTCGAAAGAGATTAGCGGCATGGCTTCCCCCGCCACCTGGTGTCCTCAATGTGATAATATTATGAATAACGCTTTGAGATTATAGTCCAACCTACGCAATTATGTAATTAGCTTAAAATTAATGCTTATATTTAACGAGTAATTGCCTACGACCAAGGGCCAATTTCGTTCTATTTTCTGGACATGCTGCGTTATAAAACGTTACCGTGTTAAAACGAATACCGATACCACTGTCAATATCTATGTTAAACATATTATTAGAAAACAATAAATTTAAATTTTCTTGTTGGCTACGTTCCAGCACAAAAATCAAATAAAAAATTGTTTGGCACTTAAACCGCACACAACATGATACCATGTAAAACTTAATCAATTTATCACAAAATTTTATTAATATTTAGCTACCGTATTGTATATACATACATAATCTAACTAATTTTGTATTGATTTCCGCAGGGCTATAACAACTGGACGAATGGGCTGTACGGATATTCGTGGGATATGATGGTGCATGCGTGGGACACAATATTGGTTTCGGTCAAGGTGGTCGATAATCATAGTGGCAAGGTACATTTTATGGAACCGTATGCGTTCACCGAAACCGATCGATGGACCAAGCACGGTGACATGGCGTATCAGTATGCCAAGTGTATCGAAAAAAATTTGCTCCGTGACATTCAGAACGCTAAAAACTCGAATAAAATGTCAATATCGACTAATTTCTCGATCTACTTCGATGTATGGTGTTCATTGAATGGCCGATTTCAACAGCGCTTCTATAATCCGAACGTGGATATGCTCAAAGTGGATTGGTCTCCGTTCGATGAGCCCACATTTGTGTTGCCCCTGCTCAAAGAATTTACACGATACCGTTCTAAATTGGAACAGTATACCGAACAAGTGCTGTCGTGGAGTAATCACACGGACGCCATGTATATTGCTGACTTTCCCAATTTTATCATGGACAATTATATTTCAAAAGACCTGGATAATATTACGCTTACGGTGCTCGAAGGCAGCATCGTTTTTATCGAGGAACATCGTAACCGATCGATCATGCTCACCAAGGGGCAAAATACTAAAGTAAAACCAAAACTATTTCATAAAGTTAAAACGGTGAGTCCGACCCCATCCAGCTATATGTATACGTATGTGAATAAAACGTTGGAGATTGCGTCGAAATTGGAACCGGCGCAAAATGACAATGATAAACCAATACTGCCACTGAAAGAAGAATTTTATGTGAAATTAATAAATTACAAAAAATTTATGATGCATATAGGAAATTCGTTTTTGTTCGAAATTTATGGGGTGCCCATGCCAATACGAAAAAAATAGAAAAGCGGTGCGGATTCGGGCCGATTTATATTTTATTATTTGTTGTTGTTGTCTACTTGTTATGAAATACATACAAACATTATATTATATATATTTAAACAAATTGTCATAATTTATTTATACTAAATAAAATATAATCCGTAATGGAAAATTTATAAAAAAAATGTATTTTTTAATGTACAAGGTAGGTAGGTCTCTTAATTCTCGGTTATCACAACTATAACAACCAAAAGTATTAAAAATGCTGTGCTTAAAATAAATTTATAATCATAACTCTTCTAAAAAATATTCTTAAGTTTTAAACAAAAATAAAAAAAATCCTATAATTACGATGATGGTAACGATGATGATGATGAATTATTGCTTGAATAAATTAACAGCCAACCTTGTAGGATTATATAGTATGTACGCGCGAGAGAAGTGATAAAACAAAACGAAAATCCTTGCTTCTAATCTCGCTTTTATATCTACAAACATACATAAGTACTTATGTACAAACATTATGTACAGACAGCCATAAGTAAGTATATTGTGTATAGCAACTCATTTATATACCATAAGCATAAACAGTTGTTGGATGTCTGTTGTTTTGTATACAAATATTTTCTAACAACTCACCATTATATTTATGTTTTACTTATTTATGTGATTAATGTTGAGTAAAGTGAACAAAACAAAACAACAGCAAAATTATAAAACTTACCTGGGCGGTGTCTTCTTCGTCGTACATATTTAAGATTTTCTCTGTTTTCTATAATTTAGTTTCCACTTGTTTGAACTAATTAGTTTTTGATGTTAGTCGGAAATCTCATGTCTACGTGAATTAAATAAACTTTTGTTTAATTTTTCATAAGACGTACATATATACATACATATATACACCTTCTAAAAGTGTTTTATGCGTTTACTTCATGTAGTTTTGGTGTACGAGTATATAGGAGAGATCCAAACGTTAATGATGATCGACTAAATTATTTTAATAATTCACTCGGCTTACTTGAAATTGGAAATTTATCTGTTGTTGCAAGTAATTTCGAATCATAGTTGGTCCAGTCGGTCCACCACGATTCTATAATAAATAAAAAACAGTTTCTAAAGACCATTACTAGCCGTACAGTGTCAACCATTTGGCTCCAACGGTTTCGATCGTGATCATGGTCTTCATGCTGTCCCGGTCATTTCATTTCATATAGTTGGTCGCTTTGATCGAGGAAGCTGTTCCCAGGAGGTCGTGCCTTTAACAACTCCAACGCGGACTTACAATTTTTGAAGAATTTACTATTATATCGGTATGCTTAGCCAGGTTGCCCTGTTACCGTCGCTGCCATCGAGGAGGCGCATACTCGTCTACTTTTAACTAGCTTTTAAGAATATATAATTTGCTTAAGGTGAAAATCTTGTGTACTAATCTTTTGCCTATCTACCGCTCATTACGGTATCGCAAAACTTCTTAAAAGAGTTGAGGTTGATTGGCAGCATGATAGTTAGTTTACTAGCTGGCCACTCAACTCTTGAGTCATGTTTTAGTTGCTCTCTAGTTTCTTGAGCTAGATCACAGTCATAGAGGATGTATTCTATTGTATCCTCGCCCTGTCCACATTCACAGGTGCTTGAGTCCGCTAGACTCAGTCGGGGCATATAGGAGGCCATTCTACGATGTCCCGTTAACATTTGGGTGAACCATACGCTTAGAGGAATCTTTGTCTCTAATCTCGCAACAATGTTTGGCAGATAACTATATGTTATTCTGCCATCCACTGAGTGCGACCATCTATCTTGCCATATTGCTAATGAGTAATGACGCTTTTCTCGTTTTCCTCTTGAGCAAGCCCATGAGGTTTGGCCGAATTTGATCGGCTTCAAATACCACGTTTCTGTAGCTCACATTTTGTCTTTTCCTAATCTTGTAGTTGGCAATTTTTTCATTTAATAGTATATCAATAGGTATCTTGCCGGCCAAAACAGGGACGGCGTCAGTTGACACCGTTCTGTAAGCCTTGGTTATTCCGAGCAAGATACTTCTTTGGGCACTAACTAATGTACGCCGGTGGTGGCAGTTCATTCGGTCTGCCCATGCCGCGCACGCGTATGTTAATAAAGATACCACTAGGCCTTTATATATTATTGAGAGTGTTCGTTGCTTGAGGCCCTAGTTCTCTTTAGCAACTCGTTTTAGCACAGCGAAAACCTTTTTGCTATTTTCCGCGACTCTTTTGACATGTGAAGTGACTCCAAGTCTTTCATCGAAGTCAACTCCCAGCCATTTAACAGTTTTCACTATCTTAATTCTATGGCCATTTACGGAAACCAATGGTGGTCTCCTGATGTCGAGGAGGCGCTACTCGTCTGTGAACCTTTAAGTTGGATCATGACTGTTTTTTCTGAGGATAGCTCCATTTTGTAGCTTTTGCACCAGTCCACCATCCTGTCTATGTCAAGCTGCGCTTTTTCTTGAATTCTATGTCTTGAATTCCCAGCAAAAAGCATAACCTTATCATCCGCGAATGCTACTTCTTGGACTTCCTGGTTCATGCTTCCGTTGAAGACAATATTCCAAAGATGTGAACCAAGGATGGAACCTTGTGGACATCCTTTGTTGACCATTTTTTCAAGCGTGCCATGACTTGAAATAACAGTGGCTTTCCTTTCAGAGAAATAGTTGTTTAGGATGTAATAGAGATTGCGTGGGCAATTGAATCTCTTTAGCTCCAACATGATGCTGGGCCACCACAGGTTGTCGAACGCGCCAGATACATCTGTGGATCTATTTTCTCTGAAGCTTAACTGTTTGTCACTGTAGCTACCACTTCTTTGAAATATGTCCATTAACCTGCCGGCAATTAACTTTTCGAGTTGTTTACCAAGGACAGGCAACAGCATAATTGGCCGATAAGATTTGGGATCGGTCTGACACCTATATCTCCAGTTTCCCTAATGATAACTAATTTACCATTTTTCCATGCTTTGGGGAATATTCCTTTACTAAGACAAGCATTTATAAAGTTCGTGATACAGGGCCCTACAATAGGCCAAGCACGTTGTATCACTTCGACTTCGATGTTGTCTAGGCCTGGCGCCTTACCAGCTTTCATAGACATGATGGCCATAGTGGCCTCTTCATCACTGAAGTGGCTGACGTCTGGCGTGGTTGCTGCAGAGCTACGATCGGTGCAGTTTTCTCTTTGCCTCTCAGAGTCATTTTCCTCATAGTCGTCGGGTAGTAAGGTGTTGAGTAAGCATTTTGTAGTGTCCTCCCAACAAATTGTTGTTAGTCCACTACCGCTCACCAGGGTACTTAGTACCTCATTTGTTTTCAATTTGCCTGTGCTAAATTTATAGACAAAGCCCCTCGGTTCTGCATTTCCATGCTCCGTTATGAACTTTTTTAGGTTCATTTATGAACTTTTTTAGGTTCATTTGCCGGCAGACGTCCCTCCCAGGGAAGCTGTCACGATCCTGCCTCTAAGCATTTGATCTATCCAACCTCTGAGTGATCCGTCTACCCCCAGACACGCAAGGGGCCGAGTGATTGCCCCCGGTCTGACGTTGCTAAAGGCCCCCTCTATATCCAAGAAGGTAACAATTGAATATTCCTTATATTCAAGTAATTTCTCAATCGGGCCTATAATAGGGAGTGGAGAGCTGTTTCCACCGATCGTCCCTTACAGTATGCGTGTTGAGATCCCGACAGCTCGCCCGGCTTGATTGAGCCTCTAATGTAAGCCCCTATTTGTTTTTCCAGTGCTTTCAACAGAAAAGAAGATAAGCTTATAGTCTTTGGGATAGCAGTGAGAGCTTTTTCCCGCCTTAAGTCTTTGGGATAGCAGTGAGAGCTTTTTCCCGCCTTAGGTATAAATATTACTTTTACTTCAGTCCACTTTCTAGGAACGTGACAGAGTTCTAGGCTGCCTTTGAACAGAACTTCCAGCCAAGGTAGGGTTAAGTTCGCTGGATATCCGCAGGGATAATGCCATCAGGTCCTGCCGACTTGTATGGCTTAAAGCGGTTTATTGCCAATAGGATATTTCGCATTTTTCGCCACCACCAGGGTGGCCGTGATTTACCCAAGGTCCTACTGATAGGACATGCACCTTACAAGGCCTTGTTGAAAGCATCAGAAAGCTTGCTTACTTGAGCATCAAACTCCTGTGGAGATGCAGGAGGGTTTGGAACCGATACCGGTAATGAGTTACCCAGAATGGTTCTGAAACAATCCCAATCAGTTTTCCTCCTATTCCTGAAGGGTGGTCTGCTAGTGGGTTTAGTATCCACTTCGTACTGGAGACAATGGTCAGAAAAGGAATGGTCTTCGGACACTTTCCAGTTTAATACCCTCTCCTTCATAAAATCCGAGACAAGTGTGATGCCCAGCACGTCTTGTCTATTTTTAGTAATAAACGTTGGCTTACACCCGATATTACATATATTTAGGTTAGTACTTAAAATAAAATCAAGGAGTAACTCACCTCGCCTGTTGGTAATTGTACTTCCCCAGATTGAGTGATCACTGCCCATGATGACTCCTACCTTTCGTTTTTGAGCCTCCATCATTGCACTGCCCAACCTACCTGATGGTATATTTACCTCCTCATACGGTAGGTAGGCCGATAACAGCCAGAGATTTTGCCCTTCCATCTCGATGCTAGCCACCACTACATCAGCGTTGCTGTAATTAAGTAGCATAATCCATTTTTAGCAGAAGGGCCGCCGAAGCGGCTTGACACTGATGGAGGTTGATCTGAAGGATCTTTAGCATTAGATATTGCTTACCTCCACCACTGTTGAGTAAGATTCCTCTTAAGTTGATTCGTCCGTTAGAAGCGCGCAGCGTAGTCCCAATGATCTCGATATCACTGAGTCCAGGGATAGTGTCCCATGTGCGTCTTCCGGGATGCTTTGGACATCTGGGTCACCAACAACAGGCGGGACACCACTAGTGGCTTCCCCACTGCAGATGCCTCAGATCGGTCGGCCTCATCGCGCTTATAGATTTTGAGCCTAATCGCTCCAAATCCATAGCTGACCAGGCCTCCAGATTTTGCCAAAGCACCCACGGATGCTCTGTCGATGATAATGACGGCCGATCTGTGATCTGCTTCCGCCTTTATCTCTTCTAACCTGGCAATCTTCCAGGTGGCCGTTGGCAGATCCGGATTGCTGATTTTCAACATTTCCAGGATCTCCCTTGGATCACTTGGCTCCAGGGATCCAGGCTCGCGCCCTTGGCCTGCAGGGAATTTCTTCCCTCGTCACCACTTCTAGTTTGGCCCCCGAGCAGACTTCACCCAGGCTGCCGATCGCCTTTTTGTAGAGGGTCACAGACCTCTCATCGTCACAGGCAGTCAGTTTAACATGACCTCGGTGCCACACTCCGTCTCGGCAGGACGGGGCAGGTCCTGGGTTCGCCCTCATGATTTTTAGGAAGATGGCGGCTAAGGCCTTCTCTACCTTCCTCCAGTTAAGGGCCGTAATGCTCACATCTTCTTGAGCCCTGTCAAAGACTGCCATGATCAGGTGATCCTTTAGCACCTCGTTGAAGGGCCTGGTAACATTGTCTCGAACCCGCTTCTTTTTAGCTTCCGTAGGCGGATCATCATCAGATCTCTGCCTTTTCGGCTGTGAGATCACAACGGAACCCTCCTGCTTTGGCTCAGTGATACGTCTTGCCCACGCAAGCGTATCCTTGTCTCTATCTGTTCTCTGCTCCAACGGAATGTTGCAGATCTTAGGGTCATGCGCCACGCTTTCTTCCTGGTCTGATAGTTTGACACTGATGGAGGGCCAGCATTCGTGCCTTTGCCCTTTGGTTTCGAGCGGCCAGCCTCATTTGGTCTGGCAAGTATGAAACGGGTCCATTAGATGTGAACCGAGGCTCACACCCAACGCTCTCGTTTAAAGAAATTGTTCTACCATTACCCTGTCCTGTGCGGCTTATTCCATAGCCGGACATGGCTATGATACTTTCACAAAAATTAGAATGCCCAAAAATTTACTACAACGTACTCTTAAATAAATTTTACAATCCCATGTACATTCAATTTGTCAAGTTTCATGATAATCGGTCAAGGAGCCTAGTTCCGTTCCAAATGGCTGTATTCCAGAACTTTATCCAAAAATCTTTTTCCAATCCCAGTTCCATCAAATAATTGGAATTCATTATAATCGGTATTGTAGATCCCATGTATTTTCTTTTTCGGTGAATTGTCGTTCTCGGTGCATTATCGTTTTCGGTGAATTGACGTTTTCAGCGAATTGTTGTTTTCGGTGAAATATCGTTTTCGGTGAACTGTCGATTTTGGTAAATTGATTTTCTGGGAATTGTCGTGGAACCCAGGGTTTGGGTTTTCCCCACGCTTGTAACGATCGCTTTTCATACACGAGATAAGCAAGGTCTCATCGTGGATAAGATGTGTGGAGCGTTGCGTTACGTGGCGGACGACCCACAAAAAAGAACCTGAGATAATTACGTTAGGATGAGCTGGCCAGGTATAAAAACATATCTAATTGGGTATCAGAAGCTAGAAACGGGAAGTGAGTGTTTAGTTAGACAGTGTTGAGCGATTCCTGGTGTTTTCCTTTACTGTAATTCTTTTCCTTCTTTGCCTTTAATACTAAACCAAATGATATTCGTGTAGTTGGAGATTTTTTGTTTTGTTTCATCCTATATCTGCTTGGCTACTATTTTCATAGGATTTTTTATCGTTTGACTGATGAAGCAATGGTTGATTTTAATAGTGGTTGTTGTAGTATTGGGGTTTTGGCTTCACATATCTCTATTTTGATTACTGTGCTTGTCTACAATTTTTATAAATAAAAAATCAACTGCCTGTTTGCCTTGATGTCTTTTCAACATCATTATTGGATACATTTATATTTTTTCATTCTCCTCATTATCACTTTCATCGTTGGATTCATTTTGAAGATGATCTTTATCTTCGATCAGTTCAATTCCTTCATCATTTTGATTATATTGTTGTAACCGTCATATTTTATTTTATTTTTAGCAACACTACCGAAGCTAATGCATCCGACTATTGGAGTCGCAAATCCTTTGCTATTGTTGAAATAGTTTTATCTCCGATTCCGTAAGTGCGTTTTCTTAGTTAACAATTTATACTGCTCCCACTGACACGATCTCACAATCAGCATTCATAACTTACGAATAGTAGGTGAGCCTCACTGCAACTATGTCAATCCCATTTATGTCTCCAATGTTGGTAGACAAGACTCCCGCACCTGTTTTCCACAGCTCCGGATTCAAATTCCCTCCGGGAAGACACGGGTCGTGCAAGAGACAGGTCGTATACATCATCTATGAGGACAACTATTTATTTATCATGTACTCTTGACATAATAAATGTTGTCCATTTCACCATTAGAACCATAGCACGCCGGTTATAACACGCCAAGCAGAACGAACGCTTCCTCATTAGTTACTTCTTGCATCCTGGATGTTCACTAAAATTATTTGTGGACAGGCAAGCCCATCACTTAGGATGAACATTTAAAGACAAAATAATACTGAGGTGAAAAATCGCAAACTTAATTATAAACTTTAAAGAAATTCAAAAAAAAAGATTTGGTTGACCACGTGGCACTAATTTGTGTCAGCCAAAGTCGACAGATATCAAAGGAAATATAAGAACGGTTTCCCATTTCGATCCAGGATACGAAATGATGTTCCGATTGCCTGAGAGTGTGCAGTCCTTTTTAAAAAGAGAAAACATTGCATGTTTCAGAAGGATTTCAACAACTTCAGTAAAGCATTTGACTCTGTTTGTCATCGTAATTCACTTGACAGTCTTCATGCATTTGGATTTTCCTTCAAATTTGCAAGAAGCTCACATTGGACCGTGGATATTTCTTGTTTTCATCGATTGAGTTACACAGAGGTCATAAAAAATTCATCTCATTCTCTCATTTTTTCCCAAGTTCTATTCGCTCTGTATGCGCCGAATTCGCCATCAGTGAATGGGAGATTAATGCAATAAATACTCGAAGTGATAACCATCAACTTCAATACATTTTCTTCAATGCAGAAGAAGTTCGGGATATATGACTGATCGAGACCGCACAAACGGAATTAAATTTAAAGTTTAATGTTCGATTTATTTATTCAAGACAATTAGGTGTCATAGTAAACTAAAAAGCTAAATAAATTTTTATAATAAAAATCTGACATCGGGTCGATGCCATAAGCTAAATTATGGCAAAGGAGTAGTCGTAGATCCATTTGTAGTCTTGGCATAGTAGCATTCGTAGAGCTTTAAGGCAGTCTCGCCGACAGTTTCTCCTCTAAGATTTTTGCACTCATCGATAGTTCTTTCTACTTTATCCTTATCATCGCTCTGAGTCAATATATCTTTGGCAACTGTTTCATTAACATTTCCTTCACTGTCTAGGATGCCAGCCTCTTCAAAGATACATTTCACAAAACATTGGGTCTTCTCGTCGTTTGTTAAGAAAGCCCCACTTTTTAAATCGGTGACAACTTTTGGATCAGCACCACTCTTATGTAGGCATTGAATAGCGATTGTATCTTGCGTTTGTTTCTGCTCATCAGTGAGAGACTACGAGGGGGATAGAAAAAATTTAATTAAATTTTAAAAACTGTCATTGACTGCCGTCAATCAAGTATTTTAACTTACTAATGCTCCGGTGGCCAAAGCCGAAATAATTAATGCAACTAAATATTTCATATTTTTTGCAGATTAGCTTCTCGTGTGGTAGTACGACTTAATTGTTTTTATTATACTGATGGTGATGTGGAAAATCGCTTCAGTATTTATACACATAAATCGTTAAGTGGGGCACTGTATTATATAACTCGCAGCGGTAACATAATGGTGACGCACTTGTATTGCAAATGGAGTGAGTGTGGTTCAACTTATGTAACATATGTTTAGAATTTAATCGACTGTCTCAAAATGTTTACGAAGAATATGATATGCTAACAGATTTGTTTCTGAAAAAACAGTCTGCTATAATTTAATTCTTGCTATATGTATGTAAAAAATAAGTTGGCACAGGTTTGTAGCAATATGTGCCACGTAGAGTAAACAATAATATTTCGTCTCTGATTTAACACGGTATGTTGGTAATTTAATTCCATAAACTGGATTATTATTGTTGTGACAGACACATATGTAGCGTTGAACCAAATCACAATATACATTTCTAATGTGTATCGCATAGAAATGAGTTAGTTTGGCAATCGGCCAGAAAATATGTCACACTTCCATTGTTACAGTTCGTCACAATCTGTATATTTCCACATTTATCCTTATGCCCATGCCGTCTTGCTACCCGTGTGGTATAGGTTGTTAGCACAGTTGCAACTCTGTCAGAGAAATTAGGCCGGCAATCAATTTTCTTTAACGTTATCATAATGATGGGCCACGACAAATTCCATTTCATTCCTTTATAGACCTGTTTACTCTAACTATTGCTGACCGAGGTAAATAAATCACTCCACTAAGTTAAAAACAGTTTACTCAAAGATTCAAGATCATGTTCTGCGATTTTGAAACAAATGGTTTTGTTTCGTTTGTCTATAGTTGTCGTATAGGGATAATATTTTGCCTGGTTGTGCGAAGTCAGTTCACAACTGTGAAGATTGGTATGGGTGATGGAGGATTTTTAACGAAGGACTCATCGAATAGCATGATGGTTTGACCGTAAGCTACGGGCCAACAAGTGAAATGATCGACACAGCTAATTTAATACGTTCCGCAGGAAGTGAGGCTACTATGTCCAAGTGAATGTATGTTCGAATCTAGGCGTTTTCATATTCGTTGACCTGTTGATTCGTTCGACGAAGTGGTTCTACGGTGTATGGTCGATTGATCCCAGTTGATGTTTCGCAGACGATTTCAAGATCAGGTGTAGGCTAAAAAGCTCTAGTTTCACAGATAAACTAGTTCTAGAATAAGACCAGTGGGTAGCCATTTCATTATCAGTGGTGCCTAGTGTATCAGCAACCACGATGTGTGTGGCTGGTTTAAACTATGAATTAAGGACCCTCAATAAAGTATCTGAAATGTTTGATTGCCAGATAAATTGCGAGCAATCCCGATCGAACGAAGAGTATTTTCTTTCGCAATCCGATAGTTTCCTTGAGAAGAATCCCAAGGGTTAGCAACTATTATTATTTTAATATTGCAGAACGTTCAATGAATCAGTTGTCACGCTGAAATTTGCGAAATTTTGAAATTTGTGAAATTTTTTGTTAGTCAATTCACTCGTATGTAAGTGTCAGCCAAGAAAAGTCCTTTGGCGTCTTGGGCTTTTTGAGAAGGACGGCCAAGTGAGAATGAATGGGTGTGAGTATTTCAACGAGCTTCGGAATAAATCGGTGGTGTAATTTACCATTGAATCCTCTTGATTGTTGTGGGAAGTGGGAATTCCCTAAAGGCATTAATTTGTTCTTGGGAGAGCAGAATACCATTAGTAGTGGTTTTGTGCCTTATTGGAAATCAAGAGTAGATGCGCTGAATATGCATAGCTCTTGTTGAAAACAAAATCGAACGACTTCGTTCATAAAATATTCGGATGTATTCAAAGAAGTCAAATGGTGTTATGATTGCCGTTTTGTATCTGTCTTCAGGTGCAACGGGAATGTGGTGATATCCTCTGGTAAGATCGAGTTTGGAGAATATTTTGCAACCATATGCAAGTGCATGGAAAAATGTTGTATTTGAGGTATGGGGCTGAAAACTCTGGGTGCGGTAAAAAACTCAACCATTACTCTAAATGAGGCGAATTTGCAACAATTCCGAAAAGAGCTTAGTCGTCGGATTGTCGAGATGGCTAAACCTTCCGGATTACTACCGCAATTGCTAGATTAATACCTAGCTAATGGCGTCATCATATGCAAAGCAAGCAATGATGAGACGTACGTTTGGTTCTGTTGAGAAATCGATAGAATCAAGTACGTCTGGGAGGGTTGTCAACTTTCGTCGAAACCTCCAATATTGCACTCATGGATTCCTGCGCCATCTGAAAATCTGAGTGTAGTTATTACTAACATCAGCATCAAGAATCCAAATGTCTCGACCACTGGATGGAAGGCTATCCGTTGCATGCGAGATGCTAATTACCAATCAATTGTGTTTATAGGGTTGACTATAGAAGTTCACATTACTGGGTCCGGGACGTCGGTGCAATACGTCCTTTAGAGGACCCGTTTTCAGATGGTGCTCATGGTGACGTTCATCTTTGAATCTAAACAGATCAACCTGCAACATAGCAAGTCAGCTTCTTATGAGTTGAAGAGGGTACTTGCTATATGGCATACAAATGTTTGTGCGGCTCTTATTAATGAATGGAGCACTGCTGATGCACCGCTTGCGGCACTTTCGAGTATACTGATTCATGTTTAAAATTTGGCTGATGCAATAACCTATTTACCCCAGGATTCCACCTCGTTCCCTCCTTCAAAGGAACTGGTGAATCTTGTAATGTGATATAGGGTTAACAAACTGCGTATTGTAATCGGTTATGATGCCAATACTGATCATACTATTTTGTATAAATACTAATGATAGAGGATCCTCGCTGCTCAAATATATTTACTCTTCTCAGTTAGAGATTCTCGATGCTGATTGTAAGCCAACGTTGCTCAACTCAAATATCGCAATAGCAAACTTACGAATTGGGATACATTCTTTTCTGAGCTTGTTTCAATATTTGCCGAAGCTGATTAGGTCTATCACAGATCTTGATTTGCAGGCAACTGTACTAACGAAAGCGATCTCAACTGCTTTTAAATATGCCGTCTTATTAAATACCAGAAGCGTAACAAACCCTTCTGATGTTCTGAACTTAAAAAGTTAAGGAAGAGTGTGCGTAAAATTAAAAATAAAGCCAAAAATACGAATCTCATTTCGGATTAAACTGCGTGGAAAATCTTCTGTGAGGAAATTGATAGCTTATCTGTTCTCGCCAGACTTAACAAACTGTGGCTAAAAATGATACTTATAGACTCGACAATCTTCGTCTATACCTTTCGCCAGACTCGAATTCGATATGCTACTTTAGGCGGTGGAAACGTCAAAAGGAAAATTAAAACGTGTTGGTATAATTTAAAAATTTTTGACTGTGATTTTATAATTTGTGATTAAATTGTTTTAAAGATAATAAAATACAAAATGCAAGAAGAAAATAATAATACTTTAGTGCTTGCTTCAATAGTAAATTACAAAAAGACATTGCTGAATTTAGTGATTTCAATAAACGAGGATGAATTGGATGATGAAGAGATAGATATGGCAATTACTGCAAGATTGTTGTACGAGTCGAAAAAACCACCCCGAATTACAGGATATATAGTGGACGTAGTAAAACACTACGATGACCTACAGTTTCAACAAAAATTTCGGTTGAAACGGGCTACATTTGAAAAATTATTAAATATAATTTCAATAAACACCACTATACATGAGGGAGGAGGTAGGCCACCAGTCGAATTGAAGCATCAGCTTCTGGCTGTAATTTGGCTCTTAGCTACACCAGATTCGTACAGGTATTTGGGTGTCCGCCGGGAAGTATACTACTTTATTTTGCCGCCATTTTGGTAAACGTTAGTCTTGACAGTTCATATTTGGCAGTCGTGAAGTAGACACGTGGCAAATTTATTATGGAAAAATATTCGATAAACCAACGCGTTTTAATGGTTAAAACAGTTTATCAAAATCAATCATCGATTACTGTGACGATTAGAAAGTTACGTGAAATTTTTGGTAGAAACAACGTGCCAACAAAACGCACTATTTATCGTGTAGTGAATGATTTCGAAAAAAGAGGGTCTGTAGGTGATAGGCCCAAGCATGGGCCACAACGTACTGCAAGATCGGCTGAAAACATTACTCCTGCTTACAAGAAAGTGTTCAAAACAATCCATCAACCTCAATTCGACGCCGTGCTCAGGAGCTTGGTCTTCAAAGAACAAGTTTGGCCACAATTTTGCACAAGAATTTGCATTTGTTTCCATTTAAGATTCAGTTGACACAAAAGCTTCTTCCACAAGACCATTTACGCCGCCGTACAGAATAGTCGGTTCTGGGCAATGGAAAACCCTCAAATTATTCATCAGTTACCTTTACATCCATTAAAAGTGACAGTCTGGTGTGCAATTTGGTCAGGAAGAATCATTGGACCTTACTTCTTTCAAAATGAAAACGGCGTAACGCTAACTGTGAATGGTCAATGGGGAGCGATATCGTGATATGATTGAAAACTTTTTAACGCCACAACTGCATGCTTTGGGCTTGATTAACATGTGGTATCAACAAGACGGCGCCACATCGCATACACCCAGGATTACAATGGAATTACTTAAAGTAGTATACCTTCCCGGCGGACACCCTATATATATAATTGCCAATTATTGTTTGAATTAAAGATCCGTGAGTGAACGCTTCAATATGGCAAAGAGCGTTTTATCTAAATGCTTTGTGCAAATAATAAACCAGTTGAACGCATTAATGGGCCACCGGTATTCAATTGGAAAGTACGAAAAGAAAATTTGCTGCAAATAGTATTTTTAATGGCTTGATTGGGGTAGTAGATGGAACATACGTCCCTCTTTCTGTACCGAAAAAATATATTACCGCCTACACCAATCAAAAATGTTACACATCAATGACATTACAAGCCATATGTGATTCTGAGATGAGATACATTGATGTTTATTGCGGGTGGCCAAGTTCAGTGCCAGATATTAGAATTTACAAAAATCTCCACATCTATACCTCAAATCACAAGAAAATATGAACAGTTATTTTCCAAACGGTGAATACATCCTAGGTGATAAGGCGTATCCCTTGTTGAACTGGTACATCACTCCATTCATGGATAGAGGTCGTTTATTGCAGCAAGAGGTTGAATTCAACCAAAAACATTCATCATGCCGGCAAGTAATAGAGCGCAGCTTTGCTTTACTGTTCGGGAGGTTTCGGAGACTGAAGCAGTTAAACATGAAGGCGACGGATTGGGCTCCAGCAACAATCACTGCCTGCTGCGTATTGCACAACATATGTCTTGACTTCGATCAAGACATGCTAAATGTTTATATCACGGAGGGTTTAACAGCGCAAACCCGTAATACTATTGCAGAAGAAACCCATAATACTATTGTAGAATTACCTAGACGAGGTCAACATCAGGACATAAACAATGGCGTCACAAAACGTTCATTAATATCTCTGCAAATAAGAAACTAAATAAATTTTTTCGTTTAATCAAAATTTATTGTTTTTTTTCATTATTTCTAAAAGCTGACTAATTTGGTTGTCAGCCGATTCACATAATTGGAGCACCTTGTCCTGAAATATTTTGGTTGGCTTGCCTTTCCTCCCGACTCTTTTTTAATTCTGCCAACTCGTCCAGAATCATTTGTTCTTTAATTATTTTCTTCCGTTTTGGCGGAGGAAATCCAACATCAGAATCTATAATTTTAAGGAAAAGAATATGTTCTATAATATATTATTGTTAGTGCTTCGTTTGGTATTTTTTTTTATTTTTTTTTTTGGTATTTAGTTTATAATTAAAACAAATATTCATTGACGCATAACATAGTGATATGCGACTGAGGACATATACCATTAGATGAAAGTTCAAATCTGATTTCTGAACTATTTTGTTCGTTTTTCTTTGTAGACAATACAGTTGAATTCAGCTCAATGCTGGAAGAAATATTTATTGGATTGCTAGAGTGGTCTCTTCCAAAAATTTCATTAAACACATCAAAATAGTCGAAATCACAAGGTGGTGCTCCAGTACGACGATCATTACCTGATTTTTTATGGTATACACTTTTCAGATTGTTAAATTTGTCTTTACATTGAGTTTTAGACATTTTATAACCATAACTCTTCATTAACGAGTGTATTTTATCTCATATTTCTTCGCTTTTTAGCAAGCCAAATAAATATTTTTTTTCTTTAAAAGCCCTTATGAGAGCAAGAATTGTGGGTCGATTCCACACTATTCTTGAAGAATCGTGCAGTTGTGTTGAAGTACCAACTTGATTGGAAATAAAAGGCAAGGAATTTACCATATTTGCGAATTCACCTAAAACCACAATAGAATATAATGTAAGGTAATTGATTATAAAATGATAACACACAAGCAACATTAAATCACATATCACTAATATATCCATAATCCATATAATATGTATGTCAGTCGTCGATCAAAAGTAGTACCTCTTTCTTATTTAATATAACAAAAACAAAAATAGGAGTCCAGCCTTTCCAACAAACCCCATTTTGGTAATATGCAAAAATGCACATACCTGTATCACTATCCAAAAAAATATATCCATTACTATTATTTCCGAGATTACTAGGCGTGTTTTGGCCTGAATTAGGGTTTATGAACAACAAAAAGCACATGGCTGTTGTTACAATCGCAGTTTATGAACACTTTAGAACTGTCATTGTTAACAATATTGTTACAAATTACAATGTAGAGTTTATGAACACACTCCAGCTGCGTTTCGACTGAAACATGACACAAGTTTTGTTTCTGTATTTTATCATAGATTCATAGCGCTACGACTACTATGTTAAAATAGCAAAATAAATAATTTTTGTTTCTGTATTAGTTTTCATTTTATGGCCTACTTAGAATATATGTTGTTTTTGAAATTTGCCAAAATTCATTCTAAGGTGGGTATTCGGTATAGTCACAAAATATAAATGGCATAGCGCCCCAATTCAACATAACGCCTATTTGGATACTGCACCCATAAATAATATTGTTAACAGTATTTGGTGTTAAATAGTGGTAGCGATTCGTAGAATTTCGTGAACATTATTGATGTCAGACACTTAGTTTATGAAACCCGTTTGACTCGGCCCATTCAAACTCCGATACACATACATATTTTAAGGTACAACAAATTCAGTAAAAATATTAACTAAAATCCGTATTTAAAAGTCGTAATTATTTAGTTAAATCAAAACAAAACATTTACACATATAATTATAATAAAACTAAATAGATGATATAAACTGATAAAAAAGCAAATATATAGTTTAACAGAAGTGTTTCTCCTGGTGTCGCGATAATCGTCGAGTTTGAGGTCGGATCGGTTGGTGTATCCTCGTTCCGATTTTCCTCATCATCGTTTTCGACAGGCCTTTCAACTTCCACCATAACATTCCGATTCTTCATTATTTTTTTATTGACCGCATCTTTAAAATTTCCTGCACTGTCGAAGATGCCAGATGCTGTGAACATACATTTAACAAAGCATTGCTGATTCTCGTCTTTTGTTGTGAAATCATCTAATTTCAAACCGGTGATAAAATGTGGATCAGCACAAGTATTCTTGATGCATCCAACCGTGAACTCATCCACCATTTCTATTTGGCCATCTGCGAGAGCCTAAGGTATGCATATAGGTAAAATGAAATTTTATAATTAAATCTAGATACTGTTTTAACTTACAAATAGCCCAGTGGCCAGAACAAAACTACTTAAAGCAACTAAGAATTTCATTTGTGTTTTTTTTTTAAGTTTAGATTCCCGTGTGGTATAATTTAATTATTTTTGCTTTACTAATGGTGATGTATGAAATGGCAACTATATTTATACTGAAAAATCAATAAAAATTATAATTCAATTGATTATAGTTAAATTGGTGACGCGCTATATTAGAAGCGCATATGGGGTGCGGTTCAACATGTGTAACATATGTTTAGAAATTATCAAAATGATTCTGCAAAATTACCAGAAAAATTGTTTCGACAATTATTTTGTAATTTATGTTTCTGCATATATACAATCTGCTCTTTCTTCTTATAATCCGCGCATTTTACATCAGTCAGCATGATGAGGTCAGTAGAGAGCATGATGAGTTCAATAGAAAGAAACAATCATTGAAATCATCCTGCTTACCGGTTTTCGTGTTAATGATCAAACAATGATGGTAGATAAAATTACAGTATGACCACAATAATTTGGCGAAGCATTGCTATATTACTTAGGCAAATAATTTAATAAGCTTTCGGGAAGCATTTTCCGTTTTGCAATGTAGTTTCAAATCAAATAAATATATTGCACGATTGAGTCACAGAAATTTTCACGCTGTTTTTGGACACTAAATTTCTGATCACACCGATGTTACTTAATTTAAAGCTCAACTGTCAAATTCGTATCGCGCATTGGGATACTATATAGGCCGAAACTAGAAACGAATCATTCTTGCACTCAATACACAGCCAACCATCACCAATGCTTCGTTCGATTTTTCCTTCTTCATCAGTTTTATCGCCATCTCTAAGACCGATAAAGTTATTTGTCATACTCACTTTTGAAATTTGATGGTGATGATGAGTTATGACAAAAGCTTTCACACGCTCTAAATCCCTCAGAAGATCTACAGTTAAATGCTGCAAAATATAAAATTAGATTGAAGCGGTTTCAGTTTCCATAACGAAGAAGTAGAATCTGGAATGAGGGGTAATGAGAATATAACTCGTAAGTCGCGGCCAACTGGAGTTTTTTAATGCTCATTATTTGGGGTGAAATGCCTTTCTAGATTTTAAGTATCGTCTTCGATAGTTAGATATTTAACAGACAAAAATAAGGTTATTTTACGATAATTTGTGCCTTGGTGTTACACCATTTAATTTCTAAAAAATAGTTTATGAGCTCTTTGAGCCTTTCAACGGATTTTTAAACCAAAATAGAAGAGTTGCGGAGCACAGCATACAGACATTCGTACATACATAAAAGACACCAGGTAGATCTTAAATCGAAGAGCTGTATATGTCTGTTGAAGACTGTGACAAATCGAAATATTCGAATAACATACTTGTAAGTCGTGATGTTATTTTTCTAAGTCGGCAGCGCGAGCAGCATATTATTCTATTCCCATAATACATATCGATGAGTTTACAGCCATCGATAAACCAAATAATTATGAAAACAGAACCGAGATGATCGTTGCATTGCGATAGCTTAAACTAAAACATTTGGAAAGACTCTAGATTAAGAGGCAAACAAAATTCACGGAATTTCTTAACAAACTACATAAATAAAAAGCAAGAGGAGGCCAAAAGGTTCTTTAGATTTTCCACCGTGGCAATCAACAAAGAACCCCTAGATCTTCTTGCTAAATCAAAGGGAGGAATCGATTTCAAATTGGGGTCGATTACTGTCGAAAAATATTTAAAAAAACGGGATTGAAACGTTCACAAGTGAACCTGTGAGTGACGGTAGCCTGTTCATATAAGGTAAAGTCGTGTAAAGAGAGGAGGGGAGATGGATAGTCCTTTTCCTTGAGTCTGACGAGAATAACCTGTCGGACTCATGCGAAGGGGAGGGGGAGCTATCAGCATTTCAGGAATTTTACAGCAATGGTAAAAAAATGCGGTTACCCTGAAGGTTGACAGCAGTCAAATTTGAAAAAAATTATAGGCTGATACCTATATGGACCAAGACAAGGATGTTCCGTCGGATAACCTGCCCCAACTGGTCCCCAAAGCAGAAAAAAGTAAGGTTGGTGTGATACTCGGTTGGTGAATTATTATACCAACCTTTTAGTTTGTAATATCTTACTAGAACCTACAAAGCAAGAATTCTGGGCGTGATCTTGAACAATACGCTTATATTAAGGCATATATATCTAGCTGTGTGCTCATGCAGGAGGGCCATTGAAAAGAGATGGCTAAGAGGTCATGTTTCACTTTCTTCCGGTTGATATTTTTGGTGAGCAGATGGCGACAAATAGCTGTATCTCAATAGAAATATCTTCAGACCGGCCTCTTGACGATGAGTAGATCGCTAGAGAAAAATCTGGTGAATCTAGACTACAATACACTTATTTTATGCTTCCAGATAGGTCTCCGGACCATTTGTTTGGTTTTCCAAAGAAGCTTAGAGGAGTGGGTCACTATCAGAATCAAAAATCAATGCAATTTTTCACGAATGCCTCCAAGCTAGATGGTAAAATAGGAGCTGCAGACTTCTGTGATAAACTAAATGCAAAAGTTCCTGACTTGGTTGAGGCATAATGTGGTATCATCTATGTGGACAGTTAAACGCCAATCATATCGTTGAATTCATTTTCTCTGGCGTCAAAAGTGACGTTGGGCTGCCACTCCTCTCTTAATGAGACGAGTGAGCATTTTAACATCTGGATAGCCTGGATATTCGGCCACTCGGACGTCAAAGGTAACTGCAGAGCGGCCGCACTAGCTGAATCAAATGTTGACTAACAATTTTACTTGTAGCAAGTTGGTATTAGTACACAGAAGGCATAAACATTTGTCTGGTATTAGTACACAGAAGGCATAAACATATGAGTATAGGTACATAATGGGCAGCCCCACGGATCTCGAAAACTGTAAGGTGCAAGATATATCATAGAGATGAAAGAGAAGAAAGATCTTGTGATATCACAATGGATTGTTACCGGTCTAAATGTATCTTGGCAGCTTCTCTAATCTAACCTAACATTCATAAATAAACACTTTTATGAATGAGCTAACTAACAGTTTCAAATTGCTATATTCAACTAAAACTATTCAATTGTGAACTTTTGGAAACAAATACTCAGCTAAGCGTATAATATGTGAATCTATATATATATATATACATATATAATTCTACTGTACGTGTGAATGTCACTGAACACCTCCTAAACGGCTGGACCGATTTGAATGAATTTTTTGGTATGCGTTTGGGTGGCGCCCTGGATGGTTTAGATTCACAAATCTAACAAATTCACACATATTGAGCATATTCTATTCAGATATAAGTTACGTGCATATGATTTCGTTTATTTTTCGACATTTTAATTTGAGTGTGCTTCGTTATTTTGACATTTTAATTTTTTTGTACGGTAAATAAACGCACGCTGCCAGTACAACCGCATATCGAGCAGATGGAGGAGCGAGAAATTGTGGGTATTTTAGAACCGTTTTTACAGAATCACAACCAGTTGGTCCAGTTGTTCAATACCGTTTCAAACAAACTGCAAAACGACAACTATACGATCGTCATAAAAGCAGACAAAGTACCATCTGGACAGCACGCGGGCCGATATAATGCACCGACCATTAATGAAGTTGCAATTGTTATGGTTGGCGACGCATTTGAACGTCGAGATATACGAAACGCAGAGATAACACAGTGCATACGATTGAAGACAGTCATCGCTCTTACGACGCTTTGCAATATCCATTGATATTTTGGGAAGGAGAAGATGGATATCATTTAAATATCAAACAATGAAATCCAGCAACAGGTACAATCTACACATGTCATTACCTAATATTTTATTTTGAAGCTCTCGATAGAATGATGAAAGATTTAAATAAAAACACCAGTCTTTTCGGTGGATGAAATTAACGCATGTATAAACAATCATATCTATGGTGAAATGTCAGTACATTACGTCTTAACACAAATATACGTGTTCAACTGCAAAACGATCCATTGGCATTATCATTCTCCGAGCAATTGCTCAACATTGGAAATGGAACAATACCATTGCATGGAGACACACAATGCATCAAATTGCCAAATAATTTCTGCAACATTGTAAATACGAAAGATGCTTTGATTGAAAGCATATTTCCAGATTTACAAGCTAATTATATTAATCATGCGTGGCTTCGTGAACGAGCTATTTTAGCTGCAAAAAATATCAAAATTAGTCATAAAAAAAATTATGGGCAATGTTCTTGAAGCTACAATTTTGTACGGTAAATTTAAAGGTGAAGTTGTTCTCCTGCCACGAATCCCAATGATCACTTCAGACTCACCCATTCCATTCAGACGTCTGCAATTTCCAATTCGCTTGGCATTTGCCATGACTATTAATAAGTCACAAGGTCAAACAATGTCGGTTTGTGGGTTGGATCTAGAAAATCCGGTCTTTTCACATGGCCAATTATATGTGGCGTGTTCTCGCGTTGGAAAACCGTCATGTTTATTCATTTATACTCCTCAGGAATTGACTAAAAATATTGTTCATCAACTCGCATTAAGATAAAATTAAACAAACATTATTGATTATAACGAATTGTTTTTAGAAAAATTGATGTTATTTCAAAATTAAGAATAATGAAATTATTATATTATTTGTCTTTCATTTCATACTTTGGTTTAATTAGTATAAATTTTTTTACCTGTAATTTGAACCTGTCAAAATGCGATTGTTCTAATATAGCCGGTCACACATTCACTGCTTACATTTGCAAATATGTGAATATTTGCAAATATGTGAATAAAGGCAGTGATATGGCTGTTTTTGGAGTAGCTGGTGACAATAGCAATGATGAAATCGCCCAACATCAAATGGGGCGCGACATTAGCACTAATGAAGCTCTTTGGAGAATTTATTCATTTCCAATTCATGAGCGATATCCTGCTGTTGTTCAATTGGCTGTTCATCTTGAAAATGGCCAGTGTGTGTATTCTACCGATGCAAATTTACAGCAGAACCACCAGCAACAACATTAACTGCATTCTTTCAATTGTGTGAAAGCGATGAATTTGCCAGAACGTTGCTGTATTCAGATGTAACGCATTATTTCACTTGGACTGCAAAGAAATGACAACGACGTAAACAAGGAACCTGTTGATGGCCATCCGGGTGTTTTTTTGCAGATGGGAAGATTACGCACAGTTCATCCAAACAATGCAGAATGTTATTATTTGGGGTTGTTGTTAGTAAATGTTGTTGGACCACGTTCATTTCAACATTTGCGAAGAGTAAATGGTCATTTATGTGTGACATATCGTGAAGCATGTGAGCAATTAGGTTTACTTGAAAATGATGCGCATTGGGATTTAACGCTTCATGATGCATCGATTGCTTCTTCTCCACATCAAATACGTAAGTTATATGCCATAATCGTATCAACATGTTTTGCATCAAATCCACTTGAATTGTGGAATAAATAAAAAGATTTTATGGCAGAAGACTATTTGATTGGAATGCGTCATCACACAATAAACGCTGATTTGGTGATTTCATTGGAAATGTATAGTAAGGCATTGATAGCGATTGAAGATATGTGCCTAACGATTGCAAATAAAGCATTAGCGCAATTAGGTTTGTCACCACCCAATCGTCCAATGCATGATTTATTTGATCGAGAATTGCAATGTGAACAACAGTATGATCCCAATGAATTGCAAACATTTGTGAATTTGAATGTTGCCAAATTAAATGACCATCAAAAACATGTCTATGATACCATCATGCAAGCTGTACAAAATGAAGACGGTGGATTATATTTCTTGGATGCGCCTGGTGGTACGGGAAAAACATTTGTGATATCACTTATATTGGCAGCCATTAAATCGCAACGAAAAATTGCATTGGCACTTGCTTGGTCGGGAATCGCTGCTACTCTATTGGATGGTGGATGATACAAACACAAATGGATTGATTACATTGCCGAACAATTTTTGTACCATTCTCCAATCAACAGAACAGTTGATTGAAAGTGTGTTCCCAAATATTGTTCAAAATTACAGGAATCTCAATTGGTTGAGAGAACGCGCAATAGTATGGCACCAAAAAATGTACACGTCAATGCAATCAATTATCAGATTCAAGAAAAATTACCAGGTGAAGTGACATCATATAAATCTGTTGATAGCGCAATGCAGATGATGCAGTGAATTATCCAATTGAATTTTTGAATTAATTGGAACCACCTGGTATGCCACCGCATTGCTTGAATTTAAAGGTTGGCTCATCAATTATTTTACTTAAATGCACCAAAACTGTGCAATGGCACAAGATTGGCAGTAAATAAATTGATGCCGAATTTAATTGAAGTCCAAATATTGACTGGAACAGCGAAAGGTGAAATTGTGCTCATACCACGTATTCCACTGATTCCAACAGACATGCCATTTGAATTTAAGCGTTTGCAATTCCCAGTGCGTCTATCATTTGCCATGCCCAGCAATAAGGACAAACGCTTCAAATATGTGGATTAAATTTGGAGGAGCCGTGCTTTACATATTGGAACTCCAAATTGTTTGTTTGTGCTCGCTTCAAATGGGCAAACGAAAAATATTGTATATCCAAATGTTTTGGATTGACATTAATAATTTTGAAATACAATGCATTCATTTCATTAAAAAAAAACTAGAATATTTCATTTCTTTTTTTGGTTGGTTGCAACGAAGTGCATTGGGGTTCGCTATTTTGTATATTAACACAAAATTACGATTTCTACACTTTATTAAATGTGCCTGGAGGCGTCGCACTGCGTAGCGGGCGTAGCCCGCTAGTATTATATAAATTTGGAGTTTGCCAACATAACTTGGCGTAAAAAAACGGTGGAATTGAAGATTTTGTTTCTTACATATTACTCATTACAGCGAATTACATAATCCATCAACAATATCATTGATTTGCCACTTGATTTGGCATATTTTAACTGCAAACGTAACTGAATGAAATTTTTTTCGCGTATCAGTAAAAATACTGGGAAGTATTTTGTTTGCGCCCCAAATTTATCATCCAGCCATTAATTATGCAGTCAGTAAAGTTAGCAGATTTAATAATGATTCCGTGGAAACGGAACTGGAAGAAAATTACGTATAGTTCGTTAAACTAGCAAATTCTAGCTCAATTAGTTTTATTAAATAATGGCCAAATATGTAAACACCATTTTATATGCACACATTTCGAATCTGAACGTATTAAGGTTAATCACATTCACATCCCAGCGAATAATACCACATGAGCTGTTTATATTCTTGTATGGCGATAATGATTCGACCACATCTTAACCTCATGTATGACTGCATAAAATAAAAAAATGAAACATAAGAGCAAGATATAGTAAATATATTCTAGATGTCCACATATTTTATTCACTGTACCACAAAACAATTTTCCCCGCAAATATTACGCAAATTACAGGTAAAGTTAAATTGAATAAAAAATAAAATAAATTAGGAACACAAAAAAAATTGAATAGGTACTTGTATACCCAGTACCTATAAGCCCGGTGCGTAATAACGAACATTGTAACTAAAAATTTCATTTAAAATTCCCTAAACTCCCTAAAAAAAATTTAATTTAATTTAATTTAATTTAATTTAAATATTATTGAAATTTGTAATATTGAAGATATTTGAAAATAAAATTATTTTTTATTTTTATGTTTGTGTTGTTTATGTAAATAAAAGTGTGTGTGTGTGTGTGTGTGCTGGGAATATTTTTTTATTTTTTTTTAAATAAAATGAAAATTTTTTGTAATTTTTATGAGGAAACTTGAGGAAAATGGTAATGTTTTTGTTATCTTCTTCCATATACATACATACATAATATTAAGGTTAGGTATACAAAAGAATTAATATATTAGAAATCAAGATTGAGAATTTAATATTACATTCGAGTATGTATATATACACATGGATATATTATATTTTATATGAAGATGGTATGCAAATATTTGTGATAGAAAATATGATTTATACACCACACATTATATAGGTTTGAGAATCTATCTATATACATGCACTTTGATGTTGGTTAAATTGGTATACAGGAAAGTTTAATATAATTTATTTCAAATTACCATCTTGTGGTGCTATCTTGAATTTATCGAGGTAATTGAATAAAATATATTCGTGTTTTTAAGTCCTAGGGCGGTTTTTCTAAACTCTTTAGTATACGAAATGTGAATGTATAAAAGATAAATAAAAATCGTAAACAACTATTTTATCGGAACACCATCTAACTATAAGAGTGAGCCGAGGTAGTTTTGTATTTTGTGTGATATCAGATTTTAGTGGTACTTGGAGCCTTATTCCCGGTCACGTAAATGCTCTCACAATATTACAAAAATACATATATTGTGTATGTCGTAATCTAACAATCAGTGCCTACACCGTGCATTTCGGACTCCAAGAAAAAATTTCTTTATAAAACATATATCCAGCAACATCAAACAAATATTAGTCCTTCCCACATTCATTTTGTGAGTAACATTCAATCATAGATTGTATAAAGTTTACAACAATAAATAACGTGGCATTTGTCCACATAATTTTCGATTCAAACAAAATTTTCTTCATTTGTACTCTTCATTTTTAGATGCACTCAATTCTTAATTCACCTCAAAACGATCACCTGAGTCTTTTCTATTAGAAATAAATTCTATAAGACAGAAACCATCTGAAGATGTGAAAACTCTCTCAAATCACATTAAAAAGCTACTTTATCAATTAAATGGAGCTTGTTTATCAGAACCAAATGTTAAATTTATAAAGGATATAAAAAATTTAAATAGGAGAATTGGATCTTTTTAGGAAGGACGGTTGGGACCGACGAAATTATTAGTAAAAGCTTGTAGATTTCTAACTTTAAAAGAAGCAATAACGAAAGCTTTGGAAGAAGCGGCAACACAAAAATATTCTCCTACATACATCAAATTATTCGTCTAATTCTAGTTCATCAAAATCAATTTCACATCATTCCAAATCATTTTCCTCGCAGTTTTTAAATGTTATGAAATGTCAGCTTTGTGATTAAATTGGTCACAAAGCTTCTCCTTCTTCTAAATTTAAATCAATTAATAACCCTAAGCCAAATGTTTCTTTCAATTCACCTATAAACCTATCAACAAATAATACTCCAAAATTACCAAATTACTCATTATGTTCATATTTCCAAAACATAAGGCACCATATTCAAAATTGTATGAAGAGGCAATTTAACGAAAAGAATGGCAATTTACACGTAAACTTACAAACTTTTTAGAACCGAAAAGTAAGATCCCAAAAGTCAATCCCAAAAAGTAAATTCTCAAAATTAAAATATATGCGAATGGTACGTGTATCGTGGTGCTCTCTGGATAACGCTAATTGAATCGGGCGTTTTAGTTGAGACAAGCAGGGAATCTGTCTTGTAGCAAGCGGCTCGCGAAATAAATCTGTCTCAGGTAGGACTGGACGCCTTGTGGTTCACCACCAGTACGTGACGCACACACGCGAAAGTGGTTTAAGCGGCAAGCCAACAACTTACTCTCACAAAAACCTTCATGAATCCTATACATAGGCCTCGGATTAATTTATCGGATTCACCAATCATTCACAAACTTCACATTGCATAAATCGCGAAAACATTTAGAACGCGCTCTTATGTCTAGAGATTCCAGAGAAACTTGTCACCCTGTGTAGGCTAACAACATCTGGCTTGCTGTGTAAAATCGTAGTGGAGGGGACAGTGACTGACTCCTTCCAAATAACATCTGGTGTGCGACAGGAGGATACACTCGCGCCTGTACTGTTCAATCTGGCGCTTGAGTACGTATAAGGAGAAGTGGTATTGAAACTTCGCGATTCATATTCAATAAGTCAGGCCAAATTCTGGAATATGCAGGAGCATATCATGCTTCTTGACTGAAAAACCAATGATATGATAGTTTGGTACCTTGGTGACATTTGACCGGAACGAGAAACGACTTGGTTTATGAAACAACAGAAACAAAACTTCTACTTTTAATTTTTATAGCTGCCGCACATCGAGTACATGCACATGTATAGTCGAAGTTGTTGATATCTTTCACAGTCGTGTAAACTCGCACTTTATAAAGCACTTATAAGATCTGTGCTTACATTCGAAAGTGAAAGTTGGACCTTGACCGCCAACGACTGTAGCTTATTATCTACTTTTGAAAAAAAGATTATCCAATCCATTTTCGGTTCTATTAAAGTTGCGAATAACGAATTTCGTATTCGAACGAATCACGAGATTAAGCATCTTCTTAGAGGCTGCGATGTTATCGGATTCATTAAATCAAGACGAACAAGATGGCTGGGCCACGTTGAAAGATCCCCATCCAACCGTATGGTAAAAAAATCATTCCATCCAAAAGCTCTAGCAATTTATTGCCAAAAGCTCAAATCTTAATAAAATTAATTTTACAACTACGTATATAGATTTTTTAAATCAGCTTTCAAGCTTTATAAGTTTAATGATATTAAAGCTGAAAAGCTTTAAACGTAAAAGTTTATCATTTTATATAAATTTTTTATTATACGAGTGCTTATGAAAAAGAAGTCATTATTATTTTATATTTTCGTTCTGTGACCTGATTGTTGGCTGTTATCACTGCGACCAATTTTACACACCAAATGGTACGCTTAATATCTGTGAAAGAGTGGCAAAATAGTTACAACCTTACAATGAAAAATACTATCAGCACAAAATATATCTTTTAACACACTCCAAATGCTATAACCGCGTTTTCCACTAAAACTTTATAATTTTCAATGCATTTTCAAAACTCGTATCTTCTTATTTCTAAATAAATATATACAAAACTTTTTTCTAGCCCCGCACTACTTACGCTGCTAGTATATGTCTGTACAAACAACAAACACACAAGCATGCCTGCTCATCATCGTCGTCGGCTGCAAAAAACAATAGACAGAAAAGACATACTAACAAAAAATAACAATAATAGAATTTTTTATTATTATTATTACGATTTTCCTCTCGTTTTTCCTTAAATATTTACAAACTTTTTAAAAATAAAAATAACAATGAAAATTATATATAAATAATAAAATAAGAAAAATAGAGAAGAAAAGCAAGAAAAAAAAAAGTTCTTAACTAAAAACGAAACTTTCTGTTTCACAACAAAACTTATTCCATCGTTTTATTTTTGCGTTTCAACATCTAAATTTTCCAAGTTATTCTTTTATTTGTTATTTTCTTCTTTTTTTTAATCACTTTCCAAGGAAAAACATAAATAAAAATAAAATATCTACAAAAACAGAAGAAGAAAAAAATTAAATAAATAAATTTTTTTTTTTTTTATTCTTTATTTTATGATTATACTCTTTTTCTTAGAGGCTGGTCCGAGACTGGTGGAAAGATGCGAATGATAAAATTTTTCTTAAGGACCCGTATAAATTGTTTTCGTTTTTCATTGTTTCTTTCGTTTCGTTTTTGTCTTTGAAAAGCGAACAAAAGAAAAAGAGAAATTATTATTATTAGATATAAAAAATAAATAAGAAGAACCAAAAGCAACAGAAAATAATTAAATTATTTAGATAAAAATAAAAATATTTTAAAAATTAAAAACAAAATAATTCGCCTAAACGTCGAAATTTATGTTAACCATGTGTTTTGTTTTGGGTCTCCCATAATTTCGCATAGAAACCGTTTTTCTTTAAAAGTTCTTGGTGCGTACCCCGCTCTCCAACTCTCCCATTTTCTAGTACTAGAATTTCGTCAGCATCCATTACAGTCGACAGGCGATGCGCGATACATATGCTGGTTCGTCCTTTGGTGGCACGACGTAGTGCTTGTAGAATGTTCTGGGGGAAGAAAACGAAACTTTTAGTGTATTCGAGAAACAAGTTTGGGCTAATCTAGTCTAGAGCAAATTTACCCTAAACAAATCGAGTATTTAATTTTTGGAGTATCGCCATTAGGAGATTTTTAAATTTAAGGTTTGAGAAGATAAATATATATTAGAAGATCAATAATTTTATAGTTAGAAAATTACCAAATTAATGAAAGACAACTATTAAAGATTTTAAGAATTCGAATAATTCGACCGTTTCTTTGAATTATAATTTCATGTAGTAAGTAGTTATAAATGATTTAACAATATGTCTTATTGTTAAACAAATCCAATTCCTTCATGTGTTGAAAAATTTAAAGATCCAGCAGTATCAAAAAAGAATGCGTTCTAAATACTACACACTTTTAAACATTATTTCTTGCAAATGTAAGATGCTCCATTCTGTAGGTCTAATTTTCGATTACACTTCCTGGCGATTGACGCGAGAATTGGTGGTTCCATTGCCAAGTGTAGGTGGTTTTTCCACGTAGACTTTGGAGTTTACGTAGCCTCAAAAGAAAAAGTCTAGAGATGTAGACACGTCACACGATCTAGGTGGCCAATTCACCGGTTCAAAGCGTGTAATGAACTGCTCGCCAAAATGATTTCTCAATATGGGCATTGTATCACGCGCTGTATGGCAAGAAGCGCCGTTTTGTTGGAACCATCATGTCATTGAGATCACAGGTCTAAATTTCAAGCAGCAAATAATCCGTTATCATGGCGCGATAACGGCCACAATTAACTTTCCGGCCGTCCTCATTTTTGAAGAAATTTGGACCGATGATTCTACCGGCCTATAAACCACATCAAATCGTTGTTTTCTCTGGATATAATGGCAACTTGTGAAAGTTCGGGTTGCTTTTCAGCCAAAATACGGCATGTTGCATATTGACGTAGCCAGAAATGCGGAAGAAAATTTTAATCGAAAACAGCGGATTGGCTTCGAGCAAGAGCCCAAATACTGAAACGATGGTGCTCAGGAAGGTTGGTTGGCCTCAATTTTTGCATGAGTTGGATTTTATAGGCTTTTAAACCAAGATCAATACGTAAAATACATAATTGTTGGATAGCCAAGTTTGAGAACGGTGCCGAATCGATTCATCACGGTTATTGCGAACACTCTCAGCTACCACCGCTATATTTTCTTCACTACGAGGTGGACGTTGTCTTCTTGGTCGCGTATCTTCCAATACTGCAAATTGGGATTTAGTATTACGAATGCTGGCCTCGAGAGGCCAATTATGTCAACCATAACTTGATCTAAGGACACGAAACACATTCTTCACAGAATGCTGATTTTCGTAATAAAGCGGAACAATTTTTAGACGCTATGCCGGGCTCAGTTGTTCCATGACAAAATAGCACACAATACTGAATACAAATACTAAGACAGTTTGACAATACTCAACTTATGCGTTATCTGTCAAAAAAGAAACAATTGAAAAAATCACCTCTAGATGAATCACATAGGAGTTGATTAAAAATCTAATATGTGTGAAATTGTAGTTTGAATGGAAACTGAATTTAAAAAAAACACCAACATATTCAAACTTTCCTCAAATTTGATCTAAATTTGAAATGGTTGCAATCCATAACAAAGAATAATACTTAAAATTATTGAATTTTCAAGTCAATAAAATTGATTACCTTCATTGGTGCTATCCTAGTGTGTAAAGTCCCAATATAAAATTTTACCTTCTGAGAGGCAAAGAGAGAGAGAGACTGAACAAAAATCTATAAGTTCTCACCTTTTCATCGATGTATATACTTACATGTTCCGTGATCGAATCCAAACTTGATGTCGCCTCGTCGAATATCAAAATAGGCGCATCTTTCAAAATAGCCCGTGCAATAGCAACACGCTGCTTTTCGCCACCCGACAATTTTAATCCCCGCTCGCCAACTTGTGTATCATACCCCTTGGGCCACGTTAATATCGATTCGTGTAGATCAGCCATTCGCGACGCCTCTTCAATATCATCCTGCGACTTCTTAATGTTACCATAGCCCACATTATGCCGTATCGTGTCATGAAATAGCACCGAATCTTGCGGCACAATCGCAATAGCCTTACGTAAACTATCAATGTCAACATTTTGTATATTTTGTCCACCGATTAAAATTTCGCCATTCACGGGCTCAAAAAATCTGTACAATAGTCGTACCATAGACGATTTTCCCGAACCACTACCGCCAACGAATGCGATTTTTTTTCCCGCCGGTATTGAAAAATTTAAATTCTCGAATATTGGTTTACTCGTTTCATATTGGAATTTAACGTTGCGAAATTCGATATCCGAATTATCGAGCGTGATATGGAGTTTGATGGCATCGGGCCGATTTTGAATTGCGGTCTCAACATTCATTAACGTAAACATTGCTCTCATATCGAGAAGAGCTTGCCGAACTTCGCGATATACGCTTCCCAAAAAACCGAGCGGTACCGAAAGTTGGAATAGTAGCCCATTCACCATCACTAAATCACCAACCGTTAGATTTCCTTTTGCGATTTCGTTCGCAGCCAACACCATGATGGTACTAAGTGCAACACTGAATATAGCGTTTTGTCCAAAATTTAACATAGCCAAACTTGAGCTCGTCTTCAAATTGGCCGCCTCATATTTTTGTAGTACTTTATCATATCGTTCCGCCTCGTATTTTTCGTTATTAAAATACTTAACAGTTTCGTAATTAATTAACGAATCGACGGCTTTATTACTTGCCTCGTTCTCCGCTTGATTCATATAAATTCGGTATTTGGTGCGCCACTGTGTAATGCCCAGCGTCCAAAGGGCGTAAACACCAACACATCCCATCGAGACACCAGCAAATGCAGCACCACATTTAATACCTAGGATACTGGATACCAACGCCAATTCGACTATCGTTGGAACGATATTAAATATCATGGCGGAAAGTACGAAATTTATACCGCGCGAACCACGATCGATGGTTTTTGATAGGGCGCCGGTTTGTCGGTTCAAATGAAATGCCAAATCGAGCTTGTGTATATGCAGGAAAACATTTGTTGCAATTTTTCTTATCGAATGTGATGCTACTTTTGCGAATACAGCACTGCGAAGTTCGTTAAAACCGGCGGCACCAGCACGTGCGATACCATCTAAACAAAAAAATGATAAAATCCATTAGAACATAACATTGCGATAACATTCGAAGTAAATCGTACATCCGATTAAAAGTGAAACAGTGGTTGCGACTGCAGTCTCGGCCGGTGTTGCCATACTCAACACGTTTAAGCTATCAACGGCCGCTTTGAAGAAAAATGGAATGCATACGTTTAACATTTTTGCGGCTAGTAGGATGCCCAGTGACAGCACAACCCTAAAATACATAAATTTCATAAAAAAACGTTTCCTTACGAATGACATAGGCACGATTTACTTACCGTTTCCGGATAAAAGCATCATCTTTAGGCCACACATACGCCATCATAGCTTTTAGCATATCCTTTGAGGTAACATCAGGTCCATCATATCCAAACGATTCCGTAGGTAAACCTGAAGACGCGCCTGGATGGAAACAGTATCGAATTTGCTGATGATAATGACCTATGGAATTACTACGTTTAAAATAGTACACCCCAAGGGTCAAGCCAAAAGCGATTAAAATACAAATTAAAACAAAAGTTAATCAAAATCAAAATCTGGAGCACATTTAGCAATCGAGAGCATTTTAGTTTTCAGTTTAGTAACGTAAACGGATATAATTTCACAATGGATTTAACAAAAAAAAAACTTTTGCTATACGATTACCATTTAACGATTTTCATATATAGTGGTCACTGTTTTTTAAATATGATGAATTCACAGTGCAAATTTTTGTCATTTATACCGAACGTTCCATCCTTTTTAAGGAAAAACACTCTTTAAGATAATTAGTCTGGTGTATCCGTGCACGGATCAATGGTTTTTCCGAAACGAATATAAACGGTTCACTGAATATGAATTATTCCAATCCTTTCGATAATATTATTAATCGAAATGTCACTTAAATCACAGCATGACGATTTTTTTTTTTTGTGTATTTCGTTGGCTAAAGGCAAGTAATACACCAAAGGTTAAGAAATTATCGATTATGTCGCTACATATTCCATCTTCTAGCATAATAGTCTCATGCTGTGTGTGCACCATGTATATACGAGAATATAAATTCGATACTTGGGACAGTAAATATTTTATTATGCCTTAAGGACCATCTAATAACCTCAAGTTAAATCAGTATACCCTCCGTAATAGAAAATTTTTATTTTTAATTTCCTTTTAACATAACAAAAAAAATACATAAAAAATTTGTCATTGCCACAGGGGAAGTCAACGACAGACGCGATTGTAATTAAAATCACTTAATTAAAAAAAAAACATAAAACGATTTTTCTTTTTCGGTCGGTGGAGTTCCGTAAATTTGATTTATTATATTCCGGGTTACATAAAATATTCGACGATATCTTTGTAAAACGTGATTGTCGAAAATTTTGAATTTTGAATCGCATTTCACGTAATTTTATATTTCCGTAAATGGTTGACACTATAGTATTCTATAAATAATTCTAATTTTCATACTGATTTTCCAGAACTGTCTTTTTTTTCCCACACAAGAAGCACCATTATCAGAAAATTAGATGAATTTCCTGTATTTTACTAAATTTGATTCAATTTAAACCAGTTCCAAAATACCAAAAGATTTATGAACAACTTTATAACAACTCTTCGCATGATAATGTCATCAATTTCGCTCGCTAGAATGTGTTACATTGTGATGAGCGGTGAACATTTGGCCGTAAAATCGTGTACAATGCCATATTTATTCATGAGGTCTTT
This sequence comes from Tipula unca, assembly GCA_951394425.1. NCBI lineage: Eukaryota > Metazoa > Arthropoda > Insecta > Diptera > Tipulidae > Tipula > Tipula unca. The sequence goes on along the minus strand of OX596382.1, from coordinate 105,325,106 downwards.
GAAGAGATGAGAGTTGAACTGAAAGGCTTCCCGAACTCCGAAATGATAAAATACCTTATCTTCTAAAATAAAATAACGGTACGAATTGGAAATAGTAACGGAAACCGATTATATGCGTAAATATTTTTTGGTTCTGGGATATGGATCAAGAAAATCCATGTACAATCTTTGTCTAATACGTCTTATTACCAGAAAATCTTTAGTAGTACCATTGTAAAATTTCGAATGTCCTCGCAATACCTCGATGTGCGGCTATTGGACGATTATGAGTGGACTCAATTAATTTGGCGATCATTGATTCCGGAATAACTGGTTTCCATACTGAGAAATCTGAATCCGTTACTTTTCTACTGGATTCATTTAAATTTTATGACCTTAAAATTGGTAACGACATTTGTATTTATAGCAGTATATTCTGGTTCCTTGAACGCTCCTGAATCCAAGTTTAGTTTATATCATATAGAATCTCGTCGTTTTTGTTTTCTACCGTTTCGACGTTTGTGCAGGACAACAGGCGGTATTCGATTTTAAAGTCGAACACCTATAGTTGGATAGATCATCTGGCTAATCTACTATACAAATCTCCTCTGCGCTTTATTAAACTTATCGGACATGAACGCTACCGTTCTCCCACCGCCGAAATAGTACACTTCCAATATCAGTTGTCGAAGCGTCGTATTGGATATCAAAATGCTTAAATCAGGCTACTAAGACCAGACCTGTGACAAGTGCAAATTTTATTTCTTCGAAGGATCCCGGTACACACAGTTTCCAATTTTCTTTTGATCTATTTATAAGCTGTCTGTTATAGGTGCTGTTATACTAATATAGTTGGAGATTAATTGTCTGTACTAGCCAGTTATTCCTAGAAATCTATGAGCAGGTTTAATGTTTCTTGGAACGGGGTATTCGTTTATGGGCCAGCAGTTTCTTGTGACGGGAAATTCGTTTATGGCTCAGAATTTCATAGTGGTCCACTCTGAGACATCCCTCACCAATCCCATAGCCCAGATATTGTGGATTGATAAGAGTAAACTTACTTTTTCCACATTTTTAATAATATTTGGTGACAGCCAATTCTTGCTATTTCAGACAAATGCGATACATGTTTTTTTACATGAAACGGATACCACCACGAACAATACGTAGGATAACAAACACTCGGCCATGCAAATGATGAGGAATGACTTTGTGCATTAATCAACAAATCGTTTGGGCGGCGTTGCACAACACAAACGGCATGACTGTAAATTGATAGAGTATAGACGTCCCGAAATCGTAATATAAACTTATCCTTACGCCGACTCTAAAGATTATTGCCAATATGTATCTTTCAGATAAATATAAGTAATAAATCTTGTTTAGTCCAGCCTTTCTAACAAACCCTCGATCAACGGCAAAGTATTAACGTCCGTGACGGTTACTGCATTCACCTTTCGCCCATTGAGACATATAACTTTTAGCTAGCTCTCAGTACACGTTTCAATAGGAATGGCCAAGAACTGGCGCTCTCTTCGGAGGCGTCTAAACAGTGACGTTGCTTAACTGGAACGGATCCTTCCACGTCGACTTTGTGCGATAGAACGTTTGTTTTACATTTTAAACCATTCCTTTCAAATGATGGAAATTCCTCGATTACCTTACCTAAGATGGTTTGCTGTTCTTTATTTAAATCAACTGGTCTACCATTAAAGGCACTAGTCCAAACTTTATATTCTGAGATATATATGCAATCTCGTCAGTTTTATTTATCGTTGTATAGCTAATATTGACTAACACGTGTCCAATAATGCGCTGATATACCCCACTGGCCGAAAATAGCTGTGACACTAGATAATTAATTTAAAAAAATGTTCCTAGGAACTGCTCTGTACCGCTACTTAATAGGAAAATCCTCGTTTCCATAAACAACAAATACCATTCCATAGCTTTTTCTTTTAGTAAGACGTGCAGATTGCTTATTAAACATGTGGTATTTATATCATTTGCTTCTGCTAAATGCTCAGATTCTGTAGATAAATCTTTCGATTGAAATTCCGCCTCCTTCACCACTAAACGAAATATTCCGCCTATGAATTTCTAAGCAATCTTTCCCAAAATTCCATTTTGCGTGATTTAAACCTATTCCGGCTTCCGAAACAATATCATCTTGATTTGGTTTTGTCCCCGACAAAACTTGATAATTTTGGAGGGACTACATTAGACCGCATTTGATTTCAGAAGAACTGGCACACGAGTCTGGAAAACCTTTGGCGATGAATGAAGTCCTAAGTCTGTGCCGATATTCACGATTTCTGATTATTATCAGCAACGCTTGAGATTAAAGGTATATGTCCCATACCATTTCAAAAATTGTATTAAACAAATTGTATTAAAACAATTACTACAGTTATCACAACCTTGCACTAATACTCAAACCATGCGATGAAAATTAGTTGGTGGAAACCTTTTAACTATTTCGAAATAACTAAACCAAATAGAGTATTTGTAGATCGCTAACATTTAGGTAGCAACCAACAGCCAAAACATTGTTAAAATGGAAATACCGAGAAAAGACTGATTTTTAAACCTGTTAAAACTATTGGTCCGTGCTGTTAATTGAGGCATAAAGCAATATTATATATGCTTCAATTGTACCGTATTTACATTTGTTTTTTAACGAAGCCTGTAAAAGTTAACAAATAGATGTTCTCTTAACGGTTTGATGATGGAGCACTATATTGCCCGTTATATGTCCGGTAATTTTAATTTACCTATCCCACTTTGTCAACACTCTTACACCTCTTTCTTGCTATGAACATTTGATTTCAAACTAGGTTTGGTTAAAATTTTTGAAGTGAAACGTTGTTAGCGAAGGTTTAGTAAGTCTGGAGAAAATGGAACCCTAATCAAAGTGAAACACATTATTCTCTACGTTGCTTTGCACAGAGTCACAACCACCGAAAAATTATATATCGTCGCCAAACATGACAATTAGACATTTTATCGTGTATCGATTGAACCTAGAATTTAAAGGACTTTCGCTGAGTTCATTCATTAACATTAGAATCTGGATTGATTGTTTTCAACATTATTCAGTGCATTTCTCCAATTTTAGCACTATGTATTCAAAATTTAGAGAAAGTTAACTAGAATTTTGGGATATTTTTTCAATTTTCATTTGAAATTAAGATTTTTCGGAATTATAAAAACATTAAACAAAATATTGAACCAATAAGTCACCAACTAATTTTAGAGAATTTCCGACCCAAATGTTTACATGTTAAAACTTCAATGAATCATAATTCCCCAAAATACTTAAAAATGTATCACTTTGACGAATAGTTCAATTCTTATAACACCTTTATGGTTCGAATATATCTCGTGTACGGTTTAATTTTATTAAAGTTGCTATGTGTCAAAGCTAATCATTTGCCAAATTTGTTGGATAAGTGAGAAAGATCTTAGGCGTGACGGGCAACGAGGGTTCAAACAGTCGATATACGTGATGGAGCTATATCACGTTCATTGGAATGGTGCGCAATGAATTATGCTTTCAAAATATATTTTAATATTTATTTCTAATGAGCTAATCATAGGGATTACGCCACACAACAGTTTCAGTTTGAATAGAGTTCAAAAGTCCACTAATCTTAATTGTAAAACTTCGAATAATAATAACTGTAATTTTTCCAGTTTTTTGTTAAAATATTGTATAAATAAAATCCAAAATGTTCAAAATTCTGTTTGTATTTAATTTTATTGTTTCAGCCATTATGATTCGGAAATCGTTAATTCTTATTTTGGTCACAAATAATTAAATTTAATTTTCAAATCCGTAAATTTTGAAAATCAAAATACGAAATCAAGTTTATAATTCTAAATTGTTGACGTTTATAATTCTGAATTTTAACTCGGTTTGGAAACTATACAAATTTTTCAAATTCCAAAATTTTAAATCGACTTTCACAAATTTGATTAAAATTAAAATTCGAATTGTTAAATGTTAAGTTTTTCAACTGTCGAAATTCACAAATTTAGAGATAATTTAATAGAATTATGGGATATTTTCAAATTTTAATCGAATGATGTTTTATAGAAATTTGGCATATCACTCAAAATATACCGAAGTGCAGACAAAGGATTCGAATTAAATACGACCTGTAATCGCAGCAAATTACGAGAGACCCTCAGACTGTCTAAATTTGTGAAGAATCCCTTTTTTAATAATCACCTAATCCGGCACTGATATAATAGGAGATATGGTTCAGTATAGTTTTAAAGATCTAATAAGACCATATCCACCGTACACAAAATGAGTTCGAATGGAATTTTTGACTTATTAAAGATGGTTAACAATTCAAAGAAATTGATGCTACTACTCTACTAGTTCTATTAACGGAAATTTAAAATATCCCGAAATTTATTTATCGTTCCACACCAGAAAAATGTTATTTGAAAATTAAATCCATGTTTTAATATCGGTACTAATGAAAAATTTTTAATTTTATTTTCTTCATTATACCGTTGAAGTTTAAAAAATTTTTTAGAATATATTTGTGATATTTTATTATTAGAAATATCATAAAATTTTATGCCATCCCAATTTAATAATCTTCTAATTTTTGGATTATAATTGGATCTGGTGTTTAGATTGTATTAAATTTAAAGAAATTTGTATTGTATTAAACATAAGCATAGTGTTATAGCGAATTATATAAATTTTAATAAAATATAAATATGTATATTAATTTAGCTATACATATTTATAATTCACTATAACAGTACGCTTATGTTAAATACAGAGACATATAATTTAATATATACTATTTGCTTACATATTTGTAATTCACTATAACAACACGCTTATATTAAAAATACATATACATGTAATTTATCATTTTATTGTTTTCTATATTTTAAAAATTCACAAGAACAATTTGCAAAATACATAGACATATATAAATTTACTATCGATCTTGTTGGAATAAGCTTTCTCGGGGTGCACACTTGGAAAGGGAAATACCTCTGATTTTGAAACATTAAGATTCTGCTCGCGTCGCTAGCGGCGTCGAAACCGAAGACTGGTGAGTGGTGGCTGACCTGACAGCCGTGCACGACACAGCTGTCAGTCGTCAGGAAGGTTGATTGGTTTGGGCGCCGATAGCCTGAAATTATTAAGGATCTATTTCCAAAAATGCTTGTTAATTTAGCAATCAAATTTAAATTCAACCGTGCGAGACACAAACTCTACCCAACTATTCTTGTCAAAAAAAAAACATACGCCCTCCCTCGAATTATGTTAAATGTTCTATCAAATTAAAAATCGTATAAGGTCGATTAAAAATTGTGCGGACGAATCATTTTAAACTCTGCTAAATTAACTTGCAAAATATTAAATTTCTCGAAAGATATAATTTTGTAAATTGCAAAATGTAATGTGCATCTTAAAAATACCTTACACAATATAAAATGTATTTGTACCACTTAGCATAATAACAGAAAACCTCTCAATCAGTACATAATTCAAATAATAACCATCTGTTCAGACGGCTTCTGTACATACATATAGTGTTAATAAATTTATATTCCAGATAATCATTTTTATTTTTTATTTATTTTTTGTTATATTTTCTTGTTGGCAAATCTAACATCCATATAATTTTCAATAATACACATTTTTTTAGTCTATATAGGAAAGCAACCGGAGAATAGATACAAGAATTTCAAAATTGAACCACATGTGGAAGAACAGAGCACAATATGTGTACACTCGTATATATCCTATATTAGATACAAGAATACAATAAAATTTGGGGCGCACCATTAAACTGGAATATAATGTGGTTGTAATATACAATAGACGACGAGTACGTAACATATACATATATGTATGTATGTATATAAGACAAATTATGGTTAGAAAATAGACGTTTGGTTTTATTATATATTACGTATATATGTATATGTTATCTATTTCCTTATCTGTATGTATATCGGAAAATATTTTATGCACATATTTTAAAATATTTATGTACAAAAATTGGCTAATGGAGGAAAATTTCTAGTCGAAATATTTTATTCGTGTATTCTGGATGCATATTGCATATGTATATTGTCTTTGCTATCTAGATAGCTCTATATATACAATAGACAATATGAATACAAAACGATATCTAAAATAATTTATAATAGTTTTTCAGAAATATATTATAACTTATGGTTACAAAAAACACCCCAAGGTACACAGCGAAAACAAAAAACAAAAAGTTTTAATAATTTTTATTTTTTCGCAAAAGAAATTTCCCTTGGTTACGTTTACAAAACAAAACTTTGCGCTCTAGAACAACAACAGCAACAATAACAAGAAGGAAATATTATTGCCAAAAATAGAACTTATCCCAAACCATACATAGAATTTTTATTAACATCATTAAGAAATATATTTTTAAAAAAATTGTTCCGCAACCAAAAATTTAAACTCGAATCAAATTTCCGGTTAGCTATTTGGGAAATAAATCACGTTATTTGAAAATTATGTATCGATTTATACATAATATATCAAATATATATATACATATATAGTCGTATATTAGCGTCGTTTTATATATTTGAAATAGAAATTTACGATATATATCGTGGCACAAAATAATTGAGTTATTGTTTTATTATTTCCAAGATAATGAAGCTTTCACGATTTTTTTTAATTCCTTGGTACATACTAATTTGGAGTAGAATCACGGCCCGGATCATAATATGCTCCAAAGGGAACTAGGCCCAGAGCCCGTTTTACTGTAGGACCCGGATATCAAACCTAATTTATTGTTTTTTTGTCAGAATTCAGACGTACGATTGCTCTCGTGGCATAACCAGTTATAACAAAATATTTCTAAATTTCGACATGCCCACATTCTGAAAATCTTAAATTTGAAATTACGATTAGGTGCGTCATGAAATTGAAATATTAACTCGATTTTGAGAAATCACAAATTTTTAAAACTTTTGAATTTCTTAATTACATTTTAAACAAACTTTCACGTGCCAAAACGTCGATGAATCAAGTTTCAACAAATTTTCAAATATTTACCAAAATTTATAAATTTCCATACATTCTAGAAAAATTTTGAACTTCCATTTTAGATATTAGATAACTTCCCTAAAATACTTAAAAATGTATTAATTGGACAGATACAATTTTTATAACACGCCTTGTCTCGTATATGATTTAAAATTGAGTTATTGGCTGCCAGAAAATATTTTATACCACATCTTCATTATTAACTGCCTCTAGCTGGTCGATATATGATGGATTGTAGCTGTACGTATACCATGCTCATTGGAAAGTTGCAAAACGAGTTATCTTTTCAAAACATGTTTTAATTACTTTTTCTAATAAGCTAACCATAGGGACAATACACAATAGTTTCAATTTGAATTGAGTTCAAAAGTGCATTGTTAAAATACTTTTCTCAATTGCAAAATTTTAATTTTTAAGTTTAACTTTTAATATTCAATTTGTCATTAACTACAGTATGAAATATCAGAGATGCATTGAGGATTCAGCCCAATTTGTGGGCTGAAATTGAACAAACAAATTGAATTTATCTAAAACGTTAAGTCAAAATATAAAAAATTAAAATCCAGAATTTTCAAAATTCGGTTTCGAATATTATGATTATTTTAATTTGATTGATTGAACAATTCAAGATGTGCACGTTACGTTTACTCATGATTCAAACGTGGTTGATTTAAATTTAAGGTTTACAATTTTATCGTATTTCCAATATTTGAAATTCACTTATTTACAGAAAGTTACCTTTTGGGGTTTTGGGGTAGTTCAATTTTCAATCGAATTTAGGATGATTTATTATAAGAAAAAGGGTAATCTCGAATTATACCGAACAAATAGCACAGTGGTTAAAATTGTGACCATGAGATCGGGAGGTTTCGTTTAGAATCTCAATAGAGGTAGGATGCAAAATAGATTCGAATTGAATCGGATTTATTTAATACTGGCCTAAGGGCCCAGTGTACTATAATTCGGCACTGGCTAGAATACAGATTCAACTAATTACAACCATTACGACAATAATTGGATAAAAACCTGACATCTAATCTAGTGAACATTTATATTTATTATTATTATTTATACAATATTTTCAAATGCTAGAGAGTGTGTCCATAGTAGTGACATCTCATTAGAAGTTATACGCATGTACCTGAAAAATTTACGCTGTATTGTAAAATTGTCGAATTCCGTATTTTGGGGAAAAGAATTTTAGAAGTTTAGAATTTTCTTTTAAATTTATAACATTTAAATATAAAAAAATAAATTAAATGTATGATTTTATTTTAAACAATTCTAAATTTAAAATGTTTGGGCTAAATCAGTTCTCGAATTTCTTTTAAATGAGAGGAGCCAAAAAGTCGCGGCCCGTTATATTGGGCAAAGTGGGCAGCGTAAATTAATAAATTTCAATAAATGGAAATTTATAATAACATGAAATTTCGATACCAAATTTCGATAACCTTGTTATCCCTCGATAACCTAAGCACTTATGTTGCATAAATGACAAAATAACTCAGAATAATTTTATTTAAGAATATACGAAAAAGAAAATACCAACAACAAGAGTGAAACCTTAATTTTCAAATCCAAATACATATTTCTAATTTCTGTTTAGCGTTGCACAATATTAATACGAGCTAAATTTTTAAAGATTTATATATTTTTTTAGGTATAAACTAAGGGCACGCCAAAGACACTACCATTTCAAATTAAATTAGGACAAAAAATACGGGACTTCTGAAGGTTCGGCTTTTATATCGGTCCTCTTTGTCTCTGGAAAATTTCCTAATAAAAATGAGACGGGAAACTTAAAAAATATGAACCCAAAAAATGTCAGGTTCACGCATTCCTGACAAATTTTAAACGTGTAGAATCACACAACACTCGGGAAAAATGGGTCGTCAGGATATTGTGGCCAGTATAACAACCAAATTGAACCCCAGCTTAAAGTAAAGCACCATTATTTTTGGGAAATTTTCATGCGCGAAATTTTATTTGAGCTTTAATACTTGGCGACAGACGATTGTTCAGAGTGTATTAGATTGAAATTCCCGGTTAAAAATTTAAAGGGAAAATAAAATCAGTAATTATAACGCCATACACTGTGCATAATATAAAAGCAAACGCAATTAATGATATGCTCAAAAATGAGCGGGAGCGTTTAACTTTTGATGGCCAAAACAATTTGGTCCTACCCATAATTCCTGATTTATCAGTATAATTAAACTATTTGCGAAGGCAATTCAACTGTAAAAATTTTAACTTGGCGTGAAGATCAGCGGTTTAAAGGACCGAACGGGGATTTATCAATTATGTTCAATTACCTCAAGAGTTTAAATCTTTAGGAATACGAACAAATCCAATTTTTTTCTGTCAGACGCCCCGGACAAAATAAAAACATGACGATGATTGGTATATTGGCAGAATAGCTCTGCGTGATCTCTCCTCTCCCAAAATGGTAAAAATTGAATTTATACTTATTTCCAATTGTGGGGCACTCCTTTTGGCCGCCTGAAATGCTTTTTGCTCGGAACTACAAAAAATGAATATAAATATATAATTTAAATCTGCTGTAGCTGAAAACGTTAATGCCCTCGGGCAACTATTCGCAACAGCAAAACATAATATTCTTTTAAAGAAACATAATTCTGTATTTTTGAAAGGCGAAGTGAATTATAGAGTGTATGTTGGCTCATTTCGATCAATAACAAAAAAAAAACAATAAAATAATTTTATTAAGACAGAAATTACCATTTAGGTATTGTAAAAACAAGTAAAATTAGAAGTTGTTGACCAAACCTTTTGGAGAGGATTGAGAAGCTCGGCCGAATCTTCAGTACTACAAAAATGTTATTTTTCAGCCTGAAATGGAAGGTAGTCAAGAATCATTAGGCAAGTACATTTCACTGGAGTAATTTTGTTTCATCAAACACTCCTGAAGAGAGAAAGAATTTTATTTTTCATTTTTCATTATAATTTCTAAGAACATTTATTTTCATTTTTATCAACTGAAGAAAGACAATTTTAAAAATCAATATAAACAAGCTTTATTCATAATCTATAGTTACATAACTAGTTAAATCCCCATGTGCAGCAAAATATCCTTATCCAATCTTAAATATTAAATTACGCCTAAATAATTTAATAAAACGTGATCGTTCTTCATCGAAGAAGCTTGACTGATATAATTATTGATTTTCTCCAATAATAATTAAAATATCGAAGCACGATTTAAAAATAAATAAATAAAAAATATCTTCATATACGTAGCACTAAAGAGAACCAAAAAAACTTACCGAGATAAGCTTTCACACTGACGCAGAATATATAGTACAATCGACCTTCCACAGCCTACACCATTTCTCCAAAAATTCCATACGCAACAACAATAAATTCGAATTAATTAATTAAATTGAAGATTAACTGTAATTAATTAGTCTCCTCGCTTCAACGTACCAATTAATATTGATTAATTAAGATTTAAAATATTTTTAATTAAATTTAAAACTGTAACAAATCAATTAATTTTGAATTTAACAATAAATAAAATTATCTTTGTGATATCGAAATCTTAACACACACCCACACACACACAATGTAGATTACTAAGAGAGAAAGAGAGAGCGAAAGACGAAAATCAATTAAAAATTAATTCATGCCTTAATTTTGATTTTTCCTTTAAGCTTTTGTGTGTTCATTTTATTTATTTTTGTTTTGTTTTCGCCTGAATTGCTACTAATTATTATTTGAGTAGTAAAAGAGAAATGGGTAAGAGAAAAACGATATTCTAACAAAATATCATAATTTTCTATTGACTTTAAGCGTATTACGTTCGTACGACTAGATTCGAGAGAGAGAGAAAGAGAGAGTAAGAGAAAACAAAAAGAAATTGACTTAATCTTAGTAATATTAGGGCGACATTTAATCGTTAAATGTATGTATATATAGACGAATGTCATAAATACGTTAGAACTTTTGTACATACCCAAACTTAAACGAAATGAAAATTATTTAATTGTACTTTCACAGCAAATTTAATATAAATAAAAATAAAATGTTGTAGTAATCTACATGAAACGCTGTAAGTATGTACAGCAATAAGATGGGACGGATGGGGAAGAAGACATTTAAGTAATTGTGGTGATTAATTGTTTAATTGGAATTTGTATTATTCGTCTTCTCCGGTTTTTCGTCTTACATATATACATGTATATATAGTAAATGAGTGAGATAAATTGGTTTTCGTTTGTTTTTTGGGTATGTGTGTATGTGTTATTTCATAAAAAGCTGTCAAGCATTATAGTTTTGTATATATACTGTAGTAAGTATTTGGATGGCATGGGTAATGTTAAATTATTGGTTGGGGAACATGAAGTTAACCACATCGAAATGTTTATTGTTATCCATTTATACATAATATATTTCGTATATAGTCTTATATTATGAAAATCTGCAAATGTTTAGTTTGGTTTCTCTGTATATATTATACACAATGTATTAGAAATAGTTTTTTGTTATACATACATAGTTCTTAGCCTCATTAATATTGTTATCAAGTAATTTCGATTCGGAGCGAACAAACTATTAGTCAATTTTCCAATTTCTGTTCGGACTAATATTTTTTTTGCTAATATTGGACGTGCGCATCGAAATTATTCGAAATTTATCTTAAATCCAAAGACACAATATAAACTTTTATTTATAAATTCGTAGCACATTTGAAATAATTAAATTTTATTATAATCTAATATTAAAGAAGATGTGCACATCGCACATGTATAAATCGAATATCGTTCGATTTTTTGAACATTTTAAAATTCCTATTTGCATCCATAGTTTATGCAATAAAGGCTTAATAAAAACATAACACAGATTATTTATTGTTTGGATGTCGCGTTCGCCATTTTAGGTAAGGTGAAAAATCGTTTTATGGAAAACACAAAAATAAAAACTATATATTTTTTTATTCACGTGGATTCACGTTTTGCAGATAATATATTTTGGTAGAACATATGTATAGAGTTTTGTTGGACATATTTCCTTCACAACATGGCTTTATTTAAAATGCCAATAAAATTGGTACGCCTAAGTAGAATGACGGTGACACAGTCTCAATTGTTGTGTTAAAGTTGAGAACAGGCTATCGACAATTTTTGCAGTTAACCCGGGTGTTAACGTCAGCAAGATGCTCTGTCCCCGATACTCTTTAATCTCATGTTGGAGTACATTTATCGTAAAACTGAAACACGTCAGCGCAATATCTTATATAGTCAGTCCAATCAGGTGCTTGCATATGTAGATGACCTATGTGTGATTGTACTGACTAGCAACGGAGTGAACGAAATACTAGCTGAAGCTTCACAAAGCGTTGATCAGGCCCGTTGTTCTGTTTGGATATGAAAGTTGGAGGACGAGTAAAGGATGAGTAAGAAAGATGGCTCCTTACATTTGTTGGAAGAATCATGAGTGGATAGATAGTACATACTAGAGTTTGTCAAAAACAGCTATTTTAAAAAACAGCTGTTTTCTGTTTTAGATTTTTAAACCGGTTAACAGTTGTTTTTCGATTTTTTTCGACCGACAAGTCCTAAGTTAGAATTTTTCTGAAATTTTCTAATTTTAAACACAATATATTTTCAAAATTCAACAAAATTCTTGTATTATTTATTCATTTTTATTTACTAATTCGTACAAGCTAGTTTTTTTTGTAATAATATTTTTTAATAAAAATACAAGTGCATTTAACGATGTGTCAGCCAAGCGTGAACGAATTTTTGTAGAAAAGTTTGTACAAACTGAAAACACACGTTCGACGACTGTTGAAGTTGGCTTGATACTGAGAAGTACATCGAATAATTTTTTCGAAATTTTCAGTTCTCTTTCCCGTGTTTTTGAATAAGATGAATTCTTGTTTCAGCCATTTGAAATTTCCTGTTGCTGCAGTTGATTGTATTAAATTTTCTTTTTGCAGCAAGAAATTCAGCTCATCTTTCAGCGAGATATTAGCGGTTGTCGGTTGACTAGTTTGAACTTCAAAATTTTGTTCATTCTCTGAAACATCAAGTTCAACTTCGTCAACACCAAAAAGACGTGATGCTAAATTTCCTGCGAATGAGATTGTATTTTTAGATGGAATATTTCAAGGATCTTTTAAACATCTTAGGAGATTCATAACATCGGTATTCCATCTTTCATTTGTGCATTTTTTTATATTCTCGTACAACTCCAAACTAATGCTGCTATTTAAATTGGATATCTTATTAAGCATAAATTCGACTACTGTTTCGGCAGTTAATAATGTAGAGTCTTCACGATTTAATGTTTCCATGGCAAGCTTGATTGGTTCCATGATATTTTGCAGCATCAACAAAGCATCAAAGTCTAGTCGGTTGATAATATTTAGTGAATTGAGTTCAGAGAAAGCTTCAAAGAGGCAGCGTTTTGTCTTTATCAATGGGGCAGTCATAATCGGAATAGAATTCCAACGGTGTTTCACATCCTAATGAAGTTCGATTTCATTGCCAAATTCAGTGATTACATTATATTGGAAAATTTGATTTCGGACTGTAGAATTTCTAATAAACTTCACTACATTTCGTGCATTTTATAACGTTTCATTGAAATCGATATGATCAAGATTTTCTTCTTGAATCACTTCAAAATTATCCTGTACATAATTTATACCAAATTCTTCCAAATGAGCTTTAACTTTTGACGCCATTGTTTTTGCATTGTATGATACAACAATACGAACTAAACCTATCTTGTAGGTCTTCTTATCTTCGCCATCATGTAAATTAATTACAAAATATCTCCTGCGTCGAACTGTAGTATATTCATCTTTTGTCATGCTTAACTTTATGCCTTTCTCAGTTTTTGACTTGATCTCTTCAACCATTTTCTTCAATAGCTTGCTTTTCAATTTCAATACTTGGAACTGCGGTGCAATCAATGCCATGTTTACTTTACAAGTGACTTTTCAAAGTTGTTGTTGAACCTTCTGAGCCCTTAATAGTATTATTGCAACGAAGACAAATCGCATCAATTTCTTGTGTGACAGGTTTCTTTCGTTTTGTAACATAATTCTATACTAAAGACATGGTTAACCTATTAGGGAAATTATATCAGATATGGCAACAGACGGAATTTCAATAATAATAATAATAACAGTGTTAAAGGCCATTACTGGCCCCTTACTGAATCAACAATCTGGCTCCAACGGTTTCGATCCTGAGCTTGGTCTTCATACTGTCTTAGACAATCTGAAGAGGCCAAGTCGTTCTCTACATCGTGGAGCTATCGTCGCCTGCAACGACCTCTGCGCCTACCATATGGTGGCTCTCCTTTCAGAGATCGCTGCACAATTCGTTCCGGATCAGCACGCAGAACGTGACCGAGCCAGCGTACTCGCTGAGATCTAACTTCATGTACAATATCGGGGATCTTCATCAGATCTCTGATCTCGAAATTGTACAGAGCTCGGTATGTACCATCTATTTCGCGTTTAGGGCCGTAAATCACACGCATGATTCTTCTCTCAAATGTAAGGAGCCATCTCTCGTACTCATCCGTCAGCGCCCAACTTTCACATCCAAACATAACAACGGGCCTGATCAACGCTTTGTAAAGCTTCAGCTTCACGGCACTTGATAAGTGTTTAGATTTTAGCAGTGGCCTTAGAGGATATAAAGAACGACTGCCAGCTGCCAGCCGCACTTTAATATCCTCACCCACACTGTTATCGTGAGTGATAAGAGAGCCCAAATACTTGAACCTCCTCACTCCCTCAAACGTGTGGTGGCCACTACTAAAATCTGGTGTGCCATTGTCTCTCAAACCAGAGATCAGGTATTTCGTTTTGAACTCATTGATCTGGAGTCCAACAGAAGCTGAAAACTCTACAAGCGGATCAAGTATTTCTTTCACTCCGTTGCTATTCAGTCCAATCACGCATATGTCATCTGCATATGCAAGCACTTGATTGGACTGGCGATATAAGATGTTGCGCTTAGGTGTTTCAGTTTTACGAAAGATGTACTCCAACATGAGATTAAAGAGTATCGGGGACAGAGCATCTCCCTGCCGAACACCCGAGTTAACTGCAAAAATTGTCGATAGCCTGTTCTCAACTTTAACACAGCATTGAGACTGCGTCACTGTCATCCTACACAGTCGTACCAATTTTGTTGGCATTCCTAGGTATTCCAGGGCAGACCACAAACTCTCTCGATTGATCGAGTCGTAGGCCTGCCGGAAATCCAGGAAAACCTGATGTACGGAGATGGATGTCTCATAATATTTAGATAGAATCATCCGCAGCGAAAAGACCTGATCAGTGACTGATCGATTCGGACGAAATCCTCCCTGACAATCACCAACCAAGCCCTCCGCCAGAGGAGTGATTCTATCCAATAAAATGTATGACAGTAACTTGTATGCTGTGCAAAGGAGAGCTATACCGCGATAATTCTCACACTTCAAGCGGTCTCCCTTCTTGAAGATGGGGCATATCGCGGCCACTTTCCATTCATCAGGCATAACTTCGGTTCGCCATACTAATCGAATAAGGTCGAAAAGACAGTTCCACAAAGTATCCCCTCCGAATATCAAAAGCTCCGAATTAATGCAGTCCACTCCAGGTGAGCGGTTTCGTTTCATTCTCTCCATGGCCTTAGTGAATTCCTCATGGGATGGCTCCTTAGTGCAAATCTCCGCAGACTGTTTTAGAGGTGGCTCAACAACAGTCTGTGACGCATGATGAACATCAAGCAGCTCAGTAAAGTGTCCACTCCATGCGTCAAGTACTGCGTCGATGTTGACACAGAGGTTTCCATCCCGGTCCCGAATGGCGGTTGACGAAGGCCTGAAAGTATGGTGCAATCCAGTAATTCCTTTAAAGAAATTACGTGAACTACGCTCATTGCTGAGTTGTTGTACTTTTAGAACCTCGGCCTTCCACCATTCTCGCTTCTTCCGTCTACAAATCCGCTTAGCTGCCCTTCTTGCAAGAGCTGCCTTGTTTTTCCTTGCGATTGTGAGACGTTGTTGCACTTCATTATGAGCTATATTTTGTTGCTCAACTGCAAGACGACACTCGTCATCAAACCAATCATTCTTGGGTCTGACTTTCACTATACCTAAAGTCTGTTGAGCAGCACTGACAAACGAAGTTCTCACTACCTCCCAGACAGAGTTCACGCAGTCCGACTGGTAATTAGCTCCCTCAATGTTGTCGCTGACAAGATCCTGATATCGTTTCTTTTGATCTTCATTTATCAGACCTTCACAGTCGAAACGTTCCATCCGTTTCGCTGTGTTCCCCGACCTGTACGAAAACTTCCACCGTAGCTTTGCAGCGACCAAATAATGATCGCTGCCTACGTATTTGGTTGCTGACCGATAAGTTCTCACATCCTGCACAACCCGAGCTCGCCCTTTTGAAATTAACACGTGGTCAATTTGGCTCCGGGATGTTTTGCGAGGATGTGTCCATGTCTCTAGGTGTATCTGTTTGTGAGGGAAGAATGTGCTTGCTACTCTAAGATCATGAGCAATTGCAAAGTACATCATTCTCTCACCATTATCGGTCGCAGTTTCGTGTCGGGAGTACGGACCTATGTTTTCACACAAATCGGCCTGATTTCTGCCAGCTCTAGCATTAAAGTCCCCAATTACCATTCTAACATCGTGTTCGGGTATAGATCCCATCAGATCGTCCAAGTCATTGTAAAATGAGTCTTTATCTTGGGGCTGGCTGACTTCTGTGGGCGCATGTACACAAATTATCGACAGGTTGGCTAACTTCATGCGCAGGCGGAGCATACACAATCGGTTATTGACTGCTTGAAAATCCAAAACAGCCTTCTTTACCTGCGGCCCAAGAAGAAATCCAGCTCCAAGATTTCCGAGGTCATCTCCACTGTAGAACAACGTATAGTCCTGGGACACATGGTCTCCACTTTGAGGCCAGCGAGTTTCTTGAAGAGCAACGAGTTCCAGCCGATACTCTTTCATGCACGTGATTAGACCCTCCAAACGGAATTTCAACAGAGCGATTAATACTAGAAATAAGTACATTCAGGATTCAATCAAAAGAGATGGTTTTAAATTGCCGCAAAACGAAACCCGGGTAATCAAGTTGATTCAAGCAGATTTTGAAGAAAAGAAAAGCAAATAGTAAATATTCTTCTAGCTAAACTTCTTTTCGGTAAAATACCGAATAATTTCACATAAAAATAAATAAAAACAGAAAAGAAAAAATCGTTGTTTTCTATTCTTGATTTTTTGAAAAAAAAAACAGCTATTTTTCTGTTTCTGTTAACCGGTTTGACAAACCCTAGTACATACCGAGCTCTGTACAATATCGAAGATCCCTGTTATTATACATGAAATAAGATCTCAGCGAGTACGCTGGCTCGGTCACGTCCTGCGTGCTGATCCAGAACGAATAGTGCAGTGATCTTTGAAAGGATAGCCACCATATGGTATCCGCAGAGGTCATTGCAGGGGCGACGATGGCTCCACGATATAGAGAACGACTTGGCCTCTTCAAATTGTCTTAAACAGTATGAAGACCATGCTCAGGATCGAAACCCTTGAAGCCAAATAGTTGACTGAGTAAGTGTCCAATAATGGTCTTTAAAAACTAATTATTATTATTATTAATTAGATATCGTATTACTTTAATATCGAATTTTAATATTTCTGTGTAAAAAGGGAAAATAATTTTTTGAGTACTTCAGAGACACTAAGTTTTAGATTTTGGTAGATATGTTGACCGACACAAAATTTTTTTAAAATGAAATTTTAATGAATGAACTTTTTCGACTACAGTATATCAATAAATGTGCCGACTAAATTGTTTTTACTTAATATTTCATCGTCATTTTTATGATCTAAACTTTACACAAAAAAAAATAAATAATTCTCTGCAGGAAGTAAAAATACTCAATACTATAACTTCATGGAATATGTCCATGTGATACACTTCAATACATAAAATCAAGCATATATGTAGCAACAATAAGAAGTTAAGATAAAACAATTTATCCTGTTTCTTAACTAATATTTATCTAAATGTAGCAATATATATATAGAAACAAAAAAAATTGAATCGACTAAATTACACAAAACTACCAAACATGAATTGAATATATAATTTCCAATTTCCCCAAAAAAAAAAAAATTATTTCCTATTTTTTTTTTAAAGGAAATTTGGCTTTTCTTTTTAAAGTTATTTTCGCTTTATTTTTTTTTTAAATAAGACACTGTCGTCGTGCGAAAGATGATATAAACTTGAATGAAAAGCAGGCAGCAAAATTATAAATACAAAACACAACATAAACGTGAAATGTTACCCAGTAGCAGCTAACGAAAAAGAAAAATTCGCTTTTCATGATAAATTGCGCTCGGAGTATATGTATAGGGAAAATGATATCCGCATATACAAAAGAAATATTTGGTGAATAAATTTTCCTCAATTTCGTCTTCATCTCTTGGTTCTGAGCTGCTGTGGGATATATGGATACATGACGCAACAAAAATATAAATTTCGTGTTGAAATATAAGCAATAAGAAAATGTTTTTCCATATTTTTTTTTATGATTCCGTGTTGTTGTTAGTTTTGGTTTGGAATTTCTTGCGAAATCATAAAAAATTACTATCATTAATTTTATGTTATGCGCTATGTGCGCTTTCATACTCAACAGTTTTTCTCATCGCATTGGCATACATGCGGAACAAACGGAATATGTGATATATGTATATGTAAGACAACCTCAAATATTTCGATACAATTTTTCTTTATTTCGTCTTTTCTATTCTATATAAGATTGTTTTTCTATATATATTTTGATTGTGATGGATTGCAGATTAAATTACAAGTCATGATATTAAATGTGTATACTATATAGTATATACGGATTTTTATTGATGGTTCAATTTTGATATCTAAATTTTTTATTTTCATTCGATTTTATTTCGGTGTACGGTTCAAATACTGCTACATTCCATTTTAAATATATTTTTAATGGGTCAAGGCAAAAATGATTTAAAATCAAAATTTTCCTTAACAAGCAAGTTTTGAGTTGATCATACATTTGAGTGATATAGTTGTAGTTATGCGGCTAGTAATTCCAAAACAAAATATATGATCTCTTGTTATAGGAACCATGGCACACCAGATTTTAGTAGTGGCCACTACACGCTTGAGGGTGTGAGGTTAAAATATTTGCCTCTCTTATCGCTCACGATAATAGTGTGGGTGAGGATATCAAAGTGTGGCACTAGTTCGGTCACGTTCTGCGTGCTGATCCAGAACGAATTGTGCAATGATCTCTGAAAGGAGAGCTACCATATGGCAGACGCAGAGGTCGCTGCAGGCAACGATGGCTCCACGGTGTAGAAAACGACTGTATAATATGAAGTCCAAGCTCAGGATCGAAACTGTCGGAGTCAAATTGTTGACTCAGTAAGGGGCCAGTAACGCTCTTTAGAAACTGATTATTATTATTATTATTTAGTTATGCGGCTCGCAGACCAAACGAATAATTAATGAATGTTCTGAATGCAAAATGAACTTGCAAAACAAGTTAACACCCTTAAATTCAAAACATTTTTGGATTGAGGACCTCATTCAACCTGCTCTCATATGAGTGATCCTAAGTATGAACAAACATACATTTTTGAAATATTTCATAGTGCGTGATGGAAACAATTTCACTTTGCTATATTGTCTTCTTGAGTTCAGATCGAAAAACCCTTAGGATCATGAGTATGAGAGCGCCTTCACAACGAAAGTGGAGTTGTGGAAAAAAACAAACGTGTTGTTTTTTTATTTCGTGTCGAAACAATTTCATTACACATCGAATAATGGCGGGTTTATTCCACAACTGATACATAGACCATTCATAAACTAAAAAATGTTGCTTCAAATACGTATATCACTTTAGAATTACATACAGTTCCCTTAGACTGGTGAGGCCTAAAGGTGGGCTCGCTCTATAATTGATCCCTTTATGCAAGGCTAACCGACGAAATAATACCATTTCTACGAGCAAATCACAAGCCGATAGTGCGTATAATTGACAATCCTCAGTGGCGTTGTGATCTGGGATTTTTATCAGACACCTTAAATTTCTAATTGATTTACATATAAAAGTGTAAGGTCGACATGAACTATAGTAAGCCAGCTTTCAAATTATATCACAGCCTTCACAGAAAAATTGATACGTTTTAAGACTAAACCATCAGACCTATCAAAAAAATCTCATTATTTTTCTATTTCAATGAGTACGTTCTAAAAACAGAAACTTGCTGATTTAAGAAACCTGAAGTGTTGAATTAGGTTCATACCGTAGCATGGTAGAAGAAGTTCCTCCTAAAACGCAGTTAGAATTAGTTGTTACAGTGACTGTTAGTATATTCGGTAGTATACCTAGATTTGTGAAAGGTATGTTAGGCTTCTTAATTATGAACGTTAATGAAACCAGAAATACAACTTGCTACAACTTTATTGGAGTCAAGTGTGAATGACCTTGTATCAAAGATACAATCGTAACCTTCATATTACCTTCAACTTCAAAAAGCCAATTGAAGCCTCCCTGCCTCATTGCCTGAGACAGTATCTTGTTGATAGAGTCAGAAACTGATTTTAAAATATGAAAGTTTACTGCTAATATATTAAATAAGACAGAGATGCTCGGAACAGGATTAGAATTAGTGTTCCACTTAAAACTTTAGAAACACATTTAAAACTTCCATGCGATTTTGTAATGAACAGCATTTAATCTCTATGGCAAACCTGGCTGAACTAGAAGTTTCCACTTTTGAACGTTTCATAATATGAAACTATATATATATATATAAATCTACGTCACGAGTCGATAAGGATAAGAGTAAAATATATATAGTATAATATGCCACAAGGAATGTGAGGTTCTGATAAAAATACAGGTGGGTTAAAAATTTCAAAAGACGGGGCTAACAGTCCCGGATTATTAGTACTACGAGCCCTGGGGCCAATATTAAATAATCAGTTCCGTAAAAAATGTCTACCAACAATCATGAACTACTAACATTATTGTTTTTCTATACTTCATCTACTCAAGGCTCCTCCCCCAAGTCTCTTGCAGTTTCCTTCGATTACCTCGATTAATTTTGACCAATTAAATTACTGCAGGCTTGCCAGCTTTTTTGAAAGCTGACAACTAAATTTGTATAGTTTTTGTTATTAAAATTTTGCAATTATTTTACCAATGTACTGTTGAACTTTATTCAAACCTGAACCGTTAAGTGTTGCAATCCTTATGATTAGATCATTAGAAAGAAAAATTAAAATAGTTTTTGAAAGCTTTACGTTTTTAACACAGTATCGACCACTTGTAGCCTAATGGCCAATCATAATGAACATGCGGAAGGTTTAAACATAGGAAGGTTTTATAGCAAGAGCAACCTTGAAAAAATGACTCCTTCGAAAAAAGTCTTTGATAAAAAAAAATCAACAAAAATTTAAAAAAATATTTTAATATTTTAAAATATAAGTAAAATTCACTAACGATTTTAAGTATTTTGTGGAATTAGAGAAGTTTTCTAATATTTAAAATTAAAGTTCAAAAATGTTTCTAAAATTCATGGCATTTTATAAATTTTGAAAATCCGATAAAAATGGAAATTTGTACAGTCTCCAAAATTTTGTTTAAATTTTTAATAATAGAAAAATCATCTGAAATTTGAATTAAAATTCAAAATGTTGAGAAATGCTCTAAAATTAAAAATATGTCCACGGTAAATTGAAGAGCGTTTAACACTCAAATTTTAAAATCGGATTTTAAATTTCAGAATCTTTTAAAATTTAATTAGGAAATTTAAAAGTTTTAAAAATGTTTTAGTTTTTCAAAACCGAGTTAATATTTCAAGTCAATTTCATTTCCAATTCTACATGTAATCTCCATTTCCCATCTAATCGTAATTAGAATGAAGGAAATTGCGAAATTTACAAATGTAATTGTTCGTGTTTTAAATTGTTATGCTATCTTTATGAATACCTAAGTAGTAAACGTAAATACTCATTTCGTACACAAACAAATATTTAAAATAATTTTAAAACTAGATAGCTAATTTGAATTATGTTCCCGAATAGGACTTACATTTCAAATAGTTTAGATTTATTGATTTCTATAAATATATTATACAAAAATACTTTCATTAGGCTGCAATTTTGAAAATATGTCAGATATCCTATGTTGGTGTAGATGAACGGGTTCTTTGTCAATCTTTAAGTAAAGATAACTAGTTTTAACAAAACCAAAATGTTTAGATTTGACGACTGTATATATACGTATCTAATTTTTGGGTTAATTTCATTAATAACTCATAATCGTTAAAAATTCAGATAGCTAGTTTCTCAATTAAATCACACAATTATTGCATCAAATTCTTCTTAGTTTTGAGAAAAAAACATTAAATTAGTTTGATGGGGCCCGGGTTCCCTTTAATATGATTCGGCTCTGTGGGCTGATATGAATGGCTTCAGACCGATTGATAAGTTATGTTGTTATTATGATAGAATAACTCGAGTTTTTTTCAATATGTCACATTGAACTAATGTTCACACGCCTCAGAAAAGAAAGCAGATTAAGTAAAAAATCGTATTCTTCTTCGCCGTTAGTAAATTTTTAATTTTAACAAATTTACGAATCGAATGGTGTCTCCAAATCTATTGTTCAATTTTTGGATACAATTGCTGCTTTGTTGTGACTTTCAGAAGACTTGTGAATGTATATTTAAGAATCAAATAGGCGTTTCAAAATTCTTTAATAATTTTTTAAACCATTTAATAATTCATTTCCCACATCTCATTTTACATCTCGTATAAGAAACTATATATCACAATTATTATAATGAACGAATCATCGTAATCACAATATCAACATGTATAAATCATATCTATATATACTCGAATATTACAATATAATTTTCTATTCTATTCACCTTTAATGTTACCAAAAACCGAATGTGTTATAATATCATATAATAATAACATACAACATACATTTATAATTCAAATCTGAATTATGGTTTCCTTCACATAATGCTTTCCATATTTACACTGTGTATACCAAACTAATAATAATGAGAAAAACCAGTAAAAATACTTTTTATTTTTATATTACGATAAATTAATTTCGCGAATTCATCGTTCAAATGGTATATTATGTATAAATCGTGTGTGTATGCACATACAATACGCCATAGAAAACATTGTGTAATGTTGCTCATATCATGTATGTATGTTCCTGTACATATGAAACATAACCACTGTATATATATATAGCAGCAACTCAGCGAGTACCACAAAACCAAAATAAAATTATGAAACATAAAAAATAGTAATAAAATCAAAAAAAAAAAAATGAATATTTCAATCGTTAGAATCTGCGGAGCTTGGGTATCGTATAATATTGTGTGCATTATATACAAAAAAAAAATCTAAACTCAACGGGTCGCCTCATCGCATATCGTAAATGGAAATATTTGAAACATATTTTATTATGTAATGGCAACGGAAATATTTCAACCAAAAAAATGTATATATAATATACATAATATTCCATCTTATGTATGTACCTACATACATGCAAACATACATATATACATAACACATAAAATAAGCTTTCGAGAGAAGTTTATATGTGAGTTTTATCACAAAAAAGGATAATATTTTGATTATGGATGAAGCTTAACACTTTAGAATAGGAAATAATCCATGGTTTAGAAAATGTTTCCGTTTTTTGTTGTTGTTGCTGTTGATATGATTGATGGGTGTTTTTGTTTTTTTTTATATTATCTACCCGATATATATGTACATACGAGTAAATAGACAATATGATGTGTTTTTCTCGCATCGCAAACATACATGGGTGTGACATTGATTTTTCTCGAATGGATTAATAGATAAGGCTTTAATGTAATGAATTTTTTTGAAAACATCACACATATATGTATATATATATACTCGTATATAGATTGATTGAGGATTTTAGATGTACAGATTTTTACCATCAGTTCGAAATGGTACATATGTATATTAAAGTATATTGGAGTAATCTTGATTAAATTTTCTCGAAAACCCTCCCCGCAAAAGCACGTCACATCTTAAATATATTATGTGGTGAAAGAAATTACAAACATTTATTGCCTATACACGTTTACATATATTCATTTTCCCGTCATCCATCCATGATAAATACCATTTTTCCATTCGTCGTAAACCATCAAGAGACAGAAACAGTTTGAATTTTGTATTTATTTATAGTCTCATGTTACATGTCAGATGTAATAACGTATATGTACACATATAAATACAGTGTAGGTATTTTAAATTTGTTATGCTAACATAACGTAAATAAATAAATTGGGAAAACATAAATACTTAATATGAATTACTAATGTCTTCTAAAAGTTTAGTTGTGTGCGGAGTATAAATGTTAATATCAACTTTAATTTCCGTCTAACATCTCTTCGCTCGAACGAGCCTCGATACCTATGTTATGTATATAAACTTTGTATTTTTTTCTTCTTATATAATCTTATTTTTTTGTTTTTATTTTATTTTTTCAATTTTAATACAAATAAAAAGTTAAATTTTTTTTTTTTTGCTGATGTTTCACAAAAATAACGAAATGTAGTATATACAAGAATATAAAAATTCTTACGTTTTTCGCTAAAATAAAAATCAATAAGAAATTGTAATTTTTAATTTATTGGAATTTAATGTTATTATTTTAATCTGATTTTTATGTCCTGAAAAATTGAAAAACGAAAAAAAAATTATTCGAAATTAAATTGTATTATTTTGTTTGTTCGCTTTGAAAATGTAAGAAAATAGAATTTGGTATCATAATTCGTTATGTCAACCAATAATAATATAGGAGTGGATTTTAAAGGAGATGTACATACTTTAAATTTAATGGTATAAAGATATTTTATTTATTTTAGAACAGTGATCTTTAATATATGTTCCACGAAACATATTTAATTAAAAACATTTAGAGTCTACTAGCATCTACTACTCTGAAATTGCTAGCATTTTTTCTAGAAATTCATTTAAAGTAGGCGTCAACTGAATGACACAAATAACAGAGTCAGTACCAAAGGTAATTGCCGAAATTGTGGGAAGAATTTCATTTGTAACGTTATTTTTATTTATAACGGAGACTTCTATTATAACTCTCCGCTATCATAGTGGACTGTTAACCGCCGTGCCTCTTAATTCCGATTATGTCGAAGCCAGCGTCTGTCTGGTATAGTCAGAACAAATCTTGACTTTCGTCCGACACAAATCATCTCGGCGGCAGACACCAAATATTTTCCATCGGTAGCTTCATTATAAAAATATTTAATTTAGTCTTTCGTCAATACGATAGATTTTTTTTTGAGACAATATCCTTTCCGTTTTAAGAAAGATGGACGTTATTTATACAATTTGTTTATATCTCGGTTGTTATTTATATTCAGCATAGTTTTCACTATCTAGTAATATGACCAACGGCTTGACGACTTTCAGATTTAGGCCTTTTCCTCGAAGTAAGTCCCAGAAACATATCTTCTTTCTTCCCATTTCAGATATTTATTATAAGCGATCCCGTACTGGTGCTTCGACTTCATGGGAAATAAATTGAACTCAGCTCTGATAATTCAATTTCAGCCGGAAATAATCGGTTTTTCTTGAAAATTTTCCATTTTATCGGACAAGATTGTGTAAATCACAACTACTCAGCAACGCTTGTACACAATGTCCCTTTCTTACAAATTTTTATTCTATTTCTATTTGAGCTTTATAAGAGAAGAAAGTATCCTATTTTCCTTTAATTAGTACAATAAAATGGAAAACCCCACGGAAAAATCCTTCAAGTCAGGTGAAAACCAATGTTTATAGTTTCAATTGATTTCAAAAAATTATAATTTTGAGTTACTTTTCATTCAAATATTTCTATAAACGAAAATCATGTCTCTCCATATAAAATGTATGAAGAGAGCGATTATTTTTGTCATTTTAGACTCACTAATAAAAGTTCGTTTTGAACATGGAGGCTTGATTTATTAAGATGGCTTTGCTTATGCTCACTGAACGAAACCGAACCTTAACTGTAAGGTATTTTTTTTTATCGAGATGGTTATATCGAGCATTATATCGGATAGCAAGGACTACACATAGTTACCCCTTGATTTACACCAATCCAAAGTTTTGCTTTCAGAATCAATAAAATTTCTAATCAATTATACTAAATTCTCTTCATTCAATAAGCATATCTTTGAAAAATTGCCATACTGGTAATCTTTACATCCTTATACTCTGACTATGTATACTAACAGGATAATATTGTGATAAGTGAGTGGTTTTCAAGCTAATAATAAGTGTTCAAGTTTCTGATTCAATTAGCGAAAAATATAAAAAATATTACAAATAAATATTTTTATTATGATTTTATTATTAATTTTATTTAATTGTACACAATTTTTATTATAAAAATTTAGTTATATTTATTTCCGACCATACTGATATTAAAGTATTAAATTAATGTTCAGCATGGAAAATTCAATCTTGTATAATAGAATATAGAAATAGAGTAGGTATGATTTGATCAATGTTTTATTAATTTCTTGAATCGGTTTTGAAGAATGAGTGCGTATAATTTTAATAAATTGAATTTTTATTTGTCATTAATGATTTTAGAGCTAAGTTCAGTAATTAAATGGGGGGAAAGGGGCAGCGGTTAAATTGGTCACGATATACCAGCCCAAATGTCAACCTCATCTGCTCGTGGTGCATCCGGCTAGTAAACTAACGAAGCTAATTTCGTACTGATAAAAGTGGTAGGTGTAACATTACCAGTAACAGCTAGTAATCTAGCATACAATGGATACAAACGAAAAAGGAAAGGATCTAAGATCACCACCATCTTCTACTAGTGAGGTTTTCCAGATTAAAAAGGGCAACTTTAAACTCCGCACTAAGCTAAACGAAATTGAGAAATTTACTGCTCATCTAAGTAATACAGTTATGATGCTTAAGAAAGAAAATGAACACCTAAAAAAGGTATTACAAGCCTAGGCACTTCAGACTGTGAATCATCAAAGAGAAACAGAAAGGTTAATACTCAAAAGAAAAGAAGAAGATTGTTTAAAAAATGCCTAAAGAGATAACAACACTGCAAATCCATATTATTGGGATAACCGAATATGCCAAGGTGCAACCGATAAGGAACTCAATTAAGGATTATAGTCATTTCATTAAATGTAAAGAAAGTCAATACACCAGACTCTGAAAGCTACAGAGGCTATATAATATCTATAATATCTATAGAGATCGAATGGTACACATATGAAGATAAAAATAATCGCCCAATTAAAGTTATAGCAAGGGGCTTTCATCCAATCTACTCAAAGGAGGATATATTGGACGACCTACAACGAAAATAACTGCAAATAGAAGATGCAATGAATATATCAAAAGAGAAAAAAGAGAAAATGAACAAGGAGTCAAAACAAATAAAAAAGGTCTACCACTTTTTATGCTAATCTTTATTAATACAGAAAAGAAGAAAAATATCTACAATATAAAGGTTATCCTTAACCTGAGAGAGCTCTATTTTAAAGCCACTGAAAAAACAACTGGCCTAATAAGTCAATACAAAAAATCCCAAGGCAAATGTATCAACTTTCTTTCAAAATATAAAGCATGTGACGTTGCGAAGGAACTACGAAATACCACAAAATATGAGAATACCGCTAGGAAGGAAACCTACTAAAAACCAAGTAGAACCAAAACCACTAGCATTGAAAACAGGTGAACGGGAAACATACTCGCAAATTGTCCAACAGGAAACAGTGATTTTAAAGGGCTCTTGAAAACATACTGAGAAGCATAGAATCCTTAAATATACGGCTACCTATAGACAAGAAAGAAGTCTAGAAAGCTTAAATAAGCGACTACATAATCAAGAAAAAATGGGTGAAACCGCGCATCCTATATTAAATATAATACACAAAACAAGAATTGCCACCTGGAATGCACATGGGCTAATGCAACATAATCCAGAACTAGAAATCTATCTAAATACAGAGAAAATAGATATATTTCTAATACCAGAAAGCCAATTTCAGAAACAACATATGCTAAATTACATGGATACTTTTGTTAATACTCCATAAACCCATCACGCCGCGACAAGGATCAACAATAATTGTAAAACAAAATATAGAAACACTATGAAAGCCTATATGTACAACTAGAAGAGGAAAATATGCAAGTAACACTATTAACTGTATAAACACATATTTAAATAACAATAAGGAATACAGTATCTCTTCACGTTATTCAAACCACTTGGACCCAAGATTATCAAAGGTCAGCAAGACTTACAACTCCCAAAGTGAAAGAGTTCAATCCGGGAGTAACCATACTGGCCTGTATAAACACAAATAAAATGCCAGATCTTATTGACTTCTACATTACTAAATGAATAAAACAGCGATGGACTATCGTCACATCACTCACCTGCAATCATGACTCTCAGTGCAATGATTGTTAATAAAGAAAACCGACCCAAGTTAACAAACAATAAAATTAACTTGGAAGTTTCAACTAAAACGTCGTTATAGTTAGAAGACGAGCTAGACCTTATTATCAATAACATCCAATGCGCAGCGTGGAACAGTTCTTACTCGCCAAAAAGACACCGATTACTCTCTTTGGAAAGCGACAAATTGATTAAAACAACTAAAAATGTAAGTACCTCTAATCTAAAATGACGATGGAAGCTGGGCTAAAAGTGCTAAACAAAAAGTTGCCTTGTTTACAGTCCACCTTGAAGATGGAAGGTAGCAGAAGTAATTATGATAGCAAAATCAAATAAACCACCTAACGACAGAAAATCGTATTGACCGATCTCTAACAACATCAAAAATATTCGAAACACTACACGAAGAGGCTCAAATCAAAAATAGAGAAAAGAAATCTTATTCCTCTTCACCTTCCTCTTCAACTCTTAGCTTTAGAGAAAATCAATCCACTATAGAGCAAGCGCACAGAATTACAAATAAAGATACACTTGAAAATAAAAAGATATGCATTTGTCAAGGTATGGTTGACCTACCAAAGGCAGATTTACAAGATCTTAAAATTTTACATTGCTGATCGACACTTTCGAGTAAAATACAAAGGAGAATACTTACTCTGAATTAAATAAAATATCAGCAGGAATACCACAAGGTAGCGTTCTGGGATCAATTTTGTATATTCTATACACTATCTACTAACTATACAGAAAAAAACCAATACATATAGCAATTGGTGACAACATAAATGAAGCAACAGTCAAACTGCAAGGGGTAACTGGCACAGTGAGTAACTGGACGGACAGATGCCGAATTAAGCTCACGAGACGAAATCAATACAAGTAAAATTTTACCAATCGGACAGTTAACTGGGTGCCAGTTATGCTTAACACAATTCAATATGTAAATACGGTGAAATATCTTGGCATGACTCAACGCTAAGTGAAAAAGTGGAAAAGAAAAAAGAAGACTTAAATATTAAATACAGAAAAATGTACTGGCTCATAGGAAAGAACTCTGACTTAACCCTAATAAATTGGTCTTATATCGTCAATGGCGGTTAATAAACTTCAATGTAAATTTTACTGGGACCAACCAGCCCATTGGTTTTTTTAACCTCGCTACAAATGTGTACAAAATAAGATAGATAAATTACTAGAAGATTTGTAAATTAGTTGTAATATTATTAATAAAAAAAATAAAAATAATAAACTAATTAAATTCAAATCAAATATATTTAAGACAAATCAGAAATATTTAATCAAGCACTACAGGTAACTCAACTATATGAAATATACTTCATATACTTCTTTTAATTCTAACTATTGAACACAATAGTGAAATTATTACTGAATATGTACAACAATATGTGTTTAATTCAATAATTAAATTTTCTATTGTAAATAGTGTATTGAACGTAAATACAATTTGATAACGTAAAATAAAACCAGCATTCACATCATCATACTCAACCATATAGTAAATAGTATATAGTTTTGTATGTAGATATAGTCGTAAACTATAGGTAATCTAATTTTATTTACAAATAGTAAATACATAATATCTACTGTCTACATTTTTTTGTATGGAATATAAAATGAAATTTTAAATTTTTACAAATGCTGTAAAGTATCCATCTCTGTGTATTATGGTATATTACTACTACATATATATAGTATAGTAGTATACAGACACGAGCAGTTAAACTATAAAATAAAAATAATAATAAAACCTTCAAAAATATTTTGTTGAGAATATTTTATTATTTTTCACTTGTATTTTCCAGTTCATGTTTTTCAACTTCATAAAAACAAAAATTTTGTGTTGTTTTTGCGCTTATATTTCCATAATTTTATTATCATTTTCCCTGGTTGTTTTTTTTTTTCATTTTATTGTTTTTGTTGTTATTGTGCATAGCTGTTTTGAAATATTTTCGTATTATTGTTATTATTTTTATTTTTTCCGTTTTAATCAGAATTATTATTACGTTGCTAAAAGCTAATGTTGATTTATATTTTTTTACAAGTTCTAATGTATCTAAATTTTCTTTTTCATTTTTTTCGTATTTTTTAACTGCTGGTGCTTCTGTTGGAAAAAGGATATTTTTTTGTTTACGAACTTTTTTTCAAGTATTTTCTAAGAAAAATGCTTTTAAGGTAAAAATAAACATTTTAGGGGTTTTGTTACGTTGGTTATTAATTATTGATGAAGAAATTGTCATTTCCGGCAATTTAATGTAAAACGCATTAATATTTTAGGTATAATTATATGGAACGTATTTGTATGGATTTTAATATTTATTTTGAGAACATAAGAAAGCCACGCGACATTCAAGTACTTAACATATTACCGCCTCGCCTGGACTTTTTCATATTCCACAAATACGAAGCCTATCACTCATTCATATTAGAGCGACGCTGCGCCGTTTTTTTTTTTTGCAGCTGTCAAATATAATTTAGTTTTATTTGTGATGACTGCGCCTTGTGCGACTAAGTCAAGTGTGGATCGCAGTGTGGAACGCATTGCGTACGCCTCGTAGCTAACATGGTTGCATCATATTTATAGTTTTCAAAATTATCAATTAAATTTTAATTATTTGATAATTATTTTTATTAATTTCTATACAATTTAACATTTTTAACCAAATAAATCTAATTTATAAAGTTAAATACTTTAAATAAATAAAAAAAAATATTCGCAGCGCAAAGCCGAGGCGATAATATGAAAAGTGCTTTAAAGTGTCTTAATAAACAATTTTAGTTGAACATTTGCAACTGAATTCACAATTTAAGTATGATTGATATGCATAATATATTTGATCATCCATCAAGAATCTTATAAGATAGCATGCTTCGTAAATAATATTTAACATTCAAATACTGTTGCAGTAACAATTTTCGAAGCATCAAGTTCCATTGTTGAACTGCTTCAAAAATAGTATGGGCGTAATTTTTTTTTTTAAATTATAAGCTGAATTGCTAGTACATAATAAATATCTACCAATTAAAAAAATTAAATTATTGGCCATCTGTTCGTTTGGCATTTGACAAAAATGAATGGACAAGTTATAGAAATGAGTATAGTACTGCACTCTTCGTGCTTATGTAGTACAAAATGATTGATTCATATATTTTGTCGTCTTGAAGCATTGATGAAAGTAAATTGGTATCGATTTCCATTAACAGTAACGTGGCGATTGTTATCGTCGATGAAAAAATATGGCCCAATGACGCCGCCATAATCCGCACCAAACAGTGACTTTTTCGGGATGCAACGGTGCCTCATGAATCACGTGTGGGTTGCTTCCTGCCCAGTAACGCATGTTTTGCTTGTTGACAAATCCATTTAGCCAAAAGTGAGCCTCATCGCTGAAGATGATTTTTCGGTGAAAATCTGCATCATTTTCGATTTGCTCTTGAGCCCAATTTACGAATCGGCGTCGCTTCAAATGGTCAAACGGCTTTAGTTGTTGTGTCAGCTTGATCTTATACGGATGTAGGCCAAGATCTTTACGTAAAATTCGCCACAATGATGTCACAGAAAGGCCCAATTGTTGCGAACGTCCCATTCGCGTCTTCTTGAACTGAAGCCCTGGCGGCTGCGATGTTTTCAACACTTCGAGCACTTCTTGCTCTCGAGGGCACCGGAACATTATGTAGCGAAAACGTAGACTCAAATGTTGCCACTATACGGTCGATTGTCGAACGAGCTGGCTTGTTAAATGGACCGTAAAACGGCCGTAATGCTCTTAAAGTAGCAGCAACAGAACGATTATTTTGATAAAAATTTTGCACGATTTGCAATCGCTGTTCAAGCGTGTAGCGTTCCATGATGAAATGTATACTAATGAAGTTTCCAAATGACAAAAGAACAATAAAAAATATGGCGTCGTTCGCCGTCCCTATCGGAAAAAAGTTGAAGCGCACCTGTTGAAACACCCTTTACATATGTGTATAAAAGTTACATTTCAGATAGATATATCGGGAATTCATATTATGGCCTAAAACTAAAAAGCCAAATTTGAAAAAAAATAATCAATTTAAACAAGATTATAAATAAAGTTATAAACAAATAAAATTATTGCTATACGTATATCTAGCATAGAGAAGGATATAAGAGTACTTTCTTTCATACATTAAAATGGCATTCGATTCACCAAACAGCTTATTTAATAAAATTTATTTACCTATTATAGCGAAAAGAGACCATAACATTCAGTTGTATATATATCTATCCTTATTCATACTTCTTTAAAGATCAACAAAACCAAAAATTTGTATTCCTATTTATTTACACAAAAGCAAAACAAAAATGAAATTATGAATGAACCAAACATTTCAGTATATTTAACGTAGTAAAACGCAGGTTTTTAGCAATATCTTATAAAAGTAAAATTTATTTAGACAGAGGCCATGATGGTGTTATTAAAAACCGGTTTTGGTCTGTTTTTGATTTTTTCATCAAAACCTTTCATGAACATACACAAACAAAAAATTATACTATCTTGTTTTATCTATTCTTAAGAGAAAGACGAAAGTACAAATGTATAGAATATTTTGCGCTTTGAGCTGAGAATTAAAAAGCGTTTTATTTATCTTATTTATTTAAATTGTTAGAATTAAGGCTTTCCTCATATTCTGTTTTGAAACTATTCCAATCCAAATCTATGTTGTTTGACTCATCGGAAATGCAATTGTTAAACAGTGAATTTAAAGCGATTTTCCTAACAACACCCCTATTTCATGCCTAAATCCGCCTTTGCAATGCAATATTGGTAAAAAAATTCTCCAAGAAATCCTGATTGGTCTGACCCGTTAGAAAATATTCGACGTCAAATTATGTTTTTAACAAATTAAGTAATAAAATTTGTGTATTTACATACATTTTAAGGCCTTTAATAAATTTAAAATATTTTTCATTTTTAGAAATTATTTTTAAATTATTTAAAAATGGTAGACTATCTTCGAGCATCTTATGCACATTATTATTTAATTTTAAAGGTCTTTCATAAGGTGATGAAGAAAAAAAGTTTCTGCAGTTCAAACTGTCGAACAAATCATTAAACCTTTGTATAAAATGAGCAGTTGGTATGGGCATTATCGAGATATTCGACAAACGTTTCGGGTTTAACTTTTAAAGTGGTCCTGATGGCGCTGGCAACCGTACTACTTAACATTTGTGCTGCCATTTAACGTTCATTTTTTGAAACGTGTTTGGTTCAAAATGTTGTTTTGTTATTTTCGGCATCAGTCTAACATGTTGATGGCAATCGAATTCAGAATTTTGTGTACAACGGTTATGTCACTAACCCCAATTTTTTAAGTATGCGTTTCTCGCTGATTTTATAAGGTGTGGTGGTTCAAATTGTGTTAGAATTTGATGTTCGTCGACGTAGAAATATGGGGTTTCAGGAGTTAGTCCTAGTATGTTATACATAGCGATATTTGTAGCAGCATGATCACATGTAACCATAACAACATTTAACTTCAAGGTGTCGTTGCAAGTTCTTATATTATCTTTCAGCAGTTCTGATAAAGTGAAGCATAAAAAATAATGCTATGTTGCCAGTTCACTCCTTCTTTCACGACCATTGTCACAAAATCCTTCAACTTGATCTAAACAAATATTTACTGTCAAATCCTTTTTAATGCAAATTTCATCAAAGCTTAAGGCACATATTTTGAATTGGCTTGACATATTTTGAAATACTTTTTCAAGTTGTTTAATTAAAATTTGATTAGTTCGTGGTGGTATGAATTTGATAGGAGACCATTTGTACATATATCGTAGACGTAGATGGTAGTTTTAGATTTAATTGGTCTCTTAAATATTTATATGTTGATGACGATTTATAAAATAAAGATTGTGGAATATTTTTGTCGTTTTCATTGTAGTGATAATCTTCTTAGACAAGAAGTTTGCAAACATTTTTTGTTATATAATTCAGATTAGAATGTTTATATGGTTATCGATCAATTTTAAATTATTATGCTTCAAGTGGTTCCGATTTAAACGATGTTTAACATTGCTGTAATTGTTTTTTAATATCTTACATTTTCGTTGACATGGTTGTAATTTAGTCTTATAAAGGTGAATTAGTGTGGAATTCTTGTTACATTTTCGGCATGATAGTTTTGGAGAGGTTTGGCAGTGATGACAATTAATTTTGTCTATAAATTGCAAAAATTCGATCCTCATTGGTTTTGTCAGTTTGAGTACGGATACTTTCTACTGAGTTGGTACATTGATGACTTTCGATGGATCCAATGCTTTATCAATTTGTAATCCAAAATTTTCATCTTCCAATTGACACCACATATGATTATCTAACTTTTTTGTCCTTTTGATTTTATTCTGCACAGGAACTGTAACTCTTATCAAATGGTTGGAAGAAGTAATATGTTCTGCCAAAAAGTGGTTTTGACATACATAGTTATGCTTATTTACAGCCTCATTTGGATAAAGACCAATAGAATCTATTCGTTGTTTTCTTAAGTCGTTAGGAAACTTGAAAAATTCTATGTCCGATTTATTTTATTTTATTTTGCAGTTTGGTATAATACAGGTGACTTGCTTTTTTCTGGTGTTCAACTGTCGCTTTGGTACTAGATTTGTTTAAGAAATTAAAACATCGGTTAATAACAAATACAATTAGTCAATTACGAGTTACTGTTTATTGTATTGTTTATTATTTTATGTCCTTTTTTCTACTCCTGTTAATAAAGCAAGAGCCAAGGTACAACAAAATTTATCGCAGAGGTACACGGCTAAATTATGGATTCGCAAAACCAACATTGTAGTCTGATTCAAAATAACAAATTTAAAAATTGTTAGAGGCCCACTTAATCCTGTATCTCTTAAAGTTAGACAAAAATATAGTTTTTTTCAATTTAATTTTGTTTTATTAGTTAGATTGTGTAATGTAAACAAACCCATTACAAAAATTTGAGTAAAAATTAATTAAAAACTTTAAAGTTAAATTTCCGTTCAAAAAATTCTTATTTTATTCAACTTTACTGTTTTCAATAATTTAGCAGCAAACTACAATTTTGACAGAAATTCATTTCTTTTTAATTTTTTCGGTTTTAATATACAATAAGACCTGTTTGGAAATTGTTGTTATCGGGTTTGCTTATCTGTAATCTAACAAATCAAACAAAATTCACGCGATTTTTTTTACAGAAAATTTTTGTCTAACCTTAAAGGATACGCAGGATGAAATCGTCTTGTAACAATTTTTTAATTTCAATATTCTAAATCAGACTGGAAATGAAATGTTGATTATAGAATCCAAAATTGAGCCATGTGCCTCTTTGTTAATTTTTTTACTCCATTTCTCCAAGTATATAAGTAATACGTTTGTTATGATCGACTTTATTCATGGAGGTGCAGTGCAGCTCATCATTTTCGTTTCTTGTTAAATTCCGCGTACGTTAAATTTCGGTATGTGTCAATAAATATTGGCACAGTTCTTTAAATAAGTCAAACAAAACAAAATGGAGGAATAAAATATACTAGCAGGAGTAGAAAAAGTGTCTTATTTTACTCGCGTGTATCTTAAACCAGCAAAAATAGACCCAAAAATCGTGTTAAAAAAGAAAAATGGTACAGTATCTAAGGTTTACAGATAGTGTGAGCCAAAACTGTACTATTTTCTTCTTTTTTAAAACCCGATTTTTTCTGGGCAATAATAGTTATACTCATCATTCATTCGAATAATTGGTCCATTCAGTATACTCATCGAAAAATTGAAGTTGTGCATAAAGTGCCTAGCAAAATTTTAATTTGTTGAGTTTGTGAAAAAAGAAATACAAATTAGTTTTTAATGGTGATTAAAAACTAGAGTATTTCAATATTAGGTCTCTACATTTGTCAGATTATCACATAGACAGTATCAATAAAATCGTACTTTGGACTTACATTTTAATGCGTTTTATAAGAGAAAAAACTGAATTTTTTATAATACATATATATAATAATGTTGTAAGCCAATCGTGTATACACATGACGAACGTTACAAATTCAACAACTCATCGTTATAAGAGAATGGTTGTCTATTTTTTAAAAAGAATTAAATCAAACTTGACTTTTCCTTGGACAAATTAATATTATAAAATTAATATTAATGTTATCCAAAATATTTCCAACAAAATATTTCTCAAGGAATAAAACGCTTTTTAATTCTCAGCTCAAAGCGCAAAATATTCTATACATTTGTACTTTCGTCTTTCTCTTAAGAATAGATAAAACAAGATAGTATAATTTTTTGTTTATGTATGTTCATGAAAGGTTTTGATGAAAAAATCAAAAACAGACCAAAACCGGTTTTTAATAACACCATCATGGCCTCTGTCTAAATAAATTTTACTTTTATAAGATATTGCTAAAAACCTGCGCTTTACTACGTTAAATATATTGAAATGTTTGGTTCATTCATAATTTCGTTTTTGTTTTGCTTTTGTGTAAATAAATAGGAATACAAATTTTTGGTTTTGTTGATCTTTAAA
Organism: Tipula unca; assembly: GCA_951394425.1. Classification (NCBI taxonomy): domain Eukaryota; kingdom Metazoa; phylum Arthropoda; class Insecta; order Diptera; family Tipulidae; genus Tipula; species Tipula unca. Next base: position 105,287,933 of record OX596382.1, on the reverse strand, counting down.
GAAGTATGAATAAGGATAGATATATATACAACTGAATGTTATGGTCTCTTTTCGCTATAATAGGTAAATAAATTTTATTAAATAAGCTGTTTGGTGAATGGAATGCCATTTTAATGTATGAAAGAAAGTACTCTTATATCCTTCTCTATGTATGTAGTTCAAAAGTTCGTGAAGTTACATTGAGATTTAAATCAAACAACTATCAAGTTTAAAATCAACTCCGAAGTAAAACCTGAACTGAACGTCTTCAAACTGTCAAAAAATGAATATTTCAGTTTCAATCAAATTTATCCATGGCACTATTTCATTGTATTAAATAAAGGGCATCCTAACAAATTTCTACCAAAAAATTTTTTAAATTGGCGAACGTTTTGAACGTTTTATATAAATTCAATATCGTTGGTTGAATTTTGAGTGTATTTCTTAGTTATAACTGCAAGCCGTTAAGTTCTGCTTAAAGCTTACAACTAAATTTAAAAATTATAGATATTGAATGCGTAATTTTGCAATTAAGATAAGTATTTGGTAAATGTACTATTGAACTTTATTCAAACTGAAACTGCTGTGTTGTATTAATTAGTAAAAGAAATGAAAATATTTTTTGAAACCATAACGTGTTATATAGCTATAATTCATCACATATAGACTTGACTGAAGTATTATTGTAAATCATAATGAGGATGTGGGAGAATGATAGTCCTAAGACCTATCTCACCTATGAATAAAGTTAGCAGAGATTTTGTTTGGCATATTATAGTTAAAACAATTCTTTGAAATCACAAAATCAACATAAAATTGTAGAAATGTTTCAAAAAAATTTTACAATTCGAGTATAATTCACTCAATTTTAAATCATAAAAGTTTTATAAAAATTGAAGTATTCTCCAAAATTCTGAGAAATAATATTGTAAAATTTTTTGATGAATTTGAAAATTCGAAATGTTTTATTCAAATTTGAATGATTTTCTAACAACTTGATTTATCGAAGTTTTGGCACGTGATAGTTTAGATATATGTATAATAAATTTATTGGCAACTTTTAAAAATTCACATAAATTTGTAAAATATTTAAAAAAAATTAATTTTCTATATTTTGACTTTTTGCGATATACCGCAATTATCATCTTAATTCCTAATGAATATTCAAAATTTGAAAAAATTCTCAAAAATCAAGTTATCTTTCTGAAAATTTGTCGATTTGGAATATGCATTAATAAAAATTGGGGAAATACTATTAAATTCATTTTCCGCCATAAATTGGAGATATTCACTAGCGTTTAAAATTCAATAATTCGATTTTTCAATTCTATCTTCAGAATGGTATGTATATGTGAACATTAGTTTTAAAATTCTTCGAGTTTAAAAATTTAATTAAGAAATTTAAAAGCTTGTTTTTTAAAATATATTGGTTTTTCAAAACGAGTGAGTCAAAACTTGTTATGCCAATAGATCAACCACGTCTGAATAATAGATATGTCTCCATCTTTTTGATTATTTAAAACTATTTAAAATTGTATACTGGATAAGTAGTTTGATTTTTATTCCAAACAAAAATGTATTTCATTCATAGCGTAAATAAATTTTCAACAAGCTTTTTATTAATTTTTTAGAGAAAAATCAATAAATCAATTGATATCCGGTGTAAACGGGCCCTGGGGCCTGGATCTCTTCGATCCGGACTTGAAAGAAGTAGTTTTGTCAACTTTGGACTTTTGTAACTCACTTCTGTTAAATAGAGATGAATCTTGTGAGAAGTTTAATGGTATTATACACACATATTCTGGAAAAAAATTTACAAAAATTTGCGATTTCATGTATTTTTCACCTATAATAATTACTCATTTACATGTTAGTTTATTAATCATGACTTTGGTGTTTGAAGTCCCGTATGTATGTGTTTAGTTAAACCATCGGCATCATTCAACATTTTGAAATAATTTGTATGGCACAGTTCAATAATCACGGTAACAAAAATATCCATAGTCGTTCCTTACTCGGTTATTCGCTACCACAATGCTATTGGAGGCCAAGATAATTAATTACTGAAACAGCCTGCTTTTATGAAGTGAAATAATTAATAAATGTTAAGTGCTGCCTTTGATATTTAATTTTTGTGTGTAACTACATAACTCACAAACAAAGTTGAAATATAATCTAAAAAAAATACTAATTAGAAAATATATTTTTGATTTATTATACCTTATTGACAACTTTAGTTAAGTTATTGACATTTATTTTCTATAGATATAAGATATACATTATATCTAGCAATGAGTTAATAATTAGTAAAAATAAAACCGAACGGAAAATCCCAATAAAAACGATAAAAATAACTGAGAAAAAACTATAAATTACGTAAGCTTTATTTATATACAGAGAGAGAGAGAGATAGGAACAGTATAGCTAGTTACCAAAAACGGAATGAGATAAGCTTAACCATAAATCAAAATATTTCACCCAGATAAAATAAATGATATCGAAATAAATTAATTTGTATCATACCACTACTACATGCATATATTCGTACATTTATCCAGAACTATGTTGCTCATCACAGCAATAACTATGGGTTATGCATACATTAGAGTGTGTATGTATAGTTTACCATTATGGTATGCCTTTAATATAAACCGAAAACTTTTTATTTAACATTAAAAATTTTGTGAAAAGCCACGAAAATTATAAAAACCACATACTGACCCGAAGAAATATCAAAATGAAAATATTTTTTTTTTTTTGTTAAATTTATATAAAAGAAAACCTAAATTTAAGACTATCCAAGACAAATGTTGTGGTTTCTATATTACATACATATTTTCCTAAACATAATGTAAGAGTGTAAAAAAAAGAAGCTTTTTACGAAATTAATTTGTTTTAAGTTTTTCTCTTTTTAGAATATTAATGTTAAAGTTATGTTAAAGTTTTTCTTTTAGGTGCGAGCTTATTATTATGAATGAAAATATATTACTAAAAAAAAGGTTAGATATATAGCTTTTCTGCTGTCATCGTTAAGTCCACGGCTCTAGGTCATCCACTTATTATTATCATACATAAAATAGTTTTATTATGATAAGAAACGAGAATATTATTGAAAGGATGATTTATCACATGTAATTGGGTCATCCTTTTATATATTATATGCGGATATTCATATATAGAATATATATATATATATATATATATATATATATATATATATCGTAGCTTGAGGCGTTTAGCTTTATATGGTTATTGTTAACAAGTTTTCTATAAAAAAAATAAAAAAAATTGTGTAACGATTTTTATCACAGACTCTCCAACCTCATTTCACTTTTCAATGCTATTTACGATGTAGAGAAAATTTTTCCAAAAACAACGAACCAGGCTTATCAAGTTTTAACACAAAAAGAATAAAATTGTTTGCAGTTTTGAAAGTTGTGTATGTATAGGATTATCTATATCAAAATTAAATAAAAATAATAAAATTTGGATCGAACATACCAACAAATGTTTGTACTGTGTTCTGATTATCCAGAACAATTTTTTTGAGATGTCTATTATATATATACATTTATACGAGTACGATAGCATCTCATATTTTCTCAAATAAAAATGTTGTGAATCGAAAATATTTCGAATGCCGCACAGTTTACATTACCATTGGGAATTTTATGAGAATTGGTTTGGTTTATTGGAATTCTAGTATACTGTTTCGGCAAATGTGTGGTATTAAAAAGCATAGTTTAGAACAAACTTATATAGAACTAAAGCTTCATCTAAAAATAAGGATTGCTGAAAAGCTATATACTCTGCCGAATACTTAACTGTTTGAGTAATTTTTTAAATATTGAAACGGTTTTGAATTTGCTCATGTCAATAAAACTATAAGTATGTAATTGGAAAATAAACTTGAACATGGTTTATTATTTATTAAAATTAGGAACAGTATATGATTTCGGTATATTGAACTTGAGCACATATGTACAAGGCTCAAAAAGTTAGTCATTGTATTTGACTTCTCAATTTAACTCAAAATTAGTTATACATAGTTGTTAAAATGGATCAAACGACCTGAATAGTTGTTTTTTCTCAATTATTTGAACATGATAAGTCCTATCATTACAAAAACGTAATTCAAGAAACGTAATTTGTTTGTTTTCAAAATTTAGTTTTGAACGGTAATCTTAATCTGTTTGATTTGTTAGAATAATTGGAGTACAAGCAACGCAACGTATCAAAGGCATTTTCCAACTGTCATCGGTCAAATATTTTTGAAATTAATTTATTATTTATTGGTTTCTCGAAATTATTCCATTAAAATTAATTCAATTTGGAAATAAATACAAGAAGTTTTATTTGGAATTCAAGAGAATAGTTAGAATCGGGGCCAGATCATAGTATGCCGCAGGGCCGTTTTACTGTAGGGCCCGGATATCAACCTAATTTATTGATTATTTTTCAAAATTAATAAAAATGATGAAACAAAAACTATTGACACAATATAGAACGTAATAAGTTTTCTTCTAGAACAAAAAACCAACTTACTACCTATCCAGTTTTGTATGCGAAACGAGCTAATGCGATTTTTGAAACAAAATGAGTATAGAACAAACAGTATATTTAAGAACTACGTATCTCGATGGAATTGAACTTTCAAAGAAATTACTTCACCGATTATGATGATAATTGACCATAGGTAGATAAAAAAGTGGTTAAAGCTAAAATTATGTAACGTTTGGATCAGGAGGTACCAAGTTCGAATCCATGGGGCGAACCATCGTTCATGTTATCACAGGATGGAAAAGCTGTACATACGTTGTGTATAAGATGGGGAAACCGACGATATTGAATACGAGCCTAAAGTAAAATTTAAAATTTGATTTGTTGAATTTTAAAAATTTGAATATGAAACGCTCATGAAATTCTCCAATTTATATGGCGGACATTATTTTTAATTTTACAGCATTTCTCCAGTTTTTGCAATATTCAAAATTCACTTATTTATAGAAAATTAACGAGAAATTTATGATATTTTTAAAATTTTGATTTTTCATTCGAAGTTAAAATTATTTTTTCAATTTCGGATTATTACTCGAATTATAAAAAATTTAAAGAAAATTGTATGAATTTTCTAAACATTTTAAAAAGTGACCAATAATTTTGTGAGAATTTCCGAAATAAATAAATTTTCAAAATATTTGAAATTGATAAAATTCAAAATTTTATGAATTTTAAAAAATGTTCGAACTTCTATTATAAACTAAATATTAGAAACTTCTCAAATCCCCAAAAATACTTAAAAATTTATGAATTTAAAAAATTGAGATTGAAAGCCAGCTACACACGTTCAGGTAGACCTATCAGGTATGCCTGTGCAGTTTTACCTGTTGTCTGTTACATCTAGGATAAGATTTGATTGTTCATATCATCGACAAGTGATGTTTTAGCCACTGTCGGCATATTCGTGGTAGGAAATATAATTCTATCTGACTTCGGAGCTGTCCGAAACCGTCGAGTAATACTGTAAATAATTGAAACCGGAATAATTTCTAAGTATAAAATTAAAATTAACAAATTATGATAATTTAAATCCTTAAACGACATGAAAATGAAATTATTAACCTTTTATTCAATGATGGTGCGGTTGGCTTGAGAATAGTACGTTTGCTTTACACAAAGAAGAAAAACTGCCTCTCCTAGACAACGAATCCTACACACAATGATAATGCCAGTTTCATTGATGAGTTGCATAATTTCATATCAACAACAAACTTTCAAATTCATTTGATATAGGTTAAATTTTATCAGAATTAATATTTATAGCACCAATTTATAGCACAAGGCCTGCAACCTCTTATATTCAATATTCAACAACGCGATAGTTGAACGGATGCTACACACACTCAGGTTTGCCTGCGTAGGTAAAGTTTATACAGGTATATCGAATGAAAATTTGTATTTGCTCCGATCAATCCAGGCATAGCTAACAGGTTTATCCGATCGTGTGTAGCCGGCTTTATTATTATAACAAAATTGAGTGATATTAGTTAAATCTTAAAATTTTGAAAAATCTTTTATTTTTTAGTTGAATTTGTTTTTTCAAAAATGTTTGGAGGGAGCGATTGTTATCAATTAGGTACTCCAAATACCTTACTAAGTTTATTGGATAGTTGAGAAAGGTTTTAAAGCTGAAATTAAATGTCTTATTTCACATCACTTCATTATGATTGACGTCGATAGACGATGGATTCTAGCTATATGTCTAGCTTATTGGAAAGGTGTTATGTAAAATCAAAAATTCGGTTTCGGTGAAATTTCGAAAATCAAATTTCACGTTTACAGTTCTAAATTTTAACTCGATTTTGAAAACCTAAAATTTCTTGAAATTTACCAATTCACAGCAGCTTTTAAATTTCTTAAATATATTTTAAAATTCGAAACCGAAATTCGCGTATACAATTCTGAAGATAAAAAAAAATCGAATTGTTAATTGTTTAAAATTTGATTATAAAACGTTCATGAAAATCTTCAATTTCATGTGGAAATTTTTTGAATTTTAGAGTATTCTTCCAATTTTTCCATATTCGAAATTCAAAAATTTAGAGAAAGTTATCTGGGGGGATTTTGGAGTACTTTGCAAATTTTGAATTTTCGATTGAAATTAAGATGATTTATCGCAATTCAGCATATCACTCGAATTATACCGAGCAAATAGCATAGTAGTTAAAACAGTGATGTTTGGATTTGGAAGTACTGAATTTGAATTCCAATTAAGGCAGAATGTAAAGTCGAATAAAATCGGACCTGTAATCTAATCAAAATACCAGAGACTTCAAAGAGCCTTGAACCTCAGACCAAGTTCATAATTTTTGGTAGAAATTTGTTAGAAAACACTTTATTTAATACTGGGCTCAGGGCCCAGAGTACCCATAAATCGGCACTGGTTAAAATTTATAGTTTGAAAAGAATTTGATTGCGATTTAACCTATAATTAAATTAAATGCTTTTCCTAATTAATCGAAAGTAATCCATTCTCAATGGGTTTCAGCATAATTATTAAACAAACTTAAAATTTCTCAATTCCACACAAATTGTATTGTCAATTTCAAATCAAATTCTATATTGTGAATAGAAATATAATTTAGGCAAAATACATTGGGGTTTACTAAATTTAAATTTTCGATTACGTAGCATGATTTAATTAAAGTCAATTTCGAATTTCCGTTAGTTAATTGCAAATTCTCCATTGAGCGTTAAAAACGTTAATTGATTGCATTTTTTTTTGTAATTCTGTCACAATATCGTTTAATTGATTTGACGTAACTTATTTTCAAGAATACCATTATCGTAGCAAACAAGGAAACTGAACTTATTTTAAATATCGATTTGCAAATACGATTTGTTACATATTAAAAGAAACTCATTGATAATCATAATAAATAGTATATTTGTACAAACAAGTCGTATTACAGATACATTACTGACCCTCACATTAATCATTCCTACAATACTAAATAACCTTTCTCCATCCAACAATGATGTCACATGTCATTGTTCTTAATAACAACAAAACGATACAAATAAACTTAATACCTGCTCTAATCGATCGTATTTAAAAAAGAAGTAAAACGATTCGCGTTTTTTCTTATCGTTTACAATTTTGCTAGTCAACAATTGTTTATGTATTATAATAAAATTTATGGTCGAGACGTTAAAATTTTTATTACACTTTGTAGCTTGCTGCTCTGTTAAGAATTTAATTAATTCTGAAATTTTATTTTGACAGTTTTTTTATTCGCTGCTATAAGCTTCTAAAATGCTTCAGTTCTTTAGTATATATTCTTACATATATACATACATATATACATAACCTACAACTTATAAAATTTTATTTAATTTTTTTTTTTATTATTTTCCATCACCTGTATGTATGAATGTATCTATGTATATACGATGAGCATTTTCATGTTGATATTTTATTTATTTTCACAATATAAAAGAAATATTTTCTACTTTTCTTCGTCTTCTTGTTGGTGCTATATAATATGCTTCAAACCAAGAGGATTTTTTTTTATTAACTGCATTAAATTTTTCAGTTTTGAAAACGAGCTTTAATGGTGTTAACTTATTAATGAATTTTCATATATTTTCTTATAAATTTCTTCTCGTTTAGATTATTTATTACTAATATGATTTTTTTGTGTATATTTATACTACGATATTGATTTTTTATTTAATAGAAAATTTCTATATACTTTCTAATGATAATCATTTTCCTTGTCTGTTTTTTTTAAGAATTTTCTTTTTTAATTTAATTTGATTTTTCCTCTTAAATTTTCCAGAGCACAAAAAATGAAAAATCTATGTAGTAAAAGAAAAATCGAAATGTAATAGATCAATTGGATTTTGCACAGTAAAAAATATATATGTATTAGATAATAATTTAATAAGACGTTGAGGGAAAATGGATTAATGAAGATTTACATTTCGTGTTTATATTTGTACGTAATATTAAAGAATTTATTTAAGATTGAATTAAGATAATGCTTTTTAACTAAGCAAATTATTTGGTGCTTATTGCAAGGCCACTCCTGTCTACGTTTTCTTAACAAACTACATTTTGTGTTGAAACATATATCACCCAATAAACCGATCTGACGGTTTTTAACACGAAACTCTAAATTGCTGGCTTTCCGATTGAATTGGAGTTTTGAGCGAACACATATTTTTCTTCATATAAGTTTCATAATTCCACTTTAGCAATTTAAGAAATCTTAGAATTCTTTTAATTCGGAGTTTGGCACTATTAACTAATTTGCTCTGCTGCTTAATGTGATCGTGAGTTGATCATAAAATTGTCAAAGTTGAAAAGTCTAACACTTTGGTATTAGCTTTCAAATACGTAAAATAAACAGAATATTGATATGTAGGGAGGACAGGAGGTCCACTTTGAAATAATACATATTCTCTTTTTTCATCCCGATCTTTATTACGATTTCGTTTTTTGAATGTTATGTTTTGTTCTTTTTTAATTTTCTATATATTCTACTACGAAATTAGCCTACTATTTTCGATGGCTATCGTGTTAAAATAGTAAGATTACTTCCTTTGCTCACTATTGCAGAACAAAAATAGCAGGCGAATTGCGTATCAGGGCCCAAAAATATCGAGATTATTATCGACTGATAAATTGATGAATTTTTGTTACAATCGAAAAATGATAAACTTTTCAGTGAACTTCGTACATTTTTTCCAATACTTGGCCAACATTAAGGCTGCTGTTTTGAGAAAAATTTGTTTTTTCTTAAAAATCCAAGATAAAAAGTATATTTCAATCATTTGTAAACTATGTAAACTAAGTACTCTAATTTAAAAAGAACTATGTATTACTATTGAAAAATATGTCCCCAAAAACTATACAATAAAAAAAAAATTCTACAATAAGCAACTCTTGAATTTCTAACTGCTACATCTCCCCGCAATTGCGAGGCTTCGACTCCAGAGAATTTTCCTTTGTTGAAGCAATATTAATATTGGAAACTCAGAAAATGGAATATTATCTTTGGATTAAGTTAAGTCATTCGAAAGAGAGCTTCGAAATTCAGAAAAATTTTATTACTTGAAGCAATTTTCATTTCCTAGTCCTGAAAAAGTTGGCAAACCACGAGATGAGAAAAAAAATGTATTGGTTTCATTTGAACTTTTGATTAAATTCTTCTCAATTTTTCCATTTTACTGTGCAAACCGAGTTGACAGCACTGGGAGGAATTCAGGAGTTGAGAATCAAGGCAATTGAAATTTTCTGGATTTTTTTTATAATACTATTATTGGAAAAACAGAAAATCCAGTTTTTCTGGATTTCATTGAAGCTTTAAGAAATTGCTAGCAACCTTTCTAAATATTCAGTATATACTCAGGCCTCATCGTGGCTCTGCATGGCTCTGTATGTTTGTAAAAGTAAACTTGTAAACTGACCTTTTCTGGATACAAAAAATACCAGAGACGTCCTTTTTTACGCGATTTAATATCTGGCAGGCTTGCCCAGATGACAATATAAAAAGGGTGTTTTTATTTAGAGTTCAATGAACCGATGAGCGAAATAGGCAAAAATATATAGTGCGAGCTACACTGAGTATTACATACAATTTTAGAACGGTATCATGCTTGGGTTTTGGAGAAAAAAAATGTAACAAACAAATCTTATTGGCTCAGGCATATGATTCTTCGGAATACTTTGATGAACCTAACTAAAATTAGCGCTCTCTCAAATTATGCGATTTTCTGCAATATTATAATCGAAACAAAATTTACTTCTCAGATTCTGTTTGTTTCCCCTATGTTTCCTAAATCCAAATTGACCATTTATGGAAAATGTCTGTATATCAATCTGTCTGAGTGTATATGATTAATTTTTCAGTCAATGAAAACTTAAACTCTACTTCAGATGATTAAAATAATTTTTATTTATATAACTGCCTGTCTTAAATTGAAGGTCTGATAAACTTTTGGTAGAAACTAGAAATCTAGCCAAGCAAACTCGAGATTGAAATATGAATTTCAAATAAATCTGCATACAATTTTTTTTTTTAAAATTAGAATTTTATTTTCCACGTATTCGTGGAGAATAGAAGTGGATTAGACTATTAGAGGATAGAATTTTTTTTAAAAAAATCTCCTGGACCACAGACGCTCTGTATTTTATCGGATCAAAATTTTTAATTGAAAATTATGAAAATTATTATCAATTATGAAAGTTATTATTTAAATATTCATTTGCAACGCGTTTTTATATTTAAAAATTACAATTTAGATTGTGATTTTAATGAGATAATATAAAAGCCTTTTCTAAATTACGTCCAGGTGATTTTTTGATAATTTAAATTATCCTCAATTGCCAGTTTTGAGGTCGCTCAAAAAATCGCATTTAACAGAGAGTAAATGTTTCCTGATAATTCTGAGATATTAGAGTCATAAAGTCGTGTGATGCACACACACATCACAATTTTGTTTGTTTATTTACAAAAATACATAATCGTATTTTTCAGATTCAAAAAATGTCCTTTTTTATAGATAAATTTTCTCTCTTCTCATTTCCCATTAAGGAGACCTATTTGTAGATATACATATGAGAAATTGATTATTTCTAATATGAAAATATATTAACTTATACAGATTTTCATAGTTTGTAGTCCCATACGATGATTGATAACATTTTTACAAAATTTTACGTTCGGTGAAAAACATTTAACCGAAACCTATACTAAATTATGATGAATTAACTCGTGAGCAATAAGGCCTATACAATTTTTGAATTGACTTGTTTAGTTATCCATTTAACAATAACAATTTAATTGAATTTTAATTTTTTTTAGATTATAACGAACTAAAATTTTAAAATTTAACTTTTTACTTTTTGAGACGGTTAATGTCAATTTAATTAATTTAAACGAATAACGTATCCGCATTACCCCCAGTTATGTATCATTCATATTGCAAAAATGGAAAATTCGAATGAATTTATCATACCAATATTTTGAATTAATATTTTATTAAACAATTTTATCATCAAAGCAAGATAAGCTAGAAATAATATTTTATTGCTGCAGGCTTTGAAAATTATTTAGTGATTATATGGAAAAATTAGAAACCGTTATATTAATTAATAAGTTGGTTAATTTAATTAAATAGCGAAGCCAAGCCAGCATTTTATTGAATATATGTATTTGAATTTTAATATTTATCAGCCGTATACTGATAACTCGGGTATTTAGAAAAATGGTTTTGTTTTAAAAAACCATCTTATAAATCGCACAGCTCAATTGATTTAAACCGTTGCCTAGATTAATTTACTGGAATTGTTTCTTTATAATCATATACCAAAATTCATTAATTTATTAAGCTTTAGCGGATTTTGAATTGTCGGTTTCAGAAAATGTATCACTTCAACAGAGCATACAGACGTTTTCGAAAATGAGCAACTCAAGTTCAGGTTACAAAAGAAAAAAAAATCTGAGTAACAATTTTTTTCGAATTTAATACTTTATCTTTACGTAGCATGATAAATTAAAACCATAAAACATATTTAAATAATTATAATTAGATAACATAACACATTTATTAGCCAACGTGCACATAAATCTTCCGACAAATTTAAATATTTACAATTTTGCAAATAATTAGGTTTTTCGATTTTTCACAACATGGAACGATAACTTGGGTGTTGGCGTTTTCAAATACCACTCGAAATGGATCACTATCAATTTTATTGTATACATATTTATGTTTTTATTTGGTCTTGAAACTTATTAACACAAGTAAAATGAAATACATTTCTAAAATAGAAATAGTTTTATAATTTGTAGTTTCGTACGATAATAAATAAAAATCGTTTTGAAAGTAACCAAAATTTTATATAAAGATTAATATTTAAAAAAGATTTAAAATTAAAACCATTAAATTTTATTTAACTATATATGTATATAAAATGTAAAATATAAATTTTAATATGGTATTTAATTTTAAATTCAAATATATCATTTTATTTTTTTTATTTATGCATTATGGAAAAATGGGAAAAATCCTTGAAAGCAGAAAATAAATTATCAAATACTTATTCAAAACCATAAAAATCTCTCTGTTCACAATACCAAAACCAAAAGTTACAGCAATTTTTTTTTTTGTTTTTGTTATAAATATAAAGACAATAAATATAGATATTTAAATATTAATAATAATATAAATTTTATTACACAACCAATATAAAATCATATAAATAAATTGTTCTCATTTTTTTATTTTTAAATAAAATAAAAATGATTTAATTTTATTTATTTAAATAATAATAATAAGTTTATTTTCGACAAAATAATAATAATCGTAATAATTTTTATTTTTACATTCGTGTATTACTTTTTAAATTTTATTTAATAAAAATTTGGAACATAAAATGTAGAAAATATTTTTGTGACAAAATAATAAAAGTTTTTATTATATATATTATTATTTTATTTATTGGTAAAATTTATATATTTATTTGTATGCTGAAATAATAATCCATACATAATATTTATTCGTGTATAATTTAGTTAGAAAAAAATTTAGATTTATTCTTAATTTAAAGTTATAAAATGTTATTATGGTGTATGTATACGAAATAAAAGTTTCTACATTTTTTTAAAGTTATAATTGGATTAGGTATATACCAAACATAAATAATCAGTATGTATGTGTATCTGTTAACTTGTCATTCAGAATTTATAACGTACAATATTATCAAATATTGTAATATTTTGGAAAAAAGAATTTGAGATTAAACGAAAAATAAACTAGAAATAACTACATAGCAATAAAATACTAGAGCAACATAAACTTAACACATTTTACGCATATGTGATTAAGACGCTGCCTTAATTTAAAAGGATACAGCCTTTACGATACTACAGCGGCTAGTCTCAAGGATAAATAGCTTTGCAAGAATAAGACACTATGAACTTCAACAGCGTAGTGAAGAATATGATCAAGCAACTCCCATATGTTTGGAAGAAAGGACGGCAAATGCAACATATCTGCAGTTTATTGCAGAGACCAATTTGCAAATTTTTCAAAACCTTGGGAGATAAATATCTTGCAAGAGGATGACTACAGCTCTAAACATCTTCAATGTGGGTCATGATTATAGTAACACCAAAAGGAAAACGACTTTGGAAACGTATACAAAACGAAAAATTGGACCGTGGATGGCCATCCCACCTACTGGCCAACAGATAAGAGAAAAATTCCTGATTTAATAGGTTTTTGTGTAACCAAAGGAATTAGCAGACATGTTATGTATGATCTATCGGCGGATTATTCACCAATATTAATTAGGCTGAATAAATAAGCATACAAACTGGGCACAATTTACCAGTCGGAAGTTTATACTAACCCATACCAAAATACTAACAGTTTAAAAAGTATGTTTAAACGTTAATATGAAATAAGCATTAAAAGATAAATAAACTATAAAATCAAAATTAAATAAAGCTATCCAACATTTGAAAACCGCATTAATAAAGAAACGTGATGGAGCAGTCGAGAGCTATCTCACCTGAGAGTTGCCTCACAGCAACGGGAGCAACACATTACACTCGTAGAAAGCTTTTCAAGAACTCTCATTCGTCTCCCTAATAAAGCAGAAATGGCCATCACCTCGGCAATGTATTTACAACCAACGAACAATTCGGAAATCCAGAACTACTTCATGATGAAGAAGATAGTTCCAAAATCGAACCAATTAAATACAAATGGCGCAAATAAAATCAAAAAAAGCTGGTAAAATACTCATAGAACAGCCGAAACATGCATCATATTAATAAATAACCTACATTTTTAATGCTATTATAATAAAAGCTGGGTACTTTCCTAAAACCTGAAAAATGTCGTATATCATAATGATTTCAAAATCTGGCAAAGACGAAACAAAAGTAAACTCTCATCGACCAATCTATTTACTACCAGGCTTATCAAATCTATTCGAAATTTTTTTTCATAAACTGAGTGCAATTTGGCATGCGAAAAAAAATTATACCATCAGTTCGGATTTAGAGAGAACCATGGTTCGTGAACGGTTTGTAACTCGTTCATCGAGTTGTATCTGAATTCAAAAACTCGCTAAAAGAAAAAGAATTCAGCAGCATTTTTAAATGTCGTTCAAGCTTTTGAAAAAGAATGGCACGAAGGATTGATACACAAAATTAGAACACGGTTGCTACTCAGTTTTTGTTCAATCATTAAAAACTTCAACATTTCACTTCTCGTGAAATATAACAGTACATCATGCAATTTACATAAATTTCGCGCAGGCGATCCACAAGGTAGTCGTATTGGGACCAATATTATATTTGATGTATATAGATATACATTAGATTTATCAACTTCTAATTATGGAAAAGTATGGTTACCTAAATGGAAAATTAAGGTGAGCAGGTGCAAATCGGTACATATTACATTCAAACGTAAAATATCTGGGTCTTTACATAGCTAGAAGGCTGACATGAAAGAAACACATTGAAATTTAATGTTAAGTGGTGCTTAAACTAATCTGGACGTGGGATTCCCCTTGCGCTTCCAACATAACAAAACTTCAAAAAATGGAGTCAAGAATATTACGAAGAATCGTATTAAATGCAGCTTGCTATGTACCCAATACGACCATACATCGCGACCTACACACTGAATTAGGATAGTAGAAATAGTAGATTTCGGCCTCTCCAAAAAAAGGATCCGTCGAATCTAGCTATTTATCTGTTTTCTGCGAATAGGAAAGAATCAAGAAAAACCAGAACAAAGAAACAGAGCGGTCCAGTTTTATGGTTTTCATTTAAGATTTAGGAAACCTAAATGAAATGCAAAATGGTTTCTCAATGGTAGTCAAAACGGTTTCGTCCATTATAAATGCCATTTAGTAATTTTTTTAAATCTCTTAAAAAAAGAAACCATTTCAAACTTTTAAAAAAAGATACCATTTCAAACTTTTGCACTGTATCTCAGCAAATATTTAAAATACATAGATCACCGCCTCATGAACGATTTAGTTGCTCGAAACTAATCAAGGACACATCTCTAAAATACTTACACTCAAGTAAGTATACATATCATACTGTCTAATTTATCAGAGACGAACAAAATAAACGAATGCCTTCACAGTATAAATGCGGAATACACTGTCCGAAAAGCGAAATATTCGATTTCGGTAGAGTCGGAAAAATGAAACTAGTTTAATATAAAGCGTATATAAATTTGCATATATATTCATTTTAGTGGAGGACGGAAAAACCTAGTCACCGTTTGATAGTTTTAATTTGAACAACAAAGCAGAGCGGAACGGTAAGGATACCATTATAATAATTTTCTTTTGTCCTTAGTTCTATACAACGTATTATTAGTCGTTCTAAACTTATTTTCACTCCAAACTTCCATCTATTCCTTTTTTTGTATTTAGTCACAAACCTGAGCCTATACATGTATGTATATACCCTTTTACAGAATATATACGGTAATTTATGTTTTTTAAATAAAAATTATTGATTAGGATTAGACGTAAAATGACCTTTATTTAACAATATTAAAATATTAGTCCCATATATGTACATATGTATGTATATGTATATATATGTTTTTCTAAATCTTCTATTCATCAACATTTTACCGATTTATCTCTATATATGCTAGTTAGCTATAAACATTCTATTTAATTATTTACCCGAAAATTTTCCATCTCCTTTGACTAGTCAAGCGGAGCAACAAAGAATTTCCTTTGTTTTTATTTACCTTCTTTTTTATTTTATATTTGTGATGTATAATAGACAATTTTGCAGACAGCATAATCAACAACACGTATGTACGTATATATATATATATATATATATATATATATATATATATATATATATATATATATATATATATATATATATATATATATATATATATATATATATATATATATATATATATATATACCCGATATATGTATGTATAAACATATTGTAAAACATAAAAGGTGACAGCAACCATGCTGAAAAATCGTTAAATTATAATTTTCAGTTGCTCGCTTTTATTTTTTGAGGTTTTTCTTATAATATCCCATAATGTTTATAAGAAAATCAAACAATTTTTTCTTATTTTTGCTACCATGTGTGCACTATAGCAGGTGAGATTATTTATTTATTTATAACAGATTTCCACCTTGCGTTTAAATTAAAAGTAAACATACATTATTAGATTAAAGATTATCATCGTCATTCGATTCCGAACACGGCACACGAAATAGTATAGAGATTACTATTACGTCAATATCAAAATTCACACACACACAAAAGTTAGGATATATCTACGTCGAGTTAAAATCGAATTTTTAGTAAATTAAATTCAATTTCGTTTTTCACGTGTATGTACATACGTATGTACAATATATAGAGCACAAGTAGAGCTAGATTTATTTATTTCATGTCAGGCTTTATGGTTGGATGCCCTCCTAAAGAAAAAAAAAGTTAATTAATTTATTTTCCGTAAAATTTCATTAACTCTCTTGTTTGTGATGTTGATGTTTATGTTGTACAGCAAAAAAATAAACGGAACGTTGGATTAGCTTTATACAGTGATTTAAAAAAAATAATCCAAACCAAACAAAAAATTTGAGGTTAACCCATATATTCTTTGTTGACATCAAAATGCAGCACACCACATCTATATGTAGTTATACATATATCAGACCGTCCGTCATATGTAATAACTCAAAATGGATATTATATTGGTTGGTTTAGAATCAATAACACTTTTTTATTTTTTATTTCTTGTTATATAGTATTTAGACCACGTATTTGCTGTACGAAAAAAAATCGAAATCTAAACATGTTGCCAAAATTATTGATAATACGTGTTTGATATCCATATCATTTTTATTGTTGTAATATATTTTTTTTTAAATCATTATCGTATATACATATGTATATAGTACGGCGGTGCACATGAATTTATCTTTCAATTAAATGTAACAGTTCTTATATATATATATATACACATGTATAAACAAAGTTCCTACCTAACCCATTATTTAATTTCAATTTCCTATTATTAACGTATACGTAATGTTGATATAAAATTTTATTGGAATTTTTCCTATTTCCAAAACAATATTGTCGTACTTCCCGGAAACACTTTAAACGAATGAATAATTTATTTATATTTTATTTAGGAATGAAAAATTAAATTGAGCTTTTCAGTTTCATTTGGTAATTTTTTTTACTGTCATCCTTTGTGAACGAGTAAATTTTATATTGTTTGTTCAGCCTAAATAATTGTAAAGGTGTGATTTTGGGGAGAATATTCAGCCATAATCAAAACATGTGAGTTTCCTTGTGTGTCGCACTGATAATAAAATGCCTATACATATTTTAAAATCAAGCTTTGATTATTTGTAGCGGTTTCATTCATCATGAAACTTCAATAATCCAATCGCAGTGAACAGTTTAGCACATCAATTTCGGCTCATGACAGAATGGCATTCGTATACTGAAATGCACGATAAATGCATTTGATTATTAAATTGTTGCTTCACTTAAATTCTGAAACATATAGTTCGGAAAATTTTACAGACTTAACGTTGACCTAAAATAGGAAGACCTTAAATTGTAACAATATGATACAATGCTATAAATTATGCGTCCCAGTAACAATTTTTAAAATACTAAAATATGCTGTAAAAGTTTTCAAATTTTTAAGAACTGTAGAAATTCGAAATTTTTAAATTCATATTTCTGTAACTCTTTCTATAAATCAAACAACGAATTCTGATTCCAGATAAATAATAAGAGAATATGTTTGCTATAATTATTGTAAAGTTTTAAAATTCACTTCAATAAATAATTTTTGCAAGTCAATAGATGAAACTTTTTTTATCCAGCAAATACTCAAAATTGTAATATGTAGTATATGTATATATAGTATATTGCATTGGAAATAATGTTTAATGTTGGAAATGTTTTAAATTGTATACAATTCTAAAAAAAAAGTCGAAAATTAAAAATAAATCAGAGTTTGTTTGAGTATTTTGAAACAATATCGAAATTAAATTATCTCAAAAAAAATTTCAGATTTCTCTTATTTTGAAATACTCCTGTGAAACTTGAAATATTTAATTCAAAATTTTGATTCATAAAATTATGAGATCTTTTTAGAATTCATCACTTCATACTTGTCAACATTTGTTGACATAATTATTGTTGACTGATCTAATATAATGTGTATATGAAATTTGTAGGACTTATTTCCGAATTTGGTAAAATATATCTGGCGATATGGGATAGATCCTCGTTCGTCTAACAAGCAAGAAATTTGTATATGAAAAAATAAATGATTTTCGATTCAATGTTTCTTGTCCACCAAATAGGCGAATGAGCCAACATTTGTTAAACATAAGACATTTACACATTTCCTCTACACACGTTGTATAGAATGTTGGTTATGCGCATTATCGCCACTGTGCTCCACATTTCTACAAACGTTCATAATTTTAGTAAATACAATCCAAAATTTTTTTAAATTGTTCACTGTATTCTCATTAAATAAAACTTTCCACGAATATCCATAATATGTATACATATACATGTGAATCTATAGAAGCTAAACGTATACCAATTATCTCAAATTTTCATAATTTTCTGGGGAAAACCCTACAGATAACCTCTCTGGGTTATAATCTTTAAAAATAGCTAAATTTATCCTACAAATAATACGATATAGCCTTTCTTATTTCAACTAAAACTTTCAATAGTAGTTTTATACGAACATTAAGTCCGTATTAAATTAAAAATATGAAATCAATTTACAAAAAGTTAGTAAACTAAATAAATTATATCTAGGATTTCTCCCAACAAATGTAAAGATTAGAGATAAACCCTTTAGCTCCATGTAACTAAAACAGGCTATATCGTATTATTTGTAGGATAAAATTACTAGTTTTAAAGGCCATAACCCCGAGATGGTTATCTTTAGAACTTCCCCCAAAATATTATTCTAATTCAAAATTCGTATACGTAGTATTGAAATTATTACGTACAGTTTTTAAATTATTTTAGCATGAGATTTCTGACAGATATCGCGCATATAAACATAAAAATAATGTGGCCACTTAACTTAGAGATGTATTTTGAGGTGGTTTGTTTTCATTATTTGTTTTTGTATGTCGGTATTTATTATGATTTAAACTAAAAATAAAATGCAAATAAGTAATTAAACTATAAAGATTAATTATAATAATAATTTATAATTTTAATGGCCTTTTGTAATAAACCAAATTTTAGTTGTTCAGTATATAAATTTTGAGGTTAGACTGTTATATTTTTTTTTTCTATACGAGTAACATTTAGTTAGGTGTTTGCTTAGTTGTTTATGCGTTTATACCGTTCGTTTTTTATTACGTCAATGATGGCTGCGCAGAAGAATAAAAAAAAATAGTTCATGTATTAAAAATACATCTGTACTTAAATTTATTGATGATTAATTTTATATTTTTATAATTAAACTAAGTTAAAAATATTTGTATATTTCTAAAATAAAATAAAAATTGAAAATTATTACAATATTTTTCGGGATGGACTTTTATTTTACTTTATTTTCTACAGATTTAGTGCTGAGGTCAAAGACGCTTATGATATTTAGCAAGGAAACTATCTGAAATGTCTTTTTTCGATGTGTGTTTCAAATATTTATATACCGCCTATTTGACCAATGCAATAGATGGTCTACAAGGGTCGTACGAAAACGGTACTCACGATGAGGCGAAACTATACACACTACCAACATTTATAATCCCATTACACATCGTGTGGACTTATAAGATTATAAGCTCCTAATCTAAACTTTGAAGAGGAAATCTCCAAAACACTTGCTGCATAGTACAGGTAATTATAATTTAGCGTAATAAGGGGTTCAGATTACTGATGCGTATTCAACTTGGGATCTTATATATGCAAAATATAGTGAAAATAAAGTTAGCAAATTTGTAAACTCTGCAGTCCGCCGCTTAACAAAACCAAACATTGAATTTGCTTTAGCAATACATTGCTCAATGTGAATATTAAAACTCCTATTTTCAGTGAATGTGACTCCTATAGATCGATTATTTCATTAACTCTTCGCAGTTCCAAATTATTAACGCTATAAGCAAAGTTAAGCGGTTTTCCCTTGCTAATATTCAACAGCTAAGAATTTTTGTGATACCATTCACTGAATCTCTTGATGTCTTCCTATAATACTTTTGTGTCACGTATATCATTAATTGTATGATACATTTTTATATTATCTGCGACAATGAAAATTTTTTTATTATTTTATGACTTCAGGTTTTCCATTTATGAAAACGAGAAAAATCCATGGTCAAATGTGAGATCTCTGAGGAATCCCTACCGTCACTTTAATTAGTTCTGATTCTTTGCTTCTAATTGTCACATATTATACGCGACTAAACAAATATAGGTTGAACCATTTAATAAATTTGGATGAAAAGCCAAAGTTATAAAGACGTTCTAGAGCCTTGTGATGGCAGATGAAGTCAAATGCTTTACTAAAATCAGTAAACACTACGTCTACTTGGTTCCGGTTTTCAATTTCATTGACAAATTTATTTTAAATTCGAAAAGGTTTGTTATAGATGTAAATCTTTTAGGCATAAACCCATATGATGTTTGAATGATAAATGTTGGGCTAGGATTCCTTTAAAGGTGTTACATACAACCAGTTCGAATAATTTTGATATGGTTGAAGTGGTTAATATTCCTCTATAACAAGTGAAGTCTTTTCTTTTACCCGATTTGAATATATGTAGGTGTCACATTATGGTATGGAAATTAAAGGCTGGATTGTATTGGTTACAGCTAATTGTTGAATGTGATAAGTTTTCGACGGAATGGAATATAAAGGCTGAATAGTGTTGGGTACAGCAAGTGTTGACAAAATTAAAGGCTGGGTTATAGCTGATTGTTGGTTGTCATAGGTTTTCGAAAATGTTGGCGTTGATGTCTTTGAACTAATTCGTTGCTTTGAGACCATTCGCTCAAGTTAACGATGAGCCATTTTGGCGGAGCTACAGCTTTGATCTCAAACGATAAATTATCATATGGATGTATCATCAAGAGGTGGTTCTTAGGCATTGGCAACGTAGAGAATATTGAAGCAAGATGTATCGAGTTTATGTTAGTTGCCGATGAAAAATGCTTCTTATTCCCAATCTCATTACTGTACAATTTCATCGTTTTTTTTCGATTGTCTCACGATTTGTGTAGGAGCAGCGGATGGTATTTCACGGTATCGCTGTGGTAAACGTGATGAGCTATATGTAACAGATAAGAAAATCTGAAAAGCAGTTTTAAACCAATAATTTGTAATGAACAAAAACTTATATAGGTATTTATTTGTACTTATTTTAATAGATAGTTTATTATAATCAAGTTGAGCAACTTTAATTTGTAAAATTGATATTTAAAAAACAAAGACAGATAAATTATTCATACAGAAGGAAATTCGATCGTACCTGAGGCAGGCACGCAAAAACTACTGGACAATAAAAACCACTAACTAGAATTTCTTTTGGTATATTGGTTTATGTTTCAAACATCATAATACATATTTATAAACTAAACATGTTTTATATTTTCATTTTAAGATTGATCTTGGAGAACAATTGCCTGCTTTTTATTGATATTAAAATTCAAATACTATTTCAGAAAGTAGGTAAAGATTATAGTCATAATTTATAGGTAATTAAAACACATTTTTAACGTCTCTATATAGGTATCTGTGCGGGTCAAAACATTTTTAATTCATGATTTCCAAGGTTTTTAGCATTAAAACAGAGAAATATTCAGCCATTCAATTTAGCCATAGGAAATAATGTATGTGAAATTGTCGAAACGTTTATTTCGGTGGAACAAGATTTCAATTCAGCTCCATAAGGGTTCCACGACAATTCACAGAAAAACAATTCACCGAAAACGACGATTCTACGAAAAACAATTCACAGAAAACTCAATTCACCGAAAAGACAATTCACCAAAAACGACAATTCACCGAAAACGACAATTCACCGAAAAGGAAAATACATGGAAACTACTTTAGCGATTATAATGAATTTGAATAATTTGGTGGGAATGGGGATGGGAAATTATTTTTAGATAAAGTCTTGTTTCATGATAATCGGTCAAGGATTGGCCTTGTCCCGATCCAAATGGCTGTATTCCAGAACTTTATCTAAAAACCATTTTCCAAACCCCTTCCTATCAAATAATTCAAATTCAATATAATCACTATAGTAGTTCGCTTTAAAAAGATTAATTGTCGAGTTACCTTCCATAAAACCAACTACTTGATATGATTAAAACTCTACGGAAAATTATTTTATGGCACAAAAGTTAATATTAACGTTAACGTTGAGCAAAGCTCTAACTAATAACTGTGGTTATCAAAGAGTAGATTAATTTTTGATATAATTTTGAGTTAATTATACTTTTATCCAATAAAAAGTTCATAGACTGAAAATCTGTTACAAGATTATAATTTCTGTATGCATTGTAACAATTCGTTTTTTAATGGATTTTTCATAATTTAATAAATGCTTTATCAAAAGTTTATTTAACCAATAAATAAAGCTTAAGGTTCCATATTATTAATAAAATGAAACTTTTTTATATACAACAAAAAAGTTTCATTTTATTAATAATTTGGAACCTTGATCATTCTTTTTAGTATAAATGCCAAAATCAAAGATCTGATGAAAATTCCCGATATTATGCATGAAGTAAGATTTCACCGAGTAAGCTGGCTCGGTCACGTTCTAGGTGCGAATCTGGAACGAATTGTGCAGCTACCTCTGAAAAGAGAGCCACCGTATGATAGGCGCACAAGGCGAGGAATGGTCTTTAAAAATTGTTATATAACAATAATATATTAATTGTGCTTATTTCTTACTTTTTTTTTAAATTAAAATTGGGCGGATTACTCCAGCACTCAATGCCACTATTGGGCCAACGCTGCAATACCCGGACAAACGCATATACTTACACATTAAAAACATCCAACCTTGATTTTTGGTCACCCCCGGAATACGAACGGTTATTTCTTACTTAGTTTGGATAAATCTTGGATTGCTAAGACGAGTTTTTATGACTTAATTTGTTTATATCGGAATTAAAACTTCTTCTCTTCAATTTAGAGAAATACTCCACATATTACATAAATATCTACTTGTGTACATATTTTCAAATGACCTTGAATTAATAAATTTTAATTTCTTACGCCATGTATAAATTATAAGGAAAGAAACAATATATTAGGTTTTTACTGACGTATGTATATATATATGTATACTCCTACGCCAACCTTCATAAAATTAAGGCGCATTGATCTTCTAAATACGATACATCAAACATTATTTATCTTAAATAAATAATTCATTATTCATTCAATCATGCTTAAATTATCCTGACAAGGTAATTATTTTGTACATATTTGTATGTATGTATGTTCATATGTACATATACATACATACACATTGATTAAAATTTTATAAAATATGTATATTAAAAAGAATTATATATGACATTTTGAATGTATAAATTATGTTAAATCTGGAAAACATATACCAAATACATAAATACAGTAGATATAAATATGAATAAAAATTAATTAAAAGGTCAAATATTTAAAAATTATTGTAGAGGATTTTTTAATTAAACCTGACAATAATTTTTATTTTTTTCGGGATGCATATTAAACGACTAAAAACAATAATATTGATTAATTTTTATGCCTGTATATTTGTATGTACATGATTATAGATGGATAATTATCACAATATATCAACAAAATTTATTATAAAAGATGAGATATAAACAAGCAATACAATATAATAGTGAATAATTAGAGGATGAGGATAACCCACGCGTGTTAAAATATTTATACAATATATCGTACATATATACTCACACTAAATTTATATTATTTTATTTAAATCGACAGTTTGACATAATATTTAAATTATATGTACATATATCCATGTCAAAAATACAATTGTCGGATTAAGTAAGATAAAACATTTTTTTTATTTTTTTTAAACACATTTTGTGTTTTTGTCGGATGATTTTTGATGAAATCA
Source organism: Tipula unca (assembly GCA_951394425.1). Classification (NCBI taxonomy): domain Eukaryota; kingdom Metazoa; phylum Arthropoda; class Insecta; order Diptera; family Tipulidae; genus Tipula; species Tipula unca. The sequence continues at coordinate 105,263,266 of OX596382.1, read as the reverse complement.
TTCACACTTACCTCGAGGGAACAATTTGTAGATTTATACAAAATCGATTTCATTACGCCTTTTTTAAAATAAAATTGTTGTTTTATACCCTCAAAAAAAAAAACGATAGATATACTCGAAAGCCAATTTATCAACAAAGATGTGAAATCAAATCAGGAAAAATCAAAACGGGAATGATTTTAGTGTATGTACATACATACATACATATATAGAGACGAAGATGAGAAAATGTTAGATAATTTTTGTGATAACATAAATTGGAATAAAAAAATAAATTGTGAAAAGCTAAAAAAAAAAAAAAATCAAAAAAAAATCGTCGTAATAAATATATGAATCTTTTTCCAATTTTCCAATATTATGATATCGCATCATGGGCTTTTGGGAAATATAATACATACATAACAGACAAATTGATGTATTTATATCTCGTAAATACATTACGAATATATATTTTTGTGTATTTTCATTTTTCCAGATTTGGGGAAAATCTGGTTTTGAGGCTATATATACATATGTACATATTACATACATATTTAGTATTATTACAAAAATTAAGTGTTTTTAATTTACTTACTTGATTTTTATCACACAATATATATAGCTGTATATTTTGTTATTGTAAAATAATAACTTAAGGCCATCAACTTAAAATTTATAAAAATAAAAAAATCGAAAATGGATAATATACCTATTAAATTTCTAATTTTGTACGAATAATTAGATGGATATCTGTATGTATGGTACTATGTCTGTATTAAATATAAATAAACAATGTGGGTTCGGCAGGAGCATTGCCTATTGCCTCAACGACTAGAATATTTTTATTTTTATTTAGTCTTAATATTAAATTTTTTTTTAGAACTTTAATTTTGTTATCTTTATTGTTGGGTATAGATGAACCATAAGATAAACAATAAAATATCTACACGAGCTTAACACTGAAAGAACTGACTTTGCTTAGGCGTTGAATTAAATTTAATTATTATTTAATTCTACTGTGACGGATAAAAACTGTAAAATCAATATCGTTACTTATACGAGTACATATTGTTTTATGATATAAAATAAATTAAAGTAGTGTGATTTGTTTTGTATATTTATCGTAATAAAATAATTTAATTATCAAAAAGGAATCGAATACTCGTACAATAAGGCCATAATAATTCATCCTTTTGTACTAAAATTCAGTCCACCTCAAAGAATCTGTGGTTTAAAAGAAAATTGGTTACATTGATCTCTGATTTTATTTAAAAACGGGATTGTGTATTCTGAGAAAAGTATATTCATATTATTAGTTGATTTACTGTCAGTTTATCGTAAACAATTTATCGTAGACAATTTATCGTATAACAATTAATCGTAAAACCATTTACCGTATAAACAATGTATCGTAGACACAATTCAACGAATGGTCAGTTTATCGTATGACTAGTTAAGTATTTTTAATTTTTTTCGTGAAGCCATCGACCAAAGCTTGAAATGGATTAAATTTTATGTGGTAGCCATCTTTTAATAATGAATTCTTAAGATTGATATGGTTTTATCGAGACAGATAGTTCCGATAGTAAAAATCCCGAAAAAGAATCATCTTGAGTCCCGAAATATAAAATACCGAAAAACGAAATCCAGAAAAATATAGAAATCAGGGCTGTGATGTTGTCACATCACTTTTTTCGATTCACTTTCCACCCTGTGCCTTGTTTAATGTTTTGGCGAACACACACTTTATGAGAATTTTGAGACTGAGATGGTGTATCAAAATGGTCAATGGGGCCCGCTGAATTATGCCTTTCTATGAAGCAACCAATGAGGACAATATAGCTTCTTCTTCAAAAGTTTGTGTATATTTACGTGTAATTGGATTCTGGCACAGAGAAGTTAAGGTGGCGTGCTGATTTTAGGTTCAGATAGAGTGAGATTAAAAATGGCATGCGACATTATACATTCTTGGGCTTTTGGAGGTATGGTCATTGCAGATAATATTTAACAACTTCAAATCAGATATTTTTTACTGATCTGTTGATTAGAGCCCGATCGAGATAAGACTAAGCCTAAATTTTGCCTGGGCAAATTCTCTATACATTGGTGTAAACCGCATCACAATTGGTTAAGAGGTCCAAAATTTATCATGATAAGGCAATAAAATAAACAAATAGACATATTCTGATTTATAATATGTAGAGTAATAGAGATAGCTCAAAACCCAAGATGAAAAAGTTATGAGTGATGGTGAAAATTTGATGAAATCAGCTAAACAGCGTCTGAAATTAGACCGAACCAATAAACAGACAGAAGGATGGACAACTTACTTTATACAGACGAGTATATGTGTATTATAGAGAAGAAAACCATCGATTATTTTGCCTCCTCGCGCATTCGAGCTTGGTTCGTATCAATCCAAACACTCTCAAGAATTTATGAAGTTAATTTGGATCCATCTTAGATGTGAATTTTATAACAACAAAATTTAGTTAAGGTAAATAAACAATAATACTGTACTAATTCAACGACCAAAAAATTTAAAAACAAATTGTATTTCTGATCATTTTAAAAATTGAACCTCTTCTAGTAAAATAATACGACACAAAGTATTGACCTGTGTGTAAAATATTGAAAATTATGCATATAACATTACATCAAAACCATCTCGGGACCGAGGACCGGAGATCCAACAACATCCAAAAAAAAACATATCAGTGCACCAAACGAATGTATGATGTGAATATGGCTTCGATACGAAGTTGTTCAGTAGTTTAGGCGTGATGACGTTTCATACACATTCGCCAACGTTTTTATACAGGATTTTTCAATAAGAGCACTTCAACTTTTTTTTTGAATAAAACACAAACTGTTCGACTTTTGAGCTAATTTTTTTTTTATTAACGAACTTGAACATATACATTTAAGTATGAAACTCGATTTCTTTTGCATGACCACCGCGTGCACGTTTTACGAAGTCCAATCGTTGAACCCAATTTTCGACCACTCTTTCGCATAAATCGGCCGAAATTCCAGCAATTTCACGTTCAATATTGGCTCTGAGCTCTTGCAACGTCGCCGGCTTATTGGCATAGACCAATGATTTCATATAACCCCAAAGAAAATAATCTAGAGGTGTTAAATCACACGAGCGCGGCGGCCACTGGACGGGCCCATTTCGCGAAATAACACGCTGATCGAACTTAGTCTTTAATAACGCAATTGTATCGTGTGCTGTGTGGCATGTGGCCCCGTCCTGTTGAAACCACATGTCGTCCAAGTCCATTTCATTCAATTGCAGCCAAAAAAAACCGTTTATCATATCGCGGTATCGATTTCCATTAACAGTAACGTGGCGATCGTTATCGTCGATGAAAAAATATGGCGTAATGACGCCGCCGGCATGTAATGCGCACCAAACAATGACTTTTTCGGGATACAACGGTGCCTCATGAATCACGTGTGGGTTGCTTCCTGCCCAGTAACGCATGTTTTGCTTGTTGACAAATCCATTTAGCCAAAAGTGAGCCTCATCGCTGAAGATGATTTTTCGGTAAAAATCTGCGTCATTTTCGATTTGCTCTTGAGCCCAATTCACGAATCGGCGTCGCTTCAAATGGTCAAACGGCTTTAGTTGTTGTGTCAGCTTGATCTTATACGGATGTAGGCCAAGATCTTTACGTAAAATTCGCCACAATGATGTCACAGAAAGGCCCAATTGTTGCGAACGTGGTGTGAGCGACACATTTGCGTCTTCTTGAACTGAAGCCCTGGCGGCTGCGATGTTTTCAACACTTCGAGCACTTCTTGCTCTCGAGGGCACCGGAACATTATGTAGCGAAAACGTAGACTCAAATTTTGCCACTATACGGTCGATTGTCGAACGGGGGCTGGCTTGTTAAATGGACCGTAAAATGGCCGTAATGCTCTTAAAGTAGCAGCAACAGAACGACGATTATTTTTATAAAAAATTTGCACGATTGCAATCGCTGTTCAAGTGTGTAGCGTTCAATGATGAAATGTATACTAATGAAGTTTCCAAATGACAAAAGAACAATAAAAAATATGGCATCGTTCGCCGTCCCTATCGGAAAAAAGTTGAAGCGCACCTGTTGAAACACCCTATATATTAAAAAGATATAATTCTACTTTTAAAAAATTTAAATGTGTTCCTATAAGTGATTAAGTTTTAAATCTAGAATATCTTTTTCCGTGATTTAACACTGGCAAAATGATAAATTAGTTTTTAAATTTCAAGTTTCTCAGCCTCTTTAGCTTCTATGCTAGAAAGCTTACAATCATATCATTGTATTGGAAAATAACCAGTTCAGCCAATTGGAAAACTCAATTTCGAGTTTTAACCGGGTTTAACGTCACGCAGTAATTACATTGCGTGTGACTCAGAAAGGTCACCTGCTAATTGTTGTTGTACACTATAGGTTTTAATTTTTATGATGATTATGAATAATTAATAAATTAACAATTTGATTTGTTAATGAGCCTCAAAACATTGCGTTTCTTAGTGGGTCCCACTGGTACTCAGTGTTGCTATAATTGTAATTAAAACGCCCTTAATTCTGTTAAAACTTTAATCTTTATTGCTCCCGACCTGATTCTTTTCCACAAGCGTGAATGTTATGCGTATTTGATTATGATGTTGCTGCGAAACCAAATGTTGATGGACGGCGAGTACTGTCATAAAATTATTCTAATAAGAGCCATACAAAATGTCATAACATACAATAAAACAGTTAAATGAAGGAAAATCCCAGTTATATTTAAAGCAATCTATGTTCCCAATATACGAGTATACCTCCAAATTATGTATTTAAAAATTTTCAATAAATACCTGGAAAGTAAAAACTAATGTATTATATGATACACTGAGTGGGATTCTTATTAGAAATTTAGTTATGTAATATGTACTTTAATAAATTTAAAAAAATTCTGATTCATGATAAAAATATATATAATGCAGTCGTATAGTATAGCTAATTTAGTTTTAAGCTACCTAATTTTATTGTGACTATATAGTGATATTGTACCACTTTCGATGAAACACAATTATAAAAATTGCTTCACATTATTATCTGGAATTTTACAAAATTGTATTACATATTGTCAGTTCTCCCGAAAATGATTTGTTATTGAAAGATTTAAATATTAAATTTAATATAAATATGAGATATGTATATACAGGATATTGCCTAAACCTAGTGTATGTATATATGTACATATATACATTTTGATCTTACATTTTCGAACGAAGTATAATATTATAAATTGTTCATAACAAGTTAAAGCAATATATTTTTTGTAAATAAAATAAAAATTATATTAAAGATGAACATTTCTTGTATAATACAGAATATTTCAATTTAAAGTAAAATTCTGAATTTTTATCGTTTATATATGTATGTATGTACAGTATATGTATGTATGTATAATATGTATGTGCGTTTATATATAAAATGAAATGAAACCACAAATTATGACGATACCGCACGAGAATATTTACCTAAAAACATTAAGATTAAGATGTGAAAATTTTATATTGTTTATACAATAAAAATAATTGTTATATAATAACAAAGCCAACAATTTAAGGTGCAGAAGAACAAGAGATATCACATTGATTATAATAAAAGTCAAAAGTGATATTTTTTGTAAAAATTGTAACTATCGTGAAACTCTAATAAAACGAATTCAAATATCTAATCCCTAGAACATTAAATTTGATCATGTGGTATAAAAATGACGCTAGGCCTTATCTTCGAAAATTGCCATGAATATGAATCTACCTAAATATAGTTAAATACATACTCGTATATATGAATACCACGAGATAAAATACAAAAAAACTTAATAAAACCACATGATGTTATCTATAATATAAAAAAAAAGCTTCCTTAAAGAAAACCGTGAAAAATAAAAATACCGCAGTATGTATATATACCATCAAGATCTGATAAATAACGAAACATGTTGCGAATAAGATTGAATTAAAAACATCGATGTACAGAATAAAGATTTTGTTTTAATTGAAAAGACATCTTAATTACAAATATACGCTATATGTATATAGAATCGTAGTACGAACAATTTTCCAAAATTTTATCGGTCAAAAATCTGCTGCACACAAAACAATTTCTTTTTCCAATTTCGTTTACTACTATATAAATGCTAAAATAATATCTCTAACTATTATTAAATATATTTTGTTGCATAGCACGAAAATATTCAACTTACCTCATTAAAAAGTTTGGAAATACATAATTATATAGATTGACTTTCAATATAATAATATGGATATGTATAGGTACATATATATAGAAAAAACAAACTTTGTATATAAACTAAAGTGTAACATGAACTTTAACCAACAAATTTTAAAATTACCCACTGATTCAAAAAAAAATTTTTTTATTATTTTGAACTTACATACATATATATTTTTATAGCTAGGACGAGACATACCAGCTGTGACGTGAACTGTAAAAACTATTTTTCCAAATAATTTTGAATTTTTGTATAATAACTCTTTTGAATTATTTTAGAGTTTTTTTATGATTCTATAATAATGTTTGAAATTTTGAAATCTATATCAATTTGTATTTTTATTTAATGGCCTACATATTCTAAAGGTAAATCTACATATTCGGACCATTTCATTAAATAATGTTTTACTTAATTACGAAATAGTCAATGAACATCTGGAATAAAAAAAAATTTAAATTTGCTAATTCATAATCCCATGTTTTGCATGTTCTATCACTTTTAAAAAATTAATAGCAACTTTTCTGTTTTGTATTAAATAGTTGAATATAGAATAAATTTTAAAGTTTTCTTCTGTACATTCACTATACAAAAATAAATAAATTTTCTTAGTTTTCCTTCAATCTTTTAAAAAAAATTATTGAAAATTTTCGTTATAAAATTAAAAGTTTTTGTATTTTAGTTGTTTAAACTTAAGGAACGTGCTAAGTTGCTTTTTATATTATATTTATTGTGTACACAATATTTTCTATCAACAACAAAAAGCGCTGGTTAGAATAAATATCAAAATTTATTTAACAAATAAACTGTGTACTGTTGTTGTTGGTGTTGTTTTTTATTAGGGAAAATTACTTAAGCGAAATCAATAAAAAGAAGAGAAAATAAAATTAATAATAATTTAAAAATATAAAATTTTGTTGAAGAATATCAAATAATAATAATAATAATAATAATATAATATAATATTACTAAAGTTGTTATATATTTATATTATGTACAACACACAAAGACAAGATTTTTCTCTAAAACGAATAAATAGTAGTAGCTGAAGCCAGGATTCACTAAAAAGATGTATAAATAATATAAAAAATTTATTTTCGTTTTTTTTTTTGGTAATTATATTAGAAAAGTTTGTTTTATAACTTTTAAGTATACGAATAAAATTTTATTGAAAAAGTTATCTTCAAGAAATGAACTGATAATGGATAATCTACTAACATTCTTATTCCTTATACTCCCGTATATAAGTTTTTAATATCTAAAAATTATACAATTTTTGGTTGTTTGTTTCATAGCAGCGGATCTCTACAGTACACATACCAAAAGTACGTAACATAGAAATGATGCCTGAAGACAATTTTTTTTTTAACGTTTCATAAAATTTTGTGTTCGATAATTATGTTTGATTAATTTACCTCCATCTTTCTCTTGTAATAATAGTTTTTAAGAAGTATTAATATTAAATAGATAGATATTTTAGGGGTAAAACCACATTGATCAATTTAAAAAATTTTTAGCATAAAGCATATACATAGATAGTAGTTAAAGGGTTCAGAAAATTGTATAATCTCTGACAAATTCAAATTATTAAATGAAAAATTATAACATTTTCTAATGTGATCAGTAGTGCAATGGTAGACACAAATAAACGTAAACATTTTGATTGAAATAATAAAATATAATTTTTTGAAAATTATATTATTTCTTAAAATTCAGTCTAACCTTATAAGTGGTTATTATAAATTTGTAAGGGGCCCGATATTGACAGCCTCATTACAATAATATATTCCAGGTGAAATAAAATCCACTATCTATGTAGATTGACCCTGTGGATTCTGCGGGAGGCCACCTATTGCATAATCAAGAAACATCAAATCCTTTTCAAAGAAAACCAAATATGTTAAGATCGCCTTTACAAAAAGGTAAAAGCGAAAGCAACTTATTAGTTGTTTTAACCGGCGTCTTTACCAACGTAAACACTAAGCAATATAACTTCGAAAAAGAAAACCGAGAATTAAAACAGAAACTGCGGGAAATGGAATCTACAATATCCAAAATGTACGAGTAACATTCAAACAAGAAAAAACAAATTACAAAGCGAATTTAGAAATCAAAGAAATAGAAGACTCAGAAAATGAACAAATGAACAAAAAACAAAAAATAATGAACACTAAATAGCTGAATAACGAGCACCAAGCAGCGCGACAACCGCAACTGCACAACCAAAAGAGAAACTACCACCACCCATAAATATAATAGGAGTTACTAACTTCTCAGAAAGAGCAGGATTACAAAATCACTGCCTTGGACAATAACGTATGGAAGATCAATACATCAAACTTGAATGCGTATAGATATTTAACAATAAAACTCAATATTAAAAATTTCAGTGGTACACAAGCAAAAATAGAGGGAATTACCAAGATGCTTACACAAAGAGAGGACTTCTGCTCTTTAAGCTGACATTTGATAATCCCGAAAATATTTTTTTTAAAGTACAATATAATTGACAATTAAAATTAAAGCAGTCAAAACAGTTACGAATAAAATCGAACCGAAATGCGTAAATTGAAATAAGCAGCACCCAGCAAGTTACCGAGGATGCGAAGTGGCTAAACAGCGACAAAATATCAGGCTCCACAAAATTAGCCGAATTAGACTAGTGTAACAAATGAAATCATCCAACCAGAAAAACATTTGCACAGGTAGTCAGAAGTGAAAACTTAAAGAATGATTCTAATGCCACAAACATGAAAATTACCATTCAAGCAATTCGTGAATACATCTGTTATCATGCACTCTAACCAGCAGAACGAACAAGAGAAGGACCATATTTATTTATTAGGCAGAACATTAAACACCACGAAGGTTTCAAAATAGAAGAAGAGAGCTTGCAAGTTATTACCAGTAAAGGTATACAACTGGATTACCGCAAATCCTGTAAAATATCAGCGATATATCTAATGAATTAGGAATACATGCATTGCAGAATACATGATAACAACTGTTATCCAGAAAAGACAAATCAGTAATATATAAAATCGAGGTAAAGCAACTATTGCAGGAAAAACATAAAGCACGAAAAAACTGGCAAAATAGTCGTGACTCGCAAGAATAAACAGATTATATAATACTCTTAGCCACTTATAAAAGAGGTGAAAATTGAAACAATAGGGAAATTGATTAATACTCTAACTGCAACTAACGATACCGACTACTCGCTCTAGAAAGCAAAAAAGGAATTAAAACGACCAACAATTCAGGTGCCCCAATCAAAAGAGACGATGGGAGATGGGCTAGAAGTGCAATAGAAAAAGCTGACATATTTGCGTGTACCTTGAAGAAACGTTCCAACCATTATGCAGACAAACAGTTTATGAAAATGTTTCCAATATATCTCTAGAAGAAATTATTTTCAGAATATAAGGCTTGTTACACTGAAAAAACTTAAAACTGAAATCTACAAGCTAAAATGTATCAAAGATCGACTTGATAACAGGGCAAATAATTAAGATGCTACCCAATAAAGCTATTTACAATAGAAAATCTGATTGACCAATTTCATTACTTCCTAGTAACATCGAAATTGTTTGAAAAGCTTACTTAAAAGACTGATTTAGAGAGAAGCATTCAACCATAGAGCAAGTACATACAGAATTACTGATGTGATAGAGAATACATTAGAGAAGAAAAAGATCTGTTCTGACATCTTTCTTGATGTAGTGCCATTTGATAAAGTATGCCACTGTGAATATTCTGAGCTCATGAAAATCTTAGCCGAAGTTCCTCAATTTAGTTTCTACACAAAAGACTCGCATGAACGATGATACACTATCGCAACATTTGCTGACGATACTGTGATTCTGGCAGTTAGGGTCAAAAATGTGGCGGATCAGGCTTAACGAATCAAAATCCACACATGTAAATTTCACAAATTTAAAAATCTGTAGGAAACCAGTAGTAATTAATGGACAGCAGAGTTCATTCTCAAATACAGCTACGTATTGCAAGCTTAAGTGGGAAGAACACTTTCCAAAAAAAAAAGAAGAAAGAATTCAATATTAAATTGAGGCAAATATTCTAGCTACTGGGAAAAAACTCGAAATTGTCAATAACAAATTGTACCAGCAGATGATGAAGCCAATTATGACCTAAGGAATACAGTTATGGGGCTGTGCAAAGAAAATAAATATTGAAATAATACAAACCTTTCAAAACAAAGTGCTAAGTTTCATATAGTTAACGCTCCATGGTATATAACGAATGATGATCTGTATAAGGACCTAACGATAGAGACGGCTGATGAAGAAATAAATAAACGCGCGGTGATTTATGAACAACGTATGGCTCAACATATGTAATATGTTGGACACCACAGAATAATATAATATATGTATATGTACATAAATATAAACTAACTTCTAAATTGGAGTGGCCAATACGCTTTACCTCACTATAAGTGTCAAATTATGAAAGTAAGGTTACTTCATGAATTATATTCAGTTAAAATAAAATAATAATAAACATAAAAAAAATTTAAAAAAAATTTAAATAATCAGCTTATTTTAAATATCGCGGTTGTCTTCTGATTTAACCTTTAGAATTGTCCACTACATAAACTTTATCATCATACGAGTAATAGTTTACTACAAAACTATAAGATGCTGTCCTTAAAATAAAAAATACTGTAAATTGGTAAATCTCAAAAGTATTTAAGTTTTCCGAATTAAGCAAAATTTTAAAATTCAAATTTCATTTCGTATTTTCATTTTCAAAATTTAGAAATTGTAAATTGAATTGAATTTGAACAAAACTACCATTTTTTTCAATTTGTCATCTACCAATATCAAGTTCATCATGGTTACATTGAATCAATAAAATTAAAATAATCATTACAATCGAAACCGAATTTTAAAAATACTGGATTTTATTTAATTTTTTTGAATTTGGAAAAAAATTCAAATCGACGAGGTTTTGAACATATTTGAATATATAAATTCTCTTAAACAAATTTAATTAAAGCTTCTGGCTAGCAAATTCTGGTTACACCTAAGTATAAATTTAAAAATTATATTTAGTGGCAGCCTTCAGATCTCTCTCATCTAACCACCGAACTTGGCCAGGGATTTGGTTTGGCACATAGCAACCTTAATAAAAATGGCTCCCTCTAGAAAAATCTTTGAAATCAGAAAAACAATAGAATTTTTACAAAATTTATTTTAAATCATATACGAGGCATATTCAAATCATGAAAAGTGTTATAACAATTGAAGTATTCATCAAAATTCTAAAATATATTTTAAAATTGAATACATTTTGAAACATATTGTTCGTAAGTGCGCACATATGAGCACATTCATATATTTAAATGTCTAATTCCCATCACTTTCATTTTTACATTTTCCAAATCATTAATTACAAAATTTTAATTTCTAAATAACATAAATATATGTATGTAATACATATATATAAACACCCAATCAATCTATGTCACTCTCGCAAAACCCACTTAATACCAAACACGAAAAAACAAAATTAAATTTCCTTAAAAAAAAGTCAAATTTTAATCTAAGATATTATTAAAAAGAAATAAATCTCTCGCATATACAATTTTACCGTCGTCTTCGAATGTCGTCGTCTTGTCAACACGCTTAACATACAAAATTAAATATATACATATATAGATAAATACAGCTTGTAAAACTCCTAAACATCTTAAATTCTTTGAGAAAATTTTCAAAGTATGTACATATATGTATCAACAAAAAAACTGAAGAATATTCGACAAACAATTACAACAAAAGTCAAACCGGCTTTATCTTAGCTGTTGTCTTTGTACAGCAGAAAAGAATTTAAAAAATAAAACCATCATAAAGTTAAAATCTAAATCTTAAGTATATAATACATCGCTAAAAGAAAGAAAAAGACGCTAATTTTCATCAAATATTTTTTGCAATGTGAATTTAACTTTTTTTCCGTTTATTTGCAAAACACAGCCGTATTACTGGGAAATTTGTCTCCCTTTTCTCAAGTTTTTTTTAATTTATTATTTTTTACTATATGTATATTATAATTCTGTAAATCCTATCATCATGAAGAAAAATAAAATAAAAATTATAATAATAAATATATAAAAATATTTTTATTTTTTGTTTAAACAAACTCAACGATGTGAAAAATAAAATTACGTGAAAATATCACAGAAAATATAATAAAAAAAAAAAAAATTAAAACTCTTTAAGCCAACACAATATATCGCAACGAAAATTCCTCAATACGGGAAATAATTACCTTTTGGTGGAATTTTCTTTTTGAAGACATCACCCAAAATGTTTGTGCCAAGCTGTTGGGGCTGAATTTTCTCATGTTGAGTTTTTTGTTGATTTGAGTTACCGTCAATTTGAAGTGTTTTTGTTGATAAATTCTGGAAAATAAAAATAAAATAAAACGTAAAAGAAGGATAATGTGAATTTTTTTTAATACATTCTTTCATTTTTCATTTTAATTTTTTTAATATTATGTATGTATGAGCATATTATATACATTTTTCAGCTTCCTATATGTAAACAGGGTGATTGATGTCTTACTACATTCCAGTTACCCATACATTTTTGGAATTAACGTTGTCTTGATTTTGTATTTTTAATTGTCGCCTTGAGATGAGTTGCTAACTGCTATTTAACTTTTAAATTAATAAAATATATAGTATTAGAAAGTGTATCTAATAAATGACGTATGTATATACCATAAACTTCTATAAGATTCTCTATTGGGAACCGGGCGGGAGGAACCCGGACCCCAGGACCCGAGACACCCGGACACCAGGGCCTGGATATCAAACTAATTTATTGTTATTTCTCAAAATTAATAAATTTTAAATAATACAGGAATATTTCGCACTTCCAATTTATTAATTAAATCAGCTGCGTGAACACAGTAAAATACAATAATAAAGGATTTCAAAAGTAGTATATTAAAACACAGTATGAGTTATGAACCGCAGGATATTTCAAAACAACACATCTAAAAAATGGATATGGTACGAAATAGCATCAAGTATTTTAGGATATTTTAAAACGAGTTAAAGTACAAAACAATATACATATTTCAGAACTATGTATATAACCATGGAATGGAACTACGAAGAATACTGAGGAAACACTAGTTAAAGATGTGACGTTTAGATTGCCAAGTACCGCGTTCGACACCCAATATTGGTCAGGATGATAATGAACACATCTATATGATCCTCCATTGTAAGTACAGAATCTGTAGAATGGGCCGAACCGTAGAAAAATCGTTTATCAAATGGACCTATAGACGTCCGTCCTCGATTTGGCTAGTAATGGCATAAGGCAAGGAATGCAAATAAGCAACCTGCGAAAGAGTGGGAGAGCCTTTAACCGCAATATAACAAGTAGAGAACTAAAAACAAAGAAATCCTTAGAGTTATAGAAAAGAGAATTCAATCGACGACATTGACTTTATTTGTAAAACGTGTTTCGTCAATTTCCTGGCCTGGGGGAAGTCTGGCCGGGGGCCAAACTAGCAGTGGTGACTAGGGAAGAAATTCCCTGCAGGCCAAGGGCACGAGCCTGGATTCCTGCGGAGCCGGGTGATCCTAGGAAGATCCTGGAAATGTTGAAAATCAGCAATCCGGATCTGCCAACGGCCACCTGGAAGATTGCCATCGACAGAGAATCCGTGGGTGCTTTGGCAAAATCTGGAGGCCTGGTCAGCTATGGATTTGGAGCGATTACGCTCAAAATCTATAAGCGCGATGAGGCTGACAGACCTGGGGCAACTGCAGCAGGTGGGGAAGCCACTATTGTTGTCCCGCCTGTTGCTGGTGACCCAGATGTCCAAAGCATCCCGGAAGACGCTCAGGAGACACTATCCCTGAACTCGGAGATATCGAGATCATTGGGACTACGCTGTGCGCTCCTACCGGACGAATCGACGTCAGAAGATTCTGATTCAACAGTGGTGGAGGTAAGCAATATCTAATGCTTAAGATCCTTCAGATCAACCTCCATCACTCTAAAGCCGCCTCGGCGGCCCTCCTGCTCAAAATGGAATCTGAGTTCATTGATGTTGTTCTGGTTCAGGAACCTTGGGTCAATGGTGACCGGGTGCTGGGCCTCAGAACTTCCAAATATAAAATACTACATGCGAAGAATGAAGGTAAGATACGTTCCTGCATTCTCGCTAGAAATAATCTGAATATTTTTATACTACTTAATTACAGCAACGCTGATGTAGTGGTGGCTAGCATCGAGATGGATGGGCAAAATCTCTGGCTAATATCGGCCTACCTACCGTACGAGGAGGAAAACATACCACCAGGTAGGTTGGTTAGTACAATAATGTAGGCTCAAAAACGAAAAGTAGGAGTCATCATGGGCAGTGATGCTAATGCGCATCACTCAATCTGGGGAAGTACAAATATCAACAGGCGAGGTGAGTTACTCCTTGATTTTATTTTAAGTACTAACCTAAATATATGTAATATCGGGTGCAAGCCAACCTTTATTACTAAAAATAGACAAGAAGTGCTGGATATCACACTTGTCTCGGATTTTATTAAGGAGAGGGTATTGAACTGGAAAGTGTCCGAAGACCATTCCTTTTCTGACCATTGTTATCTCCAATACGAAGTGGATACAAAAACCACTAGCAAACCACCCTTCAGGAATAGGAGGAAAACTGATTGGGATTGTTTCAGAACCATTCTGGGTAACTTATTACCGGTATCGGTTCCAAAACCTCCTGCATTTACACAGGAGCTTGATGCTCTAGAAGCCAAGCTATCTGATGCTTACAACAAGGCCATGTTAGGTGCATGTCTTATCAGTAGACCCTTGGGTAAATCTCGGCCACCCTGGTGGTCGAAGGAACTCCAAGGTACTCGTATGAAATGCAGGGGACTGTTCAAGAAAGCGAAGAACACAAATGCTGCTGCAGACTGGGACTGTTACAAGGAAGTCCTCAAAACCTATAAGTACGAGCTGAGAGCAGCCAAAACGAGGGCTTGGAAACTCTACTGTGGCAATATACAGGAGTCCTCGGAGGCGGCCAGGCTACGTAAAGTACTTTGTTCTAGTTCTTCCATCCCGAGTTATCTACAACGACCGGATGGTTCATGGACTACATGTAGTGAGGACTCCCTGGAGCTATTACTAGAAACGCACTTCCCGGAGTGCTTGGTACTAGCTCCGGAGGGACCCATGATAAATAGGGGTGTAAACTCCGTAATCCATATAGTAAGCAGGCGGAATATCCTATGGGCAATAAACAGCTTTAAGCCATAAAAGTCGGCAGGGCCTGATGGTATTATCCCTGCGGATATCCAGCGAACTATTGACTTAACCCTGCCCTGGCTGGAAGTTATTTATTTCAAAGGCAGCCTGGAACTCTGTCACATTCCTAGGAAGTGGACTGAAATAAAAGTAATATTTATACCTAAGGCGGGAAAAAGCTCTCACTGCTATCCCAAAGACTTTAGGCCTATAAGCTTATCTTCTTTTCTGTTGAAAACACTGGAAAGACTAATAGAGGCTCACATTAGAGGCTCAATCAAGCCGGGTGAGCTGTCGGAATCTCAACACGCATACCGTAAGGGACGATCGGTGGAAACAGCTCTCCACTCCCTTATTGGCCCGATTGAGAAATCACTTGAATATAAAGAATATTCAATGGTAACCTTCTTGGATATAGAGGGGGCCTTTAGCAACGTCAGACCGGGGGCAATCACTGGGGCCCTTGCGTGTCTGGGGGTAGACGGGTCACTCAGAGGCTGGATAGATCATATGCTTAGAGGCAGGATCGTGACAGCTTATCTGGGTGGGACGTCTGCCGCCAGATACGTGAGCAGAGGGACACCTCAAGGTGGGGTTTTATCCCCCCTTCTTTGGAACTTGGTCATAAATGACCTGTTACTAAACCTGGAAGGGCAAGGCTTCAAGGTGGTTGCTTACGCGGATGACGTTGCTATTGCGGTCTTCGGTAAATATCCTAGTACGCTGAGTGAGCGCATGCAGTGCGCGCTTGGCTACCTCTCTGAGTGGGCACGCGGCTGCGGACTGAACGCAAACCCACAGAAAACAGAGCTGGTCCTCTTTACCAGGAAGCACAAGCTCCTCAGTGTGACCCGCCAACATTAAATGGTACTCGCTTGATCTTTACGGATAGAGCAAAATACCTCGGACTTCTTTTGGATAGCAAGCTAAGCTGGAAACCAAACATCGTAGAGAGAGTAAAGAAAGCTACTATAGCGCTCTACTCCTGCAAAAATGCCATTGGAAAGAGATGGGGTATGGAGCCCCACATAGTACACTGGCTCTACGTTTCAGTGGTCAAACCTATACTGCTGTATGGGGTTGTCGTCTGGTGGCCAGCGTTAAAAATTATGGCCAACCTTAAACTATTGATGAAAGTCCAAAGAACGGCCTGCTTGTGTATAAGTGGGGCTCTCAGGAGCACACCTACTCAAGCTCTGGAGATTCTCTTTCATCTTACTCCATTGGATATTGCGGCCGAGCAGCTTGCATCTTGCACAGCCATTCGGCTCAAATCCATATCTATGTGGACCTGTAACAATGCAGGGCACTCGTCTATCCTATACAACAGGGGTATTCCGGAAGCTACCGACTACGCTATTCCCTTGCCATCTGCTGAGGTGAGATTCCAAACTGAGTTTCCCACCAAAGAGGACTGGGTGAACGAAACGGTTATGGACAATGAGGCGCTAAGCTTCTTCACGAATGGCTCAAAAAGGGATAGAGGGGTTGGCTGCGGGGTATTCTGTGAGGCACTAGGGGTTAACCTCTCTTTTCGTCTTCCCGACTTTTTCAGCGTTTTTCAAGCTGAACTGATCGCGATAATGGATGTCATGGACTGGTTGAAGTATAATGTAATATCTACGAGGGATATTCGCATTTTTACGGACAGCATGGCTGCTATTAAAACGCTACAATCATACTCCCTGACGTCGAAAGTAGCCCAGAACTGTCTGGCATCTTTAAATGAGATGGCTGATCAGTTCAACATCCGCTTGACGTGGGTGCCAGGGCATTTCAATATCGCAGGGAATGTAAAGGCAGATGAGTTGGCCCGCAAGGGTACAGCACGCCTAATAACACAAAGCAGGCGGGATATAAAGATACCGCTTGCTTCATGTAAACTGTTGCTTCTGGAAGAAGCTATAAAAGAAACGAACGTCAGATGGTCTAACGCCAGTTCGTGTGTAATAACCAGGCAGATCTGGCCTGGTCTTGACCGGTCTAGATCAGACCAACTGATATCGCTTCGACGACACCATATTGGTATGGTCGTGGGAGCTATAACGGGACATTGTCTCATTGGGATACATGCGCGCAGACTGGGTGTCCCAGCCCACGATTTCTGCCGCAGCTGTGGTGATGAGGAGGAGGAGGAAAATGTGCTACATCTGCTCTGCACCTGTCCTGGTCTAGCGTACAGCAGAACAAAATTTATGGGGACTTCCCCGTTGAACGACCTCACGGATCTTAGTAAGATCGGGATCCGGGACTTTAAACGCTTCTTGGTAAGCTCACGATGGTTCAGCGAGTGAAGAGGAGAAAACTCGAATGTGGTACAGCTACGGACCAATTTTGTGTCTATGCTAGTCCTTTAGGACGGCCACCCTTACCTAACCTAACCTTCGTCAATTTCAAATATTTCCAAATTCCGTAAAACTCTATGATTCAGACGTGATTCATTTATTTGACATGAAAATTTAAAATAAAAATTACTTTTGTAAATTTCGACATTAATTTTCTAATTGCGTTTAGGTATGTGATGAAGACTATACCTATAATCAAAATTCAAAATCAAATTTTACGTTTACAATTTTGAATTTTAATTTCGACTTACACCGAGCAAATAGCACAGTGGTTAAGGCTGTGACTTTTGGATCGCAGGAAGTACAGGATGGAAAAGGAGCATCAATATGTCAAATAAATCGGACATTAAACCGAGCTTAATTTGCCTAGTAATGGCATAAGGTAAGAAAGCACATAAGCAAACTGCGAAAAAGCGAAAAACTTGGAACAGTCTTGCGCCCTCAGAACAAGTATAGAAACATTCTTAAATGATTTTTGGTAGAAATTTGTTAGGGGGGCCTTTATTTAATGCTGGTCCGGGGCCCGAAGGATCTATAAGTCGGCACTGATTGGGAATGGTTTTTGGTATGATCCGATTAAACTATCAAATATTACATAAATTACAAACCATCACAAAGAAGCTTAGTTTTGGAATTTTTGATCAAATTTCAATTTCTTAAGCTTTAAAATGTATAGCTCGATATATGTATGTTTGGGAATCAACTAAGTCGAATGCTCAATAGAAAAATACCAAAATAAAAATATATAATTTTTAACAAATGTTTAGTATCACGCGTACACATATACACTCTTGCTATGTTAAAAAAATTATATGTTCTAGCGATCTACAAGAATTTTATATAAGATGTACCTCATCACATTTTGGGTTTAGTAGAAGTTAGAACGTGCCTAGATTTTAACTTACCAGTTCGTTATAATTTAACTATAAATTACCGAAAGCTGAAGATAAATACGTACAATGCCGGATCATAGTATGCCTCAAAGGGACCCGAACCCCAGGACCCGTTCTATTGTAGCGCCCAAATATCAAACTGATTTATTGATTTAGAAATTTATAAAAGTTTCATGAAAAATTATTTACACTACTAATACGCAATGAGACCGAGCAAATAGCGCAGTGGTTAAAGCTGCGACGTTTGGATCGGGAGGTACCGGGTTTGAATCCCAACAGAGGGGGGTGCAAAGGTATTTTTCATCTATGCAATGCGCAGATGGTATACTGTACTTGTGTGAATGGGATGAATGAATGGATTGAATGAATGTTGTGTGAATGTAAGGTAAGGCTCTATGGACCAAAAGAGTGTCTATGCCAAGTCCTTTTTAAAAAACAATAAAAAACACGAAATGAGTATTTGTCTGCTACTTACAGATAATCAAAAGGATGTATACGTATTTATGATTCCAGACGTGGTTGATTTATTTGTAAATTTTGACATCACATTCTGAAAAATCTACGAGAAGGAAATTCGACGTTTACAACTCTTATTGTTATAATTTTGTAGCTTTTAAATTTTAAAGCTTTTAAATTTCGTAAAACTGGAAAAATATCGAAACTAATTTTCACGTATACGATTCTGAAGATAAAATTTTAAATTCGAATTATTGAATTCTAACAATTTGAATATTAAACGCTAATGAATATCTCCAATTTATGGCGGAAAATGTATTAAAGAGCATTTCTGCAATTTTTTGCATTCAAAAATCACAGAGAAGAGAAAATTAACTAGATTTTTGGAATTTTTTCAATTTTGCGCATGAATTTTAGAAACATCCAACTTCTATTATAAATATTAGAAAAATTCTAAATTGAGAAAACTAATTATTTTTCAAAATTAAGGATTATCTAAATTTTGGAAAACGTATTTAAGAATACTTCAATTTTTAAAACACTTTTATGATTTGAATATGACTCGTCTCTTATGATTTGTCTAATCCAACAAAAAACAATTTCAGTTTGAGCAAAGTTCAAAAGTTCATTGGTAAAATTCATGTCTTAATTTCGAATACTATAATTTTTAGTCGTACGCTTTCAACAGAAGTTACCGACCTGCAGTTATAATTCAATGTGTCATAACTCATAATAATGTGATACATTGAGAATTCAACCTACGATATTTAATTTATATAAAACGTTGAAAACCCCGTTAATTTGAAAAAATTTCCAAATATCGAAAAACTTAATAAAATCCAGCATTTTCAAAACTCGGTTTCGATAAT
Organism: Tipula unca; assembly: GCA_951394425.1. Lineage (NCBI taxonomy): Eukaryota > Metazoa > Arthropoda > Insecta > Diptera > Tipulidae > Tipula > Tipula unca. The sequence goes on along the minus strand of OX596382.1, from coordinate 105,243,149 downwards.
ATTGATTATTTTAATTTTATTGATTCAATCTAAGATGAATCGTGCGTATACTTATATGATTCAGACGTGGCATTTATTGATCGCAGGTTAAAAAAAAAATTGGTATTTATTTCAAAAAACTTCATTTAGTTTAAACTAAATGAAGTGAAATCTACCCACGTAAACTTCACAAATAGGAAAATCGAAACCCTTCCTGTTAAAATAAACGACGTTGTAACTCCACATGATAACAAAGCAAAATATCTAGGAATGACACTAGATGCAAAACTTAGATGGAAAGAACACATCAAGATAAAAAGGAAAGAGCTCGATTGCAGATACAGAAATATGTATTGGCTAATTGGACGGCGCTCAAAATTATCGATATACAACAAAATTTTGATTTACAACCAAATTTTAAAACCGGTGTGGACATACGGTATTCAACTATGGAGCTGTGCTAAGCGGTCTAATCTTCAAAGTATCCAAACTTTTCAAAACAAAGTACTACGTAATATACTGAATGCACCTTGGTATGTTCGCAATACTGATATTCATAGAGACATCAAAATCCCATCAGTGGTGGAGGAAATAAAGAAATTTGCTGCAAAGCATAAAGTTCGGCTAAACCAACACGTTAATGTGGAAGCCTCAAGTTTGCTTCACAATCAAAATGTTGTGAGGCGACTTAAACGGACCAACCCGTTAGAGTTGGGTTAAATTTAAAAAAATTTTAGTAGCGCTGGAAAACTAATTAGTTTTCCAACTGTTTAAAATTTTTTAGTACTTAATAAGAACTGACACGAAAATTAATAGTTAGCCTATCAAGACTAGTTTTAATACTAACAAGGGAGGAGGTTTTTAGTGGGTGTGAGTCCCACAGTACCCACACTGGGTCTCTTTCAAGATTTTCCCCCTTCCCCAAAAAAAAAAAAAAAAAATTATTTCAAAAAACAAAACGCGAAATTAAATTTGACGTTTACAATTCTTACAATCTTAACTAGGAAAACTTAAAAATTCTTAAGATTTACCAGTTCCCAGTAGTTTTTAAATTTCTTTATAAAATCTTAAAATTCGACAAATTTCGTACCCGAATTTCACATATACGATTCTGAAGATAAAATCTAAAATTGTTTGAATGTTAAACGATTATGAAAATCTCAAATTAACGGTGGACATTTTTTGAATTTTAGAGTATTCCTCCAATTTTTTTAATATTCGAATTTCACAAAGTTAGAGAAAGCTAACAACATAGGAGGATTTTACTGTAGGACGCCAATAAACAAAGACTTGAGAGAGTCTTGAGTCATAGAACAGTAGAAAACAAATTCAAGAAAAAATATAAAAAAATTTGATATGTTGATTGAACATGATTTTTGTTAAAATTTTGTTATAATGCCCTTTATTTAATGCTGGTCCCACGGCCTGGATTACCGTTAATTCGGCATTGAGCTGCTACACTAAAGTGGTTATTGTTGCTATTATTTATGGTATATCTGTAAGATATACGTATAATATACATATAATGATAATTATTGGATAATCCACTATTATCTTTTATCGTATTGGATAATCCACTATTATCTTTTTAATTTTACTTCCAGCTTACACTTAAATACAATTCATATGTACCCTGGCATTATTATTTCCTTCAACGTGCCGACAAAAATTATTTTATTAGCTTCAATTTTTCTGCACGTTCATATGTGTATATATCAAAACGTATACAGACATGTTCAAAACTGACTATGATTGAATGTGTTTCGTAATCGTGTATTATATGAATAAAAATGTAGTGGGAGTATACGAGATAGAATTAATTATTAATTTTCCCAGTGTTGCATTTATGTATGCACTATTACGTTGCTATCATACATTTTCATGACAATATTGCATATTTTCGTTTTTATTTGTATTCGTTGTAATTTAAATAGTTATACCTACCTCTATAGAACTACATATAATAGAAAGACGATATGGTGCAAAAAATAAATAATAATTTCCATTTTAAATAATATTTATGCGATTTTACACTTTTATATGTACTCGTATATGATCCACCTCAGGACAAAAGTTATAACCATAAAGCAAAGTGTACGGAGAATAGGATAATTGGTTTATCGCGTTCAGAAGTAGTACCCCTTATCAAGTTCATCTAGAACTTTTGATGAATGTGTAACTCTTTCAATTTAATTTATAACAGACCTGAGGCCAGTTTCACCATCACACTTAGCAACTTTGCACTTATCACTTTGCAAATTTTTGATTAGTACTAACTCTAAGTATTTACAATTGTTGTAATTCTTTGCTTATACAATTTATTGTTAGTAATGCTGTAAAAGTATTATAAAATCGCGAAAATTTAATTAATAAATATTCTATGAACATTATCAAAATTGATTTGATTTGGAATGTACGACCAAGTTTTAAGCGGGATCTCCCGGAATTACGGCCATGCCTCCCCGAACTCCAGTTTACACATAACATAAAGATGATTTGGATAGATTGAGTTAGTATGATATAGAAATTGACTTGGTTATAGATACCTAGTATAGCCAATAGTTAGTTAGTAATACAATGACGATACAGTTCGAATCTACTTTTATAATTTCTTTCTACCTCACAACTGAGCTCTGAAATAAAATTTATTAGTTTGCTGGATCATACTTATGAGATACTTCTGAAATTCAAATTAATTTCAATTTTCTATATTCTGCATTCAAAGCTATAATTAATTAGTTTAAATTTAATTCTATGGACACTAGCAAATTGTGTAATTATTAGTTTTCAAAATATTTATTGTTTTTTTATAAAAATTTGTCAAATTTACAAATTTGATTAATTTGATTTGATAAGTGAAAAGTGCTATGATTTGCACATAAAGTACAAGAACTATGCAGTTCAAGTGTTAACACTTTGCAGTTGTTTGATAATTTTGCTTATTAATAGCTAAAGGGAAATTTGCTTTGCAGTTGGTAATTAACTGATAAATTAAAAGCTGTAACTATAACTAAGCTACTATTACTGGTTTAGCAATGGATGTCAATATCATGGTGTTAGAAGTATGCTACAGGTTCTTAAAGTGACTGTATGTAGGACAATTATGGATAATCTAACCCATAAGATTGGGTGGGCTTGGAAATCTGACGGATATTGCATTCTTTGTTGAATTCTTCAGAAAATGTAAATTTACAAATATCTGTGGATGTGTAGATGGTACTATTATTAAAATTGACGCCCTAACATTACACATGAAAATTAGGGGATATTTGTTGGTAGACACCATAATCATTCTTTAAATGTTATGATAATATGAAGTACCAATATCCAATATGTTATGATAATATGAAGTACCAATAAAAGTTGTCTGCCCCATGATATATTAAGCGAGAAAATAGACTCATCCGTCTATAAAATATTCCATCAAAATTGCAACGGTTTATTAAAATATTTTCGGGTGAATTTTTATCTTTTTAATTTATTTGATTTATGAGTAAATGGCTACAAATAGCTTTTTCCGAAAGGTAAATTTTTTAATCTTCTGTTACTTCAATCTCCTGTGCATGGGTGCATGGGTTGATTGGCTGATGTGTCTATGTCTAGAAGAATTTATTTAGTTCTGGATGTTTTTTGTATTGTTGCTACAGCTCGATCAATTAGTACGTCTTACAGATGTTTGCAAAAAATCGAAAAAATTGCAAAATGATAACTGCAAAGTTGCTAAATGTGAAACAGGCCGCTGCTGAATGATTTTAGTGAAGAGCTATTTGAAAAAAAATTCAACTTTTGAATCACGAATTATTTGTTAAATTTTGAGCGAAAAATCGCTATACGCGAAACAATAATTATCATTTATAATATTAAGGCTTTAACGAACTATAAGAGTGAACCAGTTTAGAACGATCGATTGATGGATTTATTTCAGATGGGAATTGAAAATCTAAAATTTAAAATCATCCTTATAATGAAGTTTTTTTGTAGCTAGCATACGAATCACGTAATATAACATGTTGATTTAATCATTACTTTTGTTTGATATATTCGTATTTTTGATTGGTACAATTTGTTGATTGTTTTCAATAATTCCCCGAGTAAGCTCGAATTAAATAATTCATACGTTGAATTTTGTCACATATAATTTGTCAAAAGATATAGCATATTTGATTTGTGTAAAGTTTGAATGTCAATGTAATAACTATTATTAAAATTAGCACTATACTACAAACTTCACGATTGATTAAATATTTTTAAAATTTAGTCAAGCTTGAATGATTTCAACTTGATTTCAATATTATGATGCATGGTTGGCTTAGTAAATCACTATTCTATCAATCAAAAATATTATCGGAAAAAAAATATTAAAACCTTAGTTATGGAGATAACTGAGTTTGAGCACAATTCCAAATACTATTTAATACATTTAGTAAGTTATCAGTACAAATTGAATTGCATTTCAAAGATCAGGAGTTTACTATGTATTACATTTACAAGAATATTGCTTGGCTCTAAAATTCACAAAAGAATGCAAAATTTGAAAAATATACTGGCAAAACATTCGGTTTGTTAAACGTGACATGCACTCAGTCTTTTAGTATTCAAAATTCTCATTAGTTAGGTATTTTGGTTGATTCAAAATTTCGGAATTTTTAAGTAAAATGGTAATTTAACGTATGGCTTTTATTTTCAAAAGCCCGAGCATTTTTATTAACTGCATATTCCAAAATTACAAAATCGTAACATTTTTGGAATTTAGACAATATAAAATTCAATATTAAAAATAAATCACATATTTAAAACTAGTCAGAATTATTATCTGCTAATTTTATTTATACAAATAGATTAACGATTAAATAATATTCAACAATATTTCATTCGACGTCAAAAAATATTCTTCAAATAATCGTATTATTCCTTATCAGCAATTTTGTGCAGATTGTAATTCCGTATTTAAGCAATTAACCGTGACTCTTTCAATGTTTGAGTAGATAAAATAAATGAAACACAAATATTTATGTAAAAAGTAAACAAAATAAAATCAAATTAGCTTTATTGAAATTTCATTCAACAGAGATAAGCATTCCGTTACAAATAAAAAATAAATTCGTCCACTATCCGATAATTCATGGAGTTTAGATTTTCCACGCAAACATGTTTCAAACTCATTTCGCTTGTAATTTAATAGATCTATGATTATTGATTTGAAATCATCTATTTCAGGTGTATTACCAAAACATACTTGATCAAATTCCGTTGGATACACGGTTTTATCAACGAATAGGAAGTATAATAATATCAGTAAATTATGACTGCACAAGTCATCCGTGCTAAAAAACATTTGTGCATCAAGGCCATGATCTTTAATATACTTGAATTTAATACTTGGAATTGATAGTTGTTTTAGTTCGATGTTTGATTTAATGAACGTACCCAGATCACCCATTGTGATTTCGATGAAATCGTGACGATTACGATTTAAAAAAAATCCATATTCTAATAATAATTTGGAATTATCATGACATCCATAATTTATATAGATTTGCTGGTCTTTTTTGTATAACTTTTTTGCCACCAACTGGAATGTTAGTCCTGTTGTCTCATGCAACAATTGTGATTCCATTTGAGCATCATCACTATGGTTAAAAAAATCGAGATAAGGTGCAAGTCCCATATTTGGTTGGTCATCAATAATTTGTTGGATTTTTTTCTTTTGTATTTGTTTGGTGATTACGGGAGACTTAAAATAAACTGACCTAGTGTTTACTACAAAATAAGACCACTTGAACTGAACTAAATCAATGATTTGATAGAGAGTTGTGCCCGGTTTTAGTAATTTAACGACCATTTCATAGTAATGTTTTATTTTATTATTTTGGTCGACGATTTTCTCGAGGAGATTATTGTGAATGTAGTAGAGCTCTTCCTTGCGTAGAAAATACGGATTCGTGAACGATGTTGGTAGAGAAGCGATGTATGGTGACCATTTAGTTTCTTTATGTTTGATATAAAGCAGATATACAGCGAGTAGACTTTGCAGTGAAATAACTTTTGATACGGACTTTAGATCGACAAAATTACTTATGAACTCATCGTCCAATTCAATTGTATTTATAGAAATCAGCAGATCAAACGGCAGTTTGATAATAGCTTCATTACTGTATAGATTGTATTTAGAACACAATCCCCGACCCGTATTCCTAAAATATTTAACTCGCAATCTAGTCTCATTAATCCATCCCTGGTCTTTCATCAAAAATTTCACAAGTTCTGCATTCACGTGGGTCGTATCATCATCCCGTCCAAATGAATTTACATTTTTGGTAATTAAATAATTTCTGTTCCGTTTACGATGCCGTTTTGTTCGACCCATAAATTAATTTGTTTAATTAACACAGTAGTTAGTTATTAACTTATGTAATAGAATTTATTCTATACAATCAATAATTCAATGTCGAGTAGTAGTTACTCCAATATTTGAGTCAGATACAAATTTCGCCCTGAATCAAGTATCAATTCTGAAATCAGTAAAAAATAGAAATATACAATTTAATTACAAAATAGAATATGACTTATTTAAATTAAATATAATTTGTATTTATATTTAGGTAATTGAATGCAACAAATACAAATAAATCACATCATTCAAAATTGACACTTGATTTAGAGAGGTTATGTTTTAAATAACAAAAGTATTTTATAGCAAAAAAATCATGGAACGTACCCTAGATAATAAAATGTAGTTGGATTTTATTAAATTAGTTTTTTCACTATATAAATTGATTGTATTTTTATAATTTAAATAAAATAAATGAATTTTTGGAACACAATTTTTGCTTAATTTTAATAACGCAGCCATTTTCAACCTGACACTTCAGCTGACAGCGAGTCACATTCACAATGGAAAAAATCGGAATATTTTGTTTAGTATAGTACGTGAAGTCGTAGTGTATTTTGTTCAGCAATCAGCATTTTGTCAGCGAGCTATGTACACTATCGATGCGTTTGTTTATCGTTTTGTTAGTGAAAGGGTGGTGTACCGGAACTCACCAAGGTCTATGATCTGAATTTTACATTACGTATGAGTACTATATGTACTTGTATTAAATTTATATTAACAATTGACTACGCTACACAGCGTACGGGGGAACGGAATGGGATGATTGCATTGTAGCGGAGAAACAGAACGGAACGATTGCATTGTAACTCAAGCTTACGTTGAGAAAAGCGGCAGAAGTTTTATTATGAAATATTAATGAAATACTTAGTCAAAAGTAAGAGTAGCCTTACTTTTGACTATGACTGTGTCCGAAACCTGTGATAAAAAATCGTGAATGAATTTTTGACAACTATTTTAATAATACCGAACACACCCCAATTATTCTAGTCAATTACTATGATAATTTTTGGCAGCTAAATAATAATTTGTCTGCGCATGTTCAACATTTGATTTGTTTGACACACATACGTATATGTCATCTTCTTTCGATTCAACAACATCCTGGTATTTAACCGTTGTTGTATGTGCACATAATAATAATACAGAACCATTAAAAGTATTATTGGATCCATTATTTTAATATTATATTAATTTTTGTAAATTTGAAATTTATTAGTTTTCACTTGTCACAAAAAATTTGAGGTTATGAAAACTAAAATTGACATATATAACGTGGGGAAAAACTTTTGTGGTGGGGAGATTTATCACACACTTCGGACAGCATAATAAAAAATTGTGAATGTAGGGGAATAATTATTAAAATAGTTGTCAAAAATTAATTCACGATTTTTTATCACAGGTTTCGGACACAGTCTATGTAAGCAGCATTTGGCTTACTTAAACCATAAACAATTTTTGATACTCGCAACTAAAAACTAAATATGTACTTATTTTTTCATATAAATGTTATGCTATGTAGATTTCGAGCATCTAGGATTACCTATAGGTTTCGGTCCGATTAACACTTAAAGATGAATTTTAAAGAATAAAGTAAATGAAAAATAATAGTTTTAATTACAAATTTAGTATTAGAAGTACTTATGTACCTAACGAATAGATATGTATAAAAGTGTTTAGCTACACTCGAGATTAAAACAGTTCGTACCTCTGAAAAAAAAACGGTGTTCATTCAAAAATCAAAATTATGTTTCAGTTTATTTCGTTATATTCAACAAATTAGTTAGTATTTTTTTAATTTAATTTTTTTTAAAATTATTCTCGAACTCAAAATTTCATGTCTACAAAATACAATAAAATTACTATCGAATATGGTCCATATGAAATTTACGGCATTATAGAACATCGTGCGCCACGACTCAACAATTTAATCAATAGGCTAAAGCTAGATGGATTTGAAGTTGAACTGGAGAAAATTGACGCGTTAGATCGTGCCGTATTAAAAATGGCCAACAATGAAATATTCCGTTGTCGCTTCTCATTTTTACACTTTGAAGCATCGCCACAAGTCGATATTATAATGGAAAGAGGATTAGTGGCGGCACTTGAGGCAAGGGCCAGATTTAAATTGGCCGAAAAGTTATACAAAATTAAAAACAATATTGAATAGTAGCCAAAATAAACTTTTTAATAATATAATTGGTTCTCGTAATAAAATAATTAAAGCTATAAATCTATTATATTTCTAAATATTTGCGTGTCACATCAAAGAAAAATAATACCAGAGTAGAATGAGGTCCAATACGTATATACTGAGCCCATAGTCCCTTGTATAGTCCATATATGCCTTCGGTTTTAAATACTTTCCAGAAACAATCGATTACACCTGAATACATTGTGCCCTTACCATTGGCGTCAACGGGTTGATTGTAGAGGCGGCTAGCAATAACATCGGGCGGATTAATTGCCAGGGACATAACAGTTCCAGCAAGCATGCCGGATACAAATGATAACAGGTATGGATTTCCTGAAGCAACATTATGTCGTTTAAGCAAATCTTTGGTGTATCCAAATGAAGTTAATTGGGCCCCACTGCCTAAACAACCGCGGATCGAAGCTATGCGAACGCTACGATATAAACCACGAAAACCGTTTTGTTTTACTATTTTATTGAAAGCATCGCTCATACTTAAATGCTTGTGTTGATGGCCAACGGCAATAGCCTGTGCAGAATGCGATTGTAATTGAGTTTTAACAAGAAAAAAAGGATTTGATATTGTAGCGCCTATAATGCCGCCAATCCCACCATAAAGTGCACCTTTAGCAAGTGATTCCTGTCCACTTTTAGTTTTTGTTAAATTGTGCGAGACGGCCGCATCATATATACACAGTCTATTAATACATTCAAGAAATTATTATTACAGTACATGATATATAATAGGTCTTATCTACCGTGTTGCATTGATCGTGAACTGAAACCACAATGCAGCCGACAGCCCTTTTTGTAATGATCCTATTCCTTCATGTCTAGCAATTTGAACTAGGGCATGCATTACATTACGGTATGATTCAACATATGTTCCTCGAGCGGCTAGTTCCCCTTGCAATTGCATACGCGTCTTAATCACCTCAAGTGGATTGGTGAAAAATGTAGCGCCTACAGAAGACATACCACCCAACATAAATACTTTAAAATCCATTATATTCGATTTCTAGTAATTTTTGCTCTTAGTACCGAAAATTAACTGTCAACATAATTTGACTACTACTTTTTATTATTTCATTTATTATTATTATGTAATCACACCGTATATTAAAAATAAAATAAAAATGTTATGCACACATTTTAGTTCCTTCTTCCTAATGCGACTACCTCGCTCACGTCATGACAGAATAATATGACAACCTCGACTAGACTGAATGTAAACAATACAATATTTGCCATGTCGTTATCAGCTGATTGTCTGTGCATTGTACAGTTGTACTATTTATGTCATAATTTATTAAATTACGATAATAAATTGTGTTTTTTGATTTATAATGTCTGAACATTATTATTAAAAAATATTTCAAATTTTTTGTTTTAATTTCGCGATAGTATGTGGAATCGATAATAGATGTCAGTAATAATGGATAATCTCGTACAGCTGATTGTATATGACAATGACAAATGACAGTATGAGTTATTGAGTTTATCTGCATTCTACAATATGGCAATGTTTGATTTTTCAAAATAGGATTTTGCAAAATTTATAAATGTTTAATGAATATGTAAAGAAAATTGTGCCGGAAGTTCTGTAATTTTGTATTAGAAATACGAGGAAGTTAAAATGGCCCGCCGTACCGAGATTACACTAAAAAATTTCTATATTTTTAATTCGACTTTTGTTATTAAGGAAGGAGAGGTGAATCACACAGTAATTGGTTTTGAATGTTGAAAATAACTAATTTTCTATTGTTTTTGTTTAACAGGAAGAGAAGAAAATCTTATTTTATTATCCGGCCGATACAAATGTTGATATTAAGATCAAGGAAGCTGGTTTCACAGAGGCAATAATCAAATTTACAAAGTAATTACATATCGTGCAAATACAATTAGAGTAAAGTATCGCTGGTTATCATTGTGTCAACTATATTTTACCCTAAAGTATAGTTCTTTAAAAAATACATGGTTTTAAATGTCCTAGTTCATGATCTACTCCTTCTAGTTTTGGCGTTTCGAGATTGTTGAAGTTCCTTCTCATTAACCACCTAGACCACAAATACTATGTTTTTTACCAATAGCACTTTCCCTAAAGCCAGGTAGATTAACATCATGTTGAATAATCTTAGCAGTTTAGCCGTTAACATTTCCAATATTAAATTATTTATTACACTTTTTGACCACCTAACTTTTTGACCTTCAACTACATTCAACACTTCTTTTTTATGTAATATTTTTTTCAATTTCAGTTCATTCACAAACGATGAAAGCTGTAAGAGTCTACACACGCAAAAGACGACCAACCTTTTCTATCAACCAGAGAAAGGTTTCTGGATGGTCATGACAATAAATGTCCCGTATGAAATAAAAACTAAAGCTAGCGAAGAAATTAGTGAGTATAAAAGTGAAGAAGTGCATGAATTGACTTTTCGGGCTGTGCTCAAACAAGCGTACAACATGTTCCGTCTATTCATGGGAACGTTTGAGATGAACTTTATAGGAGACACTGAAGATAAGAAAATCGCAAATCTGGTCAATAAGCTAGAACATTTCTATTCCAAGTATGTTCTAACGTTACGTCTACAAAATTCGGACATCCTCGATGTGCTGCAGAGTATCCAATATCTACCACTAAACCAATTAGTGTTCTTGCGCGTTCACAATTTCATCAAACTGATAGAGTCAACATTTCCAACTATTAAGCATTCGATATTTTTGTATAAGGAGCAGGTTGTATGGAGTGGCATCAACCCAAACGATTTGTATTCGGTATACGAGTATCTAGTTGGAACTTTATTTCCTAACACACTATCAACTGAGCTGCAAGGTGGAAGCATTCCAAAACGTTACTCATTCAATTCATCTCATTATGGCGGATTTATAACCGGGTCAGGATCATTTGAAAATTGCGTTAAGGTCCCTAAAATGTATATATTCAATGAAGGTGGGCCGAAGGAATACTTTTTAATTGTATATAAAGCGCTTAGCGGAATATTATGCCTATTTTTCGATGCCGAGCAACAAATAACCGATGAATTTTATCAGGAGTTACATTTATTTATTGGACCCCAGTTAACGAATATAGCTTCAGAAATTGGAGAAGGATTTGTAATGCATGCAGCAACGCCTTCGCCCAATCCGACAAATGATTCATCATCTTATATTAAATATCTGTATTTTAATGAGCTCACGTCGAAACATCAAAGTACCGTGCATATAATAAACAATCACGTAAAAAATTCGACTGTGCCAACGAACGTTATGAATCTGTTGGTCGATTTGTACGATAATGGTGAGGACTACAATAGTAAGGCGTCCAAAGGTAATAGTAAAACTGAAGAGACCGTAATTAAGGCGGCCAACGACTACTGGATCATTAAGAAAAGTTCAAATTCTCGCCACTTTTATGTGATCATCAATAAGAATTCGACTCTAATGCAGATCGCCGATGAAGCAAAGAAATTGTACGAGCAACATATAAAAAATGTATTTTTTGATAAAAACTAATAATTCACGATTATTTACAAATAAATGATATATATTATGATTAGCATATTTATTCCAATGAAATTCGAAGTTTTATTCGTTTGCCTAGGCGAAGACGCTTGTCTCCGCATCGGGCATCTGGTCCTGATGTTGACGTCTTTTTATTATATAGATCTTTTTGTTCGATTGGCATATCGTGTAGAAGTGCTCATCGTAAACAATTGAAATCTTTTTTATACTGCTTTTGGCAAATATTTTCGAATCGACACTGGAATAAAAACAAGAAAACTTAGAAAATGTGGGCCAAAACAAAAGGCGTATTTACCTATCGGTGAGTGTGATCAATCCCATTATGATGTTTGCACTTTTTTCATCATTTTCTAAATCTCCTCCCGATGATTGTACAGCTCCATCCTCAGTTAGGATTAGGTATCCTGTTTGGTCGGGAATTTTCTCGAGACCCAACATAATACGGCGAGTGAATCAAACACAAAACAAATAAATATCTAATGACAGGAAACTTTTTGAGTTTGACGTCTTGTTTTTGACACATAAGCTGAACTGCTGAATATAGAGTATACTCGCAACAATTACACTTTAAAACAATTTCAAAAATAATAGAAACTGAGTTTGAAAATGATTACAAACATATATTTTCACAAAACTTAAAAGTAGTCAATAGCGAATCAATTAAATTAATGTGAAATTAATAAATTATTGCATTAGAAATTAATGATCAACTAGTTTACGTAATTGTACACCCCTACCGTGCTGACTACATATTCGCTATCTTCCAAAAGTTGGGACTCGCTTGAGCTTCATCGCACAAGAAGCCATATTGTGAAAAACTGTGAAATAGTGAACGTCGTTAGAAAATTAAGAAAAAATTAAGAAATTATTAAAAATATTAAAAGAACTATTAATATAAATGTGCTAAGTGATAAAGTAAGTGTACGTTTTAATTATTAATTTGGATATTGAACCACAGTAAAATACAGGTAAATTGAAGTTTAATCCAAATAAATAAATTTCGAAGCCACACCCAGACGAAAGTGGCAAAAATTGTACAAAATTATAAATTCGTATAGTGTAGTTCAAATGAAATAAAATTATACAAATATTTCGAAAGATATTATTTTAAGTTGTAAAAATTAAATATCTAAATCTAATACCAATCCACCAAAAAATAGTCTGCACCGAAAAGATGGACGACGCCATCATTCTAACTGTAAAAAAAGTAGATCAATAACTAATTCTTATAAGAAAAAAATTAACACCACGATTGCATAATATATAAACCATAAATTAAAATGTAATTTATCATAAAACCAACACAAAAATTGATAAGCGATTCCGTATTTGCAGCTCATTATTTTTTTTTTTGAAAAATATTAATTAATCAAATCAAGCCCCAATGTAAAGAAAACGAAAATAATTCGATTATTTTTAGAAAACACGTCAAGTGAGGGTATGAAAGAGAAATGGTGGTTGACAATTAGAGAAAATCGTATATTCTCACGCGATGTGAATTTATAATTTTTCTTAAAAACTATTTAAATTGAATATATGATTTATTTAATTAAACTATGTAGATACATAAAAAATGTTATTTAATCAAAACAGAAAAATAGTTTTTTTATATGCGGCTTTTTTTTTTTTATTTACATTTGTCAGAGAATTTTTTTTTTCAATTAGAATGCAGTTATGTAATTACGTCATCATCTATTTTTGTCCCTATGAATGAAAACAAGATGTATATACATAATGTATTTTTAAATTGTGCAGTGGCGTTTTTTGTTTTAAATGGGCATGGTTTTTAAATGAATCAATTTTTTGTTTTGTACTAATGCAGTGTTTTATATTTATTGGCTCCAGAATTACTTAAGCTGGAGAAGATCCATTATTATTATTATGGAAATCTCATTTTTAATTCTTATCATTTAAAATTTAGATCACTGCAGATCATGTTCGGATGAAAATTATTTATTCATGCTAATTTGGTTGCTAATGATTTTGACATATATTCCATATTTTTTATTTAATTAAAATTTCTCGAATGAAATATTTTACAAAATTTTAAACTCTATTAAAGATTGCTTTGCTCTAAGGTTATTATTAAAATCTAAACACCTATCAAGTGCCGTGAAGCTGAAGCTTTACAATCGTTGATCAGGCACGTTGTTATGTATGGATGTGAAAGTTGGACGCTGACGGACGAGTACGAGGGATGTCTCCTTCAGTCTTATCTGATAGTCTAAGACAGTGTGAATACCATGCTCAGGATCGAAACCGGTAGAACCTGATTGTTGAGTTAGAAAGAAGCCATTAATGGCTTTATTAATTGATTTAATAAATAATTATAAACTTAATTATTCGCCGTTATATCAATATTTTATGTACATATATACTTGATTTAACCATCCTGTCTGAACTGTATTACATACTTTTGGAAAGTTATGCGATACATTTTCTCTAAATCACATCAGAATGGAACCAGATGTAATGCAAGCTAAATCATTCTTACTATTGAATGAACTTTTCAGATTATATATGAATTAGTACGTCACTTAACCAATGAATAGAAATGGAAAGAGTTTTTATTATTATACTACATCGGAAATTTATCTATAATTTATGGAATAGATTCAGTATACATATATTTCAAAAACTAACAAAAATATAAAATATTTCAACAGCACTTAAATTAATAGATAAAACTATTTTTAGTATGTAGAAAAGATGAATTTTTACTTCTTTAATTTTATTATAAAAACGTGAATCAACTTTAATGACCTTCGGAATATTGACTTCTAAATTTAAAGAATTTTATTGTTAAATGAGAATTTTGTAAGATTTTTAGTAAAGTGGCAAGTTTTGGAAAATAAACGGACAAGTTTATAATATTGAAATTCGTATTACTAGAGACTAGACATTGAAATTTTCTTGCTTATTATGTAATTAGGTCAAAGATCTTTGCGTCGTTTGAATGTTTTGATATATTATGTGACAATTTTCATTTTGAATTCTATTTTGAATAGTTAATGAAAAATATAAGTTTGTTCTAACTATAATATTCATAAACTAAATATTTATAAACTATCTTATTGTGTCGGTACTAATGCCAATATTATCAATCCTTCAAAATTAAACTATTATTAGGGTCTATTGGTATCATTAGTTTTTGTTTACACAGAAAATTAAACAATCATAAAAGTGTTGCTTTAAATTCCCTAATTATGTCGTCAGTTGAAAATATATTTTTAATTGTCTCTAATTAGTTTCATCATGATCCACAAACATGTTTGATAATAATAAAAATATGTTTGATAAATGATCTTAGATAAAGTAAAACATTCCGAATATATTAATAACCAATTTCCAACTATCAAAATGAACAAAAACCTCGGATGCTACCCAAAGTCGAATCAAACTTGCTTCTTATAGTTTTTGAATGATAATTATAAAATATTTAGACGGCGTGCACAAATGTAACAGAAATAACTAAATTAGCTGTGAAAATATAGGCCGGATCTCACTTATAAAATATGTACTAAATAATTTTCAGTCTCTGCTTATCCCCTTATAATAAAGCAACATTCAATTTCCATGTATGTATGGACATTTATCATTATATAAATATTTATATACCATTTTAAATAACTTGTGTTCAATTGTTTATTTTTAAACAAAACTAACATAATATACAAAATAAAATAATCTATGAATTAAGATTATGTCAGCCTGATGTTAGTTTTTTATTTTTTAGCTTAGTTAATTGAGTAAAATAAAATCGAAGAGAATTACTAAACAAATAAAAAACTAACAACACTCGGTCACACATACAAGGGCAATGTCTTCCGTTGATGTTGGCTTATAATTATTAATTATGTCATCGAATTAGACATACACATTTTTTCACAGTATACTAATATAACAACTCCTAACCGAATAATATCATGATTAGGTTTTTATTAAAATAGTGTCTGGGTGTGGTGTTTCGCGCATAAAATTGATAAAATAATCTAGTTTTTTTTCCTGTATTTCTTATAGATAACGAACACACACGATCGACTATAACTAAAATAAAGTAATATTACCTTAAGATGGAACAGTTTACCCCGAAAGAAGTACGGGTTCTTGAAACGGTCGAAGATATTCAAGAACGTCGTGAACAAGTATTAGGCCGCTATACAGAATTTAAGTTAGAAACCCGTCAAAAACGTGAGAAACTCGAAGATTCACGTCGATTCCAGTATTTTAAACGTGATGCTGATGAGCTCGAGAGTTGGATTCACGAGAAATTACAAGCAGCTAGTGAGGAGAGCTATCGTGATCCAACCAATTTACAAGCAAAAATTCAAAAACATCAAGCATTCGAAGCAGAAGTATCAGCGCATAGCAATGCTATCGTGACACTCGATAACACCGGTCAAGAAATGATTAGTCAACAACATTTTGCTTCGGAAACCATTCAACGACGATTAGATGAGCTTCACCGTCTCTGGGAACTACTTCTAAATCGACTTGCCGAAAAGGGAATGAAACTCCAACAGGCCCTAGTATTAGTGCAATTCCTACGTCACTGTGAAGAAGTTATGTTCTGGATTAAAGACAAGGAAGCATTCGTAACAGCTGATGAATTTGGTCAAGATTTGGAGCATGTTGAAGTGCTTCAACGTAAATTTGATGAATTCCAAAAGGATATGCAGTCACAAGAATATCGTGTGACTGAAGTCAATGAAATGGCCGATAAACTCATTCAAGATGGCCATCCAGAACGTGACACTATCACCAAAAAGAAGATTGAATTGAATGAGGCTTGGCAACGTTTGAAACAACTTGCCATATTGAGACAAGAAAAACTTTTTGGTGCTCATGAAATTCAACGTTTCAATCGTGATGCTGATGAAACCGTTGCATGGATTTCCGAAAAAGATGTTGTTTTATCATCGGATGATTATGGCCGCGATTTGGCTTCGGTACAAGCTCTGCAACGTAAGCACGAAGGTGTTGAACGTGATTTGGCTGCACTCGAAGATAAAGTAGCTACTTTAGGTGGGGAGGCTCAACGATTGTGCGGAATTCACGCCGATCACAGCGATCAAATTCGCGAGAAACAAGCCGAAATCGCAGCTTATTGGACATCGCTTACAGCGAAAGCTAAAGAACGTAAACAAAAATTAGATGAATCATATTATTTGCATCGTTTCTTAGCTGATTTCCGTGATTTGGTATCATGGATCAATGGAATGAAGGCCATCATTTCAGCCGATGAACTTGCCAAAGATGTCGCCGGAGCTGAAGCTTTGCTAGAACGTCATCAAGAACATAAAGGTGAAATTGATGCACGTGAAGATAGTTTTAAACTAACAACCGAAGCCGGTCGCCAGTTGTTAGACCGTCAACATTATGCTGCCGCTGAAGTTCAAGAGAAATTAGCCGCCCTAGAAAATGATAAAACCTCATTATTAACATTATGGGAAGACCGCCGAGTTTTATACGAACAATGCATGGATCTCCAACTATTCTACCGTGACACCGAGCAAGCGGATACATGGATGGCTAAGCAAGAAGCCTTCTTAGCTAATGAAGATCTTGGCGATTCACTCGACTCAGTTGAAGCTTTGATTAAAAAGCATGAAGACTTTGAAAAATCATTAGCGGCACAAGAAGAAAAAATCCGTGCTCTAGAAATTTTTGCCACTAAATTGATTGATGGACAACATTACGCCGCCGATGATGTTGCTCAAAGACGTGCTATGTTATTAGCTCGACGATCAGCTCTTTTGAAGAAATCTTCAACACGTCGAACCTTACTAGAAGATTCAATGCGTCTTCAACAATTCGAGCGCGATTGTGATGAGACCAAGGGATGGATTAGCGAGAAATTGAAATTCGCCACCGATGACAGTTATTTGGATCCAACCAATTTGAATGGAAAAGTACAAAAACATCAAAATTTCGAACAGGAATTGAACGCTAACAAAAGTCGTATTGAAGATATTACTACAACTGGACAGGAACTAATCGAAAAGGCGCATTATGCATCAGATCAGATTAATTCTCGTATGCAAGAAATCGTAACCCTCTGGGAGACACTTGTTGAAGCATCCGATAAAAAGGGATGTAAATTACAAGAAGCTTCTCAACAACAACAATTCAATCGTACAATCGAAGATGTTGAATTGTGGTTGGGTGAAATCGAGGGTCAACTAATGTCCGATGATTATGGGAAAGATTTGACTTCAGTTCAAAATTTACAAAAAAAGCACGCCCTATTGGAAGCTGATGTTATGTCCCATCAAGATCGTGTCGAAACTATTAAGGTGACCGCAGCTAAATTTATCGAAAATGGACATTTTGATGCCGATAGCATTCGCGACAAAGAGTCTGCTCTATCCAAAAGATACGAAGCGCTTTCTGAACCGATGTACGATCGTAAAAATCGCATGTACGATTCACTTCAAGTACAACAATTATTCCGTGATCTCGAAGATGAAGCCGCCTGGATTCGTGAAAAAGAACCAATTGCCGCATCTACAAATCGTGGTCGAGATTTAATTGGTGTGCAAAATTTAATTAAAAAACATCAAGCCGTATTGGCGGAAATTAACAACCATGATAGCCGATTGGTCGCTGTTATTAACGGTGGTGAACAAATGCTTGAAAATAAAGCATTCACTTCTTTCGAAGATATTCGCAACCGTCTTGATTCGGTACAAGAACAATGGAATCAATTGAAGGAGAAGGCATTCCAACGGAAACAAGATTTAGAAGATTCATTACAAGCTCATCAATACTTTGCCGACGCAAATGAAGCTGAATCATGGATGAAAGAAAAGGAACCAATTGTTGCCAACATTGATTATGGGCGGGATGAAGACTCATCGGAAGCGCTTTTGAAAAAACACGAAGCGCTTGTTTCCGACTTAGAGGCATTTGGCAATACAATCCAATCGCTTCAAGATCAAGCTAAAAATTGTCGTCAACAAGAGACTCCAGTTGTTGATATCACTGGAAAAGAATGCGTTATGGCGCTTTACGATTACACCGAGAAATCACCACGAGAAGTTTCAATGAAGAAAGGCGATGTCTTGACTTTATTAAACTCGAACAATAAAGATTGGTGGAAGGTTGAGGTAAATGATCGTCAAGGTTTCGTACCAGCGGCCTACATTAAGATTATTGGAGCCGGTTTGAGCGCTAGTCAACAAAATCTTGTTGATGGATATTCTATTGGTAAACGACAGGCTCAAATCAATGCACAATACGATAATTTGTTGGCACTCGCTCGTGAACGTCAAAATAAACTAAACGAAACTGTTAAGGCATATGTGCTAGTGCGTGAAGCAGCCGATTTGGCTTCGTGGATCAAAGACAAGGAAAATCATGCTAAAGTTGAAGATGTTGGTGAAGATTTGGAGGAAGTTGAAGTGCTTCAAAAGAAATTCGACGATTTCAATGATGACCTTAAGGCGAATGAAGTTCGTTTGGCTAAAATGAATGATATAGCTGTGCAATTGACCACGCTTGGACAAACTGAGGCAGCAATTAAAATTCAAACTCAAATGCGTGAGCTTAACGATAAATGGCATTCACTTCAAGAATTGACCGCACAACGTGCTACTCAATTGGGTTCGGCACATGAAGTGCAACGTTTCCATCGTGATATTGATGAAACCAAAGATTGGATTGGCGAAAAGGACAATGCCCTCGATAATGATGATTTGGGCAAGGATCTTCGCAGTGTTCAAACTCTACAACGTAAACATGAAGGTATGGAACGTGATTTGGATGCCCTCCGCGATAAAATCCGTCAACTTGATGAAACTGCTCGTCGTCTAATGCAATCACATCCCGAGTCAGCGGATCAAACATACGCCAAGCAAAAGGAAATTAATGAGATGTGGGATCAAGTAACAACAAAGGCCCAAACACGCAAGACTCGTCTTTTGGATTCGTACGATTTGCAAAGATTCCTTAGCGATTATCGCGATTTGATGGCATGGATTTCATCGATGATGGGTTTAGTCACCTCCGAGGAATTGGCTAATGATGTAACTGGTGCTGAAGCTTTGATTGAACGTCATCAAGTGAGTATTCGGTTTTTTTTCCCGTAGTCCATTCCATTTTTAACATGATTTTCCCATTTTTGTTTATTTTTTTATTTCCTTTTTCCCGAAACGTTTTAGAATCAACGAGCAGAATTTGATTTCAATTATGGTATTCCTCAGGTAGATAGAGATGCCTGGCAATCTTAATTTTTAAATTCAAATTTTTTTTTGTTTTTTAAATTAACTTCTGTGAACTGCTCCTACTAATATCAAAATGTTTTTTGTTGTAATTACACATTTTATCTGTTGTGTTCTATGTGTGAGGTGGAATTATAAAAGAGATGTGGCTTATTTTTGCATAAATCATTTTCTTTTACGATTCTGCCTCTATTGGAATTCTTTTTGAATTATGCGGTCGAATTTTTTTGATGAAAGGTATTCCGTATCGCAATAAAAAAAACACTTGGCACACACAATATGAGACAGCTGAGTATGAGAATTTTTGATTGGCTATTAATGTTGTGGTTTCTTTAAAGATTATTTATATTGCTTTAAAGCCAAAGTGGAATAACTTATCTATACATTATGATGTCTCCAAAATTAGATTTTTATCCTGTTTGGGGTAATTCAGTGCCAAAATTCTGAAATTCCTTGATCTTATTTTTAAGCCGTTATTAGAACTTTTAATAAATTAAGCTTCAAAATTTCAAATCGAATTTTCACTATTTTAAATTCTATAATGTGGAAAATGTTGCTGTTTTTATAAATTTGAAATTCAAAACCTTGTAAAATAGTATGTTTTTAAAGGTAGATTCTATTCAATGAAACCAATAGTGGAAGCCACTGGTTTAACGCTTATTAAAAAGCATTTTACAAAATTATCATTCAACTGTACTAATCCGAGATTTAAATAAAAATTCTTGTACTTGTTGCTACTACTACTTTATTTCATATTGCATGAAGCACATTACACTAAACATAAAATCATTTTCATATTTATCATACAAACTATCATACATTATATACATACACAAGCATATTTATGTTCGCTATTTTAATTTGTTTCGTACGACAGAGCGAATTTATTCGTTTTGTTTTAATCTACTGGGCCGGTTGTTCTGCTCATAGAATATACTAAATTTCATTTTATTTTACCAGGAACATCGTACCGAAATTGATGCCCGCGCTGGAACATTTGCCGCGTTCGAACAATTTGGAACGGAACTATTACAAAATAACCATTATGCTTCCCCAGAAATTCAAGAGAAAATCGAAGGATTAGGTAAAGCACGCGAAGAATTGGAACGTGCCTGGGCTGATCGCCGTTTACAATTGGAACAAAATCTTGAATTACAATTGTACTTGCGTGATTGTGAGCAAGCTGAAAATTGGATGAGCGCACGTGAAGCATTCTTGAAACCGGATGAAGTAGATACCAAGGGCGAGGGAGATAATGTTGAGGCGTTGATTAAGAAGCATGAAGATTTCGATAAGGCTATTAATGGGCATGAAGAGAAAATAGCCGCATTACAAGTTTTGGCCGATCAGTTAATAGTGCAAGAGCACTACGCCTCCAGATTGATCGATGACAAACGTCAATCTGTACTTGACCGATGGCGTCACTTGAAGGAGGGCTTGATTGAAAAACGCTCTCGACTTGGAGACGAACAAACACTTCAGTCGTTCAGTCGAGATGCTGATGAAATCGAAAACTGGATCGCCGAAAAATTGCAATTGGCCACCGAAGAAAGTTACAAGGATCCCGCTAATATTCAATCGAAACATCAAAAACATCAAGCATTCGAGGCTGAATTAGCCGCCAATGCTGATCGTATTCAAAGTGTTTTGGCCATGGGTGAAAATTTAATCCAAAAGAATCAGTGCAGCGGTTCCGAAGATGCTGTACAAAAACGACTCACTCAAATTGCCGACCAATGGGAATACTTAACTCACAAAACAACCGAGAAATCATTGAAATTGAAAGAAGCCAATAAACAACGTACTTACATCGCGGCCGTTAAGGATCTTGATTTCTGGCTCGGTGAGGTTGAAAGTCTTTTAACCTCTGAGGATGCTGGCAAAGACTTGGCTTCGGTACAAAATCTAATGAAGAAACACCAATTAGTCGAGGCTGATATTCAAGCCCATGCTGATCGTATCAAAGATATGAACAACCAAGCCGATTCACTTGTTGACAGTGGACAATTCGATAGTGCTGGAATCCAAGAAAAACGCCAATCGATTAACGAGCGTTACGAACGCATTTGTAATTTGGCTGCACATCGTCAAGCCCGTTTGAACGAGGCTATGACTCTTCATCAATTCTTCCGGGATATCGCCGATGAAGAAAGTTGGATTAAAGAAAAGAAATTGTTGGTCGGATCTGATGACTATGGTCGTGATTTAACTGGTGTCCAAAATTTAAAGAAGAAACATAAGCGTCTTGAAGCTGAATTAGCTTCGCATGAGCCTGCTATCCAAGCTGTTCAAGAAGCCGGTGAAAAATTGATGCATGTATCAAATCTTGGTGTACCCGAAATTGAGCAACGTTTGAAGGCTTTGAATCAAGCTTGGGCCGAACTTAAAGGTCTTGCCGCCACACGTGGGCAAAAATTGGATGAATCTCAGGTATATCAACAATTCTTAGCTAAAGTAGAAGAGGAAGAAGCTTGGATTACTGAGAAACAACAATTGTTGTCGGTTGAAGATTATGGAGATTCGATGGCCGCCGTTCAAGGACTTCTCAAGAAACACGATGCATTTGAAACTGATTTTGCGGCACATCGTGATCGTTGCTCTGATATTTGTGATCATGGCGCTAGTCTCGTTGCAAATAACAATCATCATCAAGAATCCATCCAACAACGTTGCGCTCAATTACAGAAGAAATTGGAAAATCTATCATCATTAGGAGGGCGTCGCAAAGCCGCTCTACTCGATAATTCGGCTTACTTACAATTCATGTGGAAGGCCGATGTTGTTGAAAGCTGGATTGCGGATAAGGAAAATTATGTCCGTTCCGAAGAATTTGGTCGTGATTTATCAACTGTACAAACTCTCTTGACCAAACAAGACACGTTCGATGCAGGTAGGGTATTTTAGTTCTTCGGGTAAATATGAACGCATACTTATTTAAATATAATTTTAGGTTTGAACGCTTTTGAACAAGAGGGTATCCATAACATCACAGTTCTAAAGGATCAATTGATTGAGGCAAATCATGCCCAATCACCGGCTATTCAAAAACGTCATGATGATGTATTAACCCGTTGGCAGAATCTTCGTGCCGCTTCTGACGCACGTAAATACCGTTTGATCGATATGCAAGATCAATTCCGTGAAATTGAAGATTTGTACTTGACATTCGCCAAAAAAGCTTCAGCATTTAATTCATGGTTTGAAAATGCGGAAGAAGATCTTACCGATCCAGTTCGTTGTAATTCAATCGAAGAAATTCGTGCACTTCGTGAAGCTCATGCACAATTTCAAGCGTCATTGTCATCTGCACAGGCTGATTTCCAAGCTTTAGCCGCACTAGATCAAAAAATCAAGAGCTACAATGTTGGACCAAATCCATACACTTGGTTCACCATGGAGGCGTTAGAAGATACATGGCGTAATTTACAAAAGATCATCGAAGAACGTGACGGAGAATTGGCTAAAGAGGCTCAACGTCAAGAAGAGAATGATAAATTGCGTAAAGAATTCGCAAAACATGCAAATGCTTTCCATCAATGGCTAACCGAAACTAGGTAACGTACATGTATTCAGATAAAAAAATATTCTGTTCATTTCCATTCAATTCAATCCATATTTCATGTCTCAAATGTATTTTGTATTTAGATTTTATATACTTGGATGGGAGGTCAATGGGTAAATTACTGTTGTTGGTGAAAAAAAAATCGCTTTCTGTTCTCTTAATACTAAACAGCAATAATTTGTTTGTTTTTTTTTTTGATTAATTCCTAATCTTATAACGATGTTATGTAATTTCGATAAATTAACACCAACTAAAATTTTTTTTTTCTAACGATTAATCATCGTTGGCTATCTTGGGAGCAATCTTGATCCACTGTTATAATTTGTCTAATAATTTAATGTTTTTTTTGCGGTTTAGAACATCCATGATGGAAGGATCTGGTACACTTGAACAACAATTAGAGGCGCTTCGCTTGAAGGCAGCTGAAGTAAGAGCAAGGCGCGTTGATTTGAAAAAGATTGAAGAACTTGGTGCATTGTTAGAGGGTCATCTAATTTTGGATAATCGTTATACCGAACACTCAACAGTCGGTTTGGCACAGCAATGGGATCAGCTAGATCAATTGTCGATGAGAATGCAACACAATTTAGAACAACAAATACAAGCTCGTAACCATTCTGGTGTATCAGAAGATTCGCTACGAGAATTCTCAATGATGTTCAAACATTTCGATAAGGATAAGAGCGGAAAATTGAATCATCAAGAATTTAAATCGTGTCTTCGAGCCCTTGGTTACGATTTGCCAATGGTTGAGGAAGGACAATCCGATCCCGAATTTGATGCAATTCTCGAGGTGGTCGATCCAAATCGCGATGGTCACGTATCATTACAGGAGTATATCGCGTTTATGATATCGAAAGAAACGGAAAATGTACAATCGCATGAGGAAATTGAAAATGCGTTTAGAGCAATTACCGCCTCGGATCGACCTTATGTTACTAAAGAGGAGCTCTATAGTGTAAGTATTAAAGTTTTTATTATTTCTTATTATCATGTATGTATGTATATATGTACTAACATTTCTATTTTTGTTTATTAATTATAGAATCTTACAAAAGATATGGCCGACTATTGTGTTCAACGTATGCGACCATATTCCGATCCAAAGGGATCAACAATTCCCGGAGCCCTTGATTATGTCGAATTTACGCGCACACTATTCCAAAACTAGAGCTGAGCAGCAGCATCGATGTTTCGAAATAAATTTATTTTTTTAAATTATTTTACTTGCTAAATAAACACTTCCTATACAAAACAAAAAATGCTTTTATTTTTTTTTCTTAAACATAAATTTATAAAAACGTTAAAAATTATTAAATATATATATTTATTTTATTTTAGCTATTAAAATTATATCCAGTTTAACGAATAATTAAAAAATCAGATACAATTCAGCTTTTTTTCATGTAGTAATTCATGTTCTCTATACGTTTTTGATTTTCGTGGCAACTGAAAATATATAATATGCAATAGTTAATTAAAATCGCAAACAATAAAATTAAAAATGCTTTTAATTTTTCATTAATAACAATAAAATATGTAATTCAAAATTATTATAAAGGAAATAAAATAAAAATTATATATATTTAAAAATATATTTTGCGTATGAATTTATTTTCACAAACACGGTTACATATTTTAAAATAGGTAGTGACTAGTTCCATTGTGTCATATAAATTATTAATGGAATTGTACACAGGTGAAATAACAGTTTAAGGATTCACTAATCCTTAGATTATTTAGATACTGTACGGAAGTCATTTCAAGCCTCGGTAGCGCAGTAGGTAGCGCGTAAGTCTCATAATCTTAAGGTCGTGAGTTCGATCCTCACCCCCGGGGCAGTCATTGTTTTGAATTTTTATATCCTAGTACGCTAATCGAAGATAAATTCTATAAGACACAAGCCAAGTTTACCTGGAAATTCTTCAAATGCCATCTGTCTTAAAATATATGAAAATTATCCTTTCTTCGGTTTTATTACGTTATCGATTCACAATACAATGAAAATTGTTTGATCGATATAAGAGCAAAAAGTACTTTGTTCAAATCAAGTTAAACTCAGCAGTTTTATTTAAATCCCAGTGGAAAGCAAAGCAAATTAAAATAAAATTCAACCATGGAGGTAATGGAAGAAGGAAATTTAATGGATCGTATTCCTATATTGTTGCAACGAGATATGCAATATTATCAACAACATCAAACTGTTTTACAAGAAACTATTTGTCACGGTGTCGTGGGAGGAAAATTAGATTTTCCACGTACTGCTTCATTTGCATCAGTCAAAATCGTTTTATGGTGGGAAGACGAATATTATGCCGCGTATAAGAAAAACTCAGGGCTTTTGAATTACAATCAATTCGATGAAGACGGGCAAGAAAAGATTACGGGAAATAATGTAAGAAAATATTTGCAATACGCTTTCGTGTATAGTATAGATTACATAATTGAAAAAATTAAATTTTAGGTAACAATTGCCCCAGTCATCGTCAAAACATCAGATCCGGAAAAATTTGTTGGCCTCCTAACAAAATCAGCCGATAGTTTACTAGAACATTTACATACACTCAGTCAAGAGGCTTTAGATCACGCCGATCTTACTGTACTTACGGCCACAATTGGAGCTGCCGCATTAATAAAAAATGCACTATCAATTTATTTGCAATGCACCACTGTGACGGTTTATCCACCGAAAGGCGACGAAAAAGGCGGATCACTAAAAATGAGCTACAAACAGTATTCAGAAATGACCGAAGCATTGGCCGAACGATTGCTCGATCTTCATTGCCGTTTATTAACATTGTACATAATTCAAGATGCTGACTGTTTAAATTGGGAGGCGCAACAATCGTTTTTTGAATCAGAACGTGGTTCGTACACAATACAGATGTGGTGGCTTTATATGCAAGGCACGAAACAAGATTTATGGGATTCGGTACCACCAAACATGGCCCAACGAGTATTTTCGGGAATGCTCAATGAAACGCTCACTATATTAACGGTTCGGTATACACAGACCGTTCCAAGTAAAGAGCGAAGCCCATTGCTGTTGGTTGATATTTGTAATTTGCTATTATGTATCGCCGAATTATTACCGTTAATCGCGGAAAATGGTGAAGGCTATGTTGGACTAAATATTGTGAATCAATCGAAAATTTTGCGCGATATTCATGCTAAGTGTCATGAATTGTTTTGTTGCCTGTTGCTGCGTGGCGTATCATTAGGCGTGCTTTACAAAATATTACGAAAAGGTCATTCATCAATTGGTATGTTTAATTCACGTCAAGGTCTTCCATCTCCGTGGATCATATTCGCATTACCAAAGTTATTTCCAATCTCACAAAATGCACACTGGGCTAGTCGTTGCACAGAATTTGGTGTCAGTACAGCAATTGCGCTCGAAGTTAAAGTGCTACTTGGAGCACCGCAACCTAACTGGTCACTTATGTTAAAAATATTGTTAATGCGCGACGCTTATTTGTCATCGATAATATTCCATCATCTCATGAATAATCTACCGAAACCAGAAAATTTTATGCCTAGCCTAAAACAACCACTAATGAATCACGAACGATTTTTCACCAAATGTGATGGATTTTTGTGTGGCAATGAGTGTAAAGAAATTGAATCGTGGACAAAGGAGCTAAATGATCCTGTCGGACAGACAAATTATCAGATAGTGCTAGCCTTATCTTATATCATAATGATGACGGGTAAGAGTTCAGATATTGATAATGTGTTGATATCGGCGCTCGAGAAGACGAATATTAAAGATTGGGCAGCATGCCTGGATCGTCGCCAAGTATGGAATCAAAAGCGTCCACCATGGCTAGAAGCTATAATTCATTTGATTTATCCGATTCTTGATCCAATAGTTCATATGCTTGTGTCCGCGGTACAAGGTGGAGGCAGTATGTACCAAGCTATGTCTTTATCGATCAATTGTTTTTCGGAAATGTGGGACTGTGTACCTGATTGTTTGTTCAATGTGGCTACATCATTGTCGGAAATTATTCCAGCCGATATTAAACCACTAGGCGATGCGGTGTTAATTCAATTATTATTTTGTTCACTTTACACCAAACTATTGGAAACGGCTGAACATTATACGGATACAAATGAAGAAAAGGTTACGATTTGCCAGACTTTGGCCGAAGCGATTTGCGCAATAGATGAGGATAATAAACATACTGAGCGTATCAAGTTATTTTTGGATCAGACCCGGGACAGTCAAAGAAATTCAAATATACTGCAAATGGAAAATGAGGAACCAGCCGGTTTGAGTTTTGTTAGTACGGCTAAGGTATGTGTTCCATTGTATTAAGTTATTGTAGTATTTTAATTAAAACCGATTTATGTAATACAGATTAGCGATGTTGAAAATTTAAACCAACCCTCACCAAGCACACGGTCCGCTGAGGAGTATGACGTAGAAAATGCGGAATATATTTCAGATGTTTTAATTAGTGACGTGTTAACCACACAAGTTGGTAAGCAATGTGTTAGAGTAAGTGCGTCGAAATTCAACTGTTGCGAATAAAATTACTAATCATCGTAATCTTCTAGATGATTTATAAATATTTAAAATGTAATATCGAATGGTTACTGCAAAAACTCGAGGTTAGTGATGTTGAACTAAATCCATTCCAACCGATGCCCGGACAAAATTTACAAGTCGAACATCCATCACTGCTTAAGCTAATGTTTCACATTGGCCACCAAACTTTTGATCAATTGTTAACCGGTGGCTTAAAGATAGATTACAACACATGGTTTCAGACACCGCTTTCGATGAGTCGAGAACGGTCATGGCTGCAAATATCGCAACGATATGAATTTCAAGAGCGTGTACGATTAACGATCCATGAAACAGTGATGGTGACGTACATTACATCCGAATTAAAGTCCTAAAACTTAGCAGTAGTAAGATTTTTATTATTTTTATCAATTAACGTGATCAGATAAGTAATTGGTTTGGTAAATAGATTTGAGCATAAAACATATATCACTAGAAGCTATATACATATGTATATTTACTACTAATGCTTTTAAAATAATTAAGAGAAATATAGTTTTAAGTTAACATTAAATCAATGATTTTTTGTTTGAAAATATGAATGACATTGATTCGGACGAGATGTGGTTTCAACAGGATGGTGCTACGTGCCATATGGCGACCGCAACCATCAACTTGGGCTACATGAAGTCACTTGTTTATGCTGATAAACCAGCAACAATTGACGCCTTGGAGGCCAGCATTTCTCGTGTTATTCGTGACATACGGCCAGCAGTGCTCGAGAAAATGGTTCAAAATTGGACGTCCAGAATGCATTTCGTCAAGAACAGCCGCAGTGCCCATATGCCCGAAATCATTTTCAAATAGTAATGCCATGTATTGATCTTTCCAATAAAAAAAATTTTGTGATTTTAATATAATTTTTGTCTTATTATTTACAATTTCAAGTTCTATCGGGCTTAAAATACGCCCTATATATAATCTGGGTTTCTTGACCGTGTATTTTTAATTCCGAGAATTCTAATGCATTTGGTAGGCTCCTAAACCACATAAATTTGCAAAGTAGGTAAAAGCGGCACATTTATTTATATAACAGCAATTGCAACGATCAAAAATTATCACTTAAATTAATTTTACATATGATAAAAGTCTGGAATGAGTGTTTTTGTACCAAGCGTATACTTTTGAATATGTCGAAAGAGTGTGTAACGAGTATATTCCTGAACCAACTGTATAATTGTATATTCCTGAACCAACTTTATAAATTTCAAACAATTCTGGGTTTTTTAAGCACGTTAGTAAATTTAAATTTTTTTGGTATCAAAGTGATAACTTCAAGCAGTTCAATGCTCTACCTTTTTATCATGACTAGGTACCGGTAGTAACGTCGAATTTGACCGCTTGGGGAATTAGTGTCGAATAATTTAATGTTATAATTTTTTCTGTGTTCCAATTGACCATTTAGTCGAGACACATTATTAGCACTAATAAGAACTTGCGGTCGTCGATCGGAAAGCAACTATATAAGTGTGTGGCGAATATCTTTTACGCAATAATGCGATTATATATTGTTTCAATAATGGATATGTTTTATGACTTTTGAGGTGAATTTCAAAATAGATGCGCTCATTGCTATTTAACGATTGTTACAGGTATCTGGGCGATTGTATCAAGTCAGCAATTGTTAATTCGAGGTTCTCACTGTAATTTTCACTCCATGCATGTAATGGAAAACAAAATTGGAGAGGCTGTGTTTACCTTTCTCTATACATATATACTCGTATATACCTATTTGAGGAGAATAAAGAAAAAGTTAAAATACAAAATTCTACATCTCGCATGGTCTACAATAGCTAATAATGCTTTTTGGTAGCTGCCGTGCTCGAGAGATCATCTATTGTGCTTTAACAATTATAATAAATTATTACCACGCTCTGTTAAGTCAGTGAATTGCGATATACTTACTCGTATATACGCAATGTACTCCTATCTGAATAGCACCTTTTGGTTATATGTCCTGGAAATATCATAGAAGATTGGATAAAACATTCGTCATTTTCCTAGTAACGCTACCGATATAAAAGCGCACGATACGTGCCGCGGGGTTTTATCAATTATAAAAGTAATATAAACGTTGGAGGTATTTCTTGAATATTTAAATATACTAGTTTGTGTACTAATGTAAAGTCGACATGTACAGATTTAGTTTCATTTGATTTTATACGACATTTTTTTGTCCAGTTGTGTATTTTGCTACAAGGCGGTTTGTAATTTTTCTGTTATATTTGAGTTGTTGTCACCTACTGTCATGATAGCTGTGTCATCGGCGAAAGTGGGTATCCTGTTGATTTGTGGGATTGGAACATCTCAGGTGTATAGTAAAAATAAAAGTGGCCCAAGTATACTTTACTCCTGCTCTTATTTCGTTAAGCTCAGAATATTCATATTCTTGCTTAAGCCTGAAATATCCTTCCATTATATATAATTCCAGCATTATGCTGTACTGTTTAGGTAGGATTAATTTGAGTTTGTAGATTAAACCTTCGTGCCGCGCCTTGTCAAAGGCCTTTTCTCTTTTAAACTCTTCTCAATAATATTTGTTATTCTATGCACTTGATTAATATAGTTGAGTGCTCACTGCGAAAACCAAATTGGTGATTCGGAATTAGGTTATTTGTATAAATTATTAGTTTAAGTCTATTCAAAGAATTTAGAGATTATCGGCAGCAACGATATAGGTCTATATGATGTTAATAGATGTTTCGGTTTTCCCGGTTTATGAATCATGATTGTGTACAAAGTTTTGGCACATATTTTAACCTGAATGCAGTGTTTATGATATTAGTTAACTTTACCGTAGCTTTTCTCGGTAGCTGCTTTATTATTTCTCCAGTAATCATGTGAAACCCTGATGCTTTCTTTAAGTTTAAATTGTTTTTAATTTCGTTGGCTACTTCAGTAGGCGATGTAGGCGACATCTTCGAGAATTTTTATTATGTTTTCATCCAATGTTTTTCGTAATTGACATTCATGAGGTTGAAATGTATTTTCATGATGAATAGCAAATCCTTCAGCTTTTTCTTTCGTTTTCCTTGCCCATGTTCCATCCATTTTCCTGATAGGATGAATCGGCTTTATTAGCCTTTTCAGAGTTTTGACTCAGATCGAATAATCCGTATTACTGTCATCCGTCAACTTACTTAAGTAGAAATTGTGTACTTTGAAACTTTCCCAGTCCGTATGTTTGTTGGATAATACTGGATTATTCCTTTTTTTTAGCTTTTAATTGTTATGTAGGATTTTTTAATAAAATGTGTTTCCGAAATAAGGCAACATAAATATTCTCTATATTCTCAATGTTGAGGAGTGCTTGTAGTTTTTGCTAATGCCGGAGCAGACCATTAGCATTCCATGACATTTTCATAGAGCTGTTCATTTCTATGTGATTTGGGTTTAGCTCCCAATGCTCTATCTTCCATTTTTAAGGTTTGACTGATGCCTACATCTATCGATTTTTGCTGGGGTTTATTGACTGTGCCTCTCATTGCTTCGGCCTATATAACACCTTCAGGTCTTTGTTTGCGGCCAATTGTCTTGTTTTGTCTGCCTCTCGTATCGATTTGCCAGACTATACATTTGACTTTTATTCATTCTTTGGAATTTAATTTTCTGAATTTCCTTTGCAACAATACACGCTCGGTAATTATCTGGATGACCTTGTCCACAGTGAAAAATCTTTACCCGCATACATGTTTATATCAATAAATATTATATTAAGTTATTTCGTTGTGTTTAGAGATCAAACCGCCATGTTGAATCTTTGAGGATGGGGTTGCGTGTCCCCTTCGTAAATAGCACTGTATCAACTGAACATTCTCTCCTTATTTCATGGTATCACCACTTATCCATGTTCCAGTGAAGGTTCTGAGAATATACCCACCCAAATACCGTGTGCGGGCTACGGAAAACGTGCCGGTGTTTCAACCTTTTTGGCAGCTCTGTGAAAGCTTTCATCAATTGATTCAGGCAACGCGTAACAATCACACGCACGTGAATCAGACGGTCATGGCTTCAAATGTCGCAACGATATGAATTTTAAGAGCATGTACGATTAACGATCCATGAAACAGTGATGGTGACGTACATTACATCCGAATTAAAGCCCTAAAATTTAGCAGTAGTATACTAAATGCAAGCAACTATGTCATATGTGTGAAAAAGATTATTTTTATTTTTATTTTTATCTATTAACGCGATAAGATAAAGTAATTGGTTTGGTAAATAGATGTGAGCAAAAACATATATCAGTCATACTTTAGAAGCTATATATGTATATTTACTACTAATGCTTGTAAAATAATTAAGAGAAATATAGTTTTAAGTTGACATTAAAAATGTCGAATAGTTTACAAATCGCCATAGTTTTGTTGATTTGCATGTACGGGTAAGTTATAATTATTTTGTTGATTTTATTTCTAAATAGTTTATGTACGAAAATACATACATTAAATTTGGGAGTGTGGATCGCTGTAATACAATTTCTAGAGGTTATGTCAAAATTCTATGTTATAGTTTAGTTTGATTTATGTGATGCACGTAGCACATATACGTACAATAAACAATAAAAGTGACAATATTTTTAAATCTGTGCTAATTGAAATTGTTATGAAATATCGTATACGAGTATATAGTTTGAAATTGGCTTGGATTTAATTATAATTTATTGCTATATGCATAGATAAAATATTAGGCAACAACAAAGCTTTTCAATATAGTTTTTTATTCTATTTTACCTTCCAAGAATTAGTGCGAATTGGTTTGTGCTTCTAAATAAAACGAGTAAAATTAGTAAATAAATAAATATATTCTTATGATTCTATTAATTAAATTATTTCATTTTAGAACCTCATGCATTTCAACCGACTACGGAGAATTCGATCAAACAGAAATAGTAAATTTGCAAGAAAGTCAAGCAATATATTCCTTACAGTCGCCAAATATAAATAATTTAACTAAACTAATAAATGCTTCGTCCAATCCATTACTCAGTTTTGATAAAGATAGTTTTAAAATTGCAGTCAACTTAACAGTTTTTCTTATGAATAACAATACTGATTATAAATTTCCTAAGGACGAAGCTTTCCTGGTTCATCAGAATTTACAAACGGTATCATTCGATTCGTGCGAGATACGTGACGTGTACAATGAAACATTTTCTATGCTACCAAACTTAACATCCATATCGATGGACCATAACTTAATCGAAACATTGAATGAATCAATATTTCAAAATAATTTAAATTTAAAATTTTTGTCAGTTAATTCGAACAAAATTAAAACTATATCGCCTAATCTATTACTATATAAGTGGCAATTTAAAGAGTTACAAATGAATTCTAATCGGAATTTTAATTTTATTGGGAATCAACCATTTTTGAGCAATAAAGCTATAACTATATACAAATGCGAATACTGCAACGTGATGACTATTTATCAAAAGACATTTTCCGAAATGAAAAATATAACGCAGCTACTTTTAAATCATAACAATATCAGCCGCATTGAGATGAAATCGTTTGATAAAAATGATGCAATTGAAGTGCTCGAATTAAATAATAACAGTTTGACAGATGTACCACTTCAAATTTTTGATAAAAAAAATTTAAGAATATTTCATATTGATTTGAACAAATTTGTGTCAAGTGAAGAAAATAATATTTTAAAAAAGAAATATAAGACCAAATCGTATCGATCACCGAATAGTATGATTAATAAAGGAGATTATTTTGAAAATAAATTAATAGATTTTAGCATACCGACTACAACCGTTGCATCTTCAATACAAACACCAGCGGCTGTGGACGATAATTGTACATCCCAGAATACACCAGAGGGTATTTCGGACGCTTTTATCAGTACATACCTGACATTGATTGTTGTCGTCCAAATAGTTGTGCTAGTGTTGACGATTAGTTGCTGGATAAAAAAATCACGCTAAGAATCATCTGAATATATTGATTATTCAAAAACGGTGCTAAATGAACATGACATTTATAAAATGAATTAAATAAAGTTTGGAATTTACGAAATTTTTGATTTATTTATTTGAAATGTATAAGTTATTAGGTATCAATTATGTATCTATCGGTATATATGTCATTGGTGCTGATAATTGGTTCGTCATTATAACTGGTACTATGTTTCATTGGAGGGAACGATAAAGATGGTATATTCAACCTTTGAGATGCTGCGGGCTACTTGGAGAATTCCAATGCATTTGACAGGCCCCTATACCACACAAATTTGCAAAATAGGCAAAGCCGGATTCTAGATACACCAGAGATCGCGATTCCGCCCGTCTTCATCTTATTTTCCGACAGTCTTGTGATATGACCCGCTTTCTCATATGTCCAACATCGTATTTTCCTAATACCTTGGTTTCCTGTCTCTCGTCCTTGGCCAAAACTTGATGTTTGCTTGATGTTGTAACCCGTCCTATCATATGCCCAACACCTTATTCTATTGCTACCTTCCCTGAATCTTTTGCCGACCGCTCGATGTTCGTTCTCACATCCCTTTCTGCTCGTCCTACCCCAACTGACGGGTTTTTGATGGCCATTGCAGTTTTTCAAAGCACAAGCAATGGTTTCGACAAAAGTAGCTTTCGGTGATAACATCGTTTTTCGTGTCAATGAACGCGTCCATCTTAATGCTCTCCATGTACGTGAGAGAAGTGTATATATGTTCCAAATGCACTAGGCGCTCGACTGCTGAGGAATACTCCTGTAGAGTCTCTTCGATTTTTTGATAGCGATTTTTCAATTCTATCCGATAATTCCAAGTCTGCCATGTTTCAGCCGCTTCTCATTTTCGAGCCACCATTAACGTTGTTCCACGATTTGCGTCATTCCAACCGCAAAAGATATTGTGCCATCGATTATCGGTGGCTTAAATTTTATTACGTCCATTGGCTGAGCTTCTAGCGACGCTGTACCATTATCCTCGATACTCAGAAGCTTTTTCTCGAAGCTTAGAACTTTCTCCTCCAACTCTTGAAATTCTGTCTTTAATTTTCCATGTCCGTCGAGAACTTTCAGCTTCAACTTGGATGCTTGGTTGCAATTTCTGTTCAACCAGTTAAACCGCCGATTGTGTTTTCTCTACAGTAGTATACATTTCTGCTCCATTTCAATTTCATTGAAATTGCCCATCAATTTATTGTTGATTTCGCCGATTGACTGCTCCATGCGCTGATGACAGATCAAATGACAGTTCAATTTTTTGATTTAATTGTCCAATTGACTTTTCAACTGACTGTTTTATTTCCAAATTGCGTTTGTTGAATAGCAGCCATGAACTGCGCGCCATATCGA
The DNA here is from genome assembly GCA_951394425.1 of Tipula unca. NCBI lineage: Eukaryota > Metazoa > Arthropoda > Insecta > Diptera > Tipulidae > Tipula > Tipula unca. The sequence continues at coordinate 105,207,390 of OX596382.1, read as the reverse complement.
AAATCCCCGATTTTATCGGTACTACTTCAACTACTGCACATTCATCTCTTTCAGCTTGCCCCGAAAATGTTGCCTTATCGAAATCGTAACAATCAGGAACAATACTATCCTTCTCCATGGCTTGAAGTAACCGGTGCTTCAATGTATTTTTCTGACAAGCCACGCCGCGCCAACTCCTCCTTCACTTCGGAAATCTTTAACTCGTCTAGAATCATCTTTTAATTCACAATTCCTTCGCAGTCACCAATTGTTACGTTTTTGCGTTGTCAAACAAGGTTCGATCACTGGATTGTGAATAAAAAAGCCAATTTAATTCTAGATGACACTACTTTATTTACTTCCGGATTATTGCACAGAACACTAATTTACGTAATTTCACAATAATCACTTTATTACACATTGATTCCTTTGTACTTTCTATACTAACTCTATTACCGTACCTTCTTGGAGGTGCTGTTTCTGGGTTGAATTGTAACAATGGCAGACTTTTCTATAATAATTCTGTCGACAAAACTCGAGCGTGCATTGTTATTGATAACAACATTATTGCTTCCCTCATTCATGAGTATAGCTCGCCTGATCTTTCGGCAATGCTCATCACTTTAATATTTAATAATTTCTGCACTAAGCTGGTGCTTAGATCAGTTTATTTACCATATGACTCTGTCTTGCCACCTGCCTCAGAGGAGCTGGCTAACATTGTATCATGGAGCAAGCACATCCCTCTTCCAACCGGATGTAATGCTAAACCTCATCACTCGATTGAAGTTGTGCGAATATTAATCAGATGTGATCTTATTTGTTCTACTATTTAAGCTCTTCTGAGCTTGAAGTTCTAAATATAGGCAGCGAGCCGACGTTTGTTAATTCCATTCGGCGTGAGGTGATTGACATAAGTTTATGCTCTATGTCTATCATTGATTTAAGATTTGATTGGATGGTGACAAATGATGTTCTCACCTCTGATCAGAGCTGTATCTCGTTTAACATTAACCTTAAACGACCACCTATATAAAGCCATATCGTAACAGAAAATTAACTAAATGGGGACTTTTCTCTCTTGAGCTGGCTTCTTTACTTACCCCACCGAGAGTAATCCGGTCGAGTAACGACATTGAGGTACATGCAGCTTCACTTGAGACGACGATTTCGACTGCTGTTGAATATTCTTGTCCTCTTAATACGAACCAATAGACTAATAACAACCCTTTTTGGAATTCTGATCTTAAAAGGTTTAGGAAATCTACTATAGGAAACAAAGCACAAAAAGAATATAAACGAATTTTAAGATCCGTTCACAGAACATCGTGGTTAAACTTCTGCGAGGAAATTAACAGCCTGTAGGCGGTGGACTAAATAAAGCCACGGCTAAGAATGGTGTTTGTAGACCCGTTACCGTTCGTCTATCTAACGGTCAGCTTACCTCCTGTCATAGACAAGTTGGTGAGCTGCTACAATCTGTTCTTTTCCCTGGCTGTACCATTTTCAACTCAGATGATGTTACTACCGAATCCACTAAGGTTTCTTCTGTGGCTCCTGATAGGAATGGCTTAATGGTATTTTCCCGGCTGAATTACATCAAGGCTTTCCTATCATTCAAGACCATCTGATATACCTTTTCCAGGCGTGTATTGTTTTCTACGCTGTTCCAAAATCCTAAAGCAGGAGTAGAGTCGTTTTTATTCCGAAGGCTGGTAAATTCTATAATAAGTTGGTAAGTCCTGTGAAACTCCCCTCCTGTGGAACTTGAAGTAGATATTGTGGAAGAATGGTGCATTGACAAGGTCTTTACTAGGCGTAGGAGTGGTCTGGATCTATCCATTCCTTCTCATTTTGGGGGACCATTTGTTGTTATCTTAGATTCCATATTTTCCTGGAAATGTCGTCTTGATTCCAAATTACCAAAAGCTACTGCCATATTTTGGCAATGTAGAAGGGCTTTTGGGAAATCTTGGGGTCTAACACCCAGGATGTTGTTTTTCATTTATAAATCACTGGTCTTACCGATATTTTCGTAGTTGTGAATCTAAAGGCTTATACTGCTATACATAATAGTCTTCAGAACACGTCTTGTAGGGCTGTTACTGGAGCTATATCCTCGACTTCACTTCTTGCTATGGAGTCCACACTTTTCTTGCCTCAGTTGCGCACCTTTATTATTGGCACTGCCTGTTCTGCAGCGTTTCGCTTGAGGTACATTGGGACCTGGGATGTTCTCGGTTCTATCGTGGGACATACTCGTAGATACATTTTTTAAATCTACACTTGATTTTTATCAGAAATCGATATGGTTAATGAATATCTATCATTCCTGAATACCTGAATACAACTTCTCCAATTATTCACGGTGGTTTATCCATCAAGGGATTTGTGGTTTTCGGAGGATTTTCTCCAAAAATTAGACGAGGCCATAGTCTTTTTTTCAGATGGCTCTAGCCTCAGTACTGGATTTGGAATCTGTCCTTGGTCTAATTAGCAATCTTTTGGCAGTCTTGGTTCGCTATGCACTGTTTTCCAAGCGAAAATACTATAGCGCTAACGTATAGTGTTATGAAGGCTTAATTTCGTTGGCTAATTCAGTAGGCGATGTAGGCGACATCTTCAAGAATTTTTATTATGTTTTCATCCAATGTTTTTCGTAATTGACATTCATGAGGTTGAAATGTATTTTCATGATGAATAGCAAATCCTTCAGCTTTTTCTTTCGTTTTCCTTGCCCATGTTCCATCCATTTTCCTGATAGGATGAATCGGCTTTATTAGCCTTTTCAGAGTTTTGACTCAGATCGAATAATCCGTATTACTGTCATCCGTCAACTTACTTAAGTAGAAATTAGCTGTTTCATTTTTTAATTCCTGAATTTCTCTTATTAATTGTTGAGTAAGGTTGTTTAGTCTTTTTTTTGTCTTGTGGAGCTCTAGATTATCCCTAAGGAGATTTCTACTTTCTATTGGATAGTTATTTCCTTTTAGCCTTGATTTGATTTCTGGAGTACTTTTCCATGCTGATTGTTGAATATCCGTAAATAACTTTTCTACTTCTATGTCCAGTTGATCCATAGTTTTTAAAGGAACTTTCAAAAGTATTCTTTGTTCAAGGTGTACTTTGAAACTTTCCCAGTCCGTATGTTTGTTGGATAATACTGGATTATTCCTTTTTCGGGTGATGTACTCGGTTGGAGTGAGGACATAATATAAAATTATATTTTAAAAAAATCGATCAGGTCAGGTATTATTCCTGGGTCAGTTGGCCAATCTGTTGAAATAGATTCACATCCATTCATTCTTTAATGGCAATTCTTTTCCTTTAGTTGTAGTTAATCTAGAACCTTAGTGAATATTCTTCGAATTGAAGTCACCACCTATTATAACCCTATTTCCCAGACGCTTTAAGAACTGTAAGTATTGTTTGCTTTTAATAGAATGTCTTAGTGAACAGTACAATCCTGCCACAACAATATAGGAAAGTTGTTGGTTTTTATATAAACCACTGTGGCTTGAATTTCTTCCTTTTCATACTTTGCTTCTTCATAATCTTGGATATTTTTTTTTATGACGACTGCACTAGCTTCTCTGGCTAAATTATCTGGATGAGTAGTGTGCTATACGCAATAGCCTTTAAAAGTTATGTAGGATTGCTTAATAAAATGTGTTTCCGAAATAAGGCAACATAAATATTCTCTATATTCTCAATGTTGAGGAGTGCTTGTAGTTCTTGCTGTTGCCGGAACATATCATTAGCATTCCATGACATTTTCATAGAGCTGTTGATTTCTATGTGATTTGGGTTTAGCTCCCAATGCTCTATCTTCCATTTTTAAGGTTTGACTGATGTCTACATCTATCGATTTTTGCTGGGGTTTATTGACTGTGCCTCTCATTGCTTCGGCCTATATAACACCTTCAGGTCTTTGTTTGCGGCCAATTTGTTGCCCATTGTCGTGTTTTGTCTGCATCTCGTATCGATTTGCCTGACCATACATTTGACTTTTATTCATCCTTTGGAATTTAATTTTCTGAATTTCCTTTGCAACAATACACGCTCGGTAATTATCTGGATGACGTTGTCCACAGTGAAAAATCTTTACCCGCATACATGTTCATATCAATAAATATTATATTAAGTTATTTCGTTGTGTTTAGAGATCAAACCGCCATGTTGAATCTTTGAGGATGGGGTTGCGTGTCCCCTTCGTAAATAGCACTGTATCAACTGAACATTCTCTCCTTATTTCATGGTATCACCACTTATCCATGTTCCAGTGAAGGTTCTGAGAATATACCCACCCAAATACCGTGTGCGGGCTACGGAAAACGTGCCGGTGTTTCAACCTTTTTGGCAGCTCTGTGAAAGCTTTCATCAATTGATTCAGGCAACGCGTAACAATCACACGCACGTGAATCAGACGGTCATGGCTTCAAATGTCGCAACGATATGAATTTTAAGAGCATGTACGATTAACGATCCATGAAACAGTGATGGTGACGTACATTACATCCGAATTAAAGCCCTAAAATTTAGCAGTAGTATACTAAATGCAAGCAACTATGTCATATGTGTGAAAAAGATTATTTTTATTTTTATTTTTATCTATTAACGCGATAAGATAAAGTAATTGGTTTGGTAAATAGATGTGAGCAAAAACATATATCAGTCATACTTTAGAAGCTATATATGTATATTTACTACTAATGCTTGTAAAATAATTAAGAGAAATATAGTTTTAAGTTGACATTAAAAATGTCGAATAGTTTACAAATCGCCATAGTTTTGTTGATTTGCATGTACGGGTAAGTTATAATTATTTTGTTGATTTTATTTCTAAATAGTTTATGTACGAAAATACATACATTAAATTTGGGAGTGTGGATCGCTGTAATACAATTTCTAGAGGTTATGTCAAAATTCTATGTTATAGTTTAGTTTGATTTATGTGATGCACGTAGCACATATACGTACAATAAACAATAAAAGTGACAATATTTTTAAATCTGTGCTAATTGAAATTGTTATGAAATATCGTATACGAGTATATAGTTTGAAATTGGCTTGGATTTAATTATAATTTATTGCTATATGCATAGATAAAATATTAGGCAACAACAAAGCTTTTCAATATAGTTTTTTATTCTATTTTACCTTCCAAGAATTAGTGCGAATTGGTTTGTGCTTCTAAATAAAACGAGTAAAATTAGTAAATAAATAATGAAATTCATATGATTCTATTAATTAAATTATTTCATTTTAGAACCTCATGCATTTCAACCGACTACGGAGAATTCGATCAAACAGAAATAGTAAATTTGCAAGAAAGTCAAGCAATATATTCCTTACAGTCGCCAAATATAAATAATTTAACTAAACTAATAAATGCTTCGTCCAATCCATTACTCAGTTTTGATAAAGATAGTTTTAAAATTGCAGTCAACTTAACAGTTTTTCTTATGAATAACAATACTGATTATAAATTTCCTAAGGACGAAGCTTTCCTGGTTCATCAGAATTTACAAACGGTATCATTCGATTCGTGCGAGATACGTGACGTGTACAATGAAACATTTTCTATGCTACCAAACTTAACATCCATATCGATGGACCATAACTTAATCGAAACATTGAATGAATCAATATTTCAAAATAATTTAAATTTAAAATTTTTGTCAGTTAATTCGAACAAAATTAAAACTATATCGCCTAATCTATTACTATATAAGTGGCAATTTAAAGAGTTACAAATGAATTCTAATCGGAATTTTAATTTTATTGGGAATCAACCATTTTTGAGCAATAAAGCTATAACTATATACAAATGCGAATACTGCAACGTGACGACTATTTATCAAAAGACATTTTCCGAAATGAAAAATATAACGCAGCTACTTTTAAATCATAACAATATCAGCCGCATTGAGATGAAATCGTTTGATAAAAATGATGCAATTGAAGTGCTCGAATTAAATAATAACAGTTTGACAGATGTACCACTTGAAATTTTTGATAAAAAAAATTTAAGAATATTTCATATTGATTTGAACGAATTTGTGCCAAGTGAAGAAAATAATATTTTAAAAAAGAAATATAAGACCAAATCGTATCGATCACCGAATAGTATGATTAATAAAGGAGATTATTTTGAAAATAAATTAGGAGATTTTAGCATACCGACTACAACCGTTGCATCTTCAATACAAACACCAGCGGCTGTGGACGATAATTGTACATCCCAGAATACACCAGAGGGTATTTCGGACGCTTTTATCAGTACATACCTGACATTGATTGTTGTCGTCCAAATAGTTGTGCTAGTGTTGACGATTAGTTGCTGGATAAAAAAATCACGGGAAGAATCATCTGAATATATTGATTATTCAAAAACGGTGCTAAATGAACATGACATTTATAAAATGAATTAAATAAAGTTTGGAATTTACGAAATTTTTGATTTATTTATTTGAAATGTATAAGTTATTAGGTATCAATTATGTATCTATCGGTATATATGTCATTGGTGCTGATAATTGGTTCGTCATTATAACTGGTACTATGTTTCATTAGAGGGAACGATAAAGATGGTATATTCAACCTTTGAGATGCTGCGGGCTACTTGGAGAATTCCAATGCATTTGACAGGCCCCTATACCACACAAATTTGCAAAATAGGCAAAGCCGGATTCTAGATACACCAGAGATCGCGATTCCGCCCGTCTTCATCTTATTTTCCGACAGTCTTGTGATATGACCCGCTTTCTCATATGTCCAACATCGTATTTTCCTAATACCTTGGTTTCCTGTCTCTCGTCCTTGGCCAAAACTTGATGTTTGCTTGATGTTGTAACCCGTCCTATCATATGCCCAACACCTTATTCTATTGCTACCTTCCCTGAATCTTTTGCCGACCGCTCGATGTTCGTTCTCACATCCCTTTCTGCTCGTCCTACCCCAACTGACGGGTTTTTGATGGCCTTTGCAGTTTTTCATAGCACAAGCAATGGTTTCGACAAAAGTAGCTTTCGGTGATAACATCGTTTTTCGTGTCAATGAACGCATCCATCTTAATGCTCTCCATGTACGTGAGAGAAGTGTTTATATGTTCCAAATGCACTAGGCGCTCGACTGCTAAGGAATACTCCTGTAGAGTCTCTCCGATTTTTTGATAGCGATTTTTCAATTCTATCCGATAATTCCAAGTCTGCCATGTTTCAGCCGCTTCTCATTTTCGAGCCACCATTAACGTTGTTCCACGATTTGCGTCATTCCAACCGCAAAAGATATTGTGCCATCGATTATCGGTGGCTTAAATTTTATTACGTCCATTGGCTGAGCTTCTAGCGACGCTGTACCATTATCCTCGATACTCAGAAGCTTTTTCTCGAAGCTTAGAACTTTCTCCTCCAACTCTTGAAATTCTGTCTTTAATTTTCCATGTCCGTCGAGAACTTTCAGCTTCAACTTGGATGCTTGGTTGCAATTTCTGTTCAACCAGTTAAACCGCCGATTGTGTTTTCTCTACAGTAGTATACATTTCTGGCCCCTGTGGTCGGGGGGCACTCACATGTCTCGTAAATCTAAATTGCACGAACATGTTTCCTAAGAATACCACCACAGTATACTTTGCTTGTCGTAGGAGGCGACTAAACGGTTGGATCGCTGGGCTGACGACCCGCATCCGTAAAAAAATCAACTGTTTATAAAATCAACAAAAAGAAAAATGGATACCGCCAAAACAACACCGGACCCCCGCTCAAGTACCCGGATACGAGATTTAGGATCGGCACGTGGAACGTGCAATCACTTAGAAAACCAGGAGCGTTAGAGGGTCTAATCACGTGCATGAAAGAGTATCGGCTGGAACTCGTTGCTCTTCAAGAAACTCGCTGGCCTCAAAGTGGAGACCATGTGTCCCAGGGCTATACGTTGTTCTACAGTGGAGATGACCTCGGAAATCTTGGAGCTGGATTTCTTCTTGGGCCGCAGGTAAAGAAGGCTGTTTTGGATTTTCAAGCAGTCAATAACCGATTGTGTATGCTTCGCCTGCGCATGAAGTTAGCCAACCTGTCGATAATTTGTGTACATGCGCCCACAGAAGTCAGCCAGCCCCAAGATAAAGACTCATTTTACAATGACTTGGACGATCTGATGAGATCTATACCCGAACACGATGTTAGAATGGTAATTGGGGACTTTAATGCTAGAGCTGGCAGAAATCAGGCCGACTTGTGTGAAAACATAGGTCCGTACTCCCGACACGAAACTGCGACCGATAATGGTGAGAGAATGATGTACTTTGCAATTGCTCATGATCTTAGAGTAGCAAGCATATTCTTCCCTCACAAACAGATACACCTAGAGACATGGACATATCCTCGCAAAACATCCCGGAGCCAAATTGACCACGTGTTAATTTCAAAAGGGCGAGCTCGGGTTGTGCAGGATGTGAGAACTTATCGGTCAGCAACCAAATACGTAGGCAGCGATCATTATTTGGTCGCTGCAAAGCTACGGTGGAAGTTTTCGTACAGGTCAGGGAACACAGCGAAACGGATGGAACGTTTCGACTGTGAAGGTCTGATAAATGAAGATCAAAAGAAACGATATCAGGATCTTGTCAGCGACAACATTGAGGGAGCTAATTACCAGTCTCACTGCGTGAACTTTGTCTGGGAGGTACTGAAAACTTCGGTTGTCAGTGCTGCTCAACAGACTTTAGGTATAGTGAAAGTCAGACCCAAGAATGATTGGTTTGATGACGAGTGTCGTCTTGCAGTTGAGCAACAAAATATAGCCCATAATGAAGTGCAACAACGTCTCACAATCGCAAGGAAAAACAAGGCAGCTCTTGCAAGAAGGGCAGCTAAGCGGATTTATAGACGGAAGAAACGAGAATGATGGAAGGCCGAGGTTCTGAAAGTACAACAACTCAGCAATGAGCGTAGTTCACGTAATTTCTTTAAAGGAATTACTGGATTGCACCATACTTTCAGGCCTTCGTCAACCGCCATTCGGGACCGGGATGGAAACCTCTGTGTCAACATCGACGCAGTACTTGACGCATGGAGTGGACACTTTACTGAGCTGCTTGATGTTCATCATGCGTCACAGACTGTTGTTGAGCCACCTCTAAAACAGTCTGCGGAGATTTGCACTGAGGAGCCATCCCATGAGGAATTCACTAAGGCCATGCAGAGAATGAAACGAAACCGCTCACCTGGAGTGGACTGCATTAATTCGGAGCTCTTGATATTCGGAGGGGATACTTTGTGGAACTGTCTTTTCGACCTTATTCGATTAGTATGACGAACCGAGGTTATGCCTGATGAATGGAAAGTGGCCGCGATATGCCCCATCTTCAAGAAGGGGGAGACCGCTTGAAGTGTGAGAATTATCGCGGTATAGCTCTCCTTTGCACAGCATACAAGTTACTGTCATACATTTTATTGGATAGAATCACTCCTCTGGCGGAGGGCTTGGTTGGTGACTATCAGGGAGGATTTCGTCCGAATCGATCAGTCACTGATCAGGTCTTTTCGCTGCGGATGATTCTATCTAAATATTATGAGACATCCATCTCCGTACATCAGGTTTTCCTGGATTTCCGGCAGGCCTACGACTCGATCAATCGAGAGAGTTTGTGGTCTGCCCTGGAATACCTAGGAATGCCAACAAAATTGGTACGACTGTGTAGGATGACAGTGACGCAGTCTCAATGCTATGTTAAAGTTGAGAACAGGCTATCGACAATTTTTGCAGTTAACTCGGGTGTTCGGCAGGGAGATGCTCTGTCCCCGATACTCTTTAATCTCATGTTGGAGTATATCTTTCGTGAAACTGAAACACCTCAGCGCAACATCTTATATCGCCAGTCCAATCAAGTGCTTGCATATGCAGATGACATATGCGTGATTGGACTGAATAGAAACGGAGTGAAAGAAATACTTGATCCGCTTGTAGAGTTTTCAGCTTCTGTTGGACTCCAGATCAATGAGTCCAAAACGAAATACCTGATCTCTGGTTTTAGAGACAATGGCACACCAGATTTTAGTAGTGGCCACCACACGTTTGAGGGAGTGAGGAGGTTCAAATATTTGGGCTCTCTTATCACTCACGATAACAGTGTGGGTGAGGATATTAAAGTGCGGCTGGCAGCTGGCAGTCGTTCTTTGTATCCTCTAAGGCCACTGCTAAAATCTAAACACTTATCAAGTGCCGTGAAGCTGAAGCTTTACAAAGCGTTGATCAGGCCCGTTGTTATGTTTGGATGTGAAAGTTGGGCGCTGACGGATGAGTACGAGAGATGGCTCCTTACATTTGAGAGAAGAATCATGCGTGTGATTTACGGCCCTAAACGCGAAATAGATGGTACATACCGAGCTCTGTACAATTTCGAGATCAGAGATCTGATGAAGATCCCCGATATTGTACATGAAGTTAGATCTCAGCGAGTATGCTGGCTCGGTCACGTTCTGCGTGCTGATCCGGAACGAATTGTGCAGCGATCTCTGAAAGGAGAGCCACCATATGGTAGGCGCAGAGGTCGTTGCAGGCGACGATGGCTCCACGATGTAGAGAACGACTTGGCCTCTTCAGATTGTCTAAGACAGTATGAAGACCAAGCTCAGGATCGAAACCGTTGGAGCCAGATTGTTGATTCAGTAAGGGGCCAGTAATGGCCTTTAACACTGTTATTATTTAGTATACATTTCTGCTCCATTTCAATTTCATTGAAATTGCCCATCAATTTATTGTTGATTTCGCCGATTGACTGCTCCATGCGCTGATGACAGATCAAATGACAGTTCAATTTTTTGATTTAATTGTCCAATTGACTTTTCAACTGACTGTTTTATTTCCAAATTGCGTTTGTTGAATAGCAGCCATGAACTGCGCGCCATATCGAAAATCCCCGATTTTATCGGTACTAATTCAACTACTGCACATTCATCCCTTTCAGCTTGCCCCGAAAATGTTGCCTTATCGAAATCGTAACAATCAGGAACAATACTATCCTTCTCCATGGCTTGAAGTAACCGGTGCTTCAATGTATTTTTCTGACATGCCACGCCGCGCCAACTCCTCCTTCACTTCGGAAATCTTTAACTCGTCTAGAATCATCTTTTAATTCACAATCCCTTCGCAGTCACCAATTGTTACGTTTTTGCCTTGTCAAACAAGGTTCGATCACTGGATTGTCAATAAAAAAGCCAATTTAATTCTAGATGACACTACTTCATTTACTTCCGGATGATTGCACAGAACACTAATTTACGTAATTTCAAAATAATCACTTTATTACACATTGATTCCTTTTTACTTTCTACTTACTCTATCACCGTACCTTCTTGGTGGTGCTGTTTCTGGATTGAATTGTAACAATGGCAGGCTTTTCTATAATAATTCTGTCGACAAAACTCTAGTGTGCATTGTTATTGGTAACAACATTAATGCTTCCCTCATTCATGAGTATAGCTCGGCCGATCTTTCGGCAATGCTCATCACTTTAATATTTAATAATTCCTGCACTAAGCTTACATCAGTTGATTTACCATATGACTCTGTCTTGCCTCCTGCCTCAGAGGAGCTGTCTAACATTGTATCATGGAGCAAGCACATCCCTCTTCCAACCGGATGTGATGCTAAACCTCATCACTCGATTGGGGTTGTGCGAATATTAATCAGAGGGGATCTTATTTGTTCAACTATTTAAGTTCTTCTGAGCTTGAAGTTCTAAATGTAGGCAGCGAGCCGACGTTTGTTAATTCCATTCGGCGGAAGGTGATTGACATAAGTTTATGCTCTATGTCTATCATTGATTTAAGATTTGATTGGAGGTTGACAAATGATGTCTCACCTCTGATCACAGCTGTATCTCGTTTAACATTAACCTTAAACGACCACCTATATAAAGCCATATCGTAACAGAAAATTAACTAAATGGGGACTTTTCTCTCTTGAGCTGGCTTCTTTACTTACCCCACCGAGAGTAATCCGGTCGAGTAACGACTTTGAGGTACATGCAGCTTCACTTGAGACGACGATTTCGACTGTTTTTGAATATTCTTGTCCTCTTATTACGAACCAATAGACTAATAACAACCCCTTTTGGAATTCTGATCTTAAAAGGTTTAGGAAATCTACTATAGGAAACAAAGCACAAAAAGAATATAAACGAATTTTAAGATCCGTTCACAGAACTTCGTGGTTAAACTTCTGCGAGGAAATTAACAGCCGGTAGGCGGTGGACTAAATAAAGCCATGGCTAAGGATGGTGTTTGTAGACCTGATACCCTACGTCTATCTAACTGTCAGCTTACCTCCTGTCATAGAGAAGTTGGTGAGCTGCTACAATCTGTTCTTTCCCCTGGTTGTACCATTTTCAACTCAGATGATGTTACTACCGAATCCACTAAGGTTTCTTCTGTGGCTCCTGATAGGAATTGCTTGATGGTATTTTCCCGGCTGAATTACATCAAGGCTTTCCTATCATTCAAGACCATCTGATATACCTTTTCCAGGCGTATATTGTTTTCTACGCTGTTCCAAAATCTTAAAGCAGGAGTAGAGTCGTTTTTATTCCGAAGGCTGGTAAATTCTATAATAAGTTGGTAAGTCCTGTGAAACTCCCCTCCTGTGGAACTTGAAGTGGATATTGTGGAAGAATGGTGCATTGACAAGGTCTTTACTAGCCGTAGGAGTGGTCTGGATCTATCCATTCCTTCTCATTTTGGGGGACCATTTGTTGATATCTTAGATACAATTTTTTCCTGGAAATCTCATCTTGATTCCAAATTACAAAAAGCTACTGCCATATTTTTGCAATGTAGAAGGGCTTTTGGAAAATTTTGGGTTCTAACACCCAGGATGTTGTTTTTCATTTATAAATCACTGGTCTTACCGATATTATCGTACGCTTCTGTTGTGTGGTGGCAAGTTGTTAATCTAAAGGCTTATACTGCTATACATAATAGTCTTCAGAACACGTCTTGTAGGGCTGTTACTGGAGCTATGTCCTCGACTTCACTTCTTGCTATGGAGTCCACACTTTTCTTGCCTCAGTTGCGCACCTTTATTATTGGCACTGCCTGTTCTGCAGCGTTTCGCTTGAAGTACATTGGGGCCTGGGATGTTCTCGGTTCTATCGTGGGACATACTCGTAGATACATTTTTTAAATCTACACTTGATTTTTATCAGAAATCGATATGGTTAATGAATATCTATCATTCCTGAATACCTGAATACAACTTCTCCAATTATTCACGGTGGTTTATCCATCAAGGGATTTGTGGTTTTAGGAGGATTTTCTCCAAAAATTAGACGAGTCCATAGTCTTTTTTTCAGATGGCTCTAGCCTCAGTACTGGATTTGGAATCTGTCCTTGGTCTAATTAGCAATCTTTTGGTAGTCTTGGTTCGCTATGCACTGTTTTCCAAGCGAAAATACTATAGCGCTAACGTATAGTGTTATGAAGGCTTTGAAATTCGCTGAAATAAGCTGTGCTCAATTTATTGAATAATCCCTTTCTTTGCTCCAATAATACCATTACGGTAATGCGGGTGCCAGCACATTGTGACATTGAAGGGAATGAGATCGCGGACTATTTAGCTTTATCCGGTTGGCAGCTAAATCTCATTGGATCTAAACCCGCGGCTCCCTTATCTTTTAACTACGCCAAGAAAGTTATAAATAACTACGCTTTGAAATATCTAAGACTACAGTGGCTTGCTACTTTTATCTGTCGTATGGCGAAGAACTTCATTAGCAAGCCCAATGTGAAATCAACTAAATATGCTCTATCTTTGAAAAAGGACCAGCTACGAATCTTGGTTGCGATTCTTACGGGTCATGATCGATTTAAGGGGCATTTCCATCGAATGAGTTTATCTCAAGATGTTATTTGTTATGACTGTCTTACGGAAGATGATGAGTGGTGGCATTTTGTGTGCAGTTGTCCACGTTTCAATCTGGTTCAAACTTGTGCAGTTTGCTAGGGCTAAAGACTTCTGGGTTTGCAGCATGGGCCATCCCGGCATTGAGTGCGAAAACCTTATGGAGTCCAACCAATTAAAAAAAAAAAAAAAAAAAAAAAAAATCTTTCACTGTTAAAACCAAACTAACTAACTCCTAAAATTTCATCGCGTATTTGTACAACAAATTTTAACCTTCTAAAATATTCCACATTTACTACAGTTTATATTTACGGCAGTGTCTCTACTCAAATAGGGATGTCGCCACGATCGTAACACTATACATAAATAATTTGTTGTTGTTTTAACAAATGAGTTTTATTACATACATGCATACATTTAGGCGTAATAAAAATCAAATAATATTTTTTATTTAAAATATAGTACAAATTATTTCTAATAGATGACACATCACATCGTATATTTTCACTTGGGCCAAATAATGTCGAAAAGAAAGTCACATGTACTTTTTCGTGATTGTAGCGCCAGTTGAATCAAAAGTGAGTTTTTGTAAAGTAACAATGTTGCGTATTCCATAAATCCGTTGAAATAAAGTCATCTATTGAACTTTTTTCTATGTAATCAATCAACACTCTTGATTAATTAATTCAATGTTCTCAGTAGTAATTAATAGTTCTATTTATGACCATTTTGGCCAAAAATATCGTGTCAGTCGTATAATGATAATTTTGATTGCCTTAAAATTTTGAAAGAATTACATTTTTATAAGAATTGCTACCAGACGGATACCAGATGGTGCACTCATAATGACAGAGTAACAATTGAATGGACTGTGAGCGAATTAATAAAACACAATTTTATTTTTATTGTTTTTAAAAGTGTATTCACCTTGTTTTTCGTTTTGTTAATTGTCAATTTATAAAGTTTATATTTTTTTTTTATATGTTTATGCAATAGTGCTAATATTTTTTTCATGGTTTTTTTTGTTTTTTTTTTTTGTTTAAATATTTGTTTAAAGATTTAGAGCACTGTTTTTTGTTTTATTTCAACAAAATCAAAGAAAAAAAAAATATTATTACATAATTTTTAATATTTTTTTTTTGGTTGTTTATTTTAAATAATTAATATTTTTTAGCTAATAATTTTTAACTACAAATAAAATAATTGAAAATATTCATTATCTCAATTTTGGTTTTTTATTTTTTTATCATTTTATATGTCATATTTTAATTTAAATAAAATTTTAATATGTATATATTATATATATGTATATATACTATATGTATATAAATTTTGAATTGTTGAAATAAAATTAAAACTGTTATATAGTTTAAAAGTATTTTAGTTTAGTTCGTAAAATGGGCTGGCTCCAGATGAATAAATTTGTTTGCATTTTAAAATTAAATTTCTAATGTTAATTTAAATGAAAAAAAAAACAAAATACAGTTTCAAATTAAACGTGTCGCGAAATTATTTAATAATTAAAAATATAATTTTATATAATTAAGAATGTAGTGCACACGTTTAATGGTGAAACTGCGTTTAGACAAAATAAATTTAAAATGCAAATTAATAATATTATTGTTTGGGTTTTGTTTTGTTATTATTTTTATCTTAAGATTTTTTTTTGTTTTTTTTTTGTTTAATATTATTAATAATTTTTTTTAATAGTTTTTTTTATTAATATTTTTTTGTAAATAAAATATAATTGTTAAATGTGTATATATAATAATATATATATATATATTAATAATATGATAATAATAAAATGTTTTATCAAAAAACCATTAATTTTTTTTGTTTGTTATTTTTTTAATAGCGCAATTCTTTTTTTTTTACTATATAATATATAATAAAAATAAATTATAATAAAAAATAATTAAATAATAAATAAATTAACGATTTTTAAATAACAATTTGGTTTTAAGAAAGTAGTTCTAATTGATAAAAATTAAATTGCACAAATGAATAAATTTTTTTGTTCTTAATGGGATCAATTTATTTACATATTTTTTATAAATTTATTTATATATATGTATAAATATATATATATATATATATATTTAAATGAAACATAGTGAAAATACACATGAAAATCTAGAAATCATAAATAAATAGAAATAGAAATTAACAATTTATTTTGTGTGTTTTATTTCAGGAACATATTAAATTATTATATTTATGATATTTGAATCAAATAAAATAATTTTATTTTGTTTTTGTTAAATAATCAAGCACTTTAGGATTAAAAAATATAATTACATATTTTTCATATTTTTCTTGTTATTTTATTTTTTGTTGTGTGTAAAATGCTAAAATTTTATTTTCACGTATTTTCACTACGGTTTTATTATTTTGTTTTATTTTATTTATTATTTTTTAATTTCAACAATAATTCGGTTTTTTTTAGTAAAATTAAATTAAATATAAATAAAAATATTTTTCTTGTAATTTATTTAAAAAAAATATATATATATTTTGTGCTGTTTATTATGGTTATATAAATTAAAAGTACGTAAATTATGTTGTGTTGATTTGAGCAATTTATTAATAATATTAAGCAAAAAAAAAATTTTATTCGGATATATATATATATATATGTATATATATATATGTATATATATATATATATATATATATATATATATATATATATATATATATATATATATATATATATATATATTACAAGAAAAATATTAAAATTTATATTTTAATATAAGTTGATTAAATATTTTTTAAAAATAATTTTTTGTTTAATAAGAACTAAATTTTATATTATAATATAATATAACTAAAAATTAGCTAATTAATATTATATAAATAAAATAATAGTAATAATAAAAAATAAGTTTTTTTTTTAATATAATATATATTTTATTTATTTTTTATAATTGTATAATTTATATATTTTTTTTTCATTATTTTATTCCGCCTGATATGATTAATTTATGCTGTTTTTATTTGCATACCATAATTTTTTTTTTATTTCGAAATTATCTAAGTTGGTTTTTTTTTAGTATATATTTTAAGAATATTTTTTTAACTTTAATTTATTCTAATTTTATTTCCAGTATTAAATAATTTTTTGTTTTTTTATTTGTTAATTTTTTAAATATAATATAATTAATACTGTTGTACTTATTAGATGTATGTATATAGTTTTTGTTTTTTTATTACTATCCTATAAATTCTTTAATGTGTTTTTTTTTGTGTTTAAAAATATATAATTTTATTTTTATTATTTTTAATTAATTTATTATTAGTTTTTTTAATTTATTATTTATTATTATTTTATTTTGGATGTTTTTTTGTTTTGTTATGCTTTTAAATATAAATTTTAGTGGGAGAAATTTATTTGTGTGTGTGGTTGTGAATGTATAATATACGTTAAATAAAATAAATAAGTTAATAAATAAAATAAAATATGAGCGGAATATGTTAATAAATATTTTAATTTTTTTTAAGCTGGTTAAGACAGTATTTTAGTTTGATTTTATTTATTTTGTATGTTGAAACCATTTTGTTGTGTTTTGAGATTATTAATAATATATTCCGCAATTTATAAATAAAATAAAATAAATAAAAAAATTATTTTTCGTCACTTTTTGATTCAATTCAGTTTGTTGAAGTTGATTATATGTATATATATATATATATATATATATATATATATATATATATATATATATATATATATATATATATATATATATATATACCAGTATAATATATGTATATATGCGTATAAGGAAAGAGAAATATTTTATCCGATTAAATCTAGGAACTCTATATTGTTATAATATATATATGTAAATATGTACGTATATATATATAAATATATATATATATATATATGTATGTATATAATTGTAATAAATAAATATATGAAATCAATTCAATAGGCTAAACATTTTTGTGGGACTATATTATGCAGCTAACTAGTTTGCGAAGCGGTTTAAAGAATAAATAAATTTGATTGGCACTTTCCTTTTGTTTAATATTTTTTTTTAATTAACGTAATTTTTTAACAGAAAGTATAATTAAATCCACATTTAAGTTGTGTGTGGGCCTGTACACACGACGTATATCGTAATCAAAAAGTGACACACATAATGGTTGTTCTGTTTATTATTATTTTTTTTTTTAGTTTGTTATCGTTGATAATATCACATAATTATTTATTATTTTATTTATTTATTTTTTTCTGATTAAATAATATTATCAAATAGAAAAATTATTATTTGTGCTTTAAAAATGAAATAAATAAAATTATTAAATTTAAAAAATAAAATATATTGTTATTGTTTTGTTTTAAAACAATCACTTTATTTATTAGTTTAATTATTTAATTTGTATTTTTTTGTTAATAATTTTTTTTTTAATAAATCAATTATAATAATAATTATTATTATTGTATTTTTTTTTAAATATGCATAATTTATTATGTTTTTATTTCTTTAATATATATAATTTTTTGGTTTATTATTTAGTTATTGTTGTATTTACAATCAAACTGTATTTAGATAATTTTTTTTTTGTTTGTTATAAGTAATAAATTTTTTTATTTTTAATATAAGTTTTTTTATTTTATTTATTCCCCTATACAGAGGTAGCATTAAAAATGATTACTATACATTATTTTACAAAATAGTTTTTTTGTTTTTGTTTATTTGTTAAATTTTTTTTATAATATTATATAGTGTGTGTGTGTGTGTGTGTGTGTATATATTATTATGTTTTATGTGATAAAAAATTTTTATCACTGGATTTTTATATAAATAAATAATAATAATTTTAAATCATATAGATAAATAAAAATAAATAATTATTTTGTTAAACTAATTTTCGTTTTGTAAATCTAAAAAATATCTACTTGCGCTAAAACTTTTTTTTTTTTAATAATAATATAATATATAATATATATTTTAAATATAATATACAAATAAATATTAAATTTTTTGTATATTATATTTGAACTGGCCGTAAACTTTCAATAATAATTATTATTATTTATTTTATTTAAGTTTTTTTTTTTTTAATATTTTGTTTAAATTATCAATGATTTTTTTTTATTTAAATAATTGCATGAAATACCCTGTATCCTATATATTTTTTTTTAAATTTTATATGTTTTGCAGAGCTCTCTACATTACATATTTTTATAATAATAATAATAATAATATAATATAAATTTTAATTTATTATTATTTTTAATTAATACTATTCGTATTACCATTAATATTTTGATAATATATATGCATATTATACAATCTAAATTTTTATTATTTATTTCATCATTTTTTTTTATATTAAATATTTTGAAAATAATAAATAAAAATAAAAAATCCAATTATATAAAAAAATTATTATTATATATTTTTTTTTATTATATGAAAAATTAAAATGATAAATTAAAATAATTTTCAATATATATTTTGAAAAAGGCGATTTTTTAAATATTATTATTTTTATTTATTTTGCATTAAATATATAAATTTTGTGTATATATAATTATTTGTTTGTTTTTTTTTTTAAATATTATTATTGAATTAATAATTTTTTAAATATATTATAATCATAATTTTTTAATTCTAATGTTTTGCCTTTATTTTCCTTACATTATTTAAAAAAACATATTAAATGGATTAAGTTGGAAAATTAACAATGGTGATATTTTAAATAAACAATAGTTTTGGCAATATTTCTTAATCCATTATTCAATCCAATTCTAGAAAAAAAATAATTTTTTTTTAACATCTAAATCTCATCAATTCTATATAATCATATCGTTAAAAACGAAATCTAAAGTTTCACTAATCTAGTAAAAACTCAACTGAAATAAATGAAATAAGAAGCTTCGCTTAATTTTTATTTTTATATCAGGGTGAAAAATTATTAATTTTTTTGCCACAAATGAAAATATTTTGTTTATTATTTAATTTATTAATTATTGGCATCAATCTTATCTATTTTATTATTTTTAAAGTTTACGATTTTCTTTGAGAATATATAATAATAATAATAATATATATTAAGTAATAAATTTTAAAATTTAGTATTTTTGTTTAAGTTTAAATTCATTTAGATAATCATAATAATATATGTAATCAAATAAAAATATTTAGTAGCAGTGGGGCAGTCAAAAATTTTTATTTCTAAGTATTTTTAAATGTTTGTTATAATATGCAATAAAAATTAATTAATTAATAATGAGGGTGTGTGACGAGCGAAAACCACGTTAAACCTGGAAAATTTGATATGTTTACGAAAAACAAAAAAAAAAATAAAAAATAAATTTAGGCGAGACATAAACAATGGAAATAAATTTGTCTATTTAAAATTTAAAATTTTTAAATATTTTTTTTGATATGCTTGCAAAAAGACAATTTTTTTTTAAGACGTTGTTTTTATATTTGGTGGGAATTAACGAAATTTTTTATTATATAAATTATAAAATCTCCAGAATTTTTATGTTTTCGCAACAAATTAATTAAATAAATTAAAGAATATTCGAATATTCTTGATGACACAATTTATTTGATTTTGATTAAAATTATTATAAATAAATTATGGCTTTTTATTATATAAGTATGCACATTTTTAATTTCTACTAATAAATTTTGGCGTTTTCCTTATTTTTTTTTAAAAATAATCATACCATTAAAACAATAAATAAAAATGCGGCTCAATGTTATAAAACAATAATTAAATAACGATTTTTTTTTCAGTTAATAAAATTTTTTTAGGTACTGTATTTTATTTTATAAATTACATAATATAATTTATAATTTGTTATAATTTTTTACGACAACAATATTTACGAGTCACATTGACACAAACGAACTGTACAATACACAGAAAATTAATTATTTTAAAAGTTGTTGTTTTGTTTTAGTTTTTTCACTATTTTATTATTATTATTTTTTAATTTTTAAATAAATAATTTATTTATTTAGTTTTTTTTTACACATTCAATCACAGCCCATTTGTGGTAATTATCTATCATTTCTTCAAATTAAATTAAAATCGAAATAAAATCAAATTAAAAATGATTAATTAAATAAAATAAATATGAATCACTATTGTTTGGTTTTTAAACTATTTTATTTTGAAAATTTCCGAAAATAAAAAAATTATGTATGTGTGTGTATGTGTATTTTTAAAAATGGCATTTGTTTTTAAATATTTGGTTATTTATTTATTTTATTTAATTTTGAGTCTTTTAGGTTTCAATTTTTAGTTTTAAGGACGAATTTTTCTTTATGTTTAATATATAATTTTTTTTTTCATAATATAATTTATTTAAGTAGATTTTTTTTTGATTTTCTAATTTTTAATTTTTTATATAAATAATTTATTTTTTATTTATTTTTAAATTATAACGCCGCAATTTTTTGCCAAAAAAAATTAAATAGAAATTAAAAATTGCACATAATTTTTTATATAATAGATATGATGTGAATTAGCATTTAATTGTTTGTGTGATGTACTAAAAAATAAATAAATAAAATAACATAAATTAAAAATATATATATATATTTATGATGTTTAGTTATTTTTCTCGTGATTATTAAATTTATTTTGGCTTCTCGTTGCTGTATATCAATATTTTATTTATATTTTTCTCAATTTTTTCCTAATTTTTTTTATTTATTTATTTATTATTACAAAAATGATTTATTTTTTTTTTGTTATCAAAAACTAATATTTTTTTTTATTTATATTTTGAAATATATTATTAAAAAATTTTTTTGTTTTCAATCAATTTTTTTAAATCACAAGATCGTATTTTTTATTATCTTAGTTAGTTCCATAATTTTTTAATAATAATTATAATAATAATATAATGTAATTTTTATTTGTTTTTTTTGGTTTAAATATCATATAATAAGTTCATAATAATAATAATAATAATTACTAATTAATTATATATTTTTAAGTATATAA
Organism: Tipula unca; assembly: GCA_951394425.1. Taxonomy (NCBI): domain Eukaryota; kingdom Metazoa; phylum Arthropoda; class Insecta; order Diptera; family Tipulidae; genus Tipula; species Tipula unca. The sequence continues at coordinate 105,185,520 of OX596382.1, read as the reverse complement.
GTGTATATATATATATATATATATATATATATATATATATATATATATATATATATATATATATATATATATATATATATATTTTAATGAAATTAATTTAATGAAAACGTAAATTAATTATAGTGCCCGCTGGTTTTATTTATTATTATTCTCCGGAGCAAATAAATTAATAGTTATAAACCGAAAGCCTCTAGCTCATCGCATCATACCTAAATGATATTTACATGGCACTATAAATGGTTGTATTTTTATAAAATACACTACAGTCCAGTTGATCGCGCGGACAATTTAATAAAACCAAAATTAAAAAAAAAAAAATACGATGGGAAATAAAATTATAGTAACGCACTAAAGTGATTGTTCAAATGTGTAGAAGGAATATTTAAATAATAAAAATTACCGATTTATTTATATATTACAAATTGTAATATTGTTATAAATGTGAAAAATCGCGTAATTTCACAGCCGGATATTTATTTTTAATCGTTTGATTATCGTGCAATTTTTTTTTTTTTTGAAACATTTTTTAATGAAATTCTCGCTTATTTATTTATAACAATATATCCTTTATAATAATAAATATAGTCAAGCAATAGTACAAATAAATAATGTGATTAATTTAATTTTGTTATTTAATTTAAAGCGTAATTTAAAATAGCGTGATTATCATTTTTTTTTTTTTTGGTTTTGGTTAAATTCTAAATTTAATAATATTTGATTTGAATAATTAATAAAATTATATAAAAATGACTAGACTTTGTGATTTATTTAATTTATTATTATTTTAAAAATTAATTTTTATTATTATTTTTATTGTTTTAAATTTATAAATCAGACGATGAACGGGTTTGAACCCGTTTACCATCCGATCTATAAAAAAAAAATCATCAAATTTTGGTCTATTTCCAAATAAAATAAAATAAAAACGTATAATTAAACAGGATATTTATTTAGCCTAGCTAAAAAATTAAAATTAACAAAATATATTATTATGTTTTATATGTTAATATATTTTTTTTTTAAGTATGTATATATAAAAAAATAAAAGTAATAATTTTTTCTAATGTTTAATATTTTTAATTATTGTTGCGATATAATAATAATAATAATAATATGGTTATGGTTCACTATTTATTATTAAATTATTAAATAAATATAATAAAATCAAAATTAATTTTTTTGGTTTAATTAAATTTGCCACAAAAGATTATATTATTATGTTAAAATATGCAAATGGCAAAGTTTAATATAAATATATAAATATAAAATAAAGTTAATATATATAATAATATAATTTCTTAACAATATATTTTATATAATTATTATTATGTTTTTTTTTTAATTAATGATTTTATTTATTTTTTGTAATCTAATTCCTGCTTTTATCTTTTATTTTGTTTTGAATAGTTTGTTTAATAAATTTTTTTTTAAATTTTAGTAATCAAGAGATAATAATTTTTTTTGTTTAAATATAATGATAGTATTAATAATAATCATAATAATAATAATAATAATAAATTTTTTAGTCAATAAAATTCATATTTTTTTTGTTTGTTTAAATTTATTCAGTGATTGTTTTAAAATTATTTTTTTCTTTAAAGTAATTAATTAATTATTTTATAATTTAATATATTAATAATTATATATATAATATAAGTTTATATATAAAGTACGGAATTCACTTTTAAACGATTTCCCTATATAATTTTTTTTATTTTTTGTTATTTTTTTTCTTCTTGAAGAAGATAGTAAGTAGATACTATGTTATTTGTTTATTTATTATTTTATTTATTTTTTTTTTTATTTTTTTAAATTTTATTTTTTTATTATTTTTTTTTATTTATTTAAAAATGTATTTAAATAATGAATCACTTTATATTTTGTTTATCTAAAGTTGAAATAATCAACTTATGTTTAATAGCATCATCTGGAAATAAAAATACAGAAATTTAAATTATTAATTAAACGTTTAAAATTAGCATAATACTAGTGTTAATAAAATTATTTGATAAATATTTGATTCAAAAAAATCAAATCATAATTTATCAGAAACACAAACAACGTCTAGAGTAGTGTTCATCTAGTGTAATGTAATGAGACATCTCATTTAAAACTACCGTAGATGTAAATTGTAGTACATGTTGCTAGACTATTCAGGAATAGTTTGGACACTTCTTGAATGTTATGAAATATTATTTAAATAGTTGAATTTTAACAGTGATAGAGTTAGTAAAATAGTAAATGGAAAAAGTGAATGTTAAGCGTTAGTAAAGTGTAATAATGTAATTTCTGTGAATTAAAGGAAATAAATTAAATAAGTGAATTAGTGTTATCTAGAATTAAATTAGTTGTTTTATTCACAATCCAGTGATCGACCCTGGTTTGAAAAACCTAAAACGTAACAATTGGTGACAGCGATGGAATAGTGAATAAAGAGATAATTTTAGATGAGTTAAACATTTCCGATTTAAGGGAGAAGCTGGAGCGGCGTGGTTTATTAACTGCATGTCAGTCATAAAAATGAATTAGCAACGATTACGTAAGGTGGTGGAGAAGGATGTTATTGATCCGGCCAGTTACAATTTAAGTCAGTCAGAAAGTTTATTTCAGGAATGGAGGAATTTCAAGAGATGGGTACTACTGCAAAGTTCTCGATGATAACGGAATAGTACAAAATTTGAAGCGGAAAGCTCGTATCGAGAATGGAATAGTGCAAAAGCTGCAGGAGAAGTTTGTAGGCTTCGAGACTGAGCTCATACATCGAGAGTTTTTATTTTTTTATTTTATTAAAACGGTCCACACACAATACCACAATGGGCCCACGGTGCAAACCAAGAGGATCTATCCTGAATCGCAGGAGCGTACTGCAATCTTAGCAAATTGTAAAAGTTTGAACCAAGGAATGGATACTCACTGATCTACGTTCAAATACCCGGAAGAGAACACTTGGGATCTAGCTGCGACAAGGGCCGGACAGCTACAGAGGTAGTGTAAGAAGTCATCCAATTCCTCTATTCCGTCGTCACAAAGGGCATCCTGTGCTAGTCCCATGCGTTGGAACCTTGAAACGTCCATGGCCGGTGATAAGTGCGACCAGAATTCTGAGTTGGTTCTTTTATAAAGATAATACATACATAAAGAGCCATCTTCAAAAAAAACTATGGACTCAGACAGCTGTCTATCCTGAGATAGCCACCATTCTCTCGAAGGGAAAACGACGGAGAATGAATTGGTGAAGTTAAATTCAGGCAATCGAGACTAGTAGATTCGCGAAGTCTGCCAAAAAAACAGGAGAGCAGTCGGACTACACGGAGTCAGCAACTATTCAATCGCTATAACAAGATTGGTATGAGGCAGTTACGATTCAACTATTAAGACCGATGTGGATCGGAACAGCTTTTCCGTTTGATATACTCAAGGAAAAAGAACAACCAGCCGATGAGTCGGAAATAGGAACAACCATAGGAGAAGGAAGAGATTATGTAAGGCCATAGAAGATGATGGAATTGATCCGGCCAATTATACAAGCGGACAAAGCAGAAGCGAAAAAAGAGGATGACGGCGCAGTGTTTTGCGCTGTGCCCAGACATCTAAGAGTTGGAGCAGAAAGTTCTCGACGGTAATGGACAAGGGCAAACAGTGATTGAAGAGTTGCAAAATAAAGTTTTGGGCTTCAATAAAGAACTTCTATACATTAAAGTAAACAGAACAGGGCCTCAAATAGGTCAGCCAAGACACGCAATTAAAATTAAGCCACCCACATTCGATGGATCAACATAGTTTGCAATTTTTTAATTTTTAGATTCGAAACAGCAGTCAAGCAAAATGGTTGGAACAAGGAAAATCGTGAATTAACATTAATAGTGGCTGTATAAAGTGAAACAGCTGAGACATTGCAGACCATTCCGGAACAGGTTCGATACAGTTACTACGAAGTAAATGAAGGTGCGACCATAAACGAGAAATATATCGTATGGAAGTGAAAAAGGAAAGGAATTCTTTGGAGGACAATTTTCGCCAAAACCATTGCTTGCGCATTAATATAAATGAGACTGCACAGACCATCATAAAATCGACACTTAAAGTGTGATGAGTGAAAATGGATATTAGCGCGAAAACATGGAGCGGTCGGCACCAAGATTTCTAGAAGGTGGTAGCAAAAATGAAATGGAGCCGGAAAAGCTGGGGTGATCGAATCATCGAAGGAAGGTAAAATGCGATTCTGCGTTGATTACGTAAGGACGCGGCAAAGTTTTAACAACTAATGAAACGTGTGCTAAAGGGACTACATAGGAAGAAATGCATTGTTATTTAGACAACATCATTATAATAAGAAGGGATTTCGACGAGCACTATGGAGTTAACATTTTTGGGGCACACAGTAACGATGGATCCACACTAATTAGGACCTAGCGGTAAAGGACTGGCCAAGACATAAACATTGACGGGAATTACGAAGCTTCCTTGGATTATGGTCGTATTATAGACGTGCCAGGATTTCCTAAGGTTGCAAAGAGCTTGCATGATTTGTCCCGGAAAATCCGTGATTCCGGAATTGGTTTAGCTCTTTTGGAGTACCGATGGAGATTCATACGGAGCAGGGAAGAAATTTTGAGTCAGTTGTATTTCAGCGGGTCTGCCAGTTGCTCGGTATAAATAAATCACGAACAACGCCTTTGCATCAACAGTCGGATGCTGTCGCTGTAAGATTTAATGGCAGAGCGAGCAGCAGTACATAACTCAACGGGGATAACCGCAGCGAGAGTCGTATTCGGTAATTTTCTATACGATTACCTGGAGATCTAAAGCAGCATATGTGGGCAGAATTATTTTAATCAGTTGAAAGGAGAACTGGATGGGATACACCAGTTTGTATGAAAAAATGACCGTAATTTAAATTATTTATTTTATTAATTCAATTTGATGCAAATAAACTTTTATAAAATTTATCTGACACACAAACCACGCGTAGAGTAGTTCACCTAGCGTAATGTAGATGTCTCATTTAAAAGTATAACACCTGTACGCAAAATTTAGCTTAAAATATCATGAAAAAATTACAAACTATTTTAAAAATAATTTATAGATATTTAAAAAAATGTAAAAAACCAATTAATCGACTCAAAATACATAAAACTACGTTATTTCGTTTGTTGAGCGGAGACTCATACCAAGTACTACAATAGTTTTATAATTGAAACCTAGCAAATGTTTTTTTTTGACATTTCGTGTTTTTCTTATCTCGGACACATGTACTATGGACTTTTTCGCCGATTTGCGTTAAAAACTATATAAATGTGTTAAATAGATTTTTACTCCAAATTTCACTCATATACAGAAGAGTTAAAATTATAAGTTTACGCCTCATATGACGTAATAATAATGTACATCCTTTTTTTTTCGTTCACAATTGAAATCTTTTGTTAGGTGTGTGTGTGTGTGTGTCAAAATAAAATTGTTGTGTACTTAAATTAATTAATTTAATATTATAAATTTTTATTTACCTGATGAGACTATTTTAGTATAGGAATTGAACTCTTCCTGTTAATAAGGTCTATTCGCATCTTTAGGTCTTTTTAACTGAACTTTCAGTCTTTTCATTCCTATCTGAAAACCGTTCATAGCTTGTATAGCTCCTTGAGCACTAGCAGGATTATCAAATGAAACAAATCCTGTATACAAAAAAAAAATATATATTTTATTAATAAAAATTAAAGTTTTTGCGTATCTATACCATAACTTACCAAAACATTTACTTTGATTAGTAGCACGATCAATAAAAACTTTTGAACTGATAACGTTACCAAATGGTAGAAACATTTGCATTAATTCAGCATCACCAAATTCTTGTGGTAAATGGTAGATAAATAAGTTACAACCCTCTGGTCCCGATATTGAACATCCTGGGAACATCAGAAAATCTTTAAAGAACATTAATGGAATTCGTCAGTTATAAAAAAATGTATTTTAAAATATTTTTTTATTTATAAATTTTAAAATTTGTTTTCGATTTGTTTAAAAATTTAAAAATTCTATTTAATAATCAATTATTTATGCATAAAATGTTTATTGAATAAAAAATAATGATAATCATGTTTCTATATCGTATAGTATGTTTTGGAGTACTATTTACAAAATAAAAATCGTGCAAGACAAATTGAACCAAAACTGTAATGCCGCACATAATTATTTTCACGTCAAAAGCTCTACATATTAAAATATACTCTGCATATTCTTATCACCCTTATTATGTATCCACAATAGTATAAAAAAAACCGGGAGCTCGCAAATACTTTGATAAAGCTCTACCGTTTAAAAAAAAAAAAAATCGAAAGGAAAGAAAATGATTTCAAATATAAATAAATTTGATGTTATATATCTCTGTAACATTAAATAATCTAAATGAAATGAATTTGAAAATAAATTCAATAAAGTGAAATTATATCATTTATAATCCTCTCCAACTAAAAAAAAACTGGTAAAAAATAAAAGCAACCCCCGCAACCAAGACGATGTATACATAATTTGCCAAGAGGGTAGAAAAAAAAATCCAGCAGCACAAAAATAGTAAACAAGGCAAAAACATATTTTATTTGCTCTGCTTATCAGAACCTTCCAACCTTTTGAACATGATCCCGCCAATATGCTTTGTATATAGTCCAAATTGAAATAGGGAGTTGAAAAACTCTGCCACACAACACACACACACACGGAGAACAAAATACAAATAAAACCAAAAAATTTTTTTGTTCCATCTTTATTTTTTCACTTCAGCAATTTAAATCATTACAAAATGATTCCTAACCATCATTTTGGTTTTCCACATACATACATCCATACATACATACATACATATTACGTGTGTACGGGAAAATAAAGATAAAGCATATTATACATACAGTTAGCGAGTAGATATGTATAAAAAATTCACTGAAAACCTATTTTCCTTTTTACTTTATTTTCCAACATTTTTCATGTTCATTGATTTTGGTTTTTTTTTTTTGCTGTGTATAAATTATTTACATATTGCAAAGAGCGTACATAGCTACATACATATATATCCAGCAACAATATTTTTTTTTTTTAAAGGAAATATATTTACGAAAATTGGATGAAGTATGTATATACATAGCCGACATATTATCATTCTTATATTATGTGTACGTATGTATATGTTAAGACAAAAATTTTTGCCGTAATAATGAACCTTATTTACCGATTTCCTTATTACCTATTTAATGAATTATTAAATTTATCTTCGGTGTGCGTTTTGATAAATCTCGCACCGGCTTAATCTGATGTAAATGTTTCTTGATTTGGTTACACATATATTCATGTGCATAGAAATACAACACAAGGCAACTCGTAACCAGAATATAATGTTGAGTTAGGTAAGGTTTTGGTGGCAGTTCAAGGCTACCAGATATTCACGCGGGAATGTTCGACAGGTAAGCACAATTTCCGCTAAATCCAGAAAACTCAAAAAATGGAGTTTCAACTTCAACTGAAATTATCTTGGTTTCCAAATCGGATCTGGACCCGAAATTGGTTCAACTAGTTCTGTTTTCTATACAAAATGTCTCTGAATTTCAATTTTTAAAATGTTTCAATTTGTTTGGTTCTAAACTTGTATTTCACTCTGGCTGAAATTGAAAATGGCTTTAGATTATAACATTTATGTGAACTTTTAGGAATTTCAGGTTGTCGAGGCCTCCATCGTTGCGTGACGACTTATAGAAAATTTGAACTTAAGGCAAAAAATTTCTATTTACTAAGTTGCAATATGCTCATCGGTTTACAAAACAGGAATTTCTTGAGAATCGGTTTAAAATTCGTTTCTTTATAATTATTAAAGTTGACCATTTTGAGCTGTTGTCTATTTTGAGCCAAACGTACCTGCCTCCTCTTCTTCTTCTTCGAAAAGAGACCAGGTTTGTCATTACTCCGAATACCATTCTGATCTAGCGTCGCTGAAGAACTGGTGAGCTCTTGCCAAATTCAACCCCGGTCAAACCTGCCGAGGTACTATTTGACCATATATCGTTCGTCAACTTACAAACTGATTCCTGGGACAGTAGTTTACATGATGCAAGAGGCATTCCAATAATTCTTCCTCTTTTTGAGATATGGCCTGTAGTGGTAATTCATGTGAATTCATTGGCTATGTTATTCCCTGTACTATTGAAATGTCCTGACAGCCATATTGATTGGATATTGAACTGATCTTCCACCTGGTTAAAATCTCTATTTTGGACTAATTCCGATGTGAGGAGATGCGATTGTAGGGCTATAATTATTACCTGAATTCAGACCTGCATTTTTCAGCCAGTAGTCTCTGTGGATCACAATTAGGAATTTTCAATGAAAAGATAGTGCCGGGATAGTAAGTATAATCGGTAATTTTAGAAATCTTTTTGCTAAACAGAATGATGTGTGTCCTGCATTAGTACAGGTTCACAAAGACACCGATTTTAGTACGATTTTGTAGAAGAGCGTCCAGTAACTAAGTTATGTATAGTGGATTGACCCTAAATACGTATTTTCAGTTAGCGATCAGTTATCCATAGTAGACGTATCCAAATCATTCAATTTTTTCAATTAGAGAAATGAAGAAGTAATAATTTTAAGCTAGTATTTTAAAAGCACAATTCCCTGAAGCCAGCTGCCCAATAATAGATTAGAATGTTCAGATATTTCGCCATAATTTCTCAATCTGAAGCCATACTAACACAAATATTAAAAAGCTTTTGCAGGTCAGTGAACGTATTTTTTTTGCATGCTAGTAGCCCCAGTCAAAGTTCTGTTATAAATCAAACCAACCAATGTTTTTGGTAACTTATCAGTACATTGTGGAATGACAAAACCAATTGATATGCAACTGATGAAAATTTAGTTCTCCTTAAGTTTTGTGAAGTTAAGTCAGCAGGATTTCCAAAAATAGTTTTGAAGGTAAAATCGTCTTTAAATGACGTGGTTGCAACTAATTTCCAGCTCAATGGAGTACTTCAGCGCAGCATTCTCCTTATAGAGAAATCGTGAACTATAATTTAAGATACAATTAATTTTAATTAACTGAACAGTTCACAGATCGCGATTGAAACACCAAGCTTACCCGTGGGAAAAAATAAAATTGAATTGCCCACATCAAGAAGCTCACTCAAATTTTCGCCGTTATTAGCAGATTGTGAATTAATAATTCCACCTCGATTTTCGCAAATGTACAAAACTAAATTTCGAATGGTTAAACCTACTATCATTTAAAATGACTTCTACGTTTAATCCGTCTGATGTGAATTATGAATGTTTTGTTTAAAATTGTTTTAAAATTCAGGTCATAGTCCGGTTGTATCACTAAAGTGTGAAATAAAACATATTGGTATACTCATCATTTCGGAAGACTGACTATTGGGGGCCATTATAGGTATGGAAAGTATGGTTTCTGAAGCCGATTCCGGGTCCAATGTTATGGAAACCCGATGAATCAGGGCCAATTTTAAAAGCAGATTTATTTGACTAGCTCTAATATAAAGATATTTGAGGAAGACCAAAGCATTAAGGAACGTCTCTCCCAATACCGATTTAAGTTTGGTACACAAATTTGCATACACTGAGAAGATATTTTAGGTTTTTGAATCAAATTCTATCGTTCAGCCGTTACTCGATGTTTTAAAGAAATCAACTCGCTATATTTGAATTTTGCAATCCGCAAAACTTTTTTTCATATAATTGTGTGATGTCAGCTGAAATAGGACTTCATATCACAATTATTTGAGTTCGAGTACATTCATTAGGTTTTTGAGCACTTCAAAATCGATTAAGTTCAACATTTGTGAGCAGTTTAACTCTAGCAAAGCCATTTCGATGAATTGCTGATGTTTCGGGAAAACACTGATCATACTCGTAAAAAAACGAAATAGGAATACTGTTCAATTTTCAAAGGACAATAAATCTATTATCCAAAACCCTCTAATTAATGTAATATTTTAAAATTCTCGACGCTTTGAAAATTTGCCACCCGTAAGCTGTCACAGATCTCCTGATTTCCCTCCCTCGTTACGCCTATGTGATAAAGCCCGGAACAAAAGTCTCACCTGTCTCAATTAACTCTATCTTGTCATCGTCAAACATTCTTCAGCGAAAAATAAAAAGAGTGCAAGGATATAATGTCCGTGGTTTTTTACGTGGCACAATAATTGTTCTTCCAAAGAAAAAACCCAAATAATATGTTAGCGTTCAAGCGCAAATTTTGTAAAATATTTGAGTGTTTTTGGATGCAAAGCGGTATATGTGCCGAAACAAAGATGTCAAGCTAGTTGAATGATTCATGAGTACCAGGCGAGAACTGAAAATTATTTGTTTGTATCATCCACTGAGGGCAAAAGCTCTGTAATAGCAGATATGTTAGAGTCTGCTAAGCGAGGGTTTCAAGATAAATGGCAATGTACCAAGAAAACTCTAATGTATTGGATTTCAAGTCACCGGAAAAGCAGTAGACCAGTTGTTAAAATATTTTAAAATATTTGAAAGGGACTTCAAGCGCAACATTGAAATTTAGTAAGACTGTGGTAATTCTGTTGTTAATGTGGAGACTGTGATACTGAACAATTATTCTACGAAATTTATTATGATAATGCAATCATGGGAAAAAATTCACAACGATTTTACAATTTTCATTCTAATTTGTGAATTGTACTCGTACATATATTCAGAATTTTCGATTTAAGTGGTTTCCATATTTTGAAATTCGATAAATTACAACTTAAATTGTTGAATATTGTAAAATACTAACTGAATATTTTGGTCATATTTTATAAAAAAAAATAACTGGCCATCTATTGAGCAATAGATTAACTAAATAAATTATTATAATTTATCGACAAATGAAAAAAATGTTGCGAATGGATTTTCAGGAATTTTTTCAAATTCTAAATCCCAAATTCGAAATAAAATAATTTTTTTTTTTAGAATATCAACATTTTGAGATGTCAACTATTTGTGACATCTATAGTTTGAAATCGAAAGTTTCTTTTGATCAGGATTCAAAAGAAACTTTTATTAGCTATACACAAAGCTCTAGAGTTCAAAATTCTTGGCCATTTAGTAAATATAATACAATTTACCTTAAAATAATTAAAATCCTTTATGAAAATGGGGCATTTTTAAAACCAACATTTGCCCATCTGAGTGTACTATTAAAAATTTAATACAAAAATTTGAGCTCATTGGTACAGTAGCAAACACACAAACAGCAACACTGGCTCGTTCAAAGTGATCATAAATTTCGACCAATCGATCGACTTCGGGATGCGTGCTCGTGGTGGACATTAGCCAGATATTATTTTTCATCAATAATTAGTCAAGTGTCTACACTAAATTTCAATAAAGAATTAATAAAATTTAAAAAAAATAGTTCGTTTGAAAGACCCTGTACAAATGATAACTTGACTCCACTTATGGCTTGGAATAAGAACTTAATTTATTTAATTTGTTCACTAATTTGTGGCGGAATTATCGGATATTTATATTTGGGCTACAACATAATGCAGCATTCCACGCAACCGCGCAACATGATGCAACATTCCATGTAATCCGGTTGTTGAATTTGAAAATTATGTTGGAATCGGTGCTGTTAGAACATCTACGAGTATATAATCGGTTGATATATGTATATATGTATAAATAAGAAGCTTGTTGGATTTTATTTTATTTTAATAAATTCGTAAAACTTTGTAAAGTAATGTAAAAAAATAAAATAATTGCTTGGACTGTTGGCGGGTATTGATTTTCTACAAATTAGACAAGTTCCGTTAATTTTAGTCGACGAAAACTTTTTCTCAACAAGCTTTTAATGTAAAAAAAAAAATCATATTTAGCTCAAGTATTTAGCTACATCGTTTCTTTTTTTCAAAAAAAACTTTTTCCACAAAATAATTGAATTTTCGTGTAAATAATATTTTGTTAAATATTCTTCACTGTACTAGTCGTATATATACATATAATTATATTATACACATAAATGTATATATGTAGTTATGGCAAAAATATTAAAATTCCAAAAACATCAAAACTATTATTTTTCTTGTGGCAATATAATCAGATAATTTAAAATCGGATAATAATTGGTGATTACACCAAACTTCAATCTCAAGGAAAAGAAAATAAAAGTAAAAAGAAAAAAATCGAATTTTCAGCAAAAAAGTAAAAATAAAAGTTTTTTTTTATTTTTTGTGTATTTCGAGAAGAAATATAAAACTTTAATACTTAACAACACAAAACAAGTAAAAAATAAGAAATAACGTAAAATATTGTATACTTAGAAATGTATTTATTTTTTATATGGGGATGAACGAAAAAAGAAAGAAAGTAGCTCTAAAAAAAAAAAAAAAAAATTTAACAAGCAAGTTTTTATTATTATTGCTGATTTCTGTATAAATATTTATAATACAAAAACAAAAAAAAAAAAATATGGGGAGAAAGCTCTAAAACCAAACCAAGCTTTTTTGTATATAGGTATATATACGTATACATATATTTGTACATGAACAACATTTCTATTTTTAATCGAAATATTTGAAATCACATATCGGGACTTTTATTTTTTTTTTTCTATTTAAAATCGTAACGCATCACTGATCAATATACAGTATATATATGTGTATTTATTTTTTAATTTAAGTGATTTGAAAAAAAAAAAAAAAAATTGAATATCGAGAGAGATTTTTATTTTCCATATATGTATGTACTCAATAGTTTTTATTATTATTTTTTGTTCAATAAAAAATGGTGTGTTTTTAATATAAAAATAAAAATATCGAAACAACATAAAAAATGCAAAATAATTTAGTAGTTTGTTTGGTTTTCATTTAATTTATACAAAACACCCAAAAAAAAAAAATATATATAGTTTTTACGAACAACATCAACAAATAAATATGTACGATATAATTTATATACGTATATATACATATATAAATTTAAAACATCACAGACAAACACTAATATTTGTTTGCAGCTAGATGCAAGATAAAAATTAAAAATTTTAATTAATAAAACCATTTTACGGAATTTACACGAATTTTGAAGGCATTTTATTTATATTAGGTGATAGCACAAAAATTGACATAAGGAATGTTTTAAAAAAACATAGCTATTTATATAGTTAATCTATTGCTCGATAGATGGCAGTTATTTAATAATTTTTGTTTCTTTGTTAGAAGACGTACATACTATATATTTTTGTTTTCTGTATATTTAAAATTTTAAAGTTAACAATTAATAATTCGCTAATACAACATATACACTATACTTAAAAGAGGAGGTACATTTACAAACTCGAAAACTCCATTATTATTTTTTTTGTGTTTTGTTTTCGTTGGAATAGGTCCATATACATAATTTCCGATGATCTAAGATCTTTAAAACGTTCCAAAACTTGCCTATACGCTTAAAATTGTTAATTAAATTATGCGTCACATGACGAAACATTTTCATACGAAAATTGGGGTTATGTTCTAACCAAAATCCAAAAATATGTAAGCGTAACTTATTTGGCTTAAGCCTATGATTAAAGTGACTTAAAAATTAATCCTATTAATAAGCCTACTCTCGAATTATGTACTGAAACAATTTAAAACTAAACACTATTAAATCGACTATAAGCTTAAGATTAATGTGTAAAATATTAGGATGAACTTAAGTCTATATAGCTTAAAATTAATCAAACTTATGAAATTATTTGAATCAACTCTAAATTATGACTTAAGTAAAATTATGAATTGTACAATTGACTTAAGGTAAACTTATGAATTGTACCCTGATCAAGTTTGTTATAACTTAAGCCATTTTTGAGCCAATAATTGAATCCATACCTGGCTTATTTTAAAGTTATATGACTTAAACCAACATGATTATTTTCTAAGCTTTAGGAATTTAGTGATTTGAAGAAATATTATATGACTTAAATTAAGCTTAATTGCTCTGACTTAAGCTAGAGTTAAGTAATGGAAATTGTGCTAGCGTTTTATCAGTTTAGTGTTAAACCACAATCATAGTTTACTGATGCTTTGACTAATGTCAAACTTAAGTCAAACTTATAAAATTAAGCCGATAATTCACATATCTGTGACTTAATTTTGAATGCAAGTCTGACTTTAATTTGTTTAATTTTTCTTTCTATGCTTAATTTATCCGGCTTAATCTTGAGTTAAGTAATGAAAGTGATATAAGTGTGTAAAATTTGATTTATACATATAACAATATTGTTTAGTTTTAATCAGGTTAAGCCGCAATCACCACTTGATGATACATGAATTAATCGAAAGTTAAGCTTAACTTTAAAAATTAGGCCGTTCATTCAGTTCAAAAGTAGCTATGTAGCACATCTATTACATTGTTTTGAAATAATGTCTTTCTTAAGTCACAATTAAGCCGATATTTTTTAAGCGATGATTGAAATCATGACTGAGGACTTTATCATCATCGAACTCTTTTCTCTGTTCATTTAGATACATGTTTTTTAGTAACTGAATATTCCACCAAATCATTCATCCAAAACGAGATTGAATACAAAATTTCTAGTATATACGCGTACATCTCTCATATATAGGAAAAATTAATTCAATGAACTTCAATTTTTTTTCCGCCACTTCATCTCAAATAAAAACGTCTTCAGTATTCTATATAGAAGAACTAAGATGATTTTTGTGCACATAAATGTAATGTCAAAATGTATTTAATTTTGTAACAAATTTGGTCAATAAAACATATATCAAATCACATTGAATGTAATTTTTTTAAAAAATTTCTCTGAATTAACACAATAGCCGGCAGGTTAAAATATACTATTATTAAGGATTGTTTTGCTTTATTAATCCTTAAAGATTTCCTTATAATAATCAGAAGATCAGGACCTTTTTCTGAAAAGTAATCTTCTAATTAATTTTTTCCCTTCAGAAAGTACTAGTCATACAAGTGGATTTTCAGTTTTTTCTCCCTACACGCCTTGGTGCACCGGGTCATCATGAAGTTTATTTATCTACTGGAGTTTACGCCAGCATAAAGAAGCTAAAGCAGGAGTCCCGCAGGAGAGTGTTAGAGTCACTTCTTTTCGTACTGTTTACAAGTGACTTATCGCAGACGAACAATACATGTACCGCCACGTTTGCAGATGACACTGAAATTTTAGCTGTTGGTGACACAATCGGTGAACTCACATTCTAACTACTACAATGAATCGAAGTCTATCCTAATAGATCAATAGAACCACTATCTGTGACTCTCAATAATATACCTGTACCAGATGCAAATCAATCAAAATACCTTGGTATAAACCTTGATGCAAAGTTAAAGTGGAAAGTACACGTGAAAAAGGAAACAAAAGAGCTTCAACTAAAATATAGAAAAATGTACTGGTTAATTGGTAGAAACTCTCAGTTATCCATTAATAATAAACTTATGCTTTATACACACGGGCTCAGGCCAGTCTGGACATATGGTATTCAACTATAGGGATGCACCAAAACCAGCAATAAACAGATAGTTCAACGATTTCAAAATAAAGTTATCAGAGGGAATGTAAATGCCCCTTGATACAATCGTAATAGTACCCATCATCGAGATCCCGGAATAGACACAGTCGTATAGGTGAAATAAAGAAGTGAGATCAAAAATACCAGAAGAGGCTCCATCTTCACCTATCGTCGAAGCTGTAAGACTACTTGGTCAAGAAGGTATCATAAAAATACTCAAAAGACTAAAACCTTTTGAGTGACCTGAATAGTCAATTAGTGTATAGACAATTTCTAAAGTGATTGTGGACAACTTGCAAAGTGATTTTGTGAATTAATTCTAAACTGCAATGCCTAAATTTCATTATGGTCAATGCGATTATCCATTGCAAAATCATTAGATTTACCCAAAGCAACGATATAAGGAAGGTTTCAGCTCACAAAAATGAGAAACATGCCTCAACTGTGGTGAAAAATTTATAATTTAGTTAAATATAACCCACGAATCTAGGATTAAAACCCTGTCTTAAAATTGAATACATCCCGTTCCATGGTAAGACGAGTTCGAGTTCAGGAAGGCTCCATCTTTCAACTACAACCTGTCCGCAATGATCAAGTTTTGACAAAATTTAGTTTATGGATATTTTTTGATAGATGACAAAACGTACGTGAATTTGAATTTGGAACAATTAGTAGGTCAAGAATTGTATCTTGCCAAAGATCGTGGGAATACCCCCGCTAAATACATATAAACACTCCAAGTTAAATAAATTTGCATGAAGGATTATGTGCTGGACTCAAGAGCAGGTTTTCTCACATTCTACACAAGAACCTCGATTCTGTGCAAGTTTCGTAGAAATCGACTAAGCTACATACGACAATCGACTAAACTTCAAAGCATAATTTAAAGAAAAGCTATGAATGAAGGTATGCGTTCTAAATGGAACAATATTACTGACAAATTATCACCGGAAGTTGTGCAGAATTCTACGGGGAGCATCTAACAGCGGGATTTTATTCGTAATAATACAATTTGAAATTTAGACCAATTCGAAGCTTTAGTGCAATAAATGTTCTTTATTTAAAGGTTTTATTTCAACATATATGCCCAAAGTTAAAGTATGGTATGTGATTCCCGATTTAATTTGAATAATTCTTTAATTTCTATGCGAGTTAACTGAATCGCCTTTAAACAAAATACAGCTGCGAACCGGCGCATTTGATTGTAAATTGCTAAAATATCGTATAGGTTGTTGAAATTGTCTGAAATTGTCGACATTGATAAAAAACCTTGACAACGAATCAACATAATAGTCTACTTGTCCACAACCGCGTAGATTACACAGCGTAATCTACCTTGTTCATCCCTGCATGTAGGTATAAGGAAAAATGCATGATGTTCGGTATAATGTAAAATTTGCATGATGTGTAGGTGCCACAGAGGCGTACTATGTGGAAAAAATACTTGATGCACCCAAGCACCTGTTGCAGCGAAAGTGTTATGGTTTAACATAAATGTATATACATAAAAGGACCATGAATAAGGTCCATTAATATGTTATTGTCTGCAGTGTCGATAGAATCAACTATTAGCAAGAAAGTGAGCGTAAAACAACAGTACAAATTACAACCAACCATATACAATACGTTCGTTTGTTCAAAAGGGGAAAGTTCTATCAGTTGTAGGAGAATTTTGATTATCCACGTTGTAGCGAAATCGCGTATCGTGTATCTTGTCTACTTGTATCGTTCATATCAAAACTTGTTTAAATCCAAGCATCAATCAGAAGGTAATTTTACTATAAGACTTTGTGCTGATGGCTGTTAGAATAGAATTAGTATTCCAAGTGAGAGGTCATTCGTTCCTACCGTCAGATAGAGATCTTTTGCGGAATATAAAAAAAATTAAGGAACATGCCGATAATCACAGATCCTCAGGATTATAATAATTTGTTTAGGCAACATGGAACAGTCAATAAGTTGGAACATTGCGGAATTAACTAAAAATTATTATAAGTCTGTTCAATCGTGGCATTTTAAATTTACTACAGCAAAACGAATTTTTGATAGAAAAGGACAAGAATTAATTAAGTAGGTACACGAAGTAGTAAAAGGAGTTACTATCAGTGAGAAGAAATTTAAAATGTTAAGAAACTTCTATTGGCGCATTTTGGTGAAAACTGTGCGCAAAATGAAGACCTAGAATTTTATTGCTGTTCATGAGCAAAACGATGATGAGACAAACTATTATTTAAATACGGATCATTGCGTTATTCTAAAAATCGTCTAATCCAAATAAAATCATTCCGAAACTCACCCAAACCAAATTTGTCAGGCCATAACTCACCTACTACAAATATAATTCGCATTTTAAATGAAATCGGTTCATAACATTTTTAATTTATTCAAATACTTTAAATTTAAAATCTTCTATCACCTAAACCAAAATGGTGCATACTCCTAAGTAAAATGTTAATAATCGGTTTTCGGCTATTGCTGGAAAGAAATGCAAAATGTGAGAAGGTACATTTTGGAATGTACCTCCTCTAATAAGCATAAAGTGTATACATTTTTAGTTCTTTAGTCTACTAAACATTTAAATAGGGAAACACACTTTGTGAAAATAAAAAAAGGCAACACAAATGCTATAGGCAAATCGTCAGGAGGCCTACCCTGAAGCAACTCATCGCTACCGCAAAGGAATATATTCTAAAGGTATCTGGAGATCCTAAAAGAAGCTGGTCATCTGTTTAACATATCTAGGTTTAGCGACCAAATGCAGCACCTTAATAAACTGACCATACCCTTTTTGTGGCTTTAACAAGAGCATCCTGGTAGAGCGGATAAAGAACTGGTGCAAATTGGAAGTGAGAAAGCTTAGGAAGCTGTCTTAGCCCAGCGTCAATTGAAAAAGTTCGTGAAGATTGATACGAAAAGAGCTAGGGAAGAAAGAGTAATTTCAGGAAGCTGTGTAGAGAACTAGCTAGATATAGCCCATGCAGACACCACCTCTGACAAATAGGTGAGGTGGTAGATGGCACATGCCGGATCAGCTGTGAGGCGAAGGAGACCTCCGGTCACATACTAGGACGACGGGTGCAGGTATCCAACCTCAGGCATCCTAATACTTCTTAAAAAATTGGAAGCTTTTGACAGAATTCAAATATATAAAGGGTACAGTAAAGTGAAAATAGTGGCTATTCAACTCAGTAGTTGATGTTCGATAACTCCCCTATCATGAATTCCCATATCCACTTGATGCCACTGGAGCTTAAAGTCTAGCGGTACATTAATAATGGATAGCACGATATAGTTGAACACGAAATTAAAAATTATATAAAATTTTTTTAAACATATGTCAAATTTGATCATATCCGCTTAACAAATAGCTGAGTGCTGTAGTCGGCCATATTCCAGAATATGATCCAAAAACCAACTTCTAGTTATATGTTTTCACACTCACTTATTCCAAATTCGTTTTGTAACAAATTACAATCAATCAAATTTTGAAAGTTTTTTAAAATTGTAGGCAATTTTCAAATCAATTTTCAAAATTCAAATAAAAATGATCGATTTCTGATTTTTAAGATTCAGAATTTTTTCAACTCAAATTTTGAATAATTTTTCTAATTTTTTTAGGCTCAAATGACCTTGAAGTGTGTATAAAACTATAATAGAAAGTATTGTCTCCGGTAGACTATTGGGCATTTTCATGACATGTGACGCAATTTTATTTAAAAAATGTAATAGCTCATCCTAAATTTGATCAATTTTAATTTTTATAGCTACGCGCAACAAAAAAATGATCGTCTAAAAACTCCCGCAGTTATGAATTAATTTGAAATTCAGATAACATCGATTAACCTAAAAATTGGAGCTCGCTAAAAAATTATTCAATTTAATTCTTTTCAAATGTTGCTGAATTGTGAAGTACATAGTTTGGTATAGTATATTAGAGAGTGACTGAGGTAAAGGGGCTTCTCATGTTGTGAGTTAACTTTTTAAATAATTTTCGATTTGTATAACAGTGTTATGGTTCGGTTAGATGTGACACTTTTCGCATGAAATACTTGTGTGAACATGGGAATACACAAAACGTTAAATCGAAGATTGGATGGTTCCAAAAGTGAATGATATTTTCAAATTTCTAATAAACACTTCAACCCCATTGATTGCAAGTGTTCATTTCAACAAAATTACAAAACCAAAATTTCGTTCAAATCTCTGTTCAAGTTTCTCAAATAATTTTTCTATAAAAAAGAACAATGTGAGATTCTATACTGGTTTCAAGTTTACTGCCTTTAAATTCTCAAAGAAGCTTAATTTGACTGTGATCTAGGTCGGGCTATAATAAAAAGTTTGAAAAAATATCGAAGACCTTTAATTTTGAATTAACTATTTTCGCTCGGATT
Source organism: Tipula unca (assembly GCA_951394425.1). Taxonomy (NCBI): domain Eukaryota; kingdom Metazoa; phylum Arthropoda; class Insecta; order Diptera; family Tipulidae; genus Tipula; species Tipula unca. The sequence continues at coordinate 105,165,602 of OX596382.1, read as the reverse complement.
GCTGAAGTCTCAAGCCATATTCTAATGAAACCTATATGCTCTTGTTAGACTTGATTAAGTCAAGTGAACATTTTATGCCATTCAAATTAAAGTTTGAATACGTAATCAGATGCCTGTATCAAGTAATTTAAATTATATTCTAAAAATATGCGAATGGAAACTGTTTAGAATTTTGCAAAACATAAAATGGTCGTTTTACGAACTTTCCATATTTTTTGAACTGAATTAAATCGTTGGCTAAACATTTCTAGAATACCTAGCTCTATCCATGTATGTACTAATAATAATCTATACAAAGCTTAAACCCAACAGTAAGCTTACTTCTAGCAAATTAAATTTTTGATTTGCAAGTTCTAGCTTTAAACTTATTTGGATTGCTTCCTACCACCCCTATTTTATTAAAACTGAAACACAAATGGTATAGTGAAAATGTTGTTGTTAGTTCCAAAAAAATCCATTTCATTCCCACTTCCCAAAATTAACTATATGAATTCGGAATTGCGTGAGATTTCCCAACTTTAGAACCTTCAAAGCATAGTTGTATTTGGTATAACACTAATTAAATTTTCTATAGAGAGATTCGAATCAGTTATGTAGACTGTGCGAGCGCAAAGCTCGCGAAAAGCTCATCACATGAGCAAGCTAAAGTTGCGTTAGTTTCAGAGTTATGTATTCAAGTCCGGATATATCCAGATAAATATTCACATAACTGTGATAAAATGTTCAATTAATGGTCGCAGCGATACAAACGGGAATGCAGATGTAAAAGAGCGAATTTAACCACCACGGCTTGAGACATAATTGTGGAAATTAACAACATAGCCAACTCAGCCGATTTAATTTTAATTACGGGAGTTTTTAATGTACCATCAATTAGTTGGAGTTATGATTCGGATACGGAGAGTCTAGTCATCGATATAATGTGCGATTTAAATCTGAGCCAAATTTGTGATGTAAAAAATTGCAATCAATGTTTGTAGTCCCCCTTATGAGTTATATATTCACAAACATGGATACGTCCAGAAGAAATGTATACGATACATAACTTGTCATGAAACGACTATCACCATATTAAGCTGGATGTGAAAATTATAAAACGATCACAATAAAAAACAGACGGGAACTCTAAAAAATGCGTTTATTGGCAACATCTTATTTCATCATGTTGATGCACCATCCATACTGGAATCTATTAAATAAAAGGTATCTAAGAGAAATTTACGAGATCACGAATTGCTCCAGCTGGAGGTTGTAAACATGATGGTCAAAAGGTTAACGTTTAATTACGTCATTTACGTCATATAAGAATATATTTAATTAGATTGAGCTACGTGTATTTGTAGTTTCTTGTGGGCACTTTCCTGGATATTACAGGAGCCTTCGATAGTACATCGCTTAATACGATTACTAGTACCTCTACCAAATTTGGTATCGACTCTACCTTTGTCAAATGGATTGAATTTATGCTTAAATCTCGCATCGTTACCTCCGTGCTAGATGAAAGCTCGGTTTCAGTCAAAGGAGGGGTGCTTTCATCTCTGTTGTGGCTTTTGGTCATTCACGAACTCCTTGTAAAACTTCAGGAATCCTGTCTTATCGCTCTATAAGTATCATCTGGTTTACAAACTACAAAAATCCACATAGATTTTATGGCAATGCAGAAGAGCTTTTGGCAACTCTTGGAGCTTGTTACCCAAAATGCTTTCAGAACTTGCCAAACTCAACAGTTTGTAAAATATCGTATGTAGGGCTGTTACTGAAGCCATCTCTTCGGCTCCGCTTCTCGCTATGGAGTCTATTTTATCTCTACCCCAGCTACAGTCATTCATTCTCACAGATTGCTCAGCTGTGTTTCCGTTGCCTGAATTTAACTTTTACAAATCATTCGAAGTGGTTTCCCCAACGAGAGATATTTGGTTATCACCAAACTTTATCTAAATCTCTAGCATTTTTTCCAGATGGCTCGCTTTCTGAACACTGTGCTGGGTTCGGTATCTCCTACGCATCACTGGGTCTGAGAACTTCTGGCAGTTTGGGACTGACTGTACTATTTCTCAAGCGGAATTAATCGCGGTTACTCGCTGTACCATTACAGCTTTCAATTTCGCGGTTAATGGTGAAGATATTATTTTCTGTACTGACAGTAAATCTGTTGTCAACTCCTTAAATAATCCTTTGACCTACTCAAAACTCGTGAAGGATGGTGAGAATTTTTTGAATGTTCTCTGTCGTAATAACAAATTTACGGTCTTATGGGTACCTGCGAATTGTAACTATGAAGGTAATGAAATCGCAGACAATTGTGCAAAACTTAATGAATACCATTAATGAATACTTAAGAATACTAGTATCAATTCTTACTGGCCATGGCCGTTTCAAGGGTCATCTTCATCGAAAAGGACATGCCAGCAATGCCGTATGCGCAGAATACCTTTTGTTTAATTCCAGGACAATTCCTGTGCATCTACTATCCTCTCTGCCTTGGTTCAAACTTCTCCAATTTGCTAAGGACACAGGGCCCTTTATCGTGGCTTTGAGTGTGGAACCTTAATGGGTTCCAGCCAAATTTAAAAAAGTAAAAACACAAAACAAAATTAGATTGTTGAAAATAAAAATTAGGGCGTTATTCCAATTTGCAAATAAAAATTAGGGCGTTATTTCCATTTGGGTTTTACATTGATACTGCTATATCAATTTATATTTTTAATTTGGTTTTTCAAGAAAATTGTTCTTTTTTTTATCAGGCGGCATTACTTATTTTGAATATGGCATTTACTGTTGTGCTATCACCACATCCAAAAATAAATGGTTTTACTAATAAAATATTTCTTATAAACTAAACAACAACAACAAAAATAATGAATATTTAGAATAATAATAATTAAAAAAAAAATAATTAATTATTAAAAGTAATTTTTATTTTTATTTTTTTTTGTGGTTTCGTAAAGTGCATTTGGACATTTTTCTCAATTGTTTTTTTAATTTTTTAATTTTTTATTTTTTTTTGTAACAATAAATTTGATGATAATTACCTTCACGTTGAGTTGGTGCAACGGCTGTCATTGGTTGTGGTATAGCTTGGGGAAATTGTCCATATACGGCTGGATATGCTGTTATAAAGTAATTTACAATCAAAAACAAAAAATACATCAACAACAAATTAAAAACATTTAATAGTAATAATAATAATGATATTAATAATAATAATAGTAATCATAGTAATAATAGCAATAAAATTTTTATTTTTTGTAATTAAAATGATATTTTAATTATTTTTGAGTTTAATATTATTCGATTTTTATACAAAATTCTAAATAAAAATGTTGTATTTGTGGTTTTAGTCATATACACATATTATACACTGAGGGAATTAATTTTGATTCGTGTTTTGTTAAAAAAAAAACAAAAAAAATTAAATAAATTAAATAAAAATAAAAAGGCGGGAGGACCTTCCTTCATATATATATATATACATTATACAAATATATATGTATGTACATTAACATTATTTTTTATTATATATTTTATTTTAAAATAAAAGTTAATTTAAATAAAATTAAAATTGGTTTGATCGATTATCTGTGTGTAGTGTATATACGTACATATAAATGTATTTGGTATAGAATATTATTTATTGGAATGGAAATTAATTAAAATCGAATTAATTATAATACGACATATCAACTGTGTTTATATATAGACTAACATATATACGTATATGTATATCCTTTTATGTTAGATTGGATTTTTTGTGTTTTTAATTACGAAACGTTAATAATGTTTTTGAGATGATAAAAAAATATAATAATAAAAAAATAATAACACATAAAATCAGGATTAGTAATAGAATATATATGTATGTGTGTGTATAAAATAATAGGATTTATATAATATAAAAGTATAAAAAAAAAAAGCTTTTATATGTGAAAGCTTTAATATTATTTTATTTTTTTAGTATTTTTGTGGAGTAAAATTGATACTTAATCATGTTGCGGAATTTTATTTGCTGTATGTGTGCTGTATACACAGCAATTAAATTTACAGAGAAATTCGTCAAATTTAATTGGATTTTAGTATTATGTTTTGCTTAATAAAACGTAGGTTTAAATTTAATTTGAGGTAATTGGAAAAATAAGTACTAGATGTTCGGGGGATTCATTAAGCCATTTTCATATATACAATATGTAAACAATTATTATTATTTAAACATGTTTGAGAAATACTGTTGTTAGCAGCACAAAATAAAAATCGTCAATTTAATGTTTTGGGTTTTCGTATAAAACTAAAATAAATAATTATAACTTTAATATATAATATATTCATAAACCATGCTTTGTTAAAAAAAAAACGTATTTACTTAATTAAAATGGAAAAATAAAATTTTAAATACACTAATTAAGTTTAAATATATTTTATTAATTTATTTTTAGTTTTTTCTACCACGAGTGTATGTATTTATACAATTGGGTTAGTTAAAAATGTGATTGTAATTAAATTAGAAAACAAAAAAAAAGTTATGTTTATCGAATTATTTGTATTATTCAATTGAGTAAATTTAATAATTTATTTTGGTTTACAGTGTTTTTCAGTAGTAACTTTGATTGCACCAAAAGGTAGACATATTAATAAAATTTAAGGTTAATCGGTTATCGTAAGATTTATTATGCTTTAATTCGCAAAAAATCAGACAAAATTTTAACTAATTTTAAACGATTTATAAAATTATTTAAATTAATTAATTAATTAAATAAATTAATTATTTAAGCAACAGTGTGATTAAATTCTAACAATTGTTTAAAAAAAACAAATAAAATATCACAGAATTGTTAAAATCTTACGACAAATTTAGACATTATTTAGGTTATTAGGATATATACCGATTTGACACCATGCAGAGAACTTTGTCCAAGAATCATTTTATAATTCCATTTCATCATGATTCAACTTCTGCACAAAAATCAATTTTAGAACCCCGCAAATATTTTAAGAATCCCATTTCCATCCCACAAGACGAATTTCATCAAAATCTTAGAAGGAATAACCAAGTTCAATTCCTGTTGGCCATATTATTATTTTCGGTGAATTGTTATTTTCGGTATATTTTCGTGCTACCATTTTAAGCTCGTGTTAATTTGGATTGCATGGATTGGATTCAAATAACGAAAATAAGCTTCTCGTGTTGTGAGTTAAAATTTTAAATAATTCGTTTTGTTTCTATTATCTATTTTCAATACGTTGATACAAATGCCATAATATAAATGTCTGTGTCACCTCTTAATCCATTTGGAATTTAGTTTATAAGTTTTTATTTAACTACAATTTAAGGAAGAAGGGTTCAGTGTAACGTGAGCGAGTTTGAGGTCACTTTACGATGCGCTTAAGGAAATATTAGAAAGTAAGTGGTTAGATGGGTCTGATATGATGCTTTCAATTAATTCGTTTGAGTACCAGAACCTTAAAATTGACAAATCACCTTGTTGCGGGTATGAACAAATATTTATGAACGTTAAGTCATTGATTGCGAATGCTCATTGAGCTATTTTGATATTTACTCGACTTTTGATTTTTTTCGATAAATTCTTAATAGTCACTTACTACGTAAGCTTACTTCTAGAAAATTTAAGGTTTGATTTACAAGTAGGATATTAGGACATAGACAAATTTGACACAAAGCGCAGACCTTCGATACCGTCTTAACATAAAATTTTGAATGTACTATGAATTTTAAATTTTATTTAGAGAGCGAAATTTTATTTTAGTTAGAGAGCGAAATTCCTGCACAAATCCAATTTTTTCTATTCTTTTCAGTAAGGTTTTCGGCAGGATCTAGTACTAATTTTTAATTGAAATTGCTGATCTAATCTTTAAAGCTTTTGATAATCTTTGGATTTCGTGACTTAACTTATACACCACTTGAAAGTTATCTACATAATTGGAAGCAATTTGTTGCAATCAATCAAGAGTAGCATCATGGGATGGGCTTTTATCTATTATTTTCTACATTGACGTGTCGACAACCCGTAGAGCGGTTTTGTCAATTAGTTCTAAACTAACATGACCAAACATCTTTAGGAATTAGGAACAATGCGTTACTGGTGACAGTTTTATAGAATTTCCGTTAATGCATTTAATGCAAGAATCAATAATATGGCACAACTGATAGAAAGCTTTACAAAAAGATTATAACTTTGTCATAAAATTTAAAACAACCCACTCCATGGTAAAACAAATTTGAGTTCAGGAAGGCTATAAGGGCTACCGGTTATTAAAAAGCCAAATCGTAGAGATAACCAACACAAGTTCGCTAAAAAATGTACCAGACTGATGCCTAAATTTTCACAAAATTTAATGGATGTGTTTTGGTGGATGACGAAACGTATACGTAAAATTGAACGTGAGCGAGTTTGAGTTCACTTTACGATAACGTTCATTTCTCAATAAGTGCATTGTGATCCAAACGTCGTCAAGGTCTGGCTTCAAATTCAGGAATCATGTATTCCGTTAACATGGAGTGATACCGAACGCTATTCATAGGTACGCCCAGGCTGTCATCATTTTTGAAGAAATATGGACCGATTATTTCACAGGCCCATAAACCACAACAATACGTCTGTTTGGTCGTCGTATCATGCAATATTGTAAATTGGAATTCAAACTTTCCGATGGTATTCCAAATAGTGGTCTCGACAGACCGATTATGTCAACCGTAACTTGGTCTAAGCGCACGAAGCACATTCCTCATAGAACGCTGATTTTCGTAATAAAGCTGAACAATTTGTAGACGCTGTGCCGCGCTTAGCCTTTCCATGATGAAATGGCAAACAATACTGAATAAAAATACTATGGCGGTTTGACACTACTCATGCGTCTTTTATCAAAAAGAAACAAATGAGAAACTCACCTCTATAGATGAACTGGCGTATTCGATTTCAAATCGCTAAAATTTCGTTGATTGTTGACATTATTTTAACTGTCGACGATGACAAACACACTGACAATGACAAATTGTGGAGTACCCCAAGGAAGTGTTCTTGGCCCACCGATTTTTTTACTATCCATAAGTGACAAAGCTCGGTTACCTCTCACTAGGAAAATCAGATTGTTTGCTGATGGTGCCGCATTTTTTTATGAGTCTAAAGACGGCTCCCTTGAGTTTTCAATTATGAAAAATGCTATTGAATTAGTAAAAATATCGGTCAATATAAAAAAAAATGTGGTTGAGTTTGTCTGCAGCTCCCATCAGACTGATTTGAGAACTGTATAATTTTATAACACATATATTCCACTGAAATGTTGAGAGTACTTAAACTCAATGTTTCGCACAGGGTATCCTTATAGTATACATCTTATATCTTCTGATAATTGAAAAAGTTTGATTTAGGATTAAATCCAATTCAAAAACTGTGTGAGTTGCTAATAAAGCGCTTATTTGTTTTAATGAAATGCTACAATGAGAAATAAGATTACACAGAACGAGTTTAGACGAGAGATTCCATCGAGGTAATCGAGTTGACAATCAATTATATTTTTAATCATGCCTTCGCGATGTGGGTTGGAACGGGTTAAAGTTATACAAACGAATTGCAATAAATCTTGTTCTTCGATTTCAAAATACATAGCGAGCACGTCGAAATTTTCTGGTTTTCGGAATGACCAAGTAAACAAAAACTCATAAGAAGATCTAAAGACAATATAATAATAATAATAATAACAGTGTTACAGGCCATTACTGGCCCCTTACTGAATCAACAATCTGGCTCCAACGGTTTCGATCCTGAGCTTGGTCTTCATACTGTCTTAGACAATCTGAAGAGGCCAAGTCGTTCTCTACATCGTGGAGCCATCGTCGCCTGCAACGACCTCTGCGCCTACCATATGGTGGCTCTCCTTTCAGAGATCGCTGCACAATTCGTTCCGGATCAGCACGCAGAACGTGACCGAGCCAGCGTACTCGCTGAGATCTAACTTCATGTACAATATCGGGGATCTTCATCAGATCTCTGATCTCGAAATTGTACAGAGCTCGGTATGTACCATCTATTTCGCGTTTAGGGCCGTAAATCACACGCATGATTCTTCTCTCAAATGTAAGGAGCCATCTCTCGTACTCATCCGTCAGCGCCCAACTTTCACATCCAAACATAACAACGGGCCTGATCAACGCTTTGTAAAGCTTCAGCTTCACGGCACTTGATAAGTGTTTAGATTTTAGCAGTGGTAGAGGATATAAAGAACGACTGCCAGCTGCCAGCCGCACTTTAATATCCTCACCCACACTGTTATCGTGAGTGATAAGAGAGCCCAAATATTTGAACCTCCTCACTCCCTCAAACGTGTGGTGGCCACTACTAAAATCTGGTGTGCCATTGTCTCTAAAACCAGAGATCAGGTATTTCGTTTTGGACTCATTGATCTGGAGTCCAACAGAAGCTGAAAACTCTACAAGCGGATCAAGTATTTCTTTCACTCCGTTGCTATTCAGTCCAATCACGCATATGTCATCTGCATATGCAAGCACTTGATTGGACTGGCGATATAAGATGTTGCGCTGAGGTGTTTCAGTTTTACGAAAGATGTACTCCAACATGAGATTAAAGAGTATCGGGGACAGAGCATCTCCCTGCCGAACACCCGAGTTAACTGCAAAAATTGTCGATAGCCTGTTCTCAACTTTAACACAGCATTGAGACTGCGTCACTGTCGCCCTACACAGTCGTACCAATTTTGTTGGCATTCCTAGGTATTCCAGGGCAGACCACAAACTCTCTCGATTGATCGAGTCGTAGGCCTGCCGGAAATCCAGGAAAACCTGATGTACGGAGATGGATGTCTCATAATATTTAGATAGAATCATCCGCAGCGAAAAGACCTGATCAGTGACTGATCGATTCGGACGAAATCCTCCCTGATAGTCACCAACCAAGCCCTCCGCCAGAGGAGTGATTCTAAAGACAATATACAGCGCCGAAAATGTCAACAATTGTGAACACTGCTGAAGGATTTTTGAAATCAAAACTTCTTGATAACACGACATATTTAGGCGAATCTTTTAGGCGAAAATTTGGACAAACGTATAAACGGCCGTGGTGGCCGATATTGTGTTTCACATGTAATAGGACAGAGCTAAATTTGGATACAATTTAAAAGGAGATTGGCGAACTTGTTTTTATCTTGCCTTTCTTATAGTCGACGATAATAAATTTTGATGTAACAAAATTACTTCTCAGTACCATATAACTAAACGTAGTCTTTAGGAAAGTGTTTAAAATAAGGAGTTTGGATTTAATAGATTTCAATCAAATTTGTAGCAAAACAGGGTTCAAGCTTATATGGTCACTCTAATCAAACCAAATTAAAAGTTTCCTACGTATTGGAAAATATTACATCTTCACTTGATGAAATTGTCGAAATTCAAAGTCAAAATTTGGTGTTGCAGCATTGCGTAAACACGATTTTATAACTAAAGAACAATCGAACCATCTAAATTATCGTAAAAAGTAATCGGCAAGTTAGGGAATATGTTGTGATTTAAGATTTTCGGAGAATTATAAATTTATAACTCTATGGATTACCTATGTGTTTGGTTCGCGGCCGCCATGGTGGTCGAGAGAACTCCAAGGTACTCGTGCGAAACGCAGGAGACTATTCAAGAAAGCAAGGAACACAGATGCTGCTGCAGATTAGGACTGCTATGAAGAAGTGCTCAAAACTTACAAGTACGAGTTAAGAGCAGCCAAAACAAGAGCCTGGAGGCTCCACTGTGGAAATATACAGGCCTCGCAAGTCATGTAGTAATTAGGTGTAAATCCTATGGGCAATAAGCTGTTTTAAGCCATACCAGTCGGCAGGACCTGATGGTATTATCCCTGCGGATATTCAGCGAACTATCGACTTAACCCTACCGAAAATTTTATCTTCACAGGCAGCTTAGAACTTTGTCACATTCCTAGTAAAAATAATATTTATACCAAAGGCTTGAAAAAGCTCTCATTGCTATCCCAAAGGCTTTAGGCCTATAAGCTTACTCTCTTTTCTTTAAAAACCACCAGAAAGATAAATAGAGGTCTACATCAGAGGCTCAATCAAGCCGGAGGTGGAAACAGCTTCTCCACCCATTATTGGCCCGATTGAGAAATCACTTGAATATAAGGATATTCCACGGTAACTTTCTTGGATATGGAAGGGACCTTTAGCAACGTCAGACCAGGGGCAACCACTCGGGCCCTTGCGTGTCTGGGTGTAGACCGGTCACTTAGATCAAAAGCTTAGAGGCAGGATCCGGAGTTTTATCCGGCCCTTCTTTGGAATTTGGTCATTAGTGATCTGTTACTAAACCTGGAAGCGCAAGGCTTCTGGGTGGGTTACTTACGCGGATAATGTTGCTTTTGGGGTCTTTGATAAATATCCTTGCACGCTGTGTGAGCGCAGGCAGTGCGCACTAGGCTATCTCTCTGAGTGAGCCGGCCTCTGCGGGATGAACGCAAACCCACAGAAAATGGAGCTGGTCCTCTTTACCAGGAAGCACAAACTTCCTCAGTGTGACCTGCCAATATTAATGGTTGACTCGCTTGACCTTTACAGATAGAGCAGAATATCTCGGGCTACTTTTGACAGCAAGCTAAGCTGGAAACCAAATATCTTAGAAAGAGAAAAGAAAGCTACTGTAGCGCTCTACTGCTGCAAAAAAGCCATTAAAACGAGATGGGGTTTGGAGCCCCACATTGTATACTGGCTCTACGTCTTAGTGTATAAGTGGGACCCTCAGGAGTACACCTACTCAAGCTCTGGAGATTCTCTTTCATCTCTCTAAAACACTCATCTGTGAGATTCCTAACTGAGTTTCCTAAGGGCTGGGTGAATGAGACGGTTATGGAAAATGGGGCGCTAAGCTTCTTCACGGATGGATCAAAAAGGGATAGAGGGGTTAGTTGTGGAGTATTCTGTGAGGTACTAGGGGTCAACCTCTCTTTTCGTCTTTTCGACTTTTGGAGTGTTTTTGAAGCTGAAATTATCGCGATAATGGAAGTCATAGACTCGTCGAAGTATAATGTAATATCTACGAGGGATATTCGATTATTATAACCCCAAGTGAGCTGGCTCACATAGGCACAGCTCACCTTATATTACAAAGCAGGCTTGATATAAAAATTCCGCTTGCTTCCTAAATTCTTGCTCAGGAGGAAGCCATAAAAGAGAAAAACGACAGATGGTCTAACGATAGTTTGTGTGTATAACCATGCAAATCTGAACTAGACTTGACTGGGCCAGATCCGGCCAACTGTAACAGAACATTGTCTCATTGGGGTATACGCGAGTAGACTGGGTGTCCCCGCCCATGATTTCTGTATTAGCTGTGGTGATGAGGAGGAGGAAGCAACTATCCTCCATCTGCTCTAGCCTAGCGTACAGCAGAATAACATTTATAGGAAGTTCCCATTTTGACGACCTGACGGATCTTGGTAGGATCGATGTCAAGGGCCTTCAATGCTCCTTGGTTATCTCAGGATGGTTTGACGAGTGAAGAGGAGGCAACTTAAATGTGGTACAACTACGGACCAATTAGGACGGCCACCCTAATGTAACCTAACCTAGGTCGCAATTCGAAAAATTCGAGATAGATAAAACAGTCACAGACGATCCACGAGTAGATATCGCACAAGAGACTATTTCTGATCGAGTTCTATAGTAAAATGGTTCGTAACTGCCGTAAACCAGATTGCACATTCAAATCAGATGCAGAAAATGAAATACATAAAAGTTTTTTTTGTTAACATATTTATGTTGATATGTGAAAAGAGTTTTCTTGGGTAGATTTCTACCAAAATTCTATCAGACCTACATTTCTTCAACCCAAGGATCTTATATAAGATAACATTTTTTTACACAATTTAAGTAGTATATTTTTCACAGAATTTGGTAAAGCTCTAATTTCAATTAGATTCATCAAAGGATTCTGAAGGATCATATTTCGCATATTTTCTTTTCTTTAAGAATTCCACGCTTGACACCGTTTTAAAATATGGTTTTTAATACACAATAGACCTCGCACTGTAGGTACTTTGAGCCTATTTTGCTCATCGGTCCATCTCATGTAATCTGGTTGCTGAAGTTATATAAATATTTATAGATTGTGAAACTGAGCAAATTATTTGGAATCAATAATTCCTACTCCCTTATCCCTTATTCATCTCCAGTTTATATTTTAAAATGTCTTCCTCATCATCCCATTCGAGATGTATATGTAATCTCATCCATTGAAATTATCTAAATTCTTCGAGTTGATCAGCTCATATTTGTCTATATTCGACGGAGATTTCGTAAGATTTAAAAACGTAACGAGCCATAAAAACGTTTTACTCATTTTCGCTTTCCAGCTCTAAGATTACTTCGTTAAATTCAAACGCAACTGCATGGATGAACTTAAATGAGCCTACTTTTTTTTAATTACAATTCAATTTTAAATGCTATATGCTGCCACCCCATGTGATATATCAAATGAAATGTATTTTTATAAGCAACCTACAGTGGAATACATGTTTTTGATAAACTATGAAAAATATTAATAAAATGTTAATAAGCTATAAGGGGATCGTCGGTATATGATGAAGTCATGTGATGCACAAACCAGAACTTTTAGCATATGTATCTGCCAAACACAATTTTACCATCCGACAAACTGATTAATGGTTAAGTCCATATATCTTTTTCAATCAAGCTTATCGCAAATAAGTCTTTTTGGCAAAATAGAACATCACCTCAATTGTTCCAGCAAGTTAATTGCTCTTTTAAATAAGCCATACATAATATTTAATAGAGTGTTTGGGATCATTAGCCTGCTGGAAAATGAATTACAATGTTATCACTACTTTAGAATATAGGCTGGCAAGTAGTTCTATTTCGCTTGCCCAAATTTGAATACTCCAAGAAGAAGAAGTGCATAAACTGTAGGAAATGGTTAAAAATATCAGATAAAATCGATTTTCAAATTTAGAATATGTAATGTTAGAAACACACTGTACCATATATAATTTTAAAATCGCTCAATTAAATTTTTAAATATTTATTTATAGTATTTTTATTTATTTATTAAAAGTTCTATCATTTTATATTTATTAATTTTTTTTAATTTGTATATGCGCGTAGATATTATTATTATTATTACCATAATTATTATTTTAAAAGGACAATATTTATATATTTAAAACAAAAAATTTGTGAACATCGTTAAAAATTCTAATTTTTAAAAACAATAAATAAAATATTTATTTATATATCATTAACATAAAAAATAATTATATATATATATATATATATGTATGTAAATAGCTACTAACAATTAATGTTAATACATTTAATATATAAAATAAATAAGTAAATTAAACAGCAATTTGCAATTTTTTATAATTATATAATTATTTATGTACCTAGTTTTTATTTTTATTTTTATAGCGACGATATTTTATTTTGACGTGTATATATGGGGTATATGCACGATGATGTACAAAAAAAAAATGAAATCGTGAATTTTTCACTTACCAACACCGGGATAGGGTTGCATTCCCGTATACGCAGGATGTTGTAACGCTGCCTCGCTATTTGGAAGTCCTTGCGCAGGAATTGATAAATGTAATGCAGCTGAAAATATAACTTTTTTATTTAAATACAAAAAAAGAAAGTATATTTTTTTTTTTACGTAGAAATATAAAAATTTCTAAGAGCTAGGATTTAAAAAAACTTACGTCCAGGATAACTTTGTGGTATTCCATTTGTGTAAACTGCTTCGGTACCACCCGGTTGGCCGTTTGGTGTTTGCGCGGCCATATTAAATGCAGGCATAGTTGGTGATGGTAACGATGGAATTGTACCGTTAACCGGTTGCCCAGTACCATTTAATGCATGAGGTATTTGTGTTGCTAGTGCAGCCATTGGATTTATATATGTACCCTGAGCGGTGGCCGCAGCCATCAAAGCGGCTTGCTGTTGTTGCGCGTATGCACCATATGCACCAAATTGATTAAACACAAACGGATTTAATAAATTCATATGGCCAGCCATTTGTTGCATTCGTCTTAATTGCCTCTCCTTTTCTGTGTCTGCAAATTTAACGACTAAGCTAGAAGAAGCTCCCTGCAACGAAATAAAACGTATATATGTATATATGTATAGAAATCAATTATACATGATTTATCAAATCTCTTATCTAGATATATAATTCTTATAAATAAAATATCATTCAGTCCACCTGTTGACTCAGTCGAAAAATACATTTAGTTACATATATAATAAAAATGCTTTTTAGCTATACAACATAACTATGTACATATATGTATTATACATAGACTCGTTTATCGTGTTGAATGTTATACAAAAAAAAAAAAAAAATAATAGGAAGCTAAAATGGAAATTGAAAACTACACGATAGCGAAAATTGTTCAACATCTTTCTAACTGTTGCGCCTAAAAAATAAATTTTATGTCTATATGTAGTTTTGTGTATACACACATACATAATATAGTTTGCTTAACTATTTTACAGTACCTACATGTATTATTTATATGTATGTATATAGGTACAATTACGGAAATACATTTGAGTGATAGTATCGATAAATTTGTGCGCGGCATCCGATATAAATTATTATGATTTGTTGATCAATATTTATTTCCCGTACTGTATATAAATATTTTAAAAGCCATTATTTAGTTTTACCAATCCCAGTGTATAGTTTTTATACTTGTGTATTGTGGTTCGGTGCATTTAAGTCGAAAAAAAAAATAAAAAAAAAAAAGCTCTGCAACATTTAAGATTTAAACACGATAGTTATGTGATTTGAAAATTTAATTTCCAGAATTTATATGCTCTATATACGTATATGTATGTATGTTATGTTGTATTTATGTGTATATATGTGAAGTATAATGTATATGAATTTGAAAATAATCTTTTTAGCTATTATTTTTGATAAATGAGGGTAAATTGTTTATACGGTTATCGTGTTTTTCACCTTAATTCATGCGAAAAATATGAAAATGAAAATTGGAATATGTATGTACGTTAGGTATCCGTATACATATATGGAGATTTGGATATGAATAAATATATCTTTTTTATTTTATTTTTTATATATTTTCGGGTGATGGGTGATATGGTGGTGGCCGACCCGCACCACCATAAAAACGGTGGCATACAATATAGCTTCATTTGGGAATGTGAGATTTTATATTGGTGATTGTGTAGAAATTTATGGTGAATACCTTTTAAGGTTAGGCAGAATAATATATGGCGGGTATTAAAGATGATACGTTGTATGATTTAAAATTCGATTGTAATTATATGATCGACTTTGGGTTCGACTTTTTATGTATAATACTTTTTGCGTACGAAAACGTAAGAATTTATTTTTGATGGATTACTCAACTTAGTATCGCATGACACATGCTTTTCGAAATAGATTTATATAAGCATTCATTGAATCCACGAACATATAGAAAAATTATGTTCGTTGTTGATTCAATGAATGCAAATAAAACGATTTATGTTTTATGCTATTTTCATAGTTATGCTATTGCTCAATAGATGGCCTTAATAAAGACGAATTTTACAATTTTCAAATAAAAAATAAAATTTAAGGGGGTTTCTTTGCACGGTCTCATTGAACAACTAATATTTATGAGAACTCTTAGACTTCGCGGTTCGATCAGTTGGACATTTTAATATAAAAAATTGTTTAGAGAAAGAATGACTAGTTCTCGCAACTGAAAATTGCTGATTAAACCCAAAACATGTGGGACTTATTCTGATGAATACAAAACCCATTTCAAAATTGCCAAATTGTTCGAACTTCCTAAAATCAGGCAATCATCTCAAACATTTGGATTTTGGAGTTTGACGAGGTCCTGGCATCTGAGACAATTCTGTGATAGTCCTACAATTATAGAATGTTACAAATTTGTAATTTAAAGAAGAAATAAATTATAGAAATTTCAAATTGATAAATTTCATATTTTTGTAAAATCGAACTTAAAAAGAAAAGTATATCAGAATTTCGATAAAAGTTAAAAGCTGAACGTAAATTTTGGGAATTCTGGGAATAAAATTTGAGTTTATCTAACCTTTGAATACAAAATTTACAATTTTATTGAATTTTGAAGAATTTTAGATATCTTGATTTTAACGATATTTAACAGTTTTATGGTGCTTTTCTTGGACATTTTCAAATACACACCACCAATTTTCAAAATTAAAATTTTGGTTATAAAAATCAAAATTTTGAAAATAATAAGTCGTACGAAATATTGAATTCTGAATATTAATATTTCTGAATTTTTAAAAAACTTTTTTATATTTTGAACTATTTTTTTTGGAAAATTTTGGATTTTCTTAAAATTTAAATTTCGTTCATAAAGTTCAAATTTCAAAACAATTCTACTAAATTTGAATTAGAAATATTTTTTAAAATATTTACTAATTTTGAAATATGTTGTCGATTTATTCGAATGTGAACAACATATTTCCTTGACCATTTATTTAGAACCAAGGTACAGAAACAAAGTCAGTAAAGTATTAATGAAAACTGCTCTATGATGGTGAGCTAAAGTGCGTCTGGTCAGATAAGGTGGGTCTCTTGAAACTGAACGAATATACAATGAGACATATTGCGTCATGTGGATCACAATCACTTATTGAATGAAATTATTTAATTGGTCAAGATCTTTAAAAAATTAAAATTTCTTCACCATCCGCACTAACTTGTGACAGAATTTTTTCAAATAAATTTTCAGACTTTTTTGATTACGGCTGATATTTTTATTTCAATTTAATTTACAAACAAATATGATATCAGCTTAATTCTGTCAGATGATAATCCGTATGCAGTTTTTCCTGTTTTTTTTGCTCATTTCTTGCGCAATAGTGCCTTTGAATAACTGAATCATCTCAGGACTATTACTATATGGATTTTTCCCTTACGTGGCAAATGCATCCAACTACTCCACTTATGGAAGACGCCAATTGATCTTGTGAAATAATGCGACCTGGAAATTGCAATCTATTCATCAAAATACTTTTCACGTAAGTCTCTTTCTTGTATTCTCTGAGCTCGAAATGTGGCAAAAATTGAATTCATCGATCAGAATGTTATTTTTTGGATAAATTATTGTTAGGTGCTTATATTTGTGGCCCCCAAATTTTAAATAAGGTGTATTGTTTGCTATATGCATTGCGGTCATTATCGGGTAGTTCTTTACTTATATCCATAGATCGAGTTGAATTGGAAGTCTGAATTCTTACCTATGAAACAGGTTCCAAATTTGTCGGATCAAAACAAATTAATTATATTTATTACATTCCGCAAATCATCAAGCACATAAGAACAAATACAATAGCGTTGTCGATTACCATTACGATGTTCAATCAGATCGAGCTTAGTAGAGTAGTTCAATTATTATAATTTTAAGCAACTTAGAAACGGCTAAGCGTTTTTAAGTGTTTTAAATATATATATTCTGCCACTGAAAATAATCGTTCTCAAACCGTTCGCTTACCACCTCTCTCAACATTTAAATTTTCTATTTTATTCGAAGATTGAAAAAACTTTTGTAGTTCACCGTAAGCCTTTTTACTTCAATTAGCTCACCAGATGTTTTAATTTGTTTAGCCAAAACTTTCGTCGTAACTGTAGGTGAATAACTTAAAACTCATTTCGGAGATACTCGACATAATTACCCCCCCAAAAAATAGGAAAATATCCGGGAATCCGGGATAATACGAGCCCTAGCAACGACTAAATACCAATAATATAATCGAACATTTATCACGTAAGGCTAGGATGGTGGTAGGCTAATGAGTACGCAACCAAGGGAATTTAATTTTGGGTAGAAACGAAATTGATTGTTGATTCCGACATTAGCAGTTCGTCTCTCAATACATAACTAGCGTTTGTTGTTTTTTTCAATATTGCCTCTATTTACTGAAAAGTAT
Organism: Tipula unca; assembly: GCA_951394425.1. Classification (NCBI taxonomy): domain Eukaryota; kingdom Metazoa; phylum Arthropoda; class Insecta; order Diptera; family Tipulidae; genus Tipula; species Tipula unca. The sequence continues at coordinate 105,147,623 of OX596382.1, read as the reverse complement.
CTCAAATTTAGTGCGAAACAACAATGGTGAAAGACTCGTCGACTTCTGTATCACAAATCAGTTGTTCATAGGCGGCAGTATGTTTCCACACAAAAATATACATAAATATACATGGACATCACCGGATGGCAGAACCAAAAACCAGATAGACCACGTAATGGTCAACAAAAAATTCCTCACTTCACTACAAGATGTCAGAACAGGGGCGCTGACGTACAGAGTGATCATCAACTAGTAATAGCACAATTTCAAATCAAGCCAGCAGCTGTGAAACATACAAAGACAAATAGGAGGAAATTTAACACAAACAGATTGAGAAATATTGAAACAAGACACGTCTTCAATGAAACGCTCCAACTCAATCTCCATAGAAATGAAGCCACGAGTATAGAACAAAGATGGAACCAAATTGAAGAAGCCTATATCAAAGCTGCCTCGGGCGTACTCGGCTACCAAGAACACAATCGGAAACCTTGGATTAGTGATGATACATGGAATAAAATTGAGGAACGCCGTCAACTTCAGTTACAAATGCACCAACATAACACGGCAGAGGTGAAACACAAATATGAGGAAATAGCGCGACATGTAAAGAAAATGGCAAGGAATGATCGTAGACAATTTGCAGAGAACATTCTCAAGGATGCTGAAGAGGCAGCAGCAATCCAAAATATGCGAGCACTACACCGCAGTGTGTAAGAAAGGTCACAGGGAAAATTACAAATATACCACCTATAAAAGATGCAAATGGTCAAATCTTAACAACGGACGAAGCACAGTTAAAGAGATGGAAAAGATATTTCGAAGAAGACGTCATCGACAGCACCGAAAATCTTTGGTCGTCAATTGGCACCAATAACGAAACTAGCAACACCCATCCACCAACGGAGCGGGAAGTTAAAAGTGTCATTGAGAAACTGAAGAACAACAAGGCTGCTGGAACAGACAACATAACCGCCGAAATATTCAAAGGAAATTCATCTACAACTGCAAGTGCACTACCTATTATTCAAGAAGTGTGGAATTCTGGCAAAACAGCACAAAAATGGAAAGAAGGTTTGACCATTACAATCCCCAAGACAGGTGATCTAAGGGAATGCAAAAACTGGCGAGGTATCTCTCTCCTCAACACAACAATAAAGATACTCGCAATGATCATCCTTGACAGAATCTCACCTACGATCAATGCTAAATTAAGAAACGAACAACCTGGTTTTAGACCAGGAAGAAGTTGCACTGATCATATCAACTCAATCCGTATCATTACTGAGCAATCTAACGAATGGAATTCACCACTGTACCTGCTATTCGTCGATTTCGAACGCGCATTTGATACGATAAATAGGAACGCAATATGGCAGACACTTTATGAAATGGGCATCCCAAAGAAATTAATAGAACTCATACAAGAAATGTATCGGGATGCTGGAAACCGAGTTCAATATAACGGAAAGCAAAGTGAAACATACTATAACAACCAAGGAGTAAGGCAAGGATGCGTACTCTCACCAACGCTGTTCCTGATCGTACTGGATGGTGTAATGGGGAAATTAGACACTACATCCCCTCACGGTATACAATGGGGATTAACATTTAGACTCAATGATCTGGACTATGCAGACGACATATGCCTGGTTACACACAAACACTCAGACATACAGCAGAAGGTACAACAGCTATCAGATTTAGCTAAGAAAGTTGGTCTCAAAATTAACATCAGGAAAACCAAGATAATGAGATTCAACACGAATATAACCACACCGATCCACATCAATGAAATACAAATCGAAGATGTAAACGAATTCGTATACCTTGGATGCACAGTAGCAAAAACAGGTGGGACAGAGGAAGACATAAACAAACGCATAAATAAGGCCAGACATACATTCAACATGCTACATAAAGTCTGGAATACCTCCGTCCTATCACGCAAGACCAAGATACGAATGTTCAACTCGTGTGTGAAATCGGTACTACTGTATGGGGATGATCCATGTGAAACATGGAAACACACAGAAAAAATCAGAAAGAAGCTACAAGTATTCGTAAACAAGTGCCTTCGACGACTACTGAAATGCTTCTGGCCCAACGTGATAAGTAATATCGACCTGCATAGAAAAACAAACCAGTCAGACATTGGGACAGAAATTAAGAGACGAAAGTGGAGATGGATTGGCCACACACTGCGGAAATCACCAAGTGATATAACGAGGATGTCATTGGACTGGAACCCGCAAGGGAAAAGAAAAATCGGAAGACCAGCCATGACATGGAGGAGAACGATGCTCGCTGAAGCGAAACAACTCGGTAAATCATGGGAGGATATAAAAGCTGTAGCCCCCAACAGAGTAAGATGGAAAAGCCTAGTAGACGCCATATGCTCCTAAATTGGAGATTAAGGAAAAAAAAAAAAAAAAATCTCAAATTTCGAAGTAATTTAAAAAATTTGGAACACCAGAGACACGATTATTTGTAAACAGATATGACGGCTGACCTAAGAGATATATGTTTTCTAACTTAAAATAAATACTGAAAATGACATGGAAAGGGGGATGGAGAGCGCAGTGACCCGGCCGGTTTATTAATGTTTTATAATTTGAGAATAGAACAAAGGCAACATACCTTCTACGCAATGCATCCATTGCATGTAAGGTTTTTCAATTAAGATGGTCTATAATGTAGACTAACCTTACCTATAGGACTTTACGTGCGCTGATGTGTTATTCATTATTTAAAATATTTCATTATTTGCTGTTTAATGTGTAATTTTTTAACAAATGAATTAAAATGTGTTCATTCAAAAAGCATCTACCCAGATGACCGGATTTTGACTCTACAAAACTGTTAGTTAGATTTTTTGAAGACAGTGCATGTAATTATGTAGACTCTATGAATTTTTGGTATAGATCATTATGCGCTGGATGTACCTACCCAGGCACTGCCTGTCATATTGGTTAAGGTGTGCAGTACCCTAATTTTTAAAAACAGAAATTCTTCGACATCAAACAAAAATAGCACTGTGTATTGGTCTAGTACTGAGGCAAGTAAATTTTCCGTGTGTTTTACAATGTGAGTGCGTTCAAAGGTCGATTACAATTTGGTAGCGAGAATTGCGGTATCAAATTTTACTCGACAAAACATTCCCATAGTTAAATACACGAAAAATTGTCTTGCACTGATCTAAGGCAAATTTTCGTGTGTTTGACTATATGAGGGCTTGGAATGGCCGACTAAAATTTGGTATCGAAAATTTGGTACTCAGGCGATATTATAGTTATAGTAGAACAATTTTTAGTTTTAATGTGCGAATTTTCACGTCACTGTACATTCCCATTATTACAATGATGAAAAAAAATTCGGCATATTTGAAAAACAACTTAATCTCGTAAATTAATCATTATTGTACTGTTTTAACGTTAATATAATATAATTTATTATAAAATAGTACATAAAAGTAAAATTAAAATATAACTTGAAAGTTTTCTGTCAAAATTTTGCTCCGCTAAAGTTGCAAATACTCGTATTTAACATGCCGAACTGTAACAAATGTAGTGGAAATATTACGGGTAACACACGAGGAAGTACCGGTATTCAGTGCAATGTGTGCAAAATCCAGTTCCATACGAAATGTGTTGATGTTGCAGAAGAATTTCTCAAACGAGTGCAAGGTGGGTTAGCAGTGTGGAAGTGGAAGTCTTGTGAAAGTGAATCTTTATCGACTACTAGTTTACCTGACATTATGCGGATGTTAAAAGACCTGAGTGGTCGCATAATAAATATTGAAAATTCCCAACAATTTACGTGTCAAACACTCGAAGACCTTACTAAAAAAATTCATTTTGTAATGGAGGAAAACAAGGCGCTCAAACTTAAACTGGGTGTAATTGAATCTAAGTGTTCGACTCTTGAGTACAAAACAAATAAAATTGAAGCTGAATTGGGCTTAAGGAACCGAGTCAATCTCCAAAACAACTTAGTTATCTTTGGTTTGCCCGATGATGCGGATAATCTTGAGAAACATGTTAACTGTGTCTTTAAAGCTATAGATGTTATCGTGCCTGAAACTGATATATTGTCTATAAAATTGATTAAACCAAAAATGAATAGTGCGAATGGTAATTTAAGGGATCATTTGGTTGTTGTTAATCTGGCCAATTAACTAACAAAGGACCGTATCCTGAACAAGTTTCGCGCTAAAAAAAGTTTATGCTTGTCGGAATTGGGTTTATCGTCATCTCATCATTCGCAACAAAAGATTGTTGTTACACATCATTTATCACCATTGCAGTCTAAGTTGTATGTTCAAGCTAAGAAAATCAAACTTAAACATGATTATCAGTATTTGTGGGTCCAAGACAACAACATATTGGTTAGAAAACGTATTAATTCGCTTAACGATATGTTTTTAGAAGTTATTGATTCAATTCCTTGTGACATTCATGTTATTGTATTAACTGAAACTTGGCTTGGATTAAAGAACTCAAATTTTATAACATTAAAATGTATTCCATTTTTTTAAGTTATAGGGAAGGCAGAGTTGGTGCAGGTATAGCTATGTATATTAGATCCGATCTGGATTTTGTTCAGGTTTGTATTGACGATGGCCTTTATAAGTTTTAGTATATCACGGTCGAGTTAAAGAATTTCGGTACCAGAATATGTGCAGTATATAGGCCACCAGGAACAGATATCACTCAGTTATTTGAACGCATTGAAGTAGGAGATATCAACATACCATTTAATAAGGATACTAATATTAGTAAAGATTATTTAAATTTACTTAGCAATCTCTATCTTGTAGTAACTAATTCTATGGAAACTCGCAGTGTTAGTGGTAACATTTTAGATCATGTGGTTAGTAGTTTTCATAAATAAACTCTCATATCGGACCAAACAGCTTGCATCAATCCAGTAACAATAATGGGCTTCGCACCGTCGAACTGGCATTGATGGTTGACCTAGTTGTCTCAAGCACAAGGTAACATGGAGATCAAATGATGGAAGAACACAAAACCAGATTGATCACGTTATGATATCAAAGAGACATTCCTCTAGTATCACTGACGTACGATCGTATAGAGGTGCCGATATAGACAGCGATCATATGCTTGTCATCTTTAAGTATAAGTGCAAACTTTCATCCATATTCAATAGACAGGCAAAGTAGACCGTGCGCTGGAATATCGATGCGTTAAAACAACCCGATTCTTTAGAGAGTTACCAAACGGCCGTCACAGATTGCCTTGAATGGCATAACACCAACCCCGAAGATCCATTCGATATTCAAGAGCAGTGGCAAACTGTACAGTCGGCCCTTACATCCGCAGCACAATCGACCATCGGAAGGAAACCACCGAAAACTCGCAATGAGTGGTTTGACGACCACTGCCGTCAGAGCGTCGAAAATAAACGGCAACTGCGTGAAAAATGGTTAACTCGCAACACTAGAAGCACTAGAGCGGAATATTTGAACGCAAGAAAAGAAACGACCAAACTTCTCCGGCAAAAGAAACGAGCGCAGATGAGACACTTTATCGAAGACATCAGCTTCCATGCGGCAAACGGAAACCTCAGAGACACCTTTGCTAATACCAGGAATCTTACCAAAGATTTCCATCCAAGATCGACCACCATCAGAAACAGGGATGGTGAGTTGAGAACAAGCCAACATGATGTTTTAGCGGTTTGGCAAATTCACTTTCAAAATCTGCTAAACAGGACTGATGAAGTGACCCCAATTCGAGCTTTAGCTCCACCAGGCGAGGAGGACTTTATCATCAAAGCTCTATGACCTCATTCTCGCTACCTGGGACTAACAGGTACTACCCGATGAATGGAAGATAGCACTCATCTGCCCTTTACATAAAAAAGGCGACCATCTTAAATGTGAAAATTATCGCAGCATAGCTCTGTTAAATACTGCGTACAAAGTATTTGCGAATGTTGTGATTGCCAGGCTCATTCCTTACGCCGAACCTATTATTGGCGATTACCAGTGTGGTTTTCGCCCTAACCGCTCAACCACCGATCAATGTTTTACTTTAAGGATGATTCTGGAAAAAAGTTGGGAGTACAATATTAATATACATCAACTCTACATCGATTTCCAGCAGGCGTATGATAGCATAAATCGCGAGAACCTTTGGTCCGCGCTCATACGTCTCGGCATCTCGGAGAAACTAGTTTCTCTGTGCAAGCTTTCAACATCTGGATCTAGCTGCAGAGTAGCAATTGAAGGCGCGGTCTCTGACCCCTTTGAAATAACATCTGGTGTGCGACAGGGCGATGCACTCGCGCCGACACTTTTCAATCTGGCGCTCGAGTACGTGATCAGGAAAAGCGGAATTAACACTCAAAACTGCATTTTTAACCAATCTAGCCAAATTCTTGGCTATGCAGATGATATCATCGGATATCATGGATTATGCATTAACAGCATAACAAAATATTTAGCAACATCCCGGAGCATTCCCAATGCCGATTTCGAATCCGGTGAACACAACTATACGATGGCGTACAAGACTTCAAATATCTCGGGTCAACAATAACATCTACGAATGATATTCAGGCAGATATAAAATCCCGAATTGCTGCCGGCCATAGAGTCTTCCACGCACAGTCGAAATTATTACGATCTAAACACCTATCGCGGTCATGCAAACTTTTACTGTATAAAGCACTAATAAGACCGGTGCTTACATATGGAAGCGACAGCTGGACCCTGGCCACCACCGATTGTAGATTTCTTTCTACGTTTGAGAGGAAGGTCATACGAACAATTTATGGGCCAGTGAAAGGTGCAGAGGACCAGTATCGAATTCGTATGAACCACGAAATTAGGCAGTTACTCGGAGGATGCGATGTTATTGGATACATCAAATCCAACCGAATCAGATGGCTTGGCCACGTCTCGAGGTCCCCATCAAACCGAATGATTAAAAGAGTGTTCCATAACAACAACATCGACATAGAGGAAGACCCCGATTGAGTTGGTACGATGACATCCAACAAGGTCTGCGTATATTAGGATGTCGTAACTGGAGGCAACGAGCGATGGATATCGAGATAGTTGGAGGTCTACAGTGCGGGCGGCAAAATCTCTTCATGGGATGTAAAGGCCAGAGAGAGAGGTTAGTAGTTTTACTAATATCATATCTATTACTAATAATACAATTTTTTCTACGATCAGTGATCATAATATCGTTCTGTCTAATTTTAAGTATAAAGATAAATATGTTGTTAAACAGCTGGAAATGAAAATAATAAATTACAATAAATTAAATGAATTAATTGCATCATATTTATCAGAAATAGATGTAAGCAATGGTGATCCAAATAAAATATTGTTAGATATTATTGACATATATAAGCAATTATTGGTGGAAAATACTCGAGTTATTTATAATAAGGTGAAGCTTAAAACAACAAACTGCCCTTGGATAAACTATGATATCTGGAAGCTTAAAAAATATTTTGTTACAAGATTAAAAAAATTCAAGAAAAAGTGAATCATATAAGTATGGAAATCAGGACCACTCTTGAGGATAAATTACTTATCTTAAGCAAGGAAATTTGCAAACAAAAATATTTTGCGAAAAGAAGGTATTTCCACAAGATGTTTAAACCGACAAACATTTCTATACCGACAGCTATATATCAGGCTCAAAAATACCGTGTGTCGGTAACAATTACAAAAACAACAACTCAAAAAATACTACAAAAGAGAATAACAAATATTTTTTGTTTTATGTTTTTTTGTTTTACATATACTGAACTATTTGAGTGAGTGAGACAAAATTACTATTTGTCATTTTACTTCATGTCGTACTCTACATTCATTTAAATATTTAATTTTATTTGGTTTGCACGATGAAAAAAAAAATTAATTACGGGCCAATACCGAATTACCAAACAAAGACAACCAAATTACGGTAAAATAGTAATTTGAATTGAGCTTGATAAACTAACATTCAAAAACAAAACAACGAATAGCTGAGAAGAAATTAAAACTATTAAATTACCGAGTAAATCCCATCAATTTACCGCTGAATAGAAATTTGAGATTATCATAAACTGAAATACAAGAACAGACCAAAACTTTAGAGTAAATGACCAAATCCTCTAAAATTACGTCTTAAATTTCGTTGATTTAATTATAAATCGGTGAGAAAAAATTAAAATTAGTAAATAACCGCACAAAGCCCAACAATGTACCACTGAATAGTAATTTGAGATTATCATAAACCAAAATACAAAAACAGACTATCTCCCAAATCCCCTAAAATTACTTTGAAATAATGGCGAACACGTCTTAAATATTAGTTGATCTAATTATAAATCGCTGAGAAGAAATTAAAACTACTAAATTACCGAGCAATTCCCATTAATTTACCGTGATATAGAAATTTGAGATTATCATAAACCAAAATACAAAAACAGAAAAAAATTTAGACTAATCTTTAAAATCCCCGAAAATTACATTGAAATAATGGCAAAAACTTCTTAAATATTAGTTGACCTAATTAATGTAAAGAAATGGGTTTCTTTTATATTTCATATTAAATTATTATAATTTTTTTTTTTTGACTATTTCGAGGTATTTTACTCGGTAATTTTGGACCTAGCTCGGTGAAGTTTTTTTTTTTGTTTTAATGAATTACTGATCAAAGTCCATAAAATTACTGCGAAATAGTAAACACAAATTGTAATAATTTATTATTGAAAATACATCATGATGTGATCACGTGCACATATTCCTTTTTTTTATTTATTTATATTCGTTTCGTTACTAATCGTCAGTAAGGTAATAATCGTGGTCAAGTTAAGACGTCAGGTTGTGAATAAAAAATAAAAAAATTTAAGGAAATAATACAATTTTTTATTACATGTAGCAAAACGTAAGAAATTTTTTTAAATTTTTATTAATTTTTGATTTTATTTTTGCATTTCAATATTATAAATTATTACAATACATATTTTTTTTTCAATTATAAATAATTTTAATTATAAATTATTATAAGTTATTTTTGGACGATTTCACAGTAATTTTATGGACTTTGTTCGGTAATTCCTAGTATTACATATTTTTAATTTCAAAATTGTGCTAAGTTGTGGTTTTGCAACAATTGTTCGGTAATATTTTGGATCTTTAATGATAAATAAATGGCTTTTGACCAAAAATGATAATATTATTGCTTTAATGAGTTATACATCTATGGTTCGGAAACAACAGCAAAAGAACATTTTTATGACGTTCCGGTAGCATCAAGCCGTTTCAAGATTTTTAAAACTACCACAGTGCAAACAAATCCTGTTTATTGGAAACTAAATGACATCGCCCAAAAACTATTTAGTATGGAGTGCTCTGAAGGAGAGGGATATAGATTTTTTACCAATAACCACATAGTAAAATGTAAGCCATATATCTCATTCGTTTTCTAGATTTAGTACCTACTAGTTTAACTCATGTTTTACAATTACGCATTTGTGTTTATTATTTATTACTAATTATTTAACGTTTAACTTAGATGTTATCAGTTTAAATATATGCTTTTATGCCTTTATGTATATTCTTTTGATCGCTTTGTATTGTTAATCTATATATAGATAATTCTATTAAATAATGCTGTGTTTATATTTAGGTAGAATGTATTGCGTAGTGGAAACTACTAAACCCAGTGGAATTATTCAATGTGTTGCGGTTTGCAAAAAATGGGTTGTAAATCCCTTACCTATTGTGGCTCACGTATTATTCGAAGGCATTCAAAAATAATGCAGATGTGATTTCGGACTGGGCACCATATGATTTCAAAATGCTAAAAAATTATATCGGTAAGTACTGTGGATTTACATGGTATCTCGCTTTGTCATATTAATTGTAATACGTTTTTTTTTTTGTTTTATTTCAGAAACACAACCTGAAGTGATTAACGTTGAGGAAATGTATGCGCAGTTCACCAATTCGGAATCGGAAAATTTTACCCGTCGAAAAAATCCAACAACTTATAATTTTAACGATGAAATGGAATATAGACCCGAATTGGCTGAAGAACATAATAAACCGTTTCAAGCTCCTCCTATTTCAAGTTTGAAGATGAATGAACTCTGGTCTTTTAGCCTATATATTTTTAAAGAAATATAAATTTATTTATTTATTAGTCGAAACCACTAAACCTTTATTGTTTTATTATGAGTTTTATTTTACAGTAATTTCGTACCACAAAATTACTGATGTGAAGTAAAATATTCCTGTAAAAATTCTAAAAATGTTACCGTATGAATTCTACAGTAAAGGCTGACATATTACAGTAATTAAAGTCGTAAAAATACCGATCCATTAATGTAAAATTGACTCAAAAATCTTCAGTAATAAATACTTACATTTTACGGCAACTCGTACTACAAAATTACCAATTAGGTAAAGTAAAATATTCCAGTAAACATACGAAAAATGTTAACGTATGAGATCCATAATAAAGGTTGACATATAACAGTTATTAAACAAAACAAAAACATGTTACAGTAATTTGAAACTGAAAAAATACCGAATCGGTAAAATCGGCCTGCCCAAAGAGCCACAAATTACATTCTTTATAGGTATTATATCGGTAATTGCCCGACACGGTTATCGGTATTTTCTGTTTGTCGGTTAATGAGGTACTCAATTTGAGAGATTTGTGGAAAAATATTAATTCACTTTTTGGTAGAATCAAAAGTAATTCTGAAAATATTGAAATTCGTGATAATTTGGTAATGAAATCAGATACATTTGAAGTAACTGAAATCTTTAATAAATATTTTGCGGAATGCGGACCGTCGTTGCTGGGCTCACTAAATAGTGACAAGGATTTCAATAAATTTGGCACCATTAGGAGACTATCAAATTCTATTTATTTGGAGCGAACCTCGCCTACGGAGTTATTATATTTAATTGCTGAGCTTGACAACAATAAAGGTTGCGGACCCGATAGTATTTCTGTTGGAGTACTTAAACATAATATCCATATACTGAAAAATGTTTTGTCTGATATTTTCAATATAGTTATTTCTACTGGAATTTATCCAAACTGTTTAAAGCTGGCCAAAGTTGTGCCTGTATTTAAGAGTGGTGACAATTGTGATGTCAATAATTATAGGCCTATTTCAATCCTTCCCGTTTTCGATAAGTTACTTGAGAAAGTGTTAAATACTGGAATCTGTAATTTTCTTATGGATATCAGTATGGATTTTGTAGTGGTGTTGGTACTGATGTGGCATTGCTGGAAACCGTCGACATGATTAGTCAGACGTTAAATGATCGGTCATATATGGGTGCTTTATTATTGAATTTACGTAAAGCATTTGATAGTATTGACCACGATATCTTATTGGAAAAATTATATCTATATGGTTTTAGAGAAATTACTTTTAAATTGCTGAGAAGCTATCTGAGAATAAGATACCAATACGTTTCAATAAATGGAACATGCAGTAGTATGAAACATGTTTCAACTGGGGTGCCGCAAGGTAACGTTCTTGGTCCAACACTATTTTTAATATTTATTAATGATATTTGTAATTTACAGTTAAATGGAAATATTCGGCTCTTTGCTGATGATACCTCGATCTTTTATAAGAGTAGTACTATTGAAGATATTCCTGTAATGGCGCAAGGTGACTTAGCAATTTTGAATGAATACTTTAATAGTAATATGCTTGTATTGAATTTTGAGAAAACTAAATTTATGATATTCCAGTCAGCACACAAAAGAGTAAATATTTCCATTAATATTAGAGTTTCTAATGTTAACATTGAGTGAGTGTGTAGATAGTTATAAATATCTAAATTATCGTGGCAATATCATATTGATTATTTATGTAAAAAGGTAGCTCCGTTAGTGGATTTCGGGCGTAAACTATCTCACTATGTCCCCACTGCAATGGTCCTGTATGGACTGTCTGTTCGATCCAGGTTGGTTAAACTCCAAACTCAACCAAATAAAGCGTTAAAGGCTGTGTATAAGTTACCATTTTTATTTTCAACTCTTGAGTTGTATTCAGAAGCGGCGAGAGGAATTTTGCCTTTACTAGCATTAAATTATTTGTGTATTACATCTTAAGTCCATAAGGTTGTTACTGGTGTGGAAGTTTCATTTAACCTGCAATTTCAAACGGTTTCACATGCGGTTATCTGACGAGACATTCTGTTGATCTAGTTGTGTCTAGTTTTAACAATGAATACGGTAGGAGGAGAATATCAAGTGTTGGTCCTTATAATTATAATAAGTTACCTGAATCTGTTAAATTGATTCAAAATATTCTGAAATTTAAAGTAGCGGTTAAACAATATTGCCATTCCAATATTTCACATTTCATCATATAAAAAGAAGTTAACTTTTATTATTTGTGTTTATTTTTATAATAATTTATTTCTTATTATAGACTTTTTATAGGTTTTGAATATTGGTAACCCGTTCAAAGGACATTAAATCCACTGGGGAACTGATACTTTAACAAACTTTTGTTACTGTACATAATGAATAAAAAAAAATAAATAAACAATTATAACGTTCTGTATACTGAAGCTTTTTAACTAGAGATTAAATTAGCCGAACTTAAAGACTAAATTAATATTTTGAGGTTCGGTTAAAACATGGTAACGCTACATATTACTATTTATAAATTCTATTTCCATCAATAAAAATCCATAGAAAATTTCGAGCCATCCCTCTATATGTGTATTATTGGTTGACAATTTTTATTTTCGTTGATGTATTTGATATTTTACATTTAATATCTGCCTGAATGAAATACCAAACCTATTATACGATATATACATATGGAATATGGCAAACTGGAGCATCAACAGTAATAATAATAACAATACAACAATATTCATATAATGAAACACTATACGATCTATTTTGTGGGTATGGCATAAAATAATTTTTTCCCACTTTTCAATTCAAAATGTGTTGTTCACTCTGTTCGTTACATATTTTGGAAAATTCGGAACACCAAAACTAAAAAAAAAAAAGCTTCTCTCTTTTGATGTGGTTTGTCGTTTGATAAATAATATTCAATTAATTTGAATATGTTACAACATATTTTATGTTGTGTGAAAATACAAAAAAATATGAAACCGTATACACATTAAAATATATGGAGAGCTCTGTGTATACTGTATACATAGGTCTTCTCGTAAAAATAATATTTTATTTGTGGCTTTTTAGAGCTTTTTTCTATTTTTAATTTTTTTTTTTTGTTAGTAATAGTATCGTCGTTTGGTTTCATTTTATGCTTTTGGAAAGGAATTAAATAAATATCTACATATATAATAAAATAAAGAAATTAGATGAGAGTGGTTTCTTATATTTTATTGTTAATTAAATAATGAATAAATTAAATAATTTTAATTACATTTTTGTGCTTCTTGAGGAGCAAAAAAAAAAAAAAAATTGTGGAATAAGTATAATACATATAAGAAATGAAATTGAAGCACAAAAAAAAATATAGTAGTGGTAGTGGTAATATTGATAATAAAAAAGAAAAATAAGGTCAATTTTCTTTTTTCGTTTTAAAGATGAAATGACAATATTTATATTTATTCTTTTGAGCTTTTGGAGCTTTTATATATTTTTTTTGCTGCTGCTATATACCGAATTTAATGAAATATTTGTTCAAATATGCGCATGCGAAACATTTTAATGTTTAATAAAAAAAAAAAAAAAAAAAATGTTTTCTTTTTCTTCTCGACATTTTTTTTTTTTTATCAATTTTCTTTCTTAGAATTAGAATTTCGAACCGAAAATGTATTATTGATTGAAGTTTAGGCGGTATATAGTATTTTGTTGTTGTTGTTGTACATACATACATACATATACTGTCGTTATTAAATTTGATAAGATTTTTTTATTTTTTTATATATGCGTATATAGAAATAAAAATATGCGGGATAGAATTTAAAGGAGAGCGAGCGATTCTATTTCTTATTTATATGTATACATAGATTTCTAAGTTCTTGAATGGAATTTTAAATTTTTATTTTATTTACAATTGAAAATGAATTTTTGTGGTTACCATCTGGTAACTTTGTAAACATGATTGGGTCACTGTAATAATTTGGGGTGGGAGGAGAGGGTTTCGAGTTCAATTAAATAATGGGTAAAGTTTTCGAAAGAAATCTGTATTTTAGCTGCTGAAAAAATTTATGAATTAAACAATATCGACGAAAAATAAAATGGTGACCCTAGAGTAAAATGGTGACCCCAGTCTCGTATCACCCAAGATTATATACAAATTGTGTACAAGAAATCTGAGTATTAAAAACCCTATCAATTGTTTTAATTCTTTGGTAAATCCAACGTATCAATATCCAAATACAACGAGTTAGTTATATAAAATTTCAGTCTGAACGGCATTTCAATAAATTGTTTGTAAGGTAAAGAGTATGGGTGAAAGTTTAAAAAAGAACCATCAAATAATCTTGTACATATCTAAAATGATGGCTATGTCAAAAGCACATACAATTTCCAATTCAGATTTATAAAAAATAAAATTAAAAATCACATCAAGACCATAGTTAAAGATCGGAAAGTTTAATAATGAATTCAATAATTATGAATTAAACTTTTATGCCGACTTGAATATTCAGAATTGTATATCCGGATGGATTTGAGTTTTCAACATTTTTATGTAATTCAAATTCTAAATTTCAAATTATAATTAAATTCAGAAGAAGATTCTGAGATTCAGAATTTAAAATTGAAAACATCATCCAAATTCAACATTTTATAATCTAATTTCTCAAAAACAAGAAATTCCAAACAATATAAATTCAAAGTTTCTGAAAATTAATTTACAAATTTATAAGTTTCGTTAATTTTATAATCTAATCTACGATTTTTTTTTAAAAATTTAGCTTTCAGACGGAAATTAAAACTGAATTAAATCAATATGGCCGATTTAAAAAACAAAATTTGGTAACTGTATAGTTATATCAAACTTGTAATGTCAGAACAATCAAGTGGTACTCTGAACATTTTCACTAGAACTAAAATAAATTCTAAAATTTAAAACATTTAAAATTGTAACCCGATTTGAATTTATAAAAACTATATAGTCAACAATTGTATCAAGGCTGAAACTGACGAAGTTTCAAAAACCGAAATGGAATTTTAAATTCTGAGCTAACTATTGGTACGTTAAAATCAAAATGGTTTATATATGAAAAACTGTTCAGAGAAAGTTAAATTCTGAAATTTAATAATTTTACATTGAAATATATTATCAATAGTAGCGGGCAGCAAGCCCAATAGTTCAGATAATTGTTAGATGGCGAGATTCTTAATATTTTTGGCAATTCGATCTTACACGTTTTGGGAGAGGATAATTCTTAAATCTGCACTCTTTCATTGTGAATTAAGAATAAAGATCCTGTTGATTACAGAATATCTGAATTTTGAGAATTATGATTTTAAAGTTATGAATCTGGGATGTTATCAATTTTAATTTTGGAATCTGAGATTTTAGATTTGGAAAGTTAGAATTTAGATTTCGGGATATTTTATAATTTTAAATCAAAAATTTCAGACTTAGATTTAAATGATGATTACTATTTAGAAAAAGAGAATCCTGTAAAATATTTGTAAAATCTAAAATCAATGAAATTTAAAATATTACGTCAGAAAGTTTAAGAATTTAGATTACCGTTGTTTAGAATTTTTATTTTAAAACTTAAATCTTAAAATTTTAATTTTTTAATTTTGAATTTAATTTTACTAAAATGTCGTCAATAATACTGTTATTGCGTTTTATATCTTTACAGCCGGCGCTTTAAAATTTGTATAAACAGGATTATGAAATGAAATTCTGTTGATTGACGCCTTAAATATCACAATATCTAAATATCACAATGATTTCTAAATTTAAGTTTCCTTAATGAAACCCAAGTCAATCAACTTTTCGATATTTCGATAATTGTTTCCATCAAATTTCAAATTAGAATTGCTCAAATTTTATGCCAGACAAAGTTCTCGAAATATCTGAAAATCAATTCTTGAATCTGAAATTGGTTATCGTAAATTTAAAATAGTGAAACTGTACCGTGTAATTAGGAGAATCTTTGGTCGGAGATTAGAAATTTTTAGAATTTTCTATACTGTAATAATTCTAAAAGTCCGAAGTCCTGCAATTTAAATTATAGTTAAATTTAAAAACAAATTTAATTTCTGGATTTTAAAATTTAAATTAAATTTGAAATTTCTGAACTTTGAGAATTTAGGTTTTAAAATTTTGAATTTTAATGTTTTTAATTTTAAGGAGGTTAGACAATTTATTTTATAATTTAAAATCTAAAATACATAATAAAAAAAATTAATTTTTAGAATTTATAAAATCTAACATATTTTACAAGAGATAATGAGTATGTTTAAAATTTGAATTAAAATCCGGTTTAGACGTGTAAATATATCTAAGATTTCGATTCGCCACGGTGGTGTTTCAAAAATTTTGATTAGAATTAAAATTAATTTTTTTTAAATTTAAAATCTTCAAAATGATAATCCGATTTGGAATCATAAAACTGTGTCTATAAATTGAAACTGCACAGGTTTCAAAATTCAATAATCCATGAATAGCAATTCTATACGAAAATTGGTTTTAAAGAATTTAAAATCGATTAACATTTTTAAACTCAACAAATTAGTTTAAAATATAATAATTATTTTGAATTATAAAATTTGTGTTCTTTCCAAC
This sequence comes from Tipula unca, assembly GCA_951394425.1. Lineage (NCBI taxonomy): Eukaryota > Metazoa > Arthropoda > Insecta > Diptera > Tipulidae > Tipula > Tipula unca. The sequence goes on along the minus strand of OX596382.1, from coordinate 105,130,889 downwards.
AGTTTAGCAGAAATTCAAAAGTTAGCATAAATTTATTTTTAATTCTGAAGAATTGATTATTTCTGAAATTTGATGAGTTAAACTATTTCTAAGATTCGTTGAATCATTGAAAATATATTCTGAAATTCTACTAATTTTTGAATCTGATTTCTCGTTTTTAAATTTTATTAGAGAATTCTAAATTTTTATAAGAACGTTGGAAGTTTATTTCTAAAATTTGGTTTTACAATTTAAAATACTGCGTCAGAAATTTTAAGGAATTGCAAATTTAGATTACGGTTATTTAGGATTTTAAATTTTTTAATTCTGAATTTATAATTTTACTAAAATTTCTTCAGTAATGCTATTATTGCTGTTAACTATACAGCCGGCGCTTAATAATTAGGATAGATGAGGAATACGAAATACAATTTTCTTGCTTACCGAAACTTAAAATAGAATTTTGCTTTATCAATGAAATGATTAATTAATTAATAACTCATAATCACAATGACTTTTAAATGTAATTTTAAATCTAAGTCACTTAGTACTCTAAATAAATTTGTGGCACTCCTTCTTGTTAGTGTGAATTATTACATCAATTTCAAAAATGGCAGTTCTCAAGATGCTCTTTTATAATAGCTTTCCAACTATTCATTATTACGAGAGTTAAATATAAATTTTTTGATTTGTTTCAGGCTCGCTTAACGCCAACTGGAATATTAGAGCTGTAACCAATCTTCAATGCTATTATACCAGAGAATAAGAGAAACATTAACTTAAAATTCTGTCTTGGTGGGCAAGTATCCTTTATAAATATCAACAATTAATTCTAATTTTTTTTTTATTTTTAGTGAACTCCTGATTTTTGTAAAAATGTCTCGGAGTCACGATTCTATGCTTATACAATAATAAATAAATATATGGTATAAAAAAAAAACATTAGTATTTGAGTAATAATATTTGAGTAGTGGATTCCTCCCCAACATGTTACACCATATTGAATATGCAAATCAAACAGAGCATAATACAGCATATTTAAAATTTCAGTGCTGCATATCGTAAATGATAAAGCGATCTTAATGTTTGACGAAGCTTCGTTTTCAGGTTGACCAATCCAAGTTCAATCATTACAAATTAGAGAATGATAAATCATAGTATAATTTTTTTAACAATTTCAGATCGGATTTCATGATACTATTCATTAAATTTATGTCAGTATTAGAGTAGCGGAATGCCATATCATCAGCAAAAGCGATAACATTGCCATGCAATTTCAGATCGAAAATCGAATTGGAATAAATTAAAAACAATAATGGTCCTAATACTGATCCTTGTGGGACCACAACATATGTAACCTTTTCATTGCTCTAATTATTATTCACACAGACACTTTGAACACGATTTTCAAGATAAGATTGAGAAAATGAAAGTGCAATACGTCTAAACTATGGTCGATTGTGTCAAAAGCCTTTGTAATATCGATAAATAGGGCAGATACTTTTGTCATTTAGATGGTCATGGTTATAGGCGTTAGAAAGGAGACAAGAGCTTTTTCATTTGACGAGTCTTTTATAAATCCAAATTGTCTTTTATCTAAAAAATTTATTTTTGCAAAATATTTTAACAACTGAAAGGATAGTTGTAATAGCAATATCACTATCCATTATTGAGTTAATTTCATTTGAGCTATAACTGTTATCCAAAACATCATTTACAACCTTCCATTTAGATTTAAGATCTAAAGCAGCATTAAATTTATTTTTAAAATAAGCTTCTTTAGTCTGCGGAATCAAGATTTTAAGTTTAGAACTAAGTGTCTCCCCCTTTTTCTTCAGACCAACATGATCACCAACCTTTTTAAATTTTTTTAGATAAATCATTCCTATGATTTATTCCTAGTCACACTATTCAAAAGGGATTCTTCAAGACCAAAAGAGGTTCCTCTATCAATAGACACAAAAAATCATGTTTTGATGGTGACTCTTTCAAAAAGTCCAAATTCATATCCCCAAGCAGGATTTCATGTTATGAGTTATTACTTTCTAGAAAATTCTTTAATTCATTCATAAAAATGTCAAATTTGAAATTACCAAGGTGAACCGTAATTACCAAGGTGAACCGTAATTGGCGAGCTACAAAAAATATTTTTGGATCCTGGCAAATGAATAGTGCTGTTAAGAAGCATAGATAATATAATAACGAAATGCGAGGGTTTGAATGTGGCAACCATCATGTAAGCCTAGAAAATTTAAGGTTTTCGAAAAATCTTTTTTATTTACCAATTCCTATATACTTCAGCTTCTATTGCGTTTCAAATTGCCTAATTTTAAATCCAAAACATGGTTTTTGGATTTATGTCCTACTAGCATCGGCAAATACCGGGATCACGATGGATTTAAAGCCAAATTTTGACTGTAGTTCTGATTTGTCGGAAATAATTCTATCTCCCGTTGTTAACTATCCATATATACAAAACAAAATGTTTACGCACAACACCCTTATCAAGATCAGTAACCTCTATATACATGCGTTCAACAAACATAACTTACAGTAGTATCATGTCAAAACTTTCAATATCCCACATCTTACACAACAGCATATTTATAATCATCCCACTACTTAAGGGTTAAACACAACCAATAAAACTATATATAATATTTTATATTTATGTATGTAAAACAAAACAGCAAAATAAAAAAAACTTTCGTGCAACTATTTTAACGAACAGCAACCACTATACAACAACAGTAAAAAACACTAATAAATATTTCAAAGTGTATTTCACCCATCCCTTAATACAAGAAGAACGAACCAAAAAAAATAAAAAAATTATACAAAAAGCAACCAGCAGCAAAAAAGAACTTAAAGCTCCTTCAAAATGATTTATTACATTTTTATTTGTTGGTATTCTGTTTCTTTTGTGTATAGCAAAAAAAAAGTTATATGAAATATAAATTATTAACATAAAAAAAAACTATAAATTTTATATTAATTTTCTTTATTATTATAAATATAAACATTTTTTTGTGTTTTGTTATTATTAAATTGGAAATAAACAGAATACCAAAATATATATATATGTAAAAAAGCGCGCTTCACCTCTCGCCATGTTGTTGTATTTAACACCACTTGATAAATTTTTATTTTTTTTTTGGTTGCGTCCATTCAAAGGCGACGGGTTGTGGTGGTGGAGAATTAAAATTCAAGTCAAGTCGATTTAATGTATATTGTTGTGTGCGCCTCTTTAAAGTGTTTCGAAATTTGGTAATCAAAAAAATGTTCAAGTTTATTCAAAATTATTGATTTTTCAATGACTTTTCATTGGTAATTGGATGATTTGGTACTTTTTGTGCCCTATATAAATAGGGCGGCGTTAATAATAGACCGGAAATTGTGTTTCGTAATATTTTGTTCGTGGTTTTTAATTTTATACGCGGCATCATCATCATCATCATTAGCATTTTCAAGTGGCACAAAATATTTTACTTAGCTGCACCTATATTTTTCGATTTTTATTTTATTTGTTGTCTGAATTCTCGTAAGTATATATTATATAGGTTTAATTTGGAGCCCGATAAAAGCACACACACACACACAAACCAACAATATAATAAAAAAATTACCAAAACCACAATTTTGGTAAATTTAGTGCTTGCTGCTTGTTTTTTTTTTGAACAACAAATAAAAATGAAACTTTCTCTTGCCGAAAAAAGCAGAAAACAAAAAAAAAACTTTTGTGTTATATTTTAATAAAATTCACCACATTCACACGCATTCAACAAGTTGTTATATATATAGAGAGAAAAAAAAAGCTACTAAGCTTTTTAAAAATATCTACTATATGTGTACGAGCTTACAAACATATACATAAACCAAATAAAGGTATTATGTGTACGAGAAAGTAAATTATTGCACGTTAATTAATGAAAAAACTTTTTTATGCTTTTTGTTCCGTTTTTTAAATATGCATGAATCGTTTTATTATTATATATAACAATAACAACAACAACAGGCAGCAATCATATAAATAAAAAAAAAACTATAAAATAAATTATATTTTTTTTTTATTGTAAATTAATTAAATTTATTGTACGGCAGAGGTACGTATTTTATATGCTACATAATTTCCAAAACAGGTAACACAGAACTTTTATTATTATGTATGTATATATGTATGGTTGATTTAATGTGATGTGAAGCATTTTATTTTATGAAAGCTTGTCAGTATTATGTCATATTTATATATATCTTTGAGTGATATTTTTGGTGTATATATGCATAGGGTGGTGCGGAAATTGGTTTGTTGGCTTATAAATATAATATCGTTGTATAATGTATATACATACAGTCTAAATTAAAATTATATTTAAACTGTAATTTAAATACAAATTTTACTATATATAGAGCACATATTTTGATAAATGGTCATACTAATCCATCATACCTAACACTGCTGTTCAAATTTCCATTGTAATAAATACTCAGGACATCGGCTGAAATTTGGCCTAAAAATTCTAGAAATTACAATTTATGACCACCAGGTCACTTATATACCTATATTTATAGATCGCGTGCGTGGCCAGCAATTTGATGTTCTATACTTAATTATGGGTGATGGCGAAACATAAATTAAATTAAATCCAATTTATCAAAATAAATAATCTTTCAAAAATTCCAAACTAAATAATGATTATCGGAAAAAATTATTGTTCCATAATTATATATAACAAACTGTTTGCTCAGAAAATATAAATTACAATTATCTAAACAATTTATTAATTTCACAAATTTTTATGTTTGAAAAAAAAAACCGGTACAAAAGTGTTGGCTATTCACGAATTAAAAAACGTGATCAAAAATGAATTAAAAAAAGCAATTTTAAAAGTGATTCTCAAGAGCTTTTACTATAAAATTAATTATAAGACGCATTTCTAAATTCATAAAAATCACCTTTTTTAATTCGGTTGGTTTTAACCAATTAAACCGCTATGCCATGAAAACTTACAGGCAGTCAAAAATATACTACGGAAAAGTTACGTTTTGTGACTAAATATTCTATTCCATGAATAAAATAAATCGGCAGGAAAAAAAAGTTCGGTCAGGAGCGAGGATCGACTGAACATACGTGATTTTACAGTGTAACATCGATTATCTCAACCGCAATTGTACAAATTGATGTTTTTGTTAACATACACATATTTTGAAATTTATAAAATTTCCAATGAAAAAATGATTTTAAAATTGCTAAAGTGATCCCCTTTAAAATGACATATCACATGCCTTATAAATAAAATGTAAAATTTGTGAGTAATTAATTAATAAATAATTAAAGCTCCCGTTTCCGACCAAGTAGAAGCCGACTCAGAAAATTTATTTTAAAAAATATTTAATTTTACTTTTTAGATAAGCAATATATTGAATAGTTCACTAAACGAGCTTTAAGCTATTCAATTTTGTTTGATGTCTGGTTTAAAATTAATTATTCCCTATTTTATTCTAAATATTGGGAAGTAACTTTGTGGGTCCTAAACTATTCTGGATTTAAAATTCCAAATTTAAGGACTGCGGATTTTGTTTTAAATTTCTAAAATTGTACAAAAAATTTAAAATTCAGAAAAAATTTAAAGTATTTAGGAAATGCAATATTTTTAAAATTAAGACAAACACATATACGATAGATTAAAATTTTGGATTGTCAACGTTTTAATATTTTTAAATTTTTTATTAGAAATTCAGATTTTTTACATACTTTCAGTATTATTTATTTAAAATTTGGATCATTGATGTTGAAATGTTAAATTAGAATTTTAAATTTTAATTATCTAATATTCAAATTTTTAATCTCCTATAATTAGAAATTTGATAATTTATAACTTATCAACTCTACTAGAACTGTAGAACTGAGTTTAGTGAAAAAAAAAAAGAATAGTTAGAATCAGAAATTTTTTTTTTTAATTTGAAATAAACAAATACTGCGACAACGTCCAATTTTCAGTCTCGTATTTTCAGTAAAAAAATGTAGACTACAACAAAAAATTGCAAATTTTTTATTTTTAGAATTACCATTTAACAATTCTTATTTTTGCACTTTCAGATTTTTTTTAAATAACTTTAAAAATGTTTAACTGATAATTTTATATTCTTAGAATTTTTAAAATTTTAAATTATGATTATCTGAAACTCCATGGACTAAAACCTTTTAATTTATTGTCAACTTAGTTTATACTCGTAGATATTTCTCTATTTTTAATTTTTATTTAATTTCTATGATCATAAATTAACAATTGTAAAATTTTATCTAGAATTAGTCACTAAAAAAGCCAATTTTCATTTTCTTTGCAATACTCAATTTTTCCATTCACATTACTTTAAATACTAATTACAAGTTGTTGGCCATATTTAATTTAACCTATGAAATTCCGTGTAGTAGTTTGAAATGCGCATAAAAATCTGTTTAAAATTTTAAATATTCAGTTTTTTACTGAACATGCTAAATTTTTAATTTTAAAGATCCTGGTACACAGTTTTAAAATAAAAATTTTAAATTTAAGAATTGCATTCTAATTTAAATTTCTAAAGCCGTAGGTTTTAAATTGTACATACACATTTAGAATTTGAATTTTTAATTGTTATACTCAAAATCTTTTAAATCGGAAATATTTTGAATAAAATAAGTCTGTATATAATACTTTTAAATTAAAAAGTTTCGGTACGAAACTCGTCTCAATAGTTTCTTAAAAAATGTATAAACATTTGAACTGTATTCTGAAAGTGGTAAAAATTGAAAATTTAGACTTTATTTTTTAAACTTAAATTTATTTAGAATTTCGAAATTTTAATTATCAATTTTATGATAAAATATTGAATAAAAATTTCGAATTAAATATTTTGGAATTTAAAATAATTCGGAAATTTTTGATTGAAACTCAATTTTTATTAATAGTCTAAGTTTCGAATTATTTAACTTAGCTTTCAGAAATTTTATAATTTTTAATTTTATATTTTTATTTTTAAAGTTCAATTTAAAATATTGATCATCAATTGACAATTTGAAATCTTGAATAAAGTAATTTTAAAAACATGTCAATCGATGAAAAAATAATGAAACTAACGAATAGTAACGAGAACTATTGATGTTTTAACTTCAATTTAAAGTTTAGTTAAAAAATTAAAATAAATTTTAAAAATTCGAAAAATTCAATTCTGAATTCATTTCAAAATTTGTTGCGAGAAATTTCAATAGCTGTGCTCGAGAAATTATCCAATAATCAATTTTTATGTTGCTCATGTTAGTCATAATTGATTTAAGATTTAATATGCTGTGAATCAAAATTTCAAATGTTTAGTATAATTTTGCGGAATAAATAAATAAATTTAAAATTTTTAAAAATTCAGTAAAGATCTGATATATTACACAATTTTTTAAGACATTTTAAATTTTAAGATTGATTTTTAATTTTGATATTTAAAATCGTGGTTATATATATAAATAATATTATGATGTATCACCATATTGAGAATTTTAATTTTTAATTAATATCCCTAAAAAGTTCAAATTATAAAAAATTTTAAGTAAAATTATAAATTCTTAAGCTGATTAATTAAAATTAACTTTTAAACGATTGCCTTAGAATACATTTTAGAGCCAACAATTTTACATTGTATTTTTAAATTTTTAGAATTTTGATTCAGGAATCTCGAATTTTACATTATTAATTTAAAATTGGGCAAAAATAAATCTCTAAATTTTTTTAAAAAAACTTGAAATTTAATAAATTAGAAATTTCGAATTTTGTTAACATAATATAATAGTAAAATTATAATGTTAATAATTGTTTATTTTTTATTATTAATGTTAAGGGTAACAAATTTAAAAAAGCTTATAGAAATTGCAGAATTTTGGAATTTATATTTAACATTTTTTTTCTATTGTCAAATTTAATATTTTAATTTTCACAATTAATAATGGAGGATTTCGAATCTAGAATAAATCAATTTTTAGAATTTAGACTTCGGTATTGTAAAATTAAAATTAAGAAATTGAGTTCTAGAAACATCTGTGGTATTTTAAAACATCAATTATTTAGATTTTAAAATTTTAACTGAATTAAGCAGGAATTTCCCGAATTTCGATAAATTTTATAACTTGGTTAAAAATATAAAATTAGTAAGAATCAGAAAATAAGTTTTAAAATTCAAAATTTATTTGGACAGAAAAATGATTAAAATTCAGAAAACTCAAAATAGGAACTTCATCGGCTATAATAGATTTTTAAATTAAGAATTTAAAATGTTTAGAATTTGATTTTAGGAAATTTCACACCAAATTATAAAAATTTGGCTTAATTTAGAAAAGTTGTTCTATCAAAATTTGAAATCTAGGAACATTTCTAGATTAGTAAAATTCTTAGATTACGGAAATGTCTCTATTGTAGACCAAATTCGTTCAATTAAATGTACATATTTGTATGTTTCCAAAATGAGAAATAGTGTAGACAAATTCAAGAGTCAAATTTACGAATCTCAAAATACTTGCAGAATTCTAAATGGTTAGGGAATTTATCCAATTCCGGAGCTTTAAGAAATTGAGTACTTACAATTTTTTTTAACTTTGTATATGGTACACAAAAATTTAGAAATATAAAGTTTTGACCTTCAGCCTTCAGTGGGAACAAATTTAGCAAAGGATTAAGTTCCAATTATGTAACTTTTCATGTAATTTAAAATCGAAACGTTGGTATTAGCGTTGATTTATATGCAAACAAAGAAAGTCCTTTACGGGTTTGTCCGATTAATCACGGTGTTTTTCCCGAAATGTCCATCTAGCACTAATACAAACAAGTTTTTCTTGTATTTTATTATGTGAGTGTTTGGAAAATCTGAATAAAATTGGTGTCGAGAAATTTGGACAGTTACAGTACGGCTTTGATTTGATAGTCTTGATTGCTTTGAAAGGTCCCGGTAGTGAAGTACTCACACCGATCCACAAAAAGGGTTCCCACAGTAACGTCAACAAGCTAACGTGGTATTGAAATGTAGGCATTTTGGTTATCAAGTAATATGGCAAACCATTTTTCATGGCCATGCTACGCTATTGGCCTAATAAATCAACAACATATACTACTTGTTATTTCGATGACACGATATATAACTGTTATATAGTTTTTTCTATATAGTACGGACATAAGTTGATGTTTGCATGAGATAAAATATTTAAAGTGAAAGCAATTACTCGAAATGGTTTTACACAATATAGAGACAAACATTGTATATTACAATAGCCTTCATTTATACGATATACATATGTTTGTGTGCGAGAAGTGTTTACGCGGTGATAAGGTTAATTATGTAGTTTTGCTTCAAGATATACGTATGTATATATTGTAATAAACTATATAATTTTAAAATCGTGTAGGTAATCGCTTTATAAGATTCGTTTTCCTTTTCCATGTAAAACAAATTAGTTGACGTGACATTGAGTTAGATATGTGAGAGTTGGGTGCCAATTCGTACATAATGGAAAATAAAATTTAAATGTTAAATGTATTTGAACGTAAATGCCTTGAGATTTCTTCGATGGATTGCTACTAAAATTTTCTCAGATATTCATTACCACACAAAGATGTGATATATAAAAAACTTATTTAAAAGTCGAATTTTGCTTAACAGAAAATCTGTTACAGACATACACGCGTTCTGAGTGAAAAGAAAACAACTCTGCAAAATCATTTTATATTTAAATAAGTAACATTATTTCATCTTATCTTGTATTCTTGATCTTAATATTGATCGAGCATGTGTTGCCTAATGACAGAACAAATTATGCAAAACCTGATGGTTAATATTGCTTCCAAAACAATATCACTTTCTTATTTCAAAACAATTGAAACTCTCCCCTCGTTGGAATAGAATAAAATGAAATTTTATATGTCTCGGCGTTTCGACGAAAAATAATTATTTGAAATAAGCAAAAAAAAAATGTTACATGATAAAAATTATAACCGGAACCTCCTATGTTAAAAGGTATGTTGTAATTTCCATACAAACAGTTTCCATTAAAATATTTGGCCTTTCCACTTATTGGTGTAAAATACAATTTAGCAAAAAATAATTCTGTTTCGCTCGCTTTTGTTTTGTTTCGGTCATGTATGTTCAAACTGAGTGGGCATAATCTAACGTATTTTCTTAGTATGTTAATACGAGTATATTACGTTTTGCAAAAAGATGAACTGTGATCACAGATGGCAAGTGGAATTGGTGTCGATTACAATCTGGTATTATTCTAGATGTGGATTGCAGATAGGAATGTGGAATCAGGTTAAAGTTTGGAATTATTCCAAATTTGGTTGTTGAATTATTTTTGAATGGCATCTTCATATTTCCTCGTATTCAATTCACCAATCAAAAGTCATAATTGGATTTTAGAAGTACTATTTGGGACGTGCAATTAATCCAGATCGGCAGTCAAATTATTGTTAAAAAGTGAAATTATACCAAAATGAATGAATGAATATTCCACATTGTAAATAAAGAAATTATTTCGAATTGGAATAGTGGCAGGCTGGAAAGTAGGACTATTTCAGAATGGAATTATTCCAGATTTAGATGTAGAATAATTCAGATTGGAAGGTACAGAAATAAATTCGAACAGAATGTGGGATTTTCTTTAATTGAAATTTGGAATTTCTAATTGGTTGTGGAGTTATGCCAGACTGAAATCAGAAAATTTAATTTCCCGCTGAAATTTCCGGTCTTTTGTAATTATTCCGAATTGGAATTTACAATTGAAATTCTAGATTAGAATGTGCAATTATTCCTTGCGGGGCAGTGAAGTAATTTCATAAAATCAGAATACATTTATTCAAGACTGCAAAGTGAAATTATTTCAAATTGAGTGGGAGGCTGGGAAGTGAAATGTTTTCCAGGGTGGAATTTGGAATTATTGCAGATTGAAGTTTTGAATTTCTAATTGGAAAGTGGCATTATTCCAGACTGGAAAGTGAAATTACTCCAGGAGGAAATGTAGAATTATTTCAAATTGTACAGTGAAACTGTTTCGAATTGGAATGGTGGAAGATGTGGATTTAAATGTGGAATTGATTGTGATTGGAATGGAAATAATCTAGGACAAAATGTGGGATTTTCTCTAATTGAAATTTGAAATTCCTAATAGGAATGTGTAACTATGGCAGAAATATTGAATCATTCCACAAGGAAAATTTAATTTCCGGTTGAAGCTTCTGGATTGAATTTCCGGATGCAATTAATCAAGATTATTGCGTTTTGTGGTATTAATTCAGAAATATTTGACATTTGAAATTATTCCATGTTGGTATTTTTCTAGATTGGTATGTGGAGTAATGTAAGATTATATTTCAAATTGGGTGGAAGGCTGGGAAGTGGAATTATTTCCATAAATTTGGAATGAAGTGACTGAATTGTGCAATCATTCCACAATGGAAAATTGACTATTCGGTTGAACTTTCCGGATTGAACTCCCGGATGCAAATAAGCCAGATTGACTTTTTTGGTAATTCAGAAAGAAGTTATTCAGGGTGGAATTGAAATGTGAAATAATTTTTGGCAGATTGGAATTTGGGATTATCCAAAATTATTGGTGGTCAATTTTTTCGATTAGAATGTAGAATTATTCAGAATTCGTATTTGAAATTCCGGATTGGAATGTGCGATTGTTCCAGATTGGATTGTGAAATTATTCCAGGCCGGAAAGTGAAATTATTCTGGAATGTGATTTCGAGTTATGCCTGATTGTAAAATGAAATTATTTTAAATTGTAATAGTGGAAGGCGAGAAAGTGGAATTATTTTAGGGTGGAGTTTGGAATTATACCAGATTGAAATTTGGCATTCCAGATTGAAGTATATATTAGCTTTAGAGCAGCTAAATTAATCCAGAATACAATTTTTAATTATTCCAGATTGTAAAGTGAAATTAGGAGGAAAGTGAAATTATTTCAGGATGAAATTTCCAGATTTGAAGGTGGAACTGCTTCAGATTGAAATGTGTAATTTTAAATTAAAATTACGATTGAAAGTGAAATTAGCCGCATTTCAAGACACCAACTAATCCGGATCAGATCAGATTTCTTATGCAAACATAGACACATTTTAGACCAAAATTTATCCGCACATTGAAAAGCGGAATTATTCCAGACTGGACGGTGTAACTATTATGGTGGACTGAAATGTGGAATAATCCCAGATTCCAGACTCTCGTGTTATTTAACACTAAAAATGCGTTTTAACAGTTTTATATGGATGACAAATCCTGGAGGAAAGCTCCAGGTTGATTATGAGATTATGTTTTTTTTTCTGATTATTTTTTTCAAATTCTTGAATAAAATAATATTGTTGCCATTTCAGTTAGTTTAAAACAAGGAACTTTAGTGGTTTTTGAACATTTTCTTCTAAATTAGAGTTCAAATGGTTCTTATCATAGGCAGTGTATCTATGGAGGAATAAGGGAAGGTAGTTGCGTGTTTTAACATAATTTTTTTTGCAAAATCTGAATCACATTTATAAATTATGTGTCATCTGCGCGATCAACTTTGACTCTATATAAACTTAAGAGCTTTACACGTTATCTACGTTCGTCGATTTTGTCAAATTCCTACCAAATTTTTATATTTAAACACCACCCCCTCCCCGTTATATATCTATAATCGAGTTACTTAAGCCCATAAGCAATTTTATTAAAAAAAAAATGAAAATTAAAGAAGTTTTCCGTTTTATCCTCTCGCTCGTATATTTTTTGGGTCGCGCGTTTTTCACAAATTCTTCCATAATCTAAACCTACCAACAACATTTTTAAGAATCTACATAATATAATATATAAAATATTATAAGAGATTTATTATTTATGATCATGAATACTTTTTATTTTTTATTTTTATGTATGTATTTTGGTGTGTGTTAAGATAAAAAAAAAATCCATCTAACTTTGGTACATACATACATATATCATCACACTCATCATCATCGCCTATATTATATACATCTATACACAGGAACATAACAAAAAATATGTAGTACATAAGTGTCTATACACATACATATATATGTATCTTCATGTACATAAAAAATGTATTATGTGCTTAGATATTCATATTTATTCGTAAATACATATATGTGTGAGCAGAGCTTTAGAATATTATCGCTGTATATGTATAGACCGTATATTAGATTTTTTTGCGTTTTAAGATAGGTTAAATTAAATAAATGGGTATATATATGTGTGTGTGTGTACATCTATAATACATACATATATATTTATAAGACGACGAAGACGAGAGAGTTATTCGCAAAATCGTTATATATATTTTTATGCTTTCCTTGAACGTTTATTGCAATAAAAAACAAAACCTATATATTTATATATATAAAGCTCGAAAGCTTTTGTTTAAGCAATATATGATATTATTATTATTTTGTCGTGTTACATAAAATGTTATAAAGGAAATTATGATTTTATATGGATTTCTATATATACGCCATATACACTTGTAATTTGAACAAAATTTGATAAAAATTAACTTTAAAAAAGCTTTATACAATCGATGATAAATGATTAAAGGAAAATGTATATCTACATAGATACATATATGATGATGATAAGGATTTTTTTTTCTAAATTAAATTGAAAATCTAGACGAAATAATAGACAATAATAAAATTTTGTTGAACAATTTAATGATGGATACATCGTATGCAGGATGATGGTGATAACAATGATACTGTCTAGTGAAAATATATGTACATATATGTATATACGAGATTATGTAGGCATCATGGTACAGATTCAAGGTCGAGAAAAGGTACAAGCGCAGTAGTGTACGTGTTTTGCGGTATAATTTTACATTTTTGTTTTATGTAGGTAAATGTTTCTTGAAATCAAATTTAGATTAGGCAAATTTTTGTCTCGGCATACGATTATCTATGCGAATGAAGTGTAAATATTTTTTAAGAAATGTTATGCCGAACAATTCAACAACTCGTATAAATTCTGGATTTTCTAGGTGAGATTATAATTCTAAATTTAATATTTTGAACCAAAATAAGAGACTTCATTTAGGATTTGAAGATACGCAAATTGGGATCTTTTAAATTTGGTCCATAAAAGTTTAAAATTTTAAAAGAGGGAAGAGATATTTAAAATTGGATACCTTAAAGTATTTCCTGGAATATGAAAATTTTGAAACAAAAAATTTTTAAACTCCAATCAATTTAGAATTATAGAATTTGAAAAATTATTAACTTTTAGAACTGATAATTTTTACTCGTCTTAATTCTAAATTTCAATTATGTATGTATTTCGAAAGTATTAATTTCAACTATATTCAAGTATTTTAACGTTCCTGTTCATTTACGGATTCAAAATTTGATATTTCATTTCGAATATTTGAAAATAATAAATCATTTAAAATTCGAATATTTGTTATGTAGAATTTTACAGAAAATCTACGGATTTTCGAAATTTCAAAATATCTGAGTATTTCAAATTTTTCAACAAAAATTTACAATTCAGAATTTGAGTTATTGAATTTTGAAAATTGCTATTTTGAACTTTTGAAAATCTTCCAACTTTAGAAAACTCTATTTTAACGATATTCAACTGTTTTTTTAAACTTCATTTTAAATTTTGTGATCAAATTTTATTCTAAATTTTGAAGTTTAATTGTAACTATCGGAATTTTGAAAATTTAGGATTCTCTCGAATATTAAATTTTGATATAGTTTAATAATTTTGGGTAGGTACGAGTCGACTTACAGGATGATGTCACGATTTTACAGCTTTCAGGATTCAATCAATTAAGAATTCATACACCACCTCAACAAAATACCTTCACAAACTATCGGCAACCTACAATCCCAAATTTCCAAGACATACCTCCTAACTACTGCTCACACTGCAAGGTTACAAAAGGACACACATTTGACGAATGCAATAGCAAATTTCTGAGCAACAGAAACTACAACACAAGACACTACAACACATTCGGCTGCAGATGCACGAATGAAATATTTATTTTATCCGCTGCTTGAAAACCACAGAACTTGCCAGACATATTTGCGCATATTGTCATACCTTTAACCTTAGTTATTTTTAATATTTAAATAAAAATTTGCTAGTTTATGTCCCGGAGTCGAAGTGAAAGTACAGCCAGATTTTTAGTCTAAACTCGTGAAATATGGGGATTTTCCTAGGTTGTCTAGTATTTCCCCAATTTGGGGAATTCGGAATTTATCATCGACTGGCTTTTCATTTAGCTTTCTATAGCCAATCACAACTTTTACTTTTCTTGCTCCTGAGGTAACTGTGTTTTTCGGAACAACCCAAATTGGTGCCGAATATGGGCTATTTGAGTTTCGGATAATGCCGTTTTTTAAGATTTTCTGAATCTGTTTTTCCACATCCCCTTTAAAGTGATATGGGTTTCGGTATGTTTTAGTGTTAACGGTTGTTTCATCCCGTGTTTGTATAGTATGTTTAATGCTCGTTGTTGCTAATAGCTTTTCATTTGGTTTAAGCAATACAGCCTGATTATTATGAATAAAATTAATGAGATCTTTTTCACTAAGGTGGTCTGCCTTAACTACATTTTTCATATCTTCCTTACTGATTCGTGTATTACTAAGAATTGGGATTGGCTGCATAGTTTCAAAATTATTGACTTTCAATTTGAGTTTTGGTAATTCTTTTGGGGGTTCTGGTTCATTTGTTGGGATTTTGACTGTTGTTGACCATCGATTCTGATCCCAGAATGCTATCATTAATGAAAACCTAATTCGTAATACATTTGAGGTGGTAACTTTTTACTTCTCTAATTGATTTGGCCGTTTTGTTTATATTTGAATATCCACAATATTTTTCACCGAAGTGTTTTTAAATTCTAGAAAATGGTTTGGTATACATATAATGTTGGGGTTAATAATATTTTTATAATAAGAGGGTGATATTTTTCTTAGTTTGCTTATTATGGCACTTAAGGTAGCGTAGGAAGTTTAGTCTTCCGTAACTGATTCTAGATCTGCTTGAAAATTTCCCAAGCCGAAATTTGCACTTTCTAAATTTTTGGAGTTCAACATTTCAATATTGGATCTTATCTTTAATCGACAGAATTTCGTTATTATTGACCATCTTTCCGAAATTCGACTGTGTGTGATCCACGTCCATTGCTTCATAGATTGAATTCTTTTTGTTTCAACTGCCCTAAATTAAATTTTGATTCAGCGGTATTAAACTGATTCAAGTTTTGTGAATTATGGACAGTTTGTAATTGATTTGGTTTTTGTGAGTTATTGGTCGATATTATTTCGTTGCTACTAAATTTACATAAAAAAGCGTATGCTTATAAATTATTGGGTTTAGGCGCCTGGCCGTACCAGAAGTATGACTTATTTAAGCCTTATGTGAATGCCGCCAGTGCATCCTCTTCGATAAAGAATTTTTAATTTTTTTTTACGAGATAGACACGAGAATTCAATGGAAATTTCGATGTAATATGTGACAGAAATTTTCAACTTAAATTTTTGTAATTCTGGAAATAAAATTTGTATATTTCGAATTTTGAACTTTTGAAACTGTTTTATATGTATTTTTATAATTTTGAATTTAAAAGTGGAATTTAATAGAAATTCAGTATTTTATTTTTCAATTTATTAAATTTAAAAACAATTTAAATTTTAAAATTTTTAGAAACCGAATTTTACAATATTCTAAATTTTAATTTTAAAAATTCAATTTAAAACATTTACTAATTTTAAAATATTTGAAAAATTTTAAGGTATTTTTATCATTCTGATATCGATATATCTAAATTTGAATAGGCTTAATTCTCAATTACGTATTCAAAACTCTTAGTTTTTGAACATCTTGAACTAAACGGACAAGAGGCAGAATTGTCAATACTCGTCAAAATCTGCCTTAGAGCTTGCTTAATATTCTCAGAAATAATAGTTAGTATTTTGTGAAAAATTCGTCCCTCAAAATTGTCGTTACTGTATGTTCAGAATACTTGCCAGGTAAGGCTATTTTAAATATTAAAATCAAAACTATTTGAGTTTTAAAAGGCCAAAAGAGATTTAATTTTTGTATGTACTTCATTTTCAACTATTTAGTTCATCCATTGATACATTTAAGCGCACATCACCAATAATACTGCCCTAACTCACAATTTTGCACAATTTCATGATATGGCGTCATGATGGATGACTACTGACTGCCCAATGCCTTAATCCGCTTTAAAAATGTGTATACTTGTTCTACTAAATAATAAGCATGGAGCACAATGTAATCTTCTTGGTTGTTATTTTTTTGCTATTTTTCACTCTGTGGTAACTCAGCTTTTACTACTATCACAAAAAAAAAGTTTGGCCTGTACGGCAAACTAAGTTTCGAGTGATATATTACCAATTTAGTATCTAATCTCAGAGAAGTGATGAATTAACTTTTCGGTCGAAATTATTCCGATTATTAAACAATACTTGGACTTATTATGAAATTTACTAGTTTCAAAATGATTTTTTTAACGTATTAAAGCAACAATTATTTTTAGAATAAAATATAGTACTCAACGTTACCAACGGATTGGTCAATTTATATCTTTAAAATGGATGGTTTTAAGCGTTCTCATGTTTTATGAATCATTCCAATTTCTAAAATTTTACGTATATTTTGGGGTGCTTTAAACTTAATGCATGAAATTAGTTACTTACTGTTGACACATTCGGTTGCTGTTACGGCCTTTCGTGCTCGACACTTTATCCCACAACTAATGGAAAATTTCCTCTCTCTTATTTACTATCGTGGTCCTTTGGTTCGTACATTTTCAGCCATTAATGTGTAGAATATTTTATAAATTGTTTAGCTAACAGACCCATCACTGTCACTCAATTGGGTTCATTAAATACTATATAAGTTACTATAAAATTAATCAACTGGAACACAACTCGCAGAACGATTGATCGTGGTGTAATAATTTCTGTACCACCTGCTAATTGATTTAATAAAACAAATTGAGTGTTATATCCGAAAATCTGTATCCACTTTGCAAAAAGCTCATCGAATAATCCAAATACTCGCAACTAAATATTTTACGCGATACGTATGTATATACAAAACACAATTTTATTAATTTGTAAAAATGAAGCTGCTTTATTTACACATCCATTAATCATAAATTTTTTGCTCGCTACGAGATGAGTCAATATTATAAAAAAAAAAAAAAATTTAGAACTTTTTTGTTTATAAAAAAAAACCTAAAAAAAGCTCACATCCCAAAATGCTTATATAGAATTCTTTTAAAACAGTTTAAAAGTCATTTATCATTTTATTCTACCAAACATTTATTTTTATTTTTAATTTAAAAAAAAAAATTGTATTTGTAATGTTTGTAAATTTATATGTTTATGTTATATATTATGTTTTGTGTTTGGAGATTTTTTTTTGTGTATATGTTTTGTTTGTTTGGTGTGTAGCATGACTTTTAGTTTTTTGTATCTTGAGATCATGTATAGTAGATTTTTGTTGTATTTTTTACTATGACACAAAAGTATTTTCTGCTCTTTTAGGAATTTTTTTTTGTTATGCTGCTACTGCTGGCGCTGTACTATAAACGGAACGTGATTTAAAATATTATGTTAACAAAATTTTTTTCAGATTTATATATATACATATATGGATATATGTATGGATATAAATTTTCAGATGTACGAGTTTATACATATATAGCTAGCTATCTGACTGTGTGAATGAATAATTCAGGGGAATATATTTTGGAATTTAATTTTGAAATTGAATTTAAATAAATAAATAAATAAATAGAAATATGTGAGAAATATTTTTTATAGCGCGCTCTATTCGAAATCGAATAAGAACAGTATCCAGCGCGCACATATGGTAAAGATGTATAGTACATAGCAGAGATATTTGGGTTAAATATTTTGTTGCTGAAATTGAAAATCCGAAAAATGTTTTATTTACAATCAAATTTGAAAAAAAAAAAAAAAAAAAAAATTATTATTGGATTGCTGTTTGTTCCTAGAATTGAATATACATCGTATATACGAGGGGATCATATGTGGATTATAATACGATTTTGGTTTAGAGTTCTAAATTATTATATTAATATACAACCTCATGCCGTGCGACTGATTCAAATCACATATAGGATATATTCAATTTATTTATTAGTCTTTCCAATTTTCCAACATACATATTTAATCTATAAGATAACAATCTGTTGTATGTTTGTACATACATACATTCATACATAAATATACAAATATGTCTTTTATATGGGCGGTATATTTTGTATATCCATCAATAAACATAATAATATATATAAACATCAATAATTCATAAACATACATTTATCGATGTCATCTATATACATAAAAAAAAAATCTATATATGTATACATATTTACATATCCAAGTAAATTGAGCTACCTAATAAATTGCTGATTTAACAGAAAATTTCTAGACCAAAACAAAATGTCTACGCTTGTAAACTTATTTATTTGTACATATATCTAGCTATGTTTTTCGGTCCGGTTGTATCTATAACCGAAAAATCGTAAATATTTTTTATAAATTGACCTATTTCCTTAACAGCAAGTTTATATTACCGAACCAATTTAGTAGAGCGCCCTTGCCCTATACACCTCCACACATAATATTTGAATATACATTTTTATTCATTTTTTTTTTTTTGTGTTGGTATCGATTATTTTTTTTTTCTACATTTTATATTTACTTATCTCTACTATTATAATAGTACATGTATAGTATAGAATTCGTTTACTAGAATATTTACTTGCGGTATCAAGGCTATAATTTTTATTAGTATTCAGCCACTCGAGTATATTCAGCCATGTAAATCTTATAGATACATAATAGAAGATTACAATAAGCTTTAAAAGTATTTTTATTACAATTGTTATGTTTGCAATGTGCAAATTGTATGACCGGCACGTGGAGTTGGTGATAAAAGATTTATGTTCAAAGATTTAACGTTTTATTTGCAGCATGACTATGAATTGGTGGACTCGCTATATACCTGCAACTGAATTGGTTTTAAGAATTTTATAATAAAATTGGTGATCTAGTTATTTATAAAAGAACGTGTAAATAATTACATTGTGTCGCTGAATATTTGAATACAAACTGTCTAGCTTTGATGTTGCGGTAAATGAAATATTTTAAGTCAGCCTGAAAAACCGTACCACAAACCGTTCCAAAAGTTAAAAAAATTATTACGACTTGAGACATGGAAATTTTTGACATATAAACCTTTATAAGAGTTGAAGGTTTTGTGTCCCAAATTTTTAAAATATTTTGGGGTCCTGTGGTAAAACTATACCTTGATTTTTGAATTCGCATTGTTTCATGTGTGAGCATCCATTGTGTATGTGCTTGATGATTTAAAACAAATATCAACGAAATAGAATTATTAAGTGGGAATCAGACAAGACGTTTTCCTCAAGAATTGAACATGTGATCTGTTGCAGAGCTTGTGATTATTCAAAAATAAGAGAAAAAAAGTATGAAATCCAGAACCTGAAATAAATTCTGAATGAAACCTAACCAGAATAGAGGCAGTTTGATGTCAGAAAATAATATGGTAGATGAGAAAATTGTGCCAAAAACTTTGGGTTTCACTCATGAGCTCAAGGGTTCTGCCAACGCTCAACTAGAATGAGGCCTCAATAGGCAGTATATTCAAAGTAGTCAATATCGTCGTAATGTAAAGAGTAGTTGGAAAGAGCAGGTTTAAAATTTAAAATTTAAAGTTTTGGAAGTAATACAAAAATTGGAAATGTCAACATTTTTTATTAATATGACATTTTCGATTAAGGTAAATTGAATGGTCAAAACTTGAGATTGCAAGTTTTTATGTTTAGTGATTTCATTACACAAATACTCCACATGAAACGAATACTATTTTCGTAATGTGGTAAAGCGTGTAAACCTAGCTCTCTGGAATAAAATCGTATACTTTGGTGGAGAAAAAAAAAGTTATCCATCCAGTTGTCGTACAGCGAGTTTTTTATTTACAGTCAGACCGGACTAAAAATACTTTGATCAATAGAACTACGACTGGCTAAGTAATTGAACAAAATATTTAACACAAATCGACAATAGGAAGACGAATAAATTATAATTGTTAGGTCACCCTACGACATTCAAGACCAGACCAAAATATAGTTTAGGTACATTTATATGAATTAGAGTTTAAGATTTGCTAAAATTATGAAAGCTAAATTTAACTGTGAACAAGTTCCAGTTTTTGTTCTATTTTGTTGGACTGTGTTTAGCATTTCTAATTTTGAACGATTATATGGTTCGCCAATAATCCCTCGGCCCTATTGAATTATAATTTTCTATAAAATAGACGGGAGCGCAGGGATTCAACATGCAGGTTGTTTATGTACGATGATCGATGTAGCCATCGATTTTATGTCAGAAATAAATAATTGTTTTGTCCTCAAAATCAGTCCTGTCAGACCGATTTTTCTGCCATCCGAATTTACCTTTTAGTTTCTATCAGAAATTTTATGAATATAACGAGTGAGATGATTGTTGTGAATTTCAAAACGTCTTTAAATTTAATATTTTTTCTAAATTTTATGTAAATTCCATGAATTTTTTAAATGTAGTTCAAATTCAATCACCGCCAACTTTCAAATTTTTTAGAAATTCAAAAAAAAATTTAATATCTAAAAATTTATAAAATTTTTGAATTTTTGGTATGAATTTTATAGTATTTTATAACATTTTAAATTTTATGAGTTTTATAATTTTATAAATGGTACGAATTTTGGAATTCTGTAAATTTTATGAACTATAAATATTTTGTTATTTTTTTTATCAATTCAAAATAATCAATTGGAACTGTGAATTTATGTAAATGTTAAGCCAAGCTCAGAGAAAGAATGTATGAATCTAGGGAAGCTTTTGAATTAAATGTTTTTATGAATAAAATTTTTTTAATTTTATTTCAATTTTATAAATTTTATGAATATAACGAATTTATTTCAATTTAATTTGATAATTTTTATTAATTTTAAAACTAGTATGAATTTCAGGAATTCATGAATTTCGTGAATTTTAAAATTAATGAATACATTATCTATTAGGTTAAATTTTTTTTTTGAATTTTAAGTGAATTCATAGAGAATTTTAAGAATTGTATAAAATTTGCTATTTAAAACCTGAAATATTTTCATAAAATTGGTGTATGGGTTTCATTTAATTTGTTTAATAATTCATAAACAATTTGACTTCAAATGGTCATAAAATAAAAAATTCATAAAATTTTTATATATTTTTAAATTTTCTGAATAAATTTGATAATTTATATTAATAGAAATTTGATTTGAATTATTTAAATTTTAAAATTTTACAAATGGTAAGAATTTTTGAAATTTTTGTAAATTTTTTGTGAATTTGATGCAAAAAACGGTTTAAAACGAGCTTTTCAATACTAAGTTGGACTAAATGTAAGATTTGTAATCTCTGAATTTTTAGGATTGTAAAATCAATATTTTCGTGAATTTAATTTTTTTATTTTAGGAATATAATGAATTTTATAAATTTCACTAGTTTTCCAAATTTTATGCTTCTCTTATTATATTTTACAATTTTATGTGAATTTTCTAAAAATTTTAAATTTATGAATTTGGACAATTTTCAGACTATTATAAACTGCCATTAACCATTTTCTGACTTTTTGTGGTTTTCTTAAATTTTATGAAGTTTAAAATTAATAAATACATTTTTACATTTTATGAGTTTTGTAATTGTTAATTTTATGTGAATTTTAAGAATTGTAAAAAATTTCCAATTCAAAACCGTAACAATTTTCATAAAATTGGAGGAGGGTCTTTATTTAATATTTTAAAAAAATCTCAAACAATTTGAGTTTAAATACTTCTTAAAATATAAGATTCATAAAATTTATGTTATAATTCAAAAACGAATTTTATCCCTTTTTGAATTTTCGAAATGAATTTTATGATTTATATTAATGAAAATTTGACGTGAATTCTATTTGAATTACTTGAAATTTATAATTTTATAAAACTTGTAAAAATTTTATGTTTCAATTTAATCAATTGAAACCCGAGTTCAAAATGAGCTAAATGTAAGAATTGTACAAATTACTGAATTTTTGGAGTTTTTAAATTCAATATTTTCATTAATTTTTATTTTTTATTTAACGAATATTATGAATTTTATAAATTTCACGAATTTTCCAAATTTTATGATTTTCATTACTGTTATTAAATTTTATGAATTTAATGTTAATTCTCTAAATGAATTTATGAAGTTTAAATATTTTATCAATTTCACTTATTTGATTTTAATAATCTTTACAATTTTTTGAATTTATTTAAATTTTACGAATTTTATGATGTTTTTTAACCGAATTCAAATTTTTATATTTTCCTTATTTATAAATTTTATAACTTTGATGATATCGACGAACACATATCATGCAATCACACTAAGAATTATTGTAGGTTGTATGAAATTCAAGAATTTTATAAATTTTTGAATTATATGATTTAAATGCGAGTTAAAAGTCTTATTTAGTACCTAAGTCTATTGGAATAAATTATAGAACTTTATGAATTTTATGAATTTTACAAAATTTAATAGGAAATTGAAATTTGAGTTCAAACTATTTATCAAAATTCCAGTGTTGAAAGTAACGGTTATTAAATATTTTCAAGCTTTATAATTTTTGAATTCGAGAGTTTAAGTTGGCATAAAATACAATGTGAGATAAACATTTTAACAGATTGTGTACAGAGTATTATCGGATCAACATAAATTTTTAAAGGCTTAAATTGGAACGGTTTGCGTCACAGCAATATATAGTGGGCAAATACTTTTATTTTAAACTTTCAAACTAACTATAGTAGAATTTAATTTACAATCATCTTTATGTAGGTTTTTCTTACAGATTGATTTTAAAAAATAGTTTTAACCGTACATACAAATATTTTAATGACAGACAAAATATTTAATACAATAGAAATAAAAAATGTTGTTTTTTTCCGTAAGCCGCATAATTGATAGGTCATTCTAGGGCATCCAAGGCCAGACCAAAACATGAATTTAGGTGTTGAATTTATATGAATTAGAGATTAAGATTTATAGATTTGCATCGGCGGACATAGCACATGGTATATCTTCTGCACATACAGAAAGCACTATAATTCAACTGTAAGCAAGTTCCAGTTTATGTTCTATTTTGTTGAACTGTGTCTAACGATTTGAAAACGTTTCTGGCTTGTTAGTTGATTTAAATCGTAAGTGCTTTGAATATCGCTATTGCCAACTTTTAGTTGAGATGCTTCTGATCAGATGCGGGATTACATAGTAAAAGAATATTTTAAAATCCAGTTATTGGCCAAACGTATCATCAAATGTTCTCCTTTTTTATTTGAAAAAGTTATTTTTCAAGCTGACCGGTCTTATAACCGGTCTTATACCGGTCTTTTAGTTCAAATTCCCATTAAAATATATTTTAAATTCTCAATAATTTTGAAAATACCACAGTAAATAACAAACAAACTGTATATATTTCACCTTGTTAATCGTCATCGCATGTACATATGTATGAAATTCACATATTGATTTTTGTTTGAAAACTTTAACCAAATTATCACGAATTAGGTGTATCCTCTTGTATATGTACGTAGGTATATATACAGAGAGACGAATGTGAATAACATCAGCGGACTAAATTGGCTTAAACTTTTATAAATTTATATGTAACATCGACGTAAAAATTTATATATGGATATGTATGTACAAAATATACAAAAAAAAAAACTAAATTAATTATATTGAATTCGATTTCGATCGGAATAACATCTATAACAAAAAATATTATTTTGAAATTAATACTTTTTATTTATTTATGTGCTAAACAAATTAAATTAGAGCCCCTTCCCTATATAAAATAGTCAACAATTTTTATATAACTAGTGAGTGCAATAACCCTTCCACACCAAATATGTTGTGTTATAAAAAAATATATTAACACAACAAATCGGTTGAATGCCATTGCCACCGATTTATTTCACCATCGATGTATGTACGGAATGGTTCCTAAATCATAGTTTATTATCAAAAATATTATTGTTATTATATTAATATTTGTTGTTTCTATATTATTGTTATTATTATTATTTTATTTCCAAACACTATGTTTTTGTTTATTTTTATCCAATTTTCCAAATATATATACATATACGTATGTATATAAATTCACCATATTATAGCTATATCATTGTGCATATAGAGAACCGAGATATATATATAAAAAAAATATAACCAATTTTTTCGGTTTGATATGAGTATCGTACAAATATATATATATATACATACAATCCATTATTACACACATATCATACAGCAGCAGGTGTGGCTTATGACTTTTCAACGATTCTCAGTCATACGTAATATTAGAGAGTGCTATATGTACATATGTATATATTATATTGTGTGTACACCAGCAAAATTATTATAAATATCAACAACAACAGCCACCCAAAATAATGTTTGGTTCAGTTTGGTGTGTGTGTGTGTGTGTGAAAAAGCGGTTATTCGCCCATTTTAAAATAAACGGGTAGTTAAATTTAATTTTGCTTTTATCAGTGTACAGACTTGTACATACATACATACATTATATGCATGTGGATAAAAAAACACTTAACAAAGTAGATTTTCGCTCCTTTATTATTATTTTTTTGTTGTTGTTTGTCATTTGATTATGAATTTTGTTTATGTTGTGTCTATAATAATATCGAATGACATTAACATTAACATTTCAATTTTTGTTTTTTATTTTTGGTATTTTATTAAAAAAAAATTAGTAAACAGTCGATTGGGTTTCTCCGCACTATGTCCGTTATTTCTTTTATTCGTCCAATTTAATTTGCTAATGTATGATGTTCGATCGATTTTTTTTGAGCTTTTTAGTTTTAAATATATAAGCGCACTTAAAAAAAAAATTGCATATAATACTGATATACATATATGATTTAGTTTTACAAAAACAAAATTTGAACAAATTTTATAATTACTGTAAATTTATGTACATTGTGATATTGTGAAGTTCCATCATACTAGAAATAAATATAAAAATTTATCAAAAAAAAGTTTAACTTTTATAAAACGAAAATTTGTACTTAAAATTTTTTAAAAAAATAATTATATTTTATTAAGATTTTCCATTTCTATATATTTTCGGGTTATGTCTTAAGGCGCAAATTGTTCAAAGGATATACATATAGTAATATTAAATCAACTATATATCAATTATGTATTGTATATACTTATGTATATAAAACGACACAAAAGCTTTTTTGGTAGTCACACACGAGTCACATTTGAGTTAATTTTGTAATACGTAAATTTTTCGGAAAAACGTCCGATTTTTTTAACTTTAATTTGGCACACATCGGATCATCGTCTAATTGATTTTATTTGAACTTGCAAGTACAAATAAACTGTTGGCAAAATTATAATTTTTAAATTGAAATGGTTTCGAAAGGCTAAACTGGAACTTCGTTTTTTAAGAGCCCCTTCAGCCTAGACCACGATTACTTTCACATTTAAATAGATCAAAATATATGTGATACCAAATTTTAGTTCTTTACTTTAGTTCCTTAAAAATCTTAAATTCAATTATTTAAAATATCATGACCTAACTAAAATTCTTCGATACTCAACGTTTTTCTCAATTTGAATAAATTTCAAAATTAAATTAAATTAATTAATTACATACAAATTGTTGGATTTGGAATTTTGTCTCCAATGCAAAGTCCACCGACCGAATAGCGCAGTGGTTAAAGCTGCGACGTTTGGATCTTGAGGTACCGGGTCCGAATCCCAACAGGGGCGGGATGCAAAAAGGGATTTTTTTCATGTCCCGATTACGATCTTCCGATTAAAACTCTTGGGTCGACCCATCTTCCATGTCACTGTACAGGGTGACATGAAGCTATACTTGTGTGAATGGGTTGAATGAATTTAGTGTGAATGTGGGTATTGCACCGTGGGCCCATTAGTGGCATTGAGTACTGGAGTAAAATCCGCCCAATTTTAATTTTAATTTTTTAATGCAAAGTCTGAAATATTTAAAAATCGCAGTTGATTGGGAATTTAGAATTTTTTTTTTAAATTAAACTTTTGAATTTTCCGTAAATCTTTCAATTAAAGGCTTTGAGAAGTAAGTTACAATTTTAACTATTTAATTTTGAAAATTTTAATTATTTTAATTTTAAAATTGAACATTGCTGGTATTGGATTCAGTTCCAACAGATTTCTTGTTTCAGTTTTGAAAAAATATTTTTGTTCCGGTTTTGTTCTGGGGCGAAACCGGTTAGGAATATAAATTATTTAACGATCCTATTTTGTTTATTAAATTGTTTATTTCACACGATTTGCGGCATTGACTTTTAAGGCAATGCTCCAGGAAAGCTGTAATAGGAACGATTTCCTTTAAAATTTTATACTTTTATTGCCCCCGATAAAAACTTAAAAATGAAATTTCGTAAATCGTAAACGATTTTTTCGATCATGTAGCTACTGTCACGGAAATCCAATCACTTTCAGTTACGATGTTATAACTTTTTTTTAATATTTTACGATTCCGATTTATGCTATGTTCCAAACCAATACTTATTTCAAACATATTGACTTACTTGACGCCATCTTAAATAAGTAATTCAAGCCATTGATTTCACTTAATTATTTTGATAGCCACGCCAAAACGTATCACAACATTTGAGGGAAAACAAAACGAGGGAAAATATCAAGCCTAGTTATAGATCAAATTTTTGTGCAAATGAAGACAAGAAATCAAATGATTACAATTACTTATAGTTTGTCTCATATTGGCTGAAAGATTTAAAAAATTATTGAAACCATGGTAAGTTGCATCAAATTTTGAAATAATGACCATCGCCTTCGAAAATCAACAAACGTAAACTAACACTTTTCCATTTCATTATGAAACTGAAAAAATATAGTTTTCGTCAGTCTAATTATTATCGACACAAATTTAGCATATACACCAATGTTACTGATACACACCAAAAGTATTTCACAAATTTTGACAAGCAACTTAGACAGAAAATAAGTCGCCTCTCCAGCTTTCTTATATTATAATAAAACAGCCTAAAATCCGGAAAATATTTCGATTAACTGTGGTTTAATGTTCCGGTTCAGTTCCTGTTCGAAGGTCGATACAGGCACGCAGAAATCAAACATGAATTTTTATTTTATTTTATTTTACATTTTTTAACAGTTTTACATAAAAATAGTTAAACTTTCAGAAGCTCTCAAAAAAAAAAAATAAATTTAAGGAGCATTTCAGTTTAAATATTACTCACCCCCTTAGATTTTATGTTTTTTTTACGGGTATGTCTGTACAGTTTATGTTAGTCATAAATTAGCCAATCAAATTATGATAGATATAATTTAATCAGATTGATTGTAATTTGAAATTTGAGTAAAATTCGAAAGAAATATATTTCAAATCCTATATACATAGACTCTAGCGCTTGAATGGAAATAGGAATATTGTTTATCCATCAGCTTCAATTACTTATCATATTTTACTCAAATTACATATTGTACATTTTAAAGATTGCTTCTAATAATTTTTGAAATTACAATAAATTAATCAGAAACGATTAAAAACTTAATATAATTTTTAAAACTAAAAAAATTATGAACATTAGGATTTTAGAAAATGGCAAACTATATTAAATACGCACAAGAAGCAGAAACTATCAAATCCTGGGTCCACAAATTATTTCAATCATATTTGGCGAGTAAAACATGTCTTTTGGACAATGAAAGGTTAATTTCGCAATTATGGCCAAAGTTCTAACTAATCAAAACGACTTGGAAGAAAGCTGCATAGTTTTAAACCAGGTGACGACAGCAGCCATACTTCGACTGTTCTCCGACTTGCCTGTTCTAAAGACCTTTTATATAAATATACAAAAATTAACAATCTTAGAATTTATATGTGCTTAAAGCATGCACACTTTTGGAGATATGTGTATACTTCCCAATTTATATGTCATGCGATGCGCTGTTTGAGTTTTATATTTTTTTTTTTGTTGGAATTTTTAGAGTTTTAAGTTAGCGACTTGTGCATGCAAATATGTATTTTTAATAATGTCATAGCTAACATCATTATGAGCGAAACCAATACAAAAATCCTAATAAACTTGCAAAGGTTGGTTAAATTAGAATTTGTGGAACTCGACCATTTCTGTAAGCTTGAGCTGACGAGTTTTTTCAAAATATAATTATTTTAATTTAAAGAGCTCGAGTTTCATTCGATCCGAAAACACGACGCGCAAGTGTATCGGAGCGTTTTAGGGAAATGTCCCGATTTTTGGCAGTAAATGAACGCAACGTTTCCGATTGCAAGCTGATAATGCTGCTGATATTCGTGAGATGTTTGAACTGTTAAATGCAAATTTACGATGATGTTTGACACCATCGGAGTGCATCGTAGTGGATGAACTAACTATTTCCTTTCAGGGATATATGTATTGGGATCTATTTTAAGTTTGTAAATATTTTTGAAACCCAGGAGTTTTATGGAAATCAAGATTTTGAAACCATGAAGTTGAATCCGACATTCTGAAAATAAAAGTGCGGACTTCTAACATAGCCAACTAGAAATTTGCATCAAATTTTTGAAGATTTTATTAATTGAAAATTAATTGAAGTCAACTGAAATTTGTGAAGAGTTATGAATATTCAGTGAATTTCAGATAATTTTCATAAACTATGCATCAAATTCTAAAATTCCTGAGGATATGTAAACCATTATATCGATATCATATTTAAATTAGAACGTTCGATTCTACATATCATGCAATAAACAAAAATATCAAATTTATTTATTCTCCTGCAAAAGATGGATTTTATGCGTTGTACTCAATTATTGATTTTTTGTCTGGCGGCACAATATTGGAGCTATTCGGATTGTACGACAAACCTAAGATCACTACAATGAATTATGTTGAAAGTTGTGTATTTTAGAAATAAATTCGAAAATTTTGAAAGAGAACGATGGTTTTCTGGTTTATCAACTTCCTAGTTTATTCTTTAGCCACCCTAAACGTTCAGCGTGGTAGAAGCACTACTTGTTGTGTATATTATAGAAGCCGAGTCCGTGTTCGTTACAAAGTAGAAATCTAGCTGGGTATAATTTGGCCAATAACCGCAAAACTGAAATTTATTTTAAAGGTTGTGTTAATTCGATGAATCGTTCGCGCATTTTCTGTATACCAATATTAGTACTTGAGATTATCAAGACATTATTTGTTTTCAAAATATCTCAAACAATATTATTATTAAGATATGATGATCATTAATTCTAAAAAGTTTGAACCATGCTTAAAATCTACGGCATGTTTTCAGCTAATCCTTTATGTATATACTCGATGTATGTATATTCGACAACAGGGTCAAGACCTAGTTACTGCGATTTGCTTGATTGGCAGAACTATCATAGATACAAAAATGATTGTCGTGCTAGTTAAAACAGCAATGTCATGATCATGGTATCGGGTTCGATTCCCGGGGGTGACCAAAAATCACGGTTGGGTGTTTTAATGAGTAAATATATATGTCTTTGTCCGGGTACGGTGGGCCCATTTGTGACATCGCCCAATTTAAATGTTTTAATTCATTTTTACATCGATACCAAATTTTTAGTTGGACTTGGAATATAGAATTTTAATTTGTATAGAATTCGAAAATTAAAAGATCGAAATTAAATTCCGGTTTAATTTTTCACTCAAAGAGAATTAAAAATTTGGGCGGCTACCATTTTAGAATTGGACATATCGTCAAATTAAAATTTCGCAACGATTTTTTTAGAATTTTGTGTAAGAAGGCGCCTAGACTATTTTGTATACAACTAAAATTTAGTAATAGTATCAACTTAAGAATAATTTTGAATTGCTATTTTGAAAATTAATTTTAGAATTTCGAAAAATATTATAAAGTGAGATCTTGTGAAATTATACAGCACGTGACTTGGTATGAATGCATTTTGGCCAGAATATAGATACATATTACGTGATTCTTCCCTCCAACCATTGCGCTACTGATGAAATGGTGCAATTTCTTATAATTAGTAATTTATGTATATTATTCTTTATAAAGCTTTTAAAGAATGGCTCAATCGTATTGCTGATTTAAAAACAATGTGAACACATGGTGGGATTCAACATTGGTTTAGATCAAATTTCCAACTTCCTTAATAATTGGAAAGTAGAGCTTAACTCAAAGGAAATTCGGCCTAAGTTTTTTGAGGCTTAATATCTTGTTTTTAAGAAGTTTTAGATTGAATTTTTTCCAAGTTCCAAAAATAAAAAAATTGTGGTCTGAAAAAATAGGCTTAAGCGCCTTACCCACAGGAAAACGAAAACGAAAACTGATTTTATATTTTTTGCTATAAAACTTTTCAGACCGAAAATATTAAAATTTGATTTTCCGACAAAACTAATTACTTTTAATTGACTTTTTAAATAAAAATAGCTTTGTATTGTGTTTACGAATAATTTTTATAGAATTAAGATCTGTACATACTAATTATATTGGAGTTATAGCAAAAAATATAAAATCAGTTTTCGTTTTCGTTTTCCTGTGGGTAAGGCGCTTTACTTGTCATTTTAGATTCAATTTCCTTTTGAAATTAGACATAATTTTGTTAGGCTCAAATTTACGGGTCAATGTTAAATCCTAGACAAAAATTCGATCCTCAAACGGAAATTCGACCTAAGAAAAATTGATTTGATATAGTGGTGCTAGTTTATGAATTGGTCTTTTTAAGGCAACTCCTCCCGGGCCTTGAACTTAAACCTTTTGGACGATGTCTGGATGGACTTACTAATTGAATTCATGTATTTTCACATTTAATTGTTCAGATGACCAATTCAAGTTTACTTTTATTTATTTATGTACAACAATTTTGAATAGAAACCACACAAAAGTTTTTGAGCGTTTGATCTCCCGCAGACTGGTTGCTCCGAAGCCTTGACCGAATTACTTTTCCATTCATGTCAAATTTATTTCCGGTGTACGGATAAGCCGTATTCAGCTCCCCAACACAAAACATTTTATGGCGCACATTTTTTTAAATTATTAATTTTATCACTGCCCTAATGTAACGAATCGGATGATTTGCCCAATTATTTCTTTTCGATCGAATTTAGAGCTTTGCTAAATTTGATTGGTTGCGCCGATCTTAATTTAGCCAGATTATCATCGTATTCTAAATTACCAAATCGGCAACAGTTTACAAAAATTTCATCGACATTCTGAAAATGATTTTGATCGATTTTTGGCACAACACTTCTATCAATTGGTCGAATATACATTGGATGTGTAATCCGATCGGGATCATGTTTTAGCATAGAATAAGCAGATGGTATAATTATCGTAAACGAAACGCTGGCTTCCTTGTTTCATGAGTATTATGGTCTTTGAAATAAAGTTCAGCACTATAATGCTGAATTCAAAGCCTACTATAATTTTTATTTTAATAATAATAAGTAATGTTACTCTGCTATAAAAGAAAATATCACCCTGTTCACACAGGGCCATTTAGTGTATTTTGAGAAACCATGATATATTGGAAAATATATTTTTTTTAATAAATCAGGATAAAATAATAATTTATTACACTGTTAAAATTGGTTATTTTTCCAATTGGAATTTTATTTATACAAATAATTGAATTTGAGGTGTTTTGAAGTTATGTGCTGCCAATTCTAGAGATAATCACATGCTTTTGAATACATATTCGGATAGCTTAAACCAACTGCCACCTTTCTGTACACAAGTACTCAGGCAAATTTTCGTCTAGTTTAGACCAACGAGGATTTGTATAGTCAAGCGTACTAAATTCTGTTCAACATTACAATTTGTTTAATGGAATTTAGAAGTCACCTCATTTACATTTAGAATTCCAGTGTTTTGAATAACTTTTTAAACTTTTTGTTATTTTTCCAATGGGATTTTTTAGTATTTTGTTTAATTGAAATACTCAAATAGGCGACCAAATGTGTATATTGAAATAATTAAATAACCAAAGATTCTAAATGGTCTAAACTTGCTATAAATATAAACATCTCTGGGATCGGTGGTATCACATTAAATCAATCAAAATGAAGTAACTTTTAAATGGTGTAACCTAAATAGTAAAGTCCATCAGTTTTTAGTGCGCTTGATAAAACTAACCGAAAATGTACATGAGTACCCGTGACCATCTGTAGAATCGCACCAAAAATATTTCAAATTGTGGCAGTTAGTTTAAGCTTAAAATTTACAAAACATAAGTAAAATTCCAATTGGAAAAATAACCAAATTTAACAGTGTATTTTTTGTTATTTTTTTAGTATTAACGTCACTGTTATTTGTTACTGACTGGAATTGTATATAATCTTGCGAATATATCAATCATAACTAATGTTGGTAAATTAAAATATTTTATAGAATTTTGGAATTTAAGAATAAATTATTATTGTCAAGCATATTTTATATAAAAGCTATTGAAATTATTGCTAACAATAAATTATACCCTAAAAAAATTGTCTATATATTTATATACACGCCAAATCTGTTTTCAACGAGTTTTAAACTAATTAAAAATAATTTTTCAAAAGTATTCAAATAAAATATAATGTCATTATATAATTATATAATAATCTATGTATATATACGAGAGCTTTTTGTACAAAAAATCTATCATAATATTTTTATGAATATATAAGTACATATGTACTCCACTTAATGTAAAATCTAGATTAGCTTATATACATATATGTAAAGTATAATTATAATATAATCTTTTATCACTCGAGAACTCATATAATTTAATTTTAATTAAAATTCAAAACGTATACATATATATTTTATATAAATATATAAGATTATTAAAATAATAATTTTTAATTATACGCAAATTCATTTTTTATATATATATATTGTGCTCGCTATATATGTATATATATAAATCTATTTACATGTACACATAAGTACGTTTATATACGGATACAGTAAACTTATATAAAACGTTTAAAAAACATTCATACAATTTATGATTATTTAATTAATTAATATATTAGCGGTTTAACACTTAACATATATATATAGTACATAGTGTATATTTATAGTATAACGTATAAAAAAACTTACCGGCATAGTTTGACTACCGTGTAGACTTGTAATAGCTGCTTGTGCTTCCTGATGTGAGCTAAACTTAACAAAAGCACAACCTGGAATTAGAGTAGAGAAAAATGGTTTCGTTGTTAGTTGTGTGCGTGTAAATTGGGCTGACATTAAATAAAATATTTATAGAGATTATTATGGTCGGAATATTTGTATTTCACTGTAAAATTATAATTTCTGAATTTAAAAAATTATAAAATTAAATATAATAAATAAATAAATAAATATAAATATTTAATTAGATTCAAATTTATTATGAATAAATTAGAATTTATATATGTATATACATAAGATATATGCATCAGTTTAAAGATGGTATTGTGTGTGTGTGTGTCTTTACATTTTAACAGGTATTAAGACATTTTCGTAACATATTATATAAAATATATGTGTATATCCATTAAATAATATGAACACACCTGATTTCAGTTGTCTTCATAATATGTATATATGGATGTATATAGAGGAGGATTTTGCTATGTAATAAAAATAAAAAACAACCAACATCCCCTTAAGGAAAACTTTTTTTTTTTTTTTTAAATTATATGAGCTTTTATCTGTACACACATTTTTCTGAGTTTTCCCATTTTTATTATTTTATGTGTGCGGAAAAAAACAAAAAAAAAAAAAAAAAACTACCAAAAAGTATATTTGGCACAGGTAACAAAATTTGTTTACTCCAACAAAAAAAAAAAAACTTCCCGATCCATTTCGTTTTGGTTCTCTACATAATATATGATTAAAATGGGAATAACAGGGAAAAGTCTTCTTATATACGGTTAAGATAATGCATTTCGGGGTATTTTCCACCGCACCAGATAAAAACAGAACTTTGTTTTTATTTTAAGTGCCAACAGTAAAATATACAATAGGACATATGGTTGGGTATAATACATATATGTTTTTATTCCGCATCTAAAAACGTAACCACACCACATATACAGATAATGGTTGACAATTTAACAACATCACAGATTTAAATTTATTTTTTTTAATTTATTACGAGCGGCTAGTGATTTGAATATTACTTCGTGTTATACCTACAGTTTTGATGTACGTTTGTATCTATCTGAGCCTAAATTTGACCGATATAAAATTCATTTAAAATATGCCATAAATGGGGTGCGTCACAAAGCAGTCACACATTTATTTTAAATATTAAAAAAATATTGTTCAAAATAAGCTAAAATAATAAAACACCATCTACTAGTGAACACTATTAACTACTGTATTATAATAAATAAGGATCTGAGATAATTTTGCGCGGATCGTCCAGACAAGAAATTTGTGTTGGGTGCGTTAGGCTCATCTGCGTTTATATTTTTTATTTTTATTTATGTATATAAAGATAAAATATATGTCTTAGAGTGTATCACAAAATCTCATTACAGTAAAAAAAAAAAAAAATTACAAAAAAATGCGTCAACTTATTTTTTTTTTTATCTTTAAAAACACAATGCATACATCTTAAGTGAGGATTCATATATAATCATAAAAAAAACTGATCATTCAGTGAAAAACAACATCAGGATCATAAAAAAAATAAATGGGATGTAAAAAAAAAAACAGAACCAAAAAACACAATATTTTTAAAAGCTTGCTAACTAAATTATATAAAAAAACTAAAATAATAATAAATAAATATAAAAATAATTCTAAAAACAAAATAAAAAAAATATTTTATAAAAAAACAGCTCACCTTTACTCGCACCGTCTGGTCCACGTAAAATCGTACACTCTTCAATCGTCCCGAATGGTGTAAACAATTGTCTTACATCCTCTTCAGTTTGTTGTTTACTTAGCATACCAACAAATAATTTACGATCTGTGTGTGTATATATATGTATTTGTGTATATATGTGTGTGTATTCGTGCGTATGGATTGGTTCGTTGGGCGAACCATCATCATCATCATCATCATCATCGACATTGACATCAGGATTGAGTTTTTATAAAAATCACACAACATTCAATCATAATTTTTTTGGTTTATCGGCACAAATTCGAAATCAGTCAGAAAAGAAGAATACATATATCGTTTTATTTTTTTGTGTGTGTATATTTTTATGTCAAATAATTGGTGTGTCAAATTTTGTTTTTTATAATTTTTTGTGTGTGTTGGTTTTTAGTTTAATTTTTTTATTTTTATTTTTTTATTTTTTTGACATAAAAAAAAGAAGAAAAGAAAAAAAAGAAAAATATAAATCAATAAAATATTATTTTTCTAAATTATGGGGGGTTATAGAATTGGTTTATATATATAAATAAATTTGTATATTTTTTTTTTTTTTTTCGTTTTTAAATAATTAAATAAATAATGTTAATTAAAAATTAGATAAATAATATTAATTATAATATATAAAAACTCAAAAAAAAATATATATATCTTGTGCTCATAATACAATAAGCAGTAATTCTATATATATGTATATATATATATATTCTTGAATGTTTAATTAATAAATTAATTAAAATAAAAAAAGACACAGGTAAATCACACATTTATTGAAAATATTTTTGTTTGGAGTCGTGGCAAGAGGTTCGCACCGGATCTTTCTAATTTTTGAACATATTTTTGATAAATTATTATCATATTGAAAATTTGTTTTTATTAATGTGATAATTTAAATTGTTGTATTTACCATTTGTTTGTTAAAATGATAACTAACGATAAAATATTTTAAATTGCCGTTCGAACACTAGCCAAACTTTACAAATTCGCCATAAATTTGTTTTAAATTAAATTCTTATTCTAATTCTTTTTGGCCAGCTACATATACAGTGCAGTTTAGAATTAAACTTGAATACAATTATTGATTAAAATTGTTAAAATTATTTTGTTCATTACAATTATTTCAATTTTTTTTTAGTTTTGCAAGTTTTTTTTTTAGATCTTCAACATTAAAAATGGCATTTCTTCATATATTTCGAGGTGTCCAATGTAAAATATTTGAAAATTAATCTCAGTCCTTTTAGGGGTTGAGGACAAACCTTGTTGAAATTTGTAAAATAATAATTACTAACATTAAATGGGAAAACAGTAATTAAAAAAAAAAAATATATTTTTTTGTCTTTCTGAATTATATCTGAACAATGCCATGATTCTGAAATTTTTTATTGGCATAAACTATCATTCTGATTTGAATACCTAAAAGTAAACTAAAATGTTTTTCTTCCGGGTTCCTTGAGGCCTTCAAAGTTCCCAGGGATTTTAGATTTTTGCTTTTCTAATATTCGATTCCCAGGGACTGTTTCTCCCCTCTCTCCCTCTCGGTAGGGTTCTGTTGGTAGTCACATTACTTTTCCGAATTTGTAAGGGTACTTAAACAGATTAAAACCATTGGTAACATTTGAACGTGTTATTCAACCTAGAAAAATTTAAGGCGTATATAAGACGCCCGTCCCCAACTATACGCGAATTTTACTGCTTTAATTATCACAAAAATTCTAAAATTATGCAATTAGTCATCTCAATTTATGCACGGATTAATATTTGGATGTGTATGGTCTTTTGTGGCATATATTTACTATATTCGAATATGGTCCACAATTCTTGCTAGAATTTACGGTCATGTGAATAATTTTTCGAAAATCGATCAACTAATTTTAATTAAATTTCAGACGATAAACAATTGTTTGTGAAACATGCAGTTTAGTTTTTTTTAGGGGTTCACCTAAAAGTTAACTAAAATTTGTTTTGAAATTTTCAACATAAACATAATTCACAGCCATTGATTTCGATTAGGATGACGATGAAGAACACATTTATCCCCTCTGTTGAGAGTGCAGAATCGATGCAACGGGCCATGGTAATATCAGTAATGGCGTACATGGAGCTATGCACAGATGGTAAATTAAAAACGGAACTGTATCCGTTCGTCTTCTAATTGGCTAATAATGGTAAGGACGCTAAATGCAAACGGCGAAGGCGCATTTAGGATAAAATAAAAATTGATTTGACGTTTATAACGATTTGACGTTATATAACGTTTTTAACTCTAATTCCATCCAATAAGTTTGTGACTAAATTTAAATTTTTTATGTTTACTAATTTATCGTTTCAAAATTTAAATGACCCTGTTTCGTTACAAATTAGTAATATACAAAGGGAAGTAAAAATTGTAAATACGATTGAACGGAATCGTTCGTATGAGCTAAAAAGTTACACACAGCAAAATAGCGGCATTGCATAGTTGTTGGTTTTTATTCCTAACCGGTTGCAAGCCGGCTCAGTTCCAGAGCAAAACCGGAACGAAAAGTATTTTCCAACCCGGAGAGGAAAACCGAAATAAAAAACTTTTTGGAACTGAATCCAAATCCGGCACGATGAAAATAACGTGTGTGTGTCCTAGAAATTAAGGTCCGAAAAATAATTGGGACCTACATTTTTTATTGCAAAATAAATTCTCAATAGAAAATAGATAAGTTATTTAATGTGAAATTTCTGACTGTAATTAGTTAACATTAAGATGAAAATTATAAGTTTTTCCTATACAACCTAGGCTTTTATTTTGCTTTGTAGATAAATGTGAGAAAGGCCCTAAACGAATTTATACATCCATTTACGATATCCGAGTATGAGACATCGCAGGTCCGTTAATTGAATACACCTATGGTGCCCTGCTAAATAAACTTTAATAGGGATTGTACATTTTGTTGGATTTAGCTACGTTGGATGACTAAAAGGAAAAGAAAATGTTGCGAGTTGCTGGAAATTAATTAAAAGCAGTGGGAAAGGTGGTTCGTAAGAATTTTTTCAAGTATTCAAGTTGAACGAGCTCAATAATTGTCAAAATTGGGTCATTATTTGATCTTGACATAACAACAGCTCTCGTTTGGTAAAGGATCCGTTTAGGGTCAGCCCATTGTTCAAGCAGTAGTATATATTTTGAACTAGCTAATACAATAAGTCCATGTGTCTCCCCAATAGGCAAATATTTCAATTCAATTTAGATTTTAACTTTTATTTAGATTGTGTTCATCATCTCTGCAATTTTTTTAGAACTTGCCTTACAATTTAATTTGATGATTGTTGCAATTTTCAAAGAATATTATTGAACCTGGGAGTTTAGATATTAATGCACACAATTTTTACAATACATCTGCGAATAAAAAAATCATGATTCGAACTGAAAATCCCGCTCAGTTAAAAACTCTATTTCAATTTTAAATGCAAATATCGAAAAGACACAGTCGTTTAATTGCAATTTTTGAATATTTAATATTTTTTAATTTCTCGGGAACCCCAAAATTTCGAGAATGCTCAACTTTAGATCTACACAGACAAATTGTGCAAAATTAATAAATTCAGTGGTAAATTAATTTATAGGTTGTGGTGTGGAAAGTTTTAAAGTTTATTATTGTACATTTTTGGTTAGATTGACAATTATTTTTATCAAAATATTTATTTTGTTGACATTTTTTGAGAGGTGTTCACTTTTGGCTTGGCTATAAAAATAGTGCATCGTCTATATATTTTGTCACGTGTGCGAACACTCCACTAGATATTTAAAAAAAAATAATCAAAATTTATATAAATATTATATTAAACTAAAAAAACAAAAAATTGACAAACAAAACAAAACAAAAACGAATAAAATAAATTAAAATGTGTAATATTTGTATTGTTATGATTCTTTTTTTTTTTCTTGTAAAATATATATTTTATCTAGTACAATAGATAACACAGATAACAAAACAAATATATAAATATATAGCAAATATTACAAATAACACATCAAATTTGAAAAACATTTCTTTTTTTTTTTTGTAAATAACTTTTATTTTTATTTTTATACGAAGAGCATTCATTTGTATCATGTTTTTTTTTTTTTTTGAATTGATTTTATAGATTTGATTTTTAATTTTGTGGGTGTGGGTGTTAGTTTGGGGGGAATATTTTTTGAATTAAAAACAAAAATGGTGCCAGTGAAAGAGATAGATGAGAAATTAAATTAAATTTTGAGAATTTTGTTTTAATTTTATTTTCGGCAAAATAAAATTTTATACACAAATTTGGAAAAAAAAAATTAATTTTTTCAAAATGCTCTCGTGTAATTCTAAATTTTGATAAATTACAACATTTATAATAATATATAAAACAACAAACCGGTAAACTAATATATTTTCATGCTAAACTCACTATATTATTTACCTGTTATTATAGTTTGTGTCGGATAGTTTTTCGATGGTCCTATATATATAGATTTTTATTTTTTGTTTAATTAATTTATTTAATAACTATATTTTTATTTTTTTTCGTGTATATTTTGAATAATTTGGTCTATCTGTGAGGTATGTGATTTATAATAAATTTCTTGTCTGGATAGTCGACGACGTATTATTAGTTGATACTATAAGAATATAATTTGGAGAAGAATAATGCCAATGAAATATTTTTAATTAAGGCATTACTAATTAATAAATATTTTAAAAAAAATAATAACATCATGTGATTTACTTTTGTCTTTTTTTTTGTATATAAAATATATTATAAATTAATTCCAATATTTGAACTAAAAATGTTTTAATTTTGTTTGTAGTAAAATAAAAATATACATATGTATATATATATATAGACAACAGCTATAAATTATAATAATTAAATAAAAAAATAAATGTAAAAACTGAAAAATTAATTAAAAAATAATAATTAATAATAACATCACAACGACTAGCATTTGTGAACTCATTTATATTTTGGTTTCCACAATAAATAAATAAAACAAAATCATTAAATTAAAAAAAAAAAAAAATTATTAAATAACAAATATATTTATATATATTTTTTTTTTATTTATTTTGATAAAAATACAACATTAAATAAAAAATTTAATTTTTTTTTTGGTAATATATATTTTTTTTAAAATCACTTTTCGATTATTTTTAATTTGCTTGAATGCATAAAAATAAAAATAAAAAATTTAATTAAAGGGTATAATTTCGGTGCAACATGACGCAACACCATGCAACATTTTGTTTTCATTTATATATTCAGGCAAATTATAAATATTAAATTTTTTTTTATTTGTAAAATACGATATAAGAAATAAATAATAATAATAATTTAAAAAAACTACATTACAAACAACATCCTAAAATCACGAACGACATCATAATACTGATATAAAAACATGTAAACTCCTCTCTTTGAATGTGATACAGTTTTTTTTTTTGAAGACAAACTAAAAATTGATATTTGAAAATTATATGTAAGCGCAATATTTATAATTTACTTAATTAATTTAATAAAATTTATTTATTGTATCACATTGAAATGAGGCGAGACACAATCCCATTTATAAAAAACGAATCTTACATCGAGTGAATACTTATAGATTTGTTTGGTCGCGCGATTTTTGAAATTAATTATTTTTTTGTAATTTTCAGTTTTGGAGATTTAAAAATAATTAAATTATTTCTTTGTTTTTTTTATATATGTATATATAGATATGATAATTTAAAATTTTTAAAATTGAGATTCGATAACAGCATTATTATTAATATTATTATTGATTTGCCATTTTTCATTATTATTAAAGATGTTGTTTATGCTGCCATCATCTTCATCAACTTCATCATGCATTGCGTTTAATTCTGGAATAAACATTTTACGTTTATTTTTCATGATTTTTAATAATTTTTTTTTTGTTTTGTTGCTAAATTGTTAATTTTACTTATTAAATTAAACCATACAAAAAAATACTGTATGTTAACTATTTATATATACTACACACTTCTCGGCTCTTGAGAATATCATCTTAAATATAACTATATGAAGAAAAAAAAATCTTATTTACGTATATAGTGTGTTGCACTTGATGAGAGAGAGAGACTTTTTTTATGCTGGATTTCAAAAGATTAGAATATTAACGTGTTGAAAAAAAAACAATTCTTTATATCCTTTTTTTTTGTCATCTTATTTTACACTTTTAATATCCCATTTATACTCGTACATAAAGTTTTTTGTGCTATAAGTTGTACTCGTCGTATTCTTCATCATTTTAATTCTGTATATATACATATATACTTCAAAATGTCACAACAAATATACATTTATACGAAATTCAAAAGTGTATATTAAATAAATAATATGTAAGGATATATTATATTCTGTATATAGTACCTATATATGGATACAGTGTGGCGTAAAAATGTTCGGATATGTGATTAAATGCACATGGAGGTTTTTCACACGCAGGTAGGCCATTAGAAATAGGCTTGCGAAAAAAGGAGGACAAATATATACGTATTCGGTAAGTTTAGCAAGATCAGTGATAGGAGCAATTATCTTTTGAAAATACATCTGAAAACATTTTCACGATCAATTTTACCAATCAGTTTGAAAATTAAAATATAAAAGTAGGACGAATATAGTA
Source organism: Tipula unca (assembly GCA_951394425.1). NCBI lineage: Eukaryota > Metazoa > Arthropoda > Insecta > Diptera > Tipulidae > Tipula > Tipula unca. The sequence continues at coordinate 105,088,219 of OX596382.1, read as the reverse complement.
AGCTCAACAAAAATACTTCAATCAACCTTGCCAAATACTCCCGTAAGTTTATAATTTATAAATAATAAAAAAGAAATTCTCGTTTCCAAATTTTGGTAGACTTTTTCAAGTACTAACATAGTAAACCACACGAAAAATTGTCTTGCATCAGACAATCAGAAAATTTTTCGTGTGTTTTACTATGTGAGGGCTTGGCAAGGTACACTAAAATTAATATCAATTTTTTTTTAAATAAAATTCCATAAATAATAATAACCAAAAGAAAAATTCTTGATACCAGATTTAAATCGACCTTTCCAAGTCATTCACACACATAGTAAAACACACGAAAAATCGTCGTGCATCAGTGCTACACAACGGACAGTGCAATTTATGAATGATGTCTCTGATGGTGAAATTAACGGAGACTACACTATGTGAATAAGACTATTTATAAATTGAAATGAGAGTGTAAAGTGACACACAACATAAGTGTCCAACCTCGTGCTAAATTGCCACTGTTACTCAATGTAATTCAGACTTAGACTATGAAATTATGAGTTTACCGTGTTGCTCGAAAAGCGATTTATTCTTCGTTTAGATCAGAATGATACAAAATACATCGATCCACCGTAATCCACTATAATTATTTGAATTTTTGATTGGATCGTTATACGGACATTTCTGTTCCTCGACACAGATTAGACCCAACGACTTTGGTCACGCAAATATAGTTAATGTTAGTAAACATTAACTGTTTTTATGGGGAAAGTATCCCAGTTGCTGAGTTGTCCGATTGTATAGGTTAGCTTAGTTTGTGCTACACTTTTGTTGAAGCGTCAGAATTTGAAGGGCGCATGAATGAAGGACCACTGAAATGTTCTATAGTTATATGACATTCAGGTTCTGTACACCATCAATATGTTTATGCATATGAAGAACACTTACAATTATTATCGACCTGGAAGATTTATTCGTAAAGACAATTTTTGCAGTATGCTAGTAAAAAAACACTTTATCGACCGACATAGGGGCAGTTCTCTTAAAATATTGACACACATTCTAATTGAAGGATTAAAATTGTAATGTAACTGTGCTGAAGCGCTTACTTAATCGCTTATAATTACAGATCCTGACTATGAAGAATCAACAATAGTAAACTGTTGCATGTTGCCCAAAATGAAGAGCTGTTCTTGGTTCTGAACTATGTCCTCATATATCCTCATTCATTTTTGTGGCAGTCTATTGATAAATTATTTAATCGGATTAATTTTGTATTTACACGAAGATCGTACAATTATTTAGGATTTGCGGAATCGAATCGAGTAAAAGCTGATAATTACGAAAATGCATGAAAGCGCAGTATGCCAGTCTATGTTTTTAATCCTTGAAACTCGTCTTGAACAAATTTTAGAATAATAAAATATTTAAGGATTAAGACTAAGAAGTAGAAAATAACTAGAGAGAATGAAATTTATGTTGGATTAATTTTCTGCAATTTTTGTAGAATCTCTGTAGCGAGTCTATATAAGTGATGAGCCCGAGAGTGCGGCAGATAATCGGATACATTAAAAATGCCGCCTCTATCGATGCCACAATGGTTAAGTGATGAACACATACGTAACCATTGTTCCGGTGAAAAATTTAAATCAGTTTCTCTCTTTAACCGAAGAACCGAAATACAATCACTCAGCGAGACATAGTCGAGTTCATCACATCTACACAAAAGCACTGCTAGCTTTTCCGAGACGACGCCGTCGAGATCCTGTTAGACACAAGACAGCGTTTGCCGAAGTGTCATCACCACCGCGGTACCTTCACCACTTTACATGGTCCAGAAGAAAATTAAACAGATTGGAGGCCATGTGAATATTATCGCGGCCTAAATGCCAACAACCGACTCCAACCGATATTCGATTCCAGATTTTTTCTATACACCTGGAAAGATGCAAAATTGACCTAGCAAGAGGTTATCATCTAATCCATGTTGCGCCCGAAGACGTGCCTAAAATGACCGTACACCAATTGGGTTATTTGAGTTTACGAGAATGTCTTTGGGCCAACGGAATGCTACGCAACGCTTCATAAATGAATAGAAATATATACTTGTGGCTATAGTAATAATGACTTCAAACTTTTAATGAAACTTCATCTCAAATAATTATTTGAGAGATTAGTCAAATTTGGAATAAACATCCTAGTTTTAAAATATACACTCTATGTAGAATTCAACTACCATATTACTATACTGACGGCATACTACCTTCGAGACGAAGAGACGAAGCCATGCAAGAATTTCCTGCTCCATGGTCAACTTTTGTCATATATAGATTTATTCTCAAGCAAACCGGAGCTTACGTGGCAATATTATGCCCATCTCCGTACTAACGCAAAGTTTAATATTGCCACAGACATTGAAACATTGCCGTAGGAGCAGTGGTAGAACAGATGTTGGCAACCTTAAGGGTGTTTTTCTCGCAAATTATCTACAGCGGAATGTAAATATTCAGCCTTTGATAGAAAGTGGCATTTCGTAGAAGGCATGCAATTTACCGTCCACACGGATCAAAAACCTCTTACCACGGCAATCATCTTACTAAAAGAAAAGAGTCCACAGTAGACTCGACAGTTAGACTTTATTGCTCAGTTTACGACGGACGTGTAACATATCTCAGGCAAGCGTAACATGGTTGAGAAGTAGTTTTCAACGTCTACACTAAATGGTCTTCTCATCCAAGCATTTGCGCAATCCAAAAATTAATTTCCGGTAGGTATTTTTGATGGATCAGTCCCAACGCCCGTTGGTAATATTTATATTCTTACGAAAGTTGATCGAGTCATTCGTTGGTCTGAGGCATACCTCATTCTAGATAGGACCAGTCCGTTTGAGTCAAAGTCACTCTTCTCTGAGCTAATGCATTTACGAGCGCATATATGATTGGCAAATGGTATGGTCAAACGTTTTCACCGACAGCTACAAGCATCACTCCGTAATAATGCAATTCATTGGAGCACTGAGCTCTACCCCTTATCTTGTTGGGAATACGAGCAGCGGTCAAGACGAACTGAAATGCTCAGCAGCAGAACTAGTTTATGGACAAGTCCATATAGGAACATTTTTTCTAACCAGCTCCCCAATTTTTTAAACAAATTTTATGAATTTATCACCTCATCTTTATCATTTCTAAATTTTTCATCAGCTGTGGGAACACAAATTTTACACCGATCTTGATATATGTATGTGTGCGTAAGTCAAAAATTGTAAAATCTTGAATCATAATCACAATTAATTTCGAGAGGCATATACTCGTACATACATACATTTCTTTCAACGGAAGCATTTTGACATTAATAAATACCGCGACAAAATAAAATTACAATAATTTTTTCATTACATTTACGAAACCATAAATTAACTTATCTCCGCCGCGCGCAAGAAAGCAAAAATGTTAATAACAATTTTATTTTTTCGACAGCATCAAAAATATTTTTTATAATCAAACTTCAGATCAGATAATATATAAATATAAAATATATAAGACATTACATTATGTATACATATACGTATATATGAGATACGGTTAAGGTCGATTAAATTTAAAATTCTACTCTCAAATGATATCTATATATGTACTTACATACAGCGAGAGTATAAACCATAAATCTATCATATAACATTTTTTATTATTATTTTTATTGTGTATATGTATGTACATATATATAACTATTAAATAATTCATAAAAATATTATTTAGTGTGAAAATAAAATAAATAAATAAATAAGAAAATGTATAAGATCAATTTCTGTATATCAGCACCCATGGAATAATGTTATTTATACGGAGCAAAGCGGAACCAAATAATTAATGTATCTTTTTGTTGTGTATGTAAGTGTGTGTGTGTGGCGATAAATTATGCTACCCCTCTATATATATATATATATACGGTGGGTAATAATAATATACGGTTATAAATATTTCCACCACTATATATTATTATTATTTATACCATTTTGTCGGCATAATTTATATTCTAAAAATATAAAAGTTATTTCTGCGCTCTGCGATAATAATCGCTGACATGACATTTTGATTTTGAACAATGAAAATTGTTTGGAAAAACTTTTTATTTTTCCAGTATTTTTTGTTGTTGGTTTTTTGCGTGTGATTGTGAGAAAAATACCCCAACGCAAAACCAAAAAAAAAAAAAATAAATGTGATAATATACCATAATGAGGCATCATTCGGAAAATAAAATATTTTAAAGTGAAAAACCACACCCAAAAATATGCCACTTAACTATATATATTCACAATAATTGCGATCTTGTCTAATTGACTGAATATATGCATGTATACAGTGTGACAAGTTAAAATCATGGTTTTCGACTATCTCGAGCGCGCATTTTATTTAAATTTTAATAACCCAATAATTTGACATTAGTTTCCGTTTAAAAATTGATTTTCCAATATACACAACGATGACGGGGCTGTTTTATTTGTATTTTTTTCCAGTTGTCCCAAATAAATGAAAATGTAATAAAATTTTATAACCGAACATAAACGGTTTGTTCTTTTATTATATAACTACTCGCTTTTTCTCATCTGTCAGTGTGTGTGTGTGTGTGTGTTACTCGTGTATCTGTACATGATTTACGACAAATTATTTTAATGGCCGGAATAAAATGCTGATCTCATACACACCGCACATATATAATCCGATTAAAATATTTTATAACAATCAAATTTTTCAATCAGCCTGCGTACTAATTAATTTCCGCTAATTCATTCATTCCCAAATCATCGCGTTAATAAACAAATCTGTGTACATGTACATATATATTTAAGATACAACAACACGTGAAAGTATCAAAAAAAGCACACTTAAAATTTTCGTGATTGTCTTCATTTTATCCATCATCATCATCATACACCACTCAAAAAATTTAATGAATTTTCTTTTCGTTCCTCATTTTAATTTTTTAATATATTTTCCATTTTATGTTTCTTTATTACACGTATATATATATACATATATACTTTTTCTCCTAAATATGTACCCCCTCCCCCCCAACAAAAAAACAACAACAAAATGCTTTTTTCGTTCGTTCACTTTATTATTTCATTCAAAATGAAAAACTGAGATGCGGAATGAAACGAGAATTCAGGAAAAAATTGAAACAAAGTGGAAATTTTTCACTTTAATTTACATTTTTAAAGATTTTTTTTTTTACTTTTATGATTGTTTTGGATATAAAATTTGTATTGTATATGCACGATTACAGTGAGCGGGAAAAGTATGCGCCCGTCCACACGGTAAAAGCTTTAAAAGCACTAAAAGATTTCATTTTTTAGCTATTCTAAATTTTAGCCATTTGGTATTATATAACGCAGCATTAAAATAAACTTGGTAAGTTAAAGTATTAAGTTTTAAATGTTGAGCTTATAAAAGCTTTTCATTAAATTCCAGATAAAATATTTGTTTTATTGTGGTTTAGTTTTTTCCTGGCTCTTTAATAACATTTAAACTATTCATAAATAATTAATCTTAAGTTTGAGCTTTTTATTTAGCTTTGTAACACATTTATTCCAAAATCAATTTTACTGCTGGTTCGCTATATTATTGAATTCATATTTAAATTAATAAATTTTAAATGTTAAATTCATATTACGAAAAGAGCTTTCGCCAGCAAAATTAATATCTTATTTTCTTTTTAAATTCTAGTCCACTATCAATGGGTTGGTTTTAAAATGCTTAATTTGTTTTAATTTAAACATCATAAATAATCATTAGTAAAAGCTTTTGAATAAAATAGAATAAAAGCTTCTTAAAAACAAAAACGATTGTGTTTATGTAATTGCTTTTAAAAGCTTTTTTCAATATATAAATGTTCAATAAGCGTATAAGCTTTTAATTTTTGTCCATTTCTTTTTCAATTGAAATAATAGGACATTGCTTTAACAGTTCTGAGACTAAGGCCTATTCGTTAAAATGCTTTAAATACCATTTTTAACTTAAATATAAAATTTTATGAGCTTATTAGCAAACTTATATCATATCCATACTATTTAAATAAATCAATTACATTTCTAAATAATGTTTTCATTTTTTGTAGGTACATTTAAAATTCATTCCAATAGTTTTTACTGTTGTTGTCGCTTGCTGGATGTTGGATGAACATTTGTTCTACTAAAAACAAACAAGTTCGTTTATTTGTTAAATATTTTGAAAATTTTCACTGATTTAGTACAATAAATAATAATTAGAAACTCATTAAACTCATACTTTTGATCTAATAAATGAGCTTTTAAAGTTGAGCCTTTAAATAAATAATTGATTTTTAACAACGAAGAAATTAAGTATTTATTTAAAAGCTCAACGTTTGAAAAATTGTTAATTTTAAATTTCATTCCAAAATTAATTTTATTGCTGCTACTGGGCTTTTGAATTTATAAATATATTGCTTTTAAATAAAGCACAAATAAATTCTAATTTTGGTACTACGGTTAAAATTTGATCAACCCGAAAAGTTGTGCAAGTCGAATGCTTTATTATCGTTTTAAATTCTGGTTAACCATACATTTTTTATCAAATAGCACAAAAGCTCCTTTAGAATTTAAAACTAACAATAAAAGCATTATTTTGATTTTATAGTATTATATAAGCTGAACACATTCCATTTTAATTTAATATCGAATTGTTAATGTTTTTTATTAAAATTCTTAAATTAAATTGACTATGAAAGGTTTTTTTTTTATATAAGATTAAGCTTTGCCCAAGCACATCGTTTATATAATGATTTTCGGTAAGTTGATTAACTTTAATTGAGTTGGCTTTCTTGTCTGAAGGCTAAATCGGTTTCCTTTAAATTTTAGAGCTTTTTCATATATTTATTAGTAACAAACAATCGCAAGTAAGAGTATATTTCAGGATATTGAGCTTTTCGAATATTTTTATAATTTAAAGAAGAGTTATTATCATTAAATTAAATTTGAGATTTAGAACATTTAATAATAGTTTTTCTAATACATGGTTAAGCTCTTAAATACATTCAGTTTAATTTCAACTATGAAGCTTTAGACGATTGTGGTTTATAGCTTTCCATACCTTTGCGCTTTAACTAAACTTTTTTTTATGAACTGTTTACATTTTAATGATGTCAAAATACTTTAGTTAGTTGAGCTTTTAAATATAGTTAAAATTTTACTTTAGCTTTACGAAATGCAATTTAACAACTTTTAAGATTTTAAACATATTGTTGAATTTTAATTAAAAACACCATTTTTTAATATTAAGGAGTACTTTTCAAATTTATTAATATAGAATGAGCTTTTACAAGCAGTTTAGTTCAAAAGTCTCAAATAGAAGAAAAAACATTACTTATCGATCTTTCACAAGTATTTGTTTTAATGTTATTCTTAAGCTTTCCATGTAATTTTATATTTATTTTCTAATTGAATTGTGGCTTGTCTTGATAAAGCTGAGGATTTAAGTCTGAGGGCTTTTTAATGCATCCAAACCCATTTTGACGATCAAATTGTATAGTATAGTTTTTGTATTGAATTCTAAAATTCCTACGATTTAAATCAATTAAATTTACTTTGAAAAGTTTCTCATTTTTAATATAAAATTAAGCTTTTTTCAAGCACATATTTTTTGTTTAACTTATGTTTAACTATTTTCAAATTTTATTAAATCTCTAAAATCTTTCCGAAGAATTCCTCAAATTCTCTGGGGAGCTTTTGAATATTTATTAATGTTATAATTTCAATATGTAAATTTAAATTGGTGCTCTAGGCTTAGTTTTGGGAAAATATTTTAGATGTAATTTGTTATTTAAACGGTTCACGGATTTCGTCTCAATTATCTTAAAATACTTGGAAACTATTTAAATAGTATGAATAGTTTCGAGTAACCCTGCATGTACACACATTTTAATATGATACGTTGAAACATAAAAAGCTCTTACAATTCAATTCCTTAAACACAAGATCGAAATAAATATCCCACTAATCTATCAATATTCTACGAACCAAACAAAAATAAAAAAACCAAAAGACGTTAAAACCCATCATTTTTATTTTAATACTTTCGAGATTAGTTATTGATAAAATAAATATTTCATTAAATAGCGTAAGTATTTTTAATGTTTTTATTCTAATGAACAAATCTTTTTTTGTTTTATAAGAATATAAAAATGATCCAACAACAACCAACAGAAAAAAATAAAAATATTGTATTGCCAAGATGAAATCCTTCACTTAGATAATACAACAAAAAAAAATTAAGTCAACATATTATTTATTTTATACTAGAAGGAGATAATAATTTTGCTATTGTTGTTGTAGTATTCTTAAGAAAAAGCTCGCAGAAAAACCAAGAAAATAAAATATAAGATTTATTATTTTTAAGCTTTTCCGAAGGAAAATAACAACATTCTCTTCTCAAGAAGAATATTGTACACAAGAAAAATATAAAACCTAAATCCAAGACGTTTTTTTTTGATGAAATATATAAGAAAAATAACGAAAAACCCTGTTGCTTGTTATTTTTTTTGTTTTTGCTCTGCTATTTTGTGTATCCAAGACAAAGTACTTGTTATTTTTTCCTTGCAGCGCTAAACAAGGATCGGCGGGGACGAGGAGGAGGGCGCACAAGAAAAGAAAATGGTAGCAAACACAAGATTGAAAATGAAAATCATTATTTTTTTTTTTGTATACAAAAGAAGACAAATTTAATTTTTATTTTTATTTTTTGTACCTTTTATTGTGTTCTGTGTGTTGTTTTCGTCTTAAGTTGAACATAATTATTTTTAATTATTGTTTGAGTGTTTATAATGACTGTGAAGAATATTATGTACAAAACACAGGGAGAGTTGTGTACTGTATGTATATATATATAGAGTATCTTTTAAATAGTAGACTTGTTTATTTTTATTTTTTTGGTTCTTGTGTATTATGTAGTATCTACTTTGTGGTTGTAATTTGTAAGATAGAGCCTTAACAACGGTTTTTTTCCGTATCTTTTTTTATTTTTTTAATTTCATTAAATTAAGTGTAAGGTAGTTGTATAATTTATATTTTGTCAAATTTATAATGGATTAATTTTTAATACAACGACTTTGTGATGTATTTGCGAAGCATGATATTAAATTTTAATTTCCTTCTCATGTCTATAAGATTTAATTTTACTCGCCTGAATCTATGCATTAGTCACAGCCGTTTCATCACTTATACATTATATACCAATTTTTTTTTATATATTTTTTAATTAAGCCATTAATCAAAAATGATAAGCTTTTGTGTGTACTGTGTATGTGTGTGTATTATGACAAATTAGTAATAAAAACAAATTGCTATAAATATAACTTTGACACGCTAAACAAAATTAGTAGCCGCGCACACAAAATTTCTCATCAATCTCAACTAAAAACTCAAACAAAACACACAAAAAAAAAATTGAATTTCAATAATACTTTTATACAAAAGTTTATTACAGGATATTAAAATAAATAATAGTTTATAATTTGTTACAAATAGGCTTTAGGAATAACAAAAAAAAAAGAAACGGCTTGTGACTATATAATTAGAAAATTGCATGCTACTTCAAATATAAAATTCATAAAAAATCGTTATACAATGATACTCCTATATATGTATGTATATAGAGAGAGTGACAAAACAGATTATTGTGTATATAAATCCAAGATCAAAATATTAAGATTAGCTGCACGAATACGTACATAAATAGTTTATAGTATTGTATACAAAACTATATTTTTAATTTCGTTTATGAATTTTAATTTATTTGTGATTGGTATAATAAAATATGAGATTTTATGGCATTTAAAATGCGGCCTGATGTATGGTAAGTCGATTGAACGCTGCGTGGTAGTTGGATACTAATCTCGTATGTCAATTTTTTTTATTTATTTAGATGAAACAAATTGTTAATTTAATACTATGAACAATGCACTACACGGATGGGGAGGGAATACAAATAAAAATTTTAATTACAGCTCATCCCGATTTTGTTAAACAAATTATAGAGAAACCTTTCAAACAATATAATAATTTAAAAGCTTATTTCAATCAAAATTAAGAAAAGCTTTTTAATTTGCTGAAAATCACTCCAGTTAGATAGAAGCATATATAATTTTAAACTATAAAAAAAAAATTGGGGTGTTCTTTTAATTGATAAAACCTTAAAATTTATTCTGGTTTTGTTATTCGTATTCCGGTTTTTTATTTTTCTAAAATTTTTCCAAGTTTTGTATAAAATAAAAACAACGCCCTAATTAAATTTTTTATTTTACAACTTATGCATATATTCTTATGAAACAAAATGTTTAATTCCAAATTGTATTAACATATGTACATTTCGAAAAAGCTTAGATATACGTTTTTAATAAGCACTCAAGCGAATTGAATTGTAAAATATTATTTTAATTCAGCTGATGTGTTGTTAATTCGTAAACACTACAAACGAGAAAATGAGCTAACATTTTTGTTTCATTAGTCCAACACAAAATACTTGACCATTTTTTAGACTTTCGACTTAAAACTGAGTAAATAGCGCAGTGGCTAAAGCTGCGACGTTTGGATCGGATTACGATCGGTGATTATATTGAAAACATCTTTGATCTAACCTAACCTAAAGACGAACCTGTAGCCCTGGATAAAGTAGGTATACAGCTTTCAAAGGACAATAAATTCATTATCCGGACAGACTCTAATTAATGTATGAGTGTATTGTTATTTAAATAAAAAAAAATTAAAAAAAAACAGTAATCATTTTGATCTTTAATAGTTTTTTTTTAAGTTTTACATAAAAAACAAGTTAAGTTGAATTTAATCGGGTCTGCAACACAAACAAATAATTATTATAAAATAACTTTAGTTATACATAGTGTTTGAAAAGCTAAGTATAAGCGCTCCCGATGATTTCTTGATTTACTAACAAAAAGTTCAGTAAGAAATAAACAATTATAAAGCTTTTAATTTTGATGGCGAAAATTTTGATTTCATTGTTGAATTTACATTTTTCCAATAATTTTACGGAAGCTCTTTAAATTCTAATTCACACACGTGAAATTATTACTGATCGCAATGAAAAGCTCAGATTATTAATTTTGTAACACATGCTCATGATTAAGCATGATCTAGGCTTATATAAAAAAAAATTTTGGGAAACTGCTTATGTAAAGTCTAAAAATTAATTATTTAAGTTAAGCTTTTATCGAAAGCTTAAGAACGCTTACATTAGATTAAGGTCTTGGCTAACACAAACAATAAAAAAGATATTTATTGACGATTTTTTTTATAACAAAAACCATCAACAAATAATAAATAATTTTATTAATTGCCAGTTAGAAAAGCTCAATATAATAATTTATTCTGTAACAAAATGAAAAAAAAAACAATTAATTATAAAAAACATTTCACACTACATTACGGTATTTTAAATCTTATTTTAATTAAAATTAAGCAAAGCCTTTAAAAATTGGTGAAAATCAGTTAAACATTAAATATTCATCGTTTATTTTATTATTTTATGTAAAGTGTTTGAAAAGCTAAATATTAGGGCTTTCGACGATTTTGGGATTTATTTTAAAAAATTTGGTATCAAAATACTAATAAATGAGTTTTAAATACAAAGTTAATAAGAAAAAAAACTTTTATAAAGCTTTTCAATTTTGATGGTAAAAGTTCTAATTTTATTGTTGAATTTACATTTTTTTCGAAATGTGCTTTATTTTAAAAATTTGTTTGAAAAGCTTTTCTCAAGAGATGAAAAGAAAAATCTCAATTTCTTTAAAGTATAATTCACATAAGTATATGAAATTATTAATCGTCGCAATGAAAAGCTCAGATTATTAGTTTTGTAATACGTGCCCACGATTATGCATAATCTAAGCTTATATATAAATTAATTTTGGAAAAATGCTAATGTAAAGTTGAAAAATTAATTAATTAACTTAAGATTTTATCGAAAGCTTAAGAAAGCTTATATTGAATTAAGGTATTGGTATATTGTACAGACAGATTATAAAAAAGATATTATATAGAAAAAAGGTTTGTTGATAACATGATTATGGTAAAAGCTTTCAGTTTGCCACCAATAATATTTTGTTGTTGTTAAAGCGTTTACTTATGTATAATTTGATACTGAAAATATTGAGCTTAATATGTTAACTGTACTATTGGTAACATTGAATGTGATAGTATAAAATCAATTTACAAAATAGACTTAGTCTCCACTGAAAATAAAAGCCTGAAAATCAGTTAAAGATTACACTATTCAGAATCGTTTATTAAAATAATTTTAAACTCGAACTTATATAGATAGAAACATTTGTAATATTGAAAGGTTTAAAACAAATAAAAATTTTGGCTTTATTTAAATTCAAAACTTCCAAATAATTTTTTACTCTTGTTTTGTGATTCTTATTTTTCTAAAACCTAAATATTTCGAACTATCATATTTTGTATAAAATAAAAACAACGGCCTAATTTATTTTTATTTAAAAAATGAGTTTTTGACAAAATATTCATTAAAAAATAACTTTAATAAAGCGTTTTAATTTTAATGGCGAAAGTTCTAATATTACTGTTGAATTTACATTTTGTTTTGTTTTAAAAATTTAATTGAAATACAAACTTTAAAAATGTCAGTATTGAATCTATTCTCAAGAGATTCAAAGCTTTAAAAAAATCTCCATTACTTTAAATTATAATTCACATTCGAAAAATTATTAACCATCGCAATGAAAAGCTCAGATTAATAATTTTGTAATACATGTCCATGATTAACCCAATTGGTTCCACTGTACCTACACGGGTACAAAAAAATATACTTGTACCCGGATGGGTATAGTGAACCAAATATTATAAGTGATGAGGAAGAATTAGCATCAGCAATATATCCGAAAGAAGGGCTTGGTTCTATTGAAATACACGTTTCCGATGTAGACATTGAAGAGGATGAATTCCAAGAGACACACAACAAGAGGCCTAGAATGATGAATAAGGGGATGCTCAGGTTGGACCCTAGATATAATAGATATAAACATATTCAGCGATTACAAAAATTCAAAGTTGAGTTGTTCTGGATGAATGAAGCGTACAAGTTTATATGAAAGACAACAAAATAATAATTCATTTTCGTTTTCAACCAGTGACATATAAATATTTATTGCCGTCCAGCTGTTTTCCGGATACCATTCCCTTGCGTGAAAAAGGTTATTTTAGTGTCTCTCAGATGAAGATGCCTAAATACCGTTTGTTGCAGATAGGATCTCCCGAAATAGATTTCAGCAAATCAAAAAATATTTGCGTTTGGCTGATAATTCTAAAATTGATAAAAGAGACAAAATGTTCAAAGAGAGAAATTTATCAAACCTACTAAATACAAAGTTTCAACAATGGGTGGTTTTCCATCAAAATTTATCGAACGATGATGGTGAACTATTTTGGTCATCAAAGCAATTCATTTGGGGTAAACCGGTATGAATCGGGTACAAAAATTGGCTAATCTGTAAATAAAATCTATAGCAAAAAATTTTGAAAAAATAATGCTATATATACTTCCACAAAGCTTAAAGGTTGTTCTCAACCTTTTAAAAATCGTTGCAGTTCCATCCGACCATATTGTATTTTTTGACAACCGTAAGAGAAAACTGAACCAAAAAGTGCCAGCTAACCGCTAGTAAAATGCTCAATAAACGCGGTTATTATGAACATCAAACTGATAAAAATAATAAAATTTTATTCGTTCGATGGAAGGACAACGGTATTCAAAAGGAGTAATCCAATGCCAATGGTTCCTAAAATTAGTGTACAGCATGACGGTGGGCATTATCCACAAAGGATTACAAATCCTCTTCGATGTCGCGAATGCCATCGGATATGCGAAAAATGCAATTAATTTACAATGTAGCATTATGTATCGATCGTTGTTGCTTTAAAACTTTTCTTGACATGTTACGATAACTTTATAAATTGAAATTAATAAAATATTTGGGACTTAATGAGGCATTATCTAGGCTTACATAATATGTATAAATGAATTTTGGAAAAACGCTTATGTAAAGTCCAAAAATTAATTATTTAATTTTAGATTTTATCGAAAGCTTAAGAAAGCTTACATTGAATTAAGGTATTGGTATATTGTATACACAGATTATAAAAAAGATATTATATAGATAAAATATTTGATGATAACATGAGCTTGGTAAAACCTTCAGTTTACCATCAATAATTTTTTGTTGTTGTTAAAGGATTTTTTTTTGTATAATTTGATTGTGAAAACGTTTGTATAAAATCAATTTACAAAATGGAATTAGTCTGAGACTCGACTCAAAAAAAAAAACCAATAAATTTAATTATTTTAATGGGAGTAACATAATTAAACCTGCGCCTTAAAAGCTGCAATAATTCAAGACATGTTGGTATACAATTTTAATTCCACTCGAACTAAGTAGTTTTTTCACTATTTGGATTTGCAATAAATTGTTAATTAAGAAATCATTGGTCGGCATGAGATTTACTTTTATTTGTATATGAATTAATTCTATTCACCTACATATGTATATGTATATGTATAACAGCCAACCACCCTTCGGAAAATATATACACACACACATACACATATAAGCATTTTAACGCTTTTCCTTCTGTTGAAATCTCCCTCGTGTGTTCGTTAAATTATCATAAAAATTGTATAAATTTTTCAGAATTATAAAAATAAAAAAAAATTAATAAATAAATTTCCCGAATTGAATTATCTCATTTAAAAATTGTTTTATATTTAATTAGACAATTTTTTGATTAATTGCATAATAATTTATTTATTTTTATATATTTTATGTTATTTGTTCAAATACATATGAGACACAATTTAACCAAAAAAAAATAAAAGTTTTAAATTTTGTAATAATATTCAAAAATTTAGGGGAGACATGGGAAAATTTATTTATGTGTAAAGTATCATTTTTAGGGACAACGAACCATCTATGTATGTGGGGGCCGTACTCGTTGTGCATTAGTTTATTAAAAATGAAATAAAAATTTTCTAACCTTAAAAGATTGGAAATTTATTTTGTCTTGTTTCCAAACACAAATTAAATTCTACTTTTTGTTGTTGTTGTGTGTTGCTTAGGAACACACAATATCTCTCGTTATCAAGAGCAGTGTATTATATAATCATGTTTATTAGAAAAACGAAAAAAAGCTTTTCCAGAAATATATAAAGTCAAAAGTAAAATAAAAATGAAAAACTCATTCGACTGGTGATGAAGTATGAATAAAACTTTTTTTTTTTCATATATAAAAAAAATATATTTTTATAAAAATAAAATAATAAGTTCTTTCAGGGGTGTCAGATATGTTATATGCCAGTTTCAATCTATATGTCTAAAACAGGTATATTTCTAATATTGACGTATATACACTCGTATATAGTAAAGATGTTCAGTTTAATTTAAAATAATAGTGTATTTGATTTGAAATACTCCTTCCATTTATAAATATATTTAATTAGCAATGAGAATCTCAATAAAATTCATTAAATCCACTTGATCAATTACTGTGCCTCCTCTCTATATATACACAATTGAAACCATAAAAATATTTTTTTATTTTAAGATCAATAAATTATATATCAATAAATACACTTAAATTGAAAATGTAATTTGTTGGTTTGTGTCATGGCTACACAAAATGAAGGTATACAAAAAAATGACAGAATCATCAAATATTAATTTTCCTTTGATTGTTAAAAATATAAAAAAGCTCCTTTATATATCCAATTTTATTAGCGTCATTATGTGTGGTGTATACGATTGAGATTTCCGAATGTGTTCAATTGAAATTCACACACACACACACACAATACTGTAATACAAAATTGAAACCTTACAAAATAATCTTTTTGGAATATAGCCATGTTTTTTTTTGTGTACTTGTAACGTCGTTATATCGAATATAATAATATATTATATGAAGAAATTTGGTTTTGTGTTCTGTTTTTCAAATTAAAAATCAAAAAAAAAAAGGAAAACGATGATGAAAACCTATAATGCTCGAAATGTAATAAAAAACAATAACATAAAAGAAATAAATAAGGGTTTGGTATATATACACAGTATATAACGGCGTACATATTACGAAATATAAAAATGAAAATTCACAAAAATAAAAAATCTATATATCTGCTATATAGCCGCCTATGTATGTACGTATGTTAGGATAATCAAAATATTATTGATTGATTATTTCTATTTTTATATTTGCCACTATATACAAAATGTACTTAAAAGGGATGTATTTTCATTTTTATTGTATAGGCCGTTAATTAAAAAAAATAAATGTTTGAGTATTAATAGGATATACCTGCACCTAGGCGAAAATTTCTATCCGCGTTATCTTAGCATTTTAAGTACAATTGGTCCACTCAGGATTATAGTAAACGCTAAGCACCAAATTTACGTGTTACATGTTTAATGGTTTTAATGTTTCACTTCCACCAATTGGAAATAAAAACTGCATGCCCATTTGTCGGAAAACCTTTATTTGGGAATAATCAATTAGTTCGAATGGTGAGAAGTAGGCACGAAAGTTAGCACAAAATGATATTGGGAGCTCTCGTGGTTTGTATCATGGATATTTGTTTTCCATGCCTGTGATCAGAATTTTTTTTTTTCAAAAATTACTTTGGGAATATTTCAATAACTCAATTCGGCTTAATCTTTAAAAGTAGGTCAAGTCTAGTTTCGATTCCAGGTTGAAGAACAACCCTTTGAAGTTCTTCAACCTAGAATCAAAACTAGACTTGAATTTTTAAAGATTAAGCCGAATTGAGCTATAAATAATTCCCATAGTAATTTTTCAATTTGATGTAAATTTGAATAATTCCGTATTCGAAAATGCGTCATAGAAAAATCCTGATCACAAACATGGAAAACTTCAAGGGGTTGTTCTTCAACCTGAAATCAATACTAGACTTGATTTTTTAAAGACTAAGGCCAAATTGAGCTTTTAGTACTTTCACATTATGTCCCATTGTACATTTTTTAATTTGAGGGTAATTTGAATAATTCCGTACTCGAAAATATATTATATATTATTTTTAGTTCCCCACCAAATATCTCAGGATCATCAGTAGACAATACTACTCTACTTAAATTTACAAAAAAACATCTGGGTATAATTTAGAAAAAGTCATTTTATATTATCTTGTTAAAATCTGAATCTTAATTGAATTTTTAAATATAAAAACGCCATGCAAATTAATATTTAAGAAATAATTATCATAATTTATCAAAATGGTGTATCACTATAGGTTGCTTATAAAAATACGTTTCATTTGATATGTCACATGGCATAACCCAAATTAAATTTTTTAATCCATACTCCAGCATTGGTGGTCCAAGTGATTTTTTACAAAACTCCACGAATACTTGTGAAATATAATTCCAATTTAAAAAGTTTTTTATGCAGATTTAGCATACAATAAAAATTTTAAATTGCAATTTTATTCACAAGTATTCGCGGACATTTATAGATAAGGAGTAGAGGTTAGAAAGTATTTTAAAACATCACCTGGACCAGAGTGCTGGTAAAGGATCAAAACTTTAATTTTTTTTTATGTCATGTGATATATCAAATGAAACATATTTTTGTGATCAATCTAGTGATACACATTTATTTGATCAATTATTAACTAAATATTAATTTGCATTATGATTGTTTTTTTAGAAATTTTAATAGCTCTAAAAACATTCTCAATGAGAGTAATTGTCTCTTAAAAATTCTGAAATATTTAGTGAGCAACGAAAGGTTAACTTCCGTCTAGACACATTTGTGTGATAAAGTCAAGTCATGTCATGCACACTACAGTATTCAGGCAGATTTATCGACAAACGCTAATCAGCGGGGTATGGAATAAAGTACTTGATTGACAGATCTTGGCTAATCCATACAGTTCTTATTTATAAATTTTTCGGCAAAAATAAACTTTATTACATATACTCGGCATTACTTTTTTGAATGACTTATTGGCTTTATCCACACGGTTTTTTTTGTTCATACATACATTGGAGCGTTCCTACTGATTCCACAAATGTATCACAATGGATTTCATCGAGTTTCACAAGCTGCATACTTAAATATTTTCCAAAATTTTTTTGGCGTCATCAATCAAATTCTAATCCAGTAAATCCTTTCTAAAGCATTACCAAGGCCTCAAGTTGTGTGCAATTTTAATCATAAGTTGGGTTTTCAGATAAACGACTGGGAAAGTTTTAGATTTGTACAATGTCTCAGCAAAGTCCATAGAAATTAATAGATGAGGCGTAAATGCCAATCCCTGATTGTAGCGATGATTTGTCAAAAATCGTGGGGAAAACCTATACTGAGATGGGTCTTAACCGGGCTTTCAGTAAACGAAAATATATAGTTTTCCTTCGACCGTGAATATTTATTTCTACAAAACAGTTATATTTTCTAGATTTTAATCCCCATAGGTTTCCCGCATCATGGTCTGAAAGTTCACAAGCTATGTTCCCGATTAATTTGGATATGTAGCAGCTCGCACCGATATTCGATTCTGCCACAAACAAAATAATTAGTGAAATTCAAATATAATCCAACTTATTTGAATTAAGCGTTCACTAACCCCATCACATATCAATCTATCCAACCAACACTATCTAATAACCGAACCATTACTATAAAACATTTATAGTAAAACCATCGCCATCTAACAACATCACTACGAACAACAATGTTCGGTGATGCAATAATAATCCACTGCACTACATAAGTGCAATGTCGACCGTCGCCGGCGCATGTGTTCCCTCTTCACAAAACGAAGACGAAGGCGACGTCATTATAAAAAAAACAACACAACTAATACAACATTCCAACCAAAAACAACACATTAGTCGTACACAACGCAAACAACAAAAACACCTCGACACGAGGCAATAATTATATTATTCGGCCATTATATTTATTTTTCTTATATTTTGTGGTGGTGAAATTTAAATAAATAAAATTAAATTAAGAATAAAAATAAATAAATAAATATAAATATATAAATAAATAAATATAAATAAATTTGTGAACATAAAAATAAATATGATAAATAAATTATATCTAAATAAATTAATTATTGTGGGCATTAATTTAATTGAGAACAATATAATTAAATTAGGAGCAACCTCCTAAAGATATAATTCTTCTAGTTAATTTCGGGGCCAGTTTTACAGCATAATTATCCGTGGCTTTTCTTAGCGAATACTTTCGTACATATACAGTTTGACCTGTTTGGTTTTGGAAATAAGCCTTTTGCAAAACTTCTGTTAATTCAATCTGGTTGCCTGTTAGGTCTCATTAAGAATCGTGTGAGTCGATCTATGCAGGATCACATGCTGTCCAAAAACAACAAAATGCGGCGAACAACCAGTTGAATCGTGAACTGAGTTTCATGAGTGACCGCAGCAAAATTTACGTCCCATACCTTTTGATCGTACTGAATATATGATCTCAGAGCAACAATGTCGAACCCCATGCTTTCGAACCCCAAATAGGCCGAACCCCAAACTTTTTACATAAATTACTTAGTGCGATACTATACCTATCACTTTTGGAACACCGAACATTAGAAACACCTGTGACTCAAGGAATCTTACGACTTCGTTCACAGTAGCTTGTCGGACTGAACTTAAATTTCGATAAATGATCAAAAACGGTCAGAATTGACGGATTACCAATCCGAGTTCTTGGATAAGGTCCCAAAAAATCTAAGTACAACCTCTGCCAGGGTCTAGAAGTGATAACAAGAGCCGCGAGCAGAGGCCAAGTATATTTATTTGAGAATTTATTTGTCCTACCAGTCTCATACGAGGATATACAGTTTTTAATATCAACAGATAAAAACTCGTCTATATGTACTCTCGATAGTGCATCGGGAATACAATTCTGCTGCCCCTTTCGGTATGATCAGAAAATTATAACCTTGGAGCTTTAAGCTCCAGCGCGCTAAACGGCCGGTGAGATCCTTCGTCGTCATAAGCCGTGTTAGGTTGGCGTGGTCAGTAATTACAGTGAATTATTAGGCAATAAGGTAGCCAAACACTCCAGATCTGTCAAATTGTAGTTCCTCTGAGCTGCTGTTAATTTATGCGACATATATGCTAAATGCCGGTCATCATCATCTACATTTTTTTAGAAAATTAATTATTGCAGATTTCAGTGCATTAAAAGCCCCTTGGAATTCCTTAGTCCACTTGAATTTTTTTAGGACAAACTAAGGACACATTTAGGAGAAATTTCATACACGTATAAAATGGTCCATATTCGAAAAATCGGTAGGTGGCAATTTTTATTTATTAAGCGTTCTCGTTCAGTTACCATTCTAATAGAAAACTGCTTTGTAGCAGGTCATATGTTATGTGGGATCAGGTTGAAAATAATTAAAGTCGCTATAACCACCTTTTATAGGTATGAAAGAGTCTATATTCGAAAATCCTTGTTGTTTCCACATATAATTTCTGGTAAAAGCGGGCTACTAATATGGATTACAATTCTAATAGGGAACTTCCATGCTTCGTACCAAGTCATATACACACAAATACGCTATCTGGGATCAGATTCAAAATAAGTAAAATCTCTATCCATACGTATAAAATGGCGTATGTTTGAAAACTCGGCTAGCTAGCACTAAAGATTTATCGTTAAAGTGGGCTTCCAGTTTACGCTATGATTCTATATAGAGAACTTCCATGATTCGCTTCAGGTCAGCTTCAACATAATTAAAATCCCGAACCACATATGAAATGGCCTATATTCGAAAATGGTCTACAATTTGTATTCGGTGTTTATACAATGATTGTTTTTTTTTGTAATTTGTCCAAAAAATGACAGTGCCACTGTACCTTGTACTACCACATTTCTGAAATTTTTATATAATTCTTTTTTCACTGGAGCTAAGGGTTATGATTATCAGGGAAATTGATCAACGGGGCTTTGTACGTGAATTTATTTCCATAAAACCGAACAAGCTTTTCTTAGCTAAGACTATTTTTTCAGTCAGTGACCACACATCAGAATAGTGGTGTAAGACTGTTCCGAGTATAGTTTGTGTGTCCACCCAAGTTATTAGACTATTGACTAAATATAACGTTAACTAGGTAGTACATATAAGCAAAACGAAGATGATTTTGGAGAACAATAAAATTTACTACTGACTTGTCAGGTAGACCACATTGTTTTTATTAACACCGTGTTTAACGAAATACTTTTATTTTAATTGTTTTTTTTATCTGACCAAATTAGTACAGCCCAGGATTTAAATTATTTATTATTTATGACTATAACAGGTTGAAAATATACTTTCAGCTTGTACGCTTGAAATATAAAAAAACTGAATTTCACAATTTACATATATAAGCTCTTTAAGCTTCAGCAAGTAGATATATATTTAACATTATTATTTGAGAACAAAAGTTTTTAAATAAAATTCGTTTGGTAGAATTTAATTTAAGCTCTGAACTTAGTATAATTATATACATAATACACAAAGCTTCCCATCAAAAAGATTTTGTTTCATAATGTTAGAAAAAACTCTGTATTGAGATTTACGTTTTAAGCTTATTTATTACCAAAAGCTCGATAAATAAATTTGAAACAACATAATGAATCAAACTTGCTGAAATTTATTTTTAAAACACCTGACAAAATTTATTATTGTCTGCATGTTATCCAATTTATTATCTCAAAATTGTAATGATCTCAAAAATTTTAAATCCCATCATCAACTTTATACTAAATCCTTATATGTATATATATAACATCAACACCACTTTATTAATTTTATCACAAATCCGAAATTTATCGATTATGACTTATAACCATCAAGACAAATTTTTTTTTTATAAATCGTTTATAATTCTTTAATTAAAGTATTTTATCTCTTCATCTTACCAAAAAAAAAATTAAATAAAGAAGAGCTTTTTTTATTTTATTTTACTTTATATTAAAAAGCTTATTCAACTGAAAAATTGATATCTTAAATAAACATGTCAATCGCAAATGTATAAAACCATCATTATTTTCCAAAACAAAAAAAAATAGAGAGAAGCTGGATAACTTTATGTATATATCTCAATTAAAATTTAATTTATTACAAATTATTAATAATTTAATCGATATTAGATTATATACGCAAAACGAATATACAATATCCAGATTAGATCATTATATAATTTGGTTGGGGATGTGGCGAAAACTTTTACGTACCTCTACGTACGTATATACACAAACAACACCGTCACCCTATATACACAAACATAAAATAATATTTTCCTTGTGATTTTATCCCACATATCTGTTATATAAATCTACTTGTTCTGCAGGGTGTAAAACGAACCACACCAAAATACAAAACAATATTTATGTTTTATCTTATATTTTGTTGTTAAGAAACGGTGAAAAGTTTGTGTCTTGTTTATCAAACCGAACAGAGAACTAAACACATAATCATTCAAAAACATAAACGTTTTTCAGTATTATGTATGTATGTCGAGTGGATATATATGTGTGCAAGATGTACTTTAAGTATATTATGTATACGTCATGTCATATATATATAAGTGAGAAAACAACTGTAACATTTCTTTATGTTGTTTGTTTATAATAAACTTATGTATATATGTATGTTCATATATATACTAAACCATCATGAGAAGGATCTGTGTAATATGCGTTCACCAAACAAAACAAAAAATAAATAAACGCACGATACTGCTAATGACGGCACATGCTCGAGTCTATATATATACAAAACACCATCTAATACCCCACCAACATCGGCCCCCATCCCTTGCACACTTTTGTTGTTGTATGTATGTATGTATATATTCAATCTTGCATACGGAATTTTCTATTTTCTATATATTGATTTAAATGAAAATTTTTGTTGAAAATAAAAATCATTAGACAAATTTAATTTTTTGATCATTGACCTGAAAAAGGATTTTTATTCTATACTCTGTTCCTTTCTTCTTCATTGATAATGCCCAACCAACCATCAATTCGATTCTTTGTTCTTCTATCTACAAAAAAAAAAATTTATTTTTTATTTTTTAGTCTAAATGTCACAGAATTGGAAAAATTAAATTTTAAATAAGAATCGACAGAATTTTCATTTTCATTTGAAGTTTATGTATGTGTGGAATGATATGGTCGATGAAATATTTTTTTAGGTCGCAGGATTGGGTAACGTAAAAATGGAGCAGTTGAACTGTATTGAACTGAAGATTCTGGAGACCCCTTAAATTTCGAGCATGAACCTTTTTCTATTGGTACAGGTTTTAACACTTCTATGCAATAATTCAGATATAAATATTCAACAGTCAGATTCAAGAGTTGTTTGTTGTAGAAATAAGTTTTTGTTTTATTATTATTTTTTTCTTCAAATTTTTTAAAGAACACGGAAGGTCAGTGCATCCCAAAACTGGACGTCTGGTATCATTTAATACTATTCCAATAAAAAGCATTAAGCTCGAATATTTTGATAATTGAAACTGAAGATTTTTACTGGGGAAGTTAGATTTGGAACTTATTTACTAAAAGCACAAATCTAGGAACGTTTCATTCACGATATATAAATTACGAAATGACTGTCAGATTATTCGAGAGGGTGCTATGTATGCAACGAAGAAGATTATCAGTTCAACGTACATAGCAAATTTTAACTGTTCTTAAATTTTTTGGATAAATTAACTCACGAACCAAAACATCAATTTACCATATATTTGATTGAAGTAGATAATTGGATAAGACAGGATTCATACAAATCTTAAACGATACAAGAAACAAAATACACTTGCTTATTCTAGGTATACTGCCAGTTTCATACTTCAAGTAAAAATAGATTTCGGAAAGAAGTTTTGTTGTTTCATGAGCATTAAGGCAGGATTCAACAATAAATAAATTTTGTAGTAGTTGCGAGTGACACAGGACGTGAACTGATGATTTTTTCGAGCGTTAATAGTTGCCACCAATGACTTCATTATATATGTGAAGTCTCTTCCAATGGATTAACTGGCCTCTATCATGATTTACTCTTGAATAAATCACTTTTATTTGGTACCCACTAACCACTTCTTACATGTGAATTCTTGTTAAGATCTTTCAGAATATTTAATTTGATCCAGACAATCACTATGAAATTGTTCATTAAATTAGATATCTGACCTACTCTCTTCGATGGGATCCAATTCTTGTTTTTCACTAATATGGCCACTTGAACACTAAATCACTACTTAAGGTTGTCTACGTTATTGGTGCCATCGAGACGTTGTCGAAGCACAGACGTAGAAATTGATATGGGCAATGCCCGCAACCATACAACCAAATACACAAAAAATTGTCTATAGCACTGATGAAACACAAGCTGGAACATGGTAAGAAACACGAAAAATAGTATAGCACTGATTCAAGGTAGTTTTTCGTGTGTTTTACTATGTAAGGGCTGGGAAAGATCGGCTAAAATGTGGCATCGAGTAATTTCAATATATTTTCATTATTATTATTGTATTTATTGATAATTTGAAGTGTATGGATGCGTATAGAACGGTGTGGTCGATGAAATACTTTTTTTATGTCGCAAGACTAAACTCCATTGGCTCGATGCTTTATATGGTTAAGTCTAACATATAATTTAAATTAACTTAGAAAAAATTTGTTATAAACTCAAATAAATAGAAACCGTATAGTTGAATCCGGTTTTCCATTTGGGACTTGACAACTTTGAACTTTCACTGTGAATGCACCCTTAAATAAAATAACCAAATACACGAAAGAATAGCGTTTACAAATAATTAAAATTTACTACAAAAATTCCGAGTCGCTGACAACAACTTCAAGCGTTAAATCCAATTTTTGGTGAAGCGCAAATTTGGCTAAACGGCTTCGTCAACAAGCAGAATATGCGTTATTGGTCATGTGAGAACCCTTATTAGCTGCAAGAAACACTACTTCATCCACAAAAATAACTGTATGGTGTGGTTTTCATGCTGGTAGTGTCATTAGACCGTTTTTTTCGTTGATGGAAATGACCGTCACGTTACAGTCAATGGAGATCGCGTTTTATCCAGAAATGGTCCTGTCGATGGATCGCGTTATATCCAGAAATGGCCCTCCATATTTTTTTTATGGGGCTACGTTAAATCATTAGTCTATGCTAACAAGCCGGCGTCGTTAGAGGAGCTCAGAGGCAACATTGAATGAGAGATAGCGGCCGTTTCCCTCGTAGTGTTTGGTCGAGTCATCGAAAATTAGGTTCAACGAATCGACAACTGCAAACGTTCCCAAGGTGGATATATGAACGATGTCGATTTCGAATAAATGTGTTGAAGTACACTTCAAGCTAATAATAAAATTTTCGAGATATCTCAAATGGTTTGCGTTTTATTTAAGAAAAATGTGGTCAAGTTCTTTTTGGAGAATCCTGTATATAAAAATTCTGATGTTATGAGCAGCAAGTACATGTCTGTGGAGACTCCTGTATGATTTCATAGCTGAATCAGCGATCATAAATTTATTTAACGGACACTACCGAATAAATGCATCGATAAATTACCAGCTGTTATTTTCAACATTGTATTATATCAGCCGTCATCTGATACAGTGATACGGATACCAAATACATAATTTTGTTTTTAAATCCACTCTACCAGTGTTTATAATGTGGTAAAATGTAAGAAATTTAATAATTGGCAATTTCTTAAGTAACAACTTAAAACTTAATTGGTCATTAAATGTCCAATGGAACAAGTTCAAGTTGAATAAATAAAAATTCGCCAAGATAGGCAAGAAAAGGTCAGCGATTATTCAAATAAAGTGATATTATTACTCTCGGAGTGACTTTTGCGTTGCTAATCTAGGCAATAACCGCGCTTAGGGCATTTAGGTTTGTGGTGAAGTCAGCTAACTGTTAGACATTGCAAGAAAAACACTGTAAAAACCAATTGAGATGCACAAAAGTTAAAGTCACAAGTTTGCCATAAGGTTGGACACTCTTCACCGACATTTTATTTGTATTTGAATAAAAATCAGAACATAAATTCGAACAGCTACATACCATCCTTCACAACCAGCTACTCCACCCAGAAATATTGGAGTAGCATCAGTTGTGTGTCGCTACTGTAAAAAATTCTAAAATTCTGGTTGGCATAGTCAACGTTAATGAACACCCAAAAACTTTAGAAGAAGTTGCTATTGAACTATAGAGAGCCTGTCTAATTACTCAGCATTGGGGTTGCCCTATATAGAAGATCGAATACAGAAAATATCAAATGGCTGGTTTTAATTCTAGAATTAAAATTAGACTTGACAAATGAAAGATTAAGCTCTCAAATTGAGCATTTTGTTCTATTGACTAAAAATGGCTAAATTTTTAAAATTGATTTAAATTTCTATATTTCCTTACTCTGAAATGCATCATCGCAAAATGTTGATCACAGGCATGGAAAATGCTGAATCCTGGTATCAAAACTAAAATTGACAAATGAATGATTAAGCCAAATTGAGCTTTCCGTTCTATTGAGTAAATCAATTATTGAATTTATCAATAATTTGATGTAAATTTGAATAATTCCGTATATTCTTAAATGTATGGAAAATGCTAAAGGGTCTTGAGCTTGGAATCGGAACTATAGACTTGACAAATTAAAGATTAAGCCAAATTGAGCTTTTTGTTCTATTGAACAAATCCCATAGTAACTTTTCAATTTGATGTAAAGTTGAATAATTACGTTCTCTTAAATGTATTAAAAATACTAACGGGTTTTTAGCCTGGAGTTGGAGCTAAACTTGACAAATAAAATACGAAGCCAAACTGAGCTTTCTTTCTTTCGAATAATTTGAATAGCAAATTGAATATTTACAATATTTTTATTTTCATTTAATTTTAAAATATTAAGAAGTAAATATTTTAAATTTGGTATCGAATAGTTTTAATGGTTTTTAATTATTATTATGGTATTGATTGCATTTTTTAAAATACGTTAGTCCTTCTATTTAGGCAATACTAAGGTCAGAGTAGTTCTTAATTTTTTTAAATTGAATGAATTTTCATTGATTGATAATTTTTAAAAGTTAATTTCTTTGGTAGTTGGAAACTGAGCGGTCTCCCGTAGTTGAGGTGCAGGACACGGTTGTAACAAACACTGAAATTCCCCTATAGTGCAGTGTATAATGTATATACACAACATTTTATTTCAATTAACCAAAACTAATTTATTATTCCAAACATACTGTCTGCTAGAATTTAAAAAAAGCAAACAGAATAAAACTAAAATTTTAAAATACTATTTTATTAATCTTAATATACGTGATGAAATATTTATGGTTAATTATTATCCAACCCAGAATAGAAATATATTTTTTATATTTTTCAACATAAACATAAATTTTTTATAAATCCTAACCCTTTTTATATTTTTGGGTAACATGGAATATATATATATATGTATATATATAAATACGAAAATAAATGTTTTTGGAATTAATTTTTTAATAATTAAAAAAAAAAACGATAATCATTAGGAACCATATATACCAAACGAAATAAAATTGATGAAAATTTTAATTTAACCATTTTAACCGACATAAACGTATAAAAACCACACTATGTATAGTATATGCTGTTAAGAAAAAACCGCAAACACCCGGAAAATTATGTACATATGTATATGTGTATACGACACACTCGTACGAACAGGTAAAAATATGTTTTGCTCTCAAAAGTCATATTTGTCATTTTAATTAACAGCGTGAGGGGGTTGTTGCTTAACAGTTTAAACAATAATATTTATAATGTAATCGCATAATTTTAGTGTGTTAAAGTTGTTTCTTGTACATACATATGTATGTGTGTGTGCATACTTGTATTATTTATATAAAATTATGGTTTAATTTATATGCCCTTAAACGTTGTTAAGTCGCTGCCGTCGTCGGGGTGGTGGGTAAATATATATATGGGTATATAAAGACATTTTTATTTATATATACTAAACGCATACATTCATACACACACATAAAAATTTATGCTTGTATACATATAATTATTTTTAATGATTTTTTTTTTGAAAAACATAATTTTTACGGTGGAACGTTTAATATTTTTTTTTGTGTACCTACCATCTAATTACGTACTGTAGTATACCTACATCGTGGAATATAAAAGTTGGTGTAATTGTTAAAAATTTCTGAATACTCGACGGTTTTTATTTTTTATTTTTGTGTAGCGTACATATAAATCGCGGATGATTATGATGATGAAGGTATAATATGCGGTTAATACGCAGAACAAAATTATCGTAGTTTTGTTAATTTTGTTGCTTATTCAAGTATTTTTGTATACACTTGAGTAATCTTAAAGTGTTCCAATTTATTATTTAAGTGGGGCATTTTATATGCCGGGAATACGTTTTGTATGTATAATGGCATAATTATGGTCGCTATAAATTTTGACACAATTCGATATTTCAAAAATATGTTTGTTTTGAGGACAAAAGTTTCTTTCACAAATCGGTTAAATAAAAAACTCCGTGGAGCTGATCCGAGAGATTTTGCCAAATACAACTTGGTTCATTAATCATATCCCATCCAACAACGATTTAGCAAAAACTTCTCGGATTTTTTTCGGAATGTTTTTCACTAATTGTTAAACTAATAAACAAAACAGTGTTAATTAAGACCTGAAATTTTGATCACAGTACATCGAAATTCTTGATTTAGCATTGATTTTCACTTTTTTTCAATTAGCCATATCAATGTTCTAAAATTTAAATCGTACAGTGTTTGAATTTTTGTATGTAATCTAGTTGGCCATAATTTGTGATCAAAAATATGCAATTGTTTTATCGCATTTTTAGATTCATTAGTGCGTAATTAAAAATTGTGGTTGGAAGATTATTTTTATTAAAACAAAAAATAAAATGAGGGGAGTGCCTTGCACGGAGTAGGCCTTTCATATCCGAATAAAATGGGCTAAAGGGTCTATAGAATTAGGTTTGTTTTAGGACCTGATCATTTTCAGTGACGAAATTGAAAATTTTTGGATTCTTTATTAGAATGTCAGAATTCGTTAACGTGTAGCATTGAGAGGAAGCACTGGCGCAAGGAGATTCTACAAGCGAATACGCTATCGCAAGTACGTATACTCTTTCGACTATTTTTTTAGAACATTCTTTATATTAAAAATCCTATTTTATTTCAGGTGAGTTAAAATTAAAAAGTATATGTTGATTGTCGTAATAAAGCCCGAAACAAACATAAGCGTTCATGATCACCTTAGAATTATTTTCAATTTATGTATGTCTCATAAAGCAGTTCGGTTGGTTAATGAAATGCGCTGTATACCATTTGGCGTTTTATTAGTCGCTGTAATAATTTGTAATTTGTGCTGAACATTTTGTTTAAGATAGCCGGTCACTGTAGGGAAATTTTCAAATTTTATGTTTTCCGTGACAGATGTAAAGATAGTCTCGCTCAACTTAGACCCCTACAAAATTTTTAATACTTCTTTAAACTAATTTTAATTAAATTTACAACTTCTAAAATATTGTTGTCTGAATTTAAATTGATGTATAGTATTTCACTCAGGAATGGGCGAGGTAGATTACGCCATATAATCTACGAGATTGTTGACACGTAAAATATAACGTCGACAGTTGAAATAATGTCAACAACCTACGATATATTAGGAGTATTTTGTGAAAGCGTTCATCTAGAGGTGATTTTTTCATTTGTTTCTCTTTGACAAATGATGCATGAGTAGTTTTAAACTGTCATCGTGTTTTTATTTATTCAGTATTGTTTGCCATTTCATCATGGAAAGACTGAGCCCGGCATAGCGTCTACAAATTGTTCAGCTTTAATACGAAAATCAGCGATCTGTGAGGAATGTGTTTCGTGTGTTTAGACTTCCCCGGATTATTTTTAATGAAGATTATATAAGATTTCTATCAGTTTTGCCATGTTAAGATTTCTATCGTTTTCAGCACCAATTTTTAATACGCCGATGGTCGAGTAAGCAGAGTCAATGTTCTTGAAATCGTGGACTCGAGTTCAAGATTCGTCAGCCACAATACTTTTTTAATTTAATGTCTGCTGTAAAACTGGTTTCACACAGCTACTGTTGAAATCTACATTCAATTTCTGTAAGTATAAGAGCCGTCTCTTGTATACGGTTGCAATGAAAAAGTGTACGGCGATGGCAATTAAGCAGAGTCCATAAATATTTTTGGTTATAAAAAAATCAATCAGGTTAGGTATTTTCCTGGGTCAGTTGGCCAATCTGTTGGTTTTCCAGTTGAACGCTTCAAGAACTCTGAGTATTGTTTCTTTTTAATAGAATGTCGTGGTGGACAATACTGCCACAATAATAGGAAAGTTGTTGGTTTTTATAAACATGACTAAGTGTTGGTTATCTGAACGATTTGGCTTTTTAAAACTGGGTAGCACTTATAGTCTTCCTGAACTCGAATTCGCTTTACCATGGAGTGGAGTGTGCTTCATTTTACGGTCAAAGTTAAGGTTCCCCGGATTTTTTTAGTTTGCAAGTATTTAGCGAAAAACTTATATATTTAATCAGGTATTGCTTGCCCTTCAGGTGCCATTCTTATAGTTACTTAGGGAATGCAGTGTCGTAACAACAAGAAAGAAAACCCTCCACGTTTCGAAACTGTCCGCAACGTGGGAGGCCCGTAGTGTTCTTTATGGTTGTACTCCTTAGCAGTCCATGGGACTTAAACCAGAGTAGACAGTATTTTAATAAAGTTAAAATTAAAAATGAGAAATACAATCGATACATTGCAGTATTAAAATTGTGCCAAAGAATTGATGGCGGATTATGTAACTTTTCGATTTTGATTGATAGGGTTTTACCCAGTAGCATCGCTAGGCACTCCCAGCAACCACACTTAGTGGCAGCGGGAATAAAATTAAATAATAAACCCCAGTTCATTTGAAATTAAATTTCTTATGCGTTTCATACCAATATTTTAAAAAAAATATTTGTCCGATTACGAAATTATTTTTCACAAAGTACGAAGAAAATGAAAAGGATCTCGTTGATTATTCTACTTTCAAATTGAAATTTACGCAAAAATTTCGTTAGATTTAGTATCGCTCATCAGCATCACTTTTATCCTATCTATATTTTCCACCCTTAAGAGGTGTAAATACTTATTCATCCTAGATATTTATCGTTCACTATAAAGCGCTACCACCGATTTTGATTCTAAGCCTAGAGTACATATTAAATAATAAAATTTTCCGTACAGATTAGTATACTTAGATAGTAATTAAATGCAGTAGCGGCCTGTGGGTCTTAAACCAGAGTAAGCAACATACGGTAGCCAAAATGATAAACAACAATCAACACAATAAACAAAAATATTAAAATTTCTCAATATCAAATTTTATTCGAACTTTTCAAGCACTCACTTATACTCGTACCAATTATTTTGTGCCATACAATTTTACAACCATGTGAAAGCTGGGTTAGGTCGACTAAAATTTGGTATTGAATTTTTTTTTTTTTTTAATAAAAACGCTTGACAAATACTTTGTAGAGTTGAAAGATCACTTTTTATTTTTTGCAGCTGCCTTGGTTGCCTATGCTAAAAACCGCCACTGGAGCCAGGTCTTTGTCACATCCTAAACAGTAACGTTGAATATGTACATAAAACAAAAAATATATAGAAACGTATTTTGCCTCTAATTCGTTGACACGATTCAGCAGAAAAGTTTTGGCCTGATTAAATTAGATCACACTACTCTAAAGACACCTAAGGTTTCTAAGCCGACCTAAGGTTTTCGACGTATCAAAAAATATTTAGCAATAGTGAAAAGAAGAATGGCGGATACGATAAGGTTACTGAAAATGCGTCCTGAATGGAATAATATTAATGCCAAATACACATCGGAAGTTGTGTAGTTTTTAAACTTTCTTAATTAAAGCTATTGTCTATTTTATTTCAACATATATTTCCAAAATTATAGTGTGGTATTCTATTTCCGATTTAATTTGAATCATTCTTTGTTTCTTCTTACGGCTAAATGGAATCGCCCTTTTCAAAACAAAACTGGGAACCGACATTTTATTTCAAATCGCTAATATATCGTAGGTTGTTGACATTGACTTAATTAAAGTAATCTACATAATATTTTACGTGTCGACAAACGATTATCTGGCGTAATCTACCTCGCCCATCCCTGGTAATGGATAAACATGACGCTGAAGTAGATTCATGGTATTTGAGCACGAATAGTTTTAAATTTCGTTCTTTTTGGAAAAGAGATTTAAATGAATTGACGGGCATTCTATAAAACTATCACCAATAACGCATTGTTCCTAAAGAAATTTGGTCACCCATTAGTTTAGAACTAATTGGCAAAACCACTCTAGGAATTGTCTACATTATCGACGTTGTCTACGTTGTTGACGTTATTGATGACGCGTAAATGGCCATCCCTGATTTCACTAGATTGGATATGGTTTCGTTCTTAATTAATCGCAGAATGTGTGTGAAATTCGAAAAAATGACTTCAGACTGTTTCTATATATGTTTTAAAAATTTCTCAAGGGGGCCATTTCGAACTACTACAATTTTTGCTTTATATCAACGATATTATTCACATATTTAAGTATTGGCGAGCCTATCTTACGAAACCGAAAGTCTTAACGATAAGCTGCTTGGGGCCTGAATACGAATTTGTATAATACTAATACGAATCTACTTGATACGTTATGAAATTTCCCATATTGCGCAATACGAGTTCGAACCAATTTTGTTTGATTATGAACGGATTTCTATACGATGATTAATTAGTTGAAAGATCCATATAAAAATATTTAACAAAGGATTTTTAGTGATTTTCTTTTAATTAATGTAATTAAATTATCTTAATTAAGGAATTAAACATACATTTTTAATTGAATTTACATAATTTTTAATTATAAACTACTGTTTCAAATAAGGACCTCATTACAACTCCAACATGAAATAGCCTTAGTGGTATCAACTTCTTTCTGAGCCTTATTTTATAAAACCTCGCTCAAATGACCCATGATGAAATGTTTCCTTGAAAATGGAAACAGGTATAACCATTCAAACTACATTTCCCAAAGAATACATGACAGTTTAAAAATATTTCATTCGATCGATATTTAGTAGCCGTTTTATGCAATCCACTCAATAAGAATTAAAAGTGTACAAAAGCATGCGCCAATCGTTGATTATTACCATACACTCACCGTTGAGCTCTGCTGAATTTACAGCCACTGTTCCCTATAGGCATAGGTGTGCAAGAGCTACATTCTTTTTTTTCAATCACAGTGCAATATTATTTTGCTCAACACATATACCCATACCTGTGTTGCCAGATTTTCATGTAAAACGGGAAAATTAGAAAAACCATGTAAAATGTGGGAATTCTAAAGCTTTTAATATTTAAAACGAAAACTATTTGTAAAGCATCCAAACCAAATACAATTTGTGGGAGCACTGAAATTAGGCAACATGATAGGAATCCCATCGGCAAGTACTTTTTTATTGTATTTAATCATGAAAATCAAATCAGTTGAAATTCAAAATGTCGTTGACTAGATAATTATTATTTTTTGAGACAAATAAGAACATATGTTTCAGCCAGTCCAAAAGCGTAGCACTATTATGTGAATTCCTAAGAGTACTTGAAAAACGTGCAATGTAAAATTATATCACCAAGCTCAATTAGATGGCTTTTTAAATATTTTAAAAAATTGGACAACTTTTTTATTTATGAACAAGCTATTCAAAACGGAAGATTTTTTATTATTTTGAAAATATTGAAATGAAAGCATACTAATTGTTTGGAACCCTTTTAAAACTGGAAGTTCTTGACGAAATATTGTCTGGGAATATTATAAAAATTCGAAAATATAGTCAATAACCAAATAAAACGAATTCCCAGAAAAATTCCCTCTAAACTCGTAAGTGGCTTTTGAATAAATTTTCAAATTATCTAATTATGTTTCTGAAGCAGCCAAATTTATAATAGCTCATTTAAATACAGATGCAGAGAGAATTTTTCCAATTTAATAGACTTGCGATAAAATAAAATAAAAATCATTTAAATGACTGTAGTGCAAATTTTTTAGCTAAAACTAGTTATCTTTACATAAAACTACATATCTTTACATAAAACTTAATGGTTAGTCAATAAAACTAACTATCTACAGCTATCAAGTTTATGTAAATTAAATTATGTGATGAATAAAATTTATAAATATTTCTAAATTATTTGAATCACTTTTGTTTTACAAGTTTTTGCAGTTAACTAGTTTCTTTCAAAAAACCAAAAATATTTTTGTATAATAAGTTAACTTTTCCAATTACAACATACATATTATAGAAAGTCTATTTCGGTTTTTATATAGAATGACGTAATACAACAAAACCATAGTCAACTTTATATCTCCCATATGGCCAACAAATTTCCTCAAGACCAATATAAGAACCGGCATGTGGATGTCATTAATCATAATAATAAAGTTGTTAAAAAATAGTTGAAAATTATAAAAAAATATTTCTTTACTCGTTCACATATATACATTTATATTAATAACAATAGGCCACCACCATATTATATATCTCGCCTCCAGGCCATTTAAATACAATCCTGAGAATTAAAAAAAAAAAACCCGGCAACAAAAAAACATTTCACATAATCAGATAAGGGTATAAAATTGATTTGTGTTGTACATACCATATGGATAGGTATGAGAAGAGTTTGTTCGTTCATTTGATACACTGTTCGGTAGGTGGAGGAAGGAAATTGTATGTAATGGACAGAATAATATCCATGTAATGTGATGAATGTTGCCCTCAAGGCATAATCAAAAATACATACATACTCGTATATATATAGGAGATATATTTTTCCCAATTATATACGAGTAATATATAAACATTATATTATATTTAAGTTAATTATAAAACAGAACTTATAACTTATATATAAAAAAAAGCAGCTTATTATAAAAAAAAAGAATCGATTGATAATCAAAATAATATCCCAAAGTTTTTTTTATCTCGGTATTTTCGATATGTATATATGTATACGGATTGATTCTCCTGGGAAGTGTAATTAAATAGCTGAAATAAAAGTTTATTTTGTATATACGGTATAGGTAGCACAAAAAAAGATAGCCTCATATATATACATATGTATATATACAAAAATAGATATATGTATGTACCATGTATCCATGCATAATACCATTATTTTGTTAAACTTAAATTAATTTTCAAAATAAATCTTCTTTCTATTGTGTTTTGTACGAACGATGTATACAAAGTCAATTTTTTTTTATAGATGTAATCCCAATACTTTGTACTATATAAGTCGGTCTATCTGTCTATTGTAAGCACAATTAAATATTATCCTATGCATTATAAAAACTATACAAAAAAAAAATAGAAACTACGGGTTTTGACTTAAGTAGTTGAAACCATAAGTCGCTTCATACTAGTAAAAGTTGATGGGAGTATGCAGCTACAATATAGGAGGTCCCGCAGAAAATTACCCTGTACATTTTTATCCCAGTTAGTATTCCCGGCCCTATCCACGGGTATTCGTTATTGTGGTCAGGGTGGCTCAAATATGATGGACTTTACAATTTTTTTTGTCAGAATTACGTAATTTTGTACGATTTTTTTGAAGAATTTTGAATTTCAGTGTTTTGAATGATTTAAATTGACAGATTGAAATAATAAAATATAAATCCATCAGTGAACATCACTAGAATAAAAATTCATTGAAACTAATTGAAATTCTAAATTCTGTGGAAACCTGAAAATATCGGCCCAAGTAGGTGCACGGCCAATTACATTAAAAATTATTGCAAAAGAGCCAACTTCATACAAAACTCATAAATTTTGAAATAATTGGGTATGAAATAACAAGTTAAAACTACGTTGTGTGGCCGGTAAATGGAGAACACAAAGGCATAACAAAAAATTATCAGCTCAAGGGTGGTCACGGCCAATTACATTAAAAAAAAATCCGAAATTCTGCTCAGTTCATACGAAATTCGTACATTTTGACATATTTGGATATTTGGAATGAAATATCCAACCTAAAAATCTGTTTTGCGGCATATAAATGGAGAACACAGTGGCCTTAAAAACAAATATCAGCCCAAGTGGAAGGATTTTCATACACCATCGATGTATGAAAATCCATCACGACGACGCAAACGGTGCCCAGGAGCATGCAAATTTAGACGAGCAAGACAATAAAAGATCACGTACGAAGAGTGCTGCTGCTATTTCTCGTCGATGATTGAGTTGTGACAACTCTAATAAATTGCAGCGATGGCGAATTGGTGGGAGTTCGTATACGTGGATGGTAAACGTCTAAGGGTAAACAGAACAAACTGCTTTTGAACGAACACAATCCTGGCCGAGTGGCACAGATATGTAGGCGACCAAACCTGAGACGTATTCCAGAGCAGAACGAACAATTGACACATACAAAAATTTTAATGTTAACGGATTAGTAAATTCGTAACAATTTCACTTGATAAAACCAAGCATAAGCTTTAGAAAGCTTTAGATTAAGCTTTAGAAATAGCAGAGTCGATGTGCCACGTAGTTCGGCTCGACCAATTAGCATATCATATAAGAGATACTGATGAAGTAATAATAAAGTAAGCAACCACACAAGTTGTTTAAATCGCTTTGTAACATCAAACAGTCTGATAAATTGGAAATTGGAGCAACAATTTTTTTTGAGCTGACATCATGCAAACTTGAAACAGTTCACTACATCGTTTACGAAGAATAAGAACACCAATGGTCCCAAGTGGCTGCCATGAGTAACCGCGGATGTTGCACGGAAAAAACGAGAACGGGAATCGTATAACTTGACAAATTGCCAGTTGGCAATTCTGATAGGTAAGTGCAATCATCTGACGGGGATGAAGTTGGACTTTAATTTCACTCAAGGCCTTTAAAAAATCAGTATAGACCACGTCCAGCTGTAGTCTGGAATTAATCGTTCTGTGAAGATGGCCGCTGAAAGACACTATAGGTTGGTGATTGTCGACCTTTCCGCAAAAAAACCATGTCCAGTGCAACGAAGTATACCTTTTTGTATGAAAAAACAAAATTCGATAAACCATTGAATCAAAGAGCTTTATCGGAATGATAAAAAATATGGCAATCCCGTGATAATTGATGATCTCCCTTCGTTTACCAGATTTGAATATGGGACTTATGATGGATATTTTCCACGGATCTGGAAAAACTTGCGTTCGAAGGCTTTCATTAAAGATAACAGTAATGTGATCACACAAGCTTTCCGCGCAATTTTTAATCAGGATAGGAGGAAAACCATCCTGACCTGCACCATCCTTTGGCGGCCGATATATCAATCAAGCCTAGCAGAGCAGTTCTGAAAGGTCATATAGGAGAGGGAACTCCGACAACCTTCCCAAAGACCCAACAGAAAAATAACAGCCCAAGTGTGGCCATAACCAATTACATTAAAAATAATTCCAAAAACTGCCCACTTCATACGTAACTCGTACATTTTGACCAATCTGGATATGAAATATCTGAGTTAAAAAGATGTCAAGATTTAATTTTAAAATCTTTACTACTTGAAAAATTATATAAGAACTTAATAATCCTCCCAAATTGGCGTTGTTCAAATTGAATAGATTTTTTAAACGTTCTGAATGAAAAGCTCGAATTAATTTGTTTGAACAAAATAAAATAAATTTCACCTGTGCAATGGAAACTTAATAACGTCGATTATAAAATCAAATGCTGTTCAAAAGTTCTTCAAGTATTTTAATTAGGTCAAGTTTCTCAAGAAATGAAAACTGAAAATATTTATTAAATTTATGCTAAATAAATAAAAATAAAAATTGAAAGTTTCACTAACACATTTTTAAATCTGACGATAAATATAAAAGCTCCAAATTTCCAATTAGTTGCAGGTTTTAAATTAGTGTATTTTAATTAGGATTTGTTTGAAAAAATATTTCGTCTTTGCTTTTCATATTTTATATCGTTTAGTATCGATGGTCGCGTATTTTAAACCTTAACTCTTTAGATATTTATCTCCAAGTTGTATTTATTTAAGTTGTTATCATAAAAGTTTTGAATAAGATTTTAAGAACTCACCTAAGTACAAAACTTTTGAAAAGTTTTCGTTCTAATACAACATTTTACTTTCAACTACACAATTTTATGGAGAAAGCTTTCATTAAATTATGATTAGGTAAATGTTACTCTGTTTGAGCGTTAATGCGAGAAACGCTAATACACATAAAAAAATTAAATTGCCACAATCTGTCCAACACAACAAAACCATTTAAAAATAATAACTTAAAATTAAAATCTCATAAAATAAAATATATTATTATTTTTATACTAACTGCTATAACCTATAACTATTACTAAAATAAAATTTCGTGACCAAAAAATAAAAATAAAAGTACAAAATCATCCTAATAAATTACCAACCGTAAAATTATAAAATATGCATTTATATATGTATGTATGTATGTATAATACGATATTTTAATTAAAATAATTATCTCTTATTAAAAAAAAAAAAATTAATTTTAATGTGTTGACACACTTGGAAAAATGCTCTCATACATAATATTCCTACCGTACACATAAAAACTATTTTATTATGATTATATTAAATACATATTATGTATATATATATATAACAACAACACCCCTTAGAATATAATTATTTAAATTTTTATTTTATTTTATATGCTTTAATTTTTAAAGTTTTAGGCACACTAATAGAAAATTAGCTAAAATTATTATTAGAAAAAAACAACCATGTCATGTTAAGGGTTATAATATACTCTCGTATATATATACATATATAATAAATGTATATATATACTGTGCTTGGGTGCTAGAAAATTAAGTTACAAATTTTTTTTATGTAAATTAGAAACTATTAAATTTCGTATATATACTTACTTATATGAAAAAAAAGCCAAACATGATTTTTATCAAAATGTAATAGTTTTAATAATAGTAATAAATGTTTTAGAAGAACACAACGCCAAATATACATACTTATATAGGAAATTTAATGAAAAAATTAAAAAACGTAAAACTTTTCGGTTATTTAAATTTATTAAAATTATGTAGTACCAGTGTAGCTATTTATATATAGAGCAGCAACAATAAAATAAAATAAAAAGTAGTAGGTGGTAAAATTTTTTTTATACTCGATGATGATATTCTAACATAAAAAAAACAAATCGAGTCTTATATACAGTTTTTGTTTTGGTAAATTTTAAAACTTTATTTTAAGCACACAATATTTGCACAAAAATCTGAATGTTTAACGATGGTACATAAAAATTCATTATTCCAAAAAAAAAAAACTTTAGATAACAATTTTTGTTTTTTTACTTCTAAAAATAGATATGAATCTATTTGTGTTTTGGAATAGTTTTATAAATTAGTATGTATGGCTGTTATGGCTATGGAATATATTTCTACATATTATAACTCTATACATATACATATATACGAACGAGATAGATAATTAATTATTCATACTAAACTATGTAAATTTGGTAATTTGTTTGTTTTCTTGGGCGCTGTATGAAACCATTCTACTCCTTAAAATTGGTAAAACTTTTCTCGAAATGATGATCTAAATTTTCGTATAGTTTATATTCATTGGGTAAATTCATCGATTTAAGCAAGTACCAAATTTTAATATTGTAAATTCTCTTACAATTTAATATTGAGAAAGTGTTAATGGTTCATTTAAATTTAAAAATATTTATTAAATTATAGATATATAACAGAAAACATTATTGTAATTAAATACAATTATTTGTCAGTTAATGTGTCAGTTACTTCACCGGTAGGCTGCTAAAATTGTTGTATTTTTTTGTTGTAACTTTGAAATTTTTTGAATTATAAAGTTTTAAATTTGTTACGCTTTCTGCCATAAAATCAAATAATTATAAAGCTAACATTTAAAATTTCATTATGAATGTCATTATGAAAATTGTTTTTTTTTCAAGTTTTGAAACGTCTAAATTAAAAAAACTACTTTAATTTTCAAATTTAAGAAGTTAATTTTAATATTTTATTTTAATAACCGAGTTTTAAATTTAAATACACTTTTTGAACAAAAGTTTATTTTTAAAATGTTAAAAGTCACATTATAACGCAATCATTACATACATAATTATTAATTTTAAATTTAAACCAAATAAAAATATAATTGAACTTTGGAATTAAAATTAAAATTTGAATATTTCATTTTTAACCGATTAGTTAAATCATTTGATCCTTTGAAGAAGAAATTCGAATATTAAATTAAAAGTTTTGGGCAAAAGTCTAATTTTAAAATGTTAGAACCACCTTGTAATGCAATCAGTACATATATAATTATCAATTTTAGATTTAACCAAATCAAAATATAATTGAAACTATGGAATTTAGATCAAAATTTGAAACTTAATCTTTTATTTTGATTAATTAATTTATTTGATTCTTAAATATTAAATTCTAATAAACATTTTGGAAAAAAGTTTAATTTTAAAATGTTTGAAATCACCGTATAACGCAATCGTTATCTTCGTTATCATTAATCTTAGATTTAAACCAAATTGAAACTCTGAAATTAAAATTTAAAGTTTATTATTTTAATTTTGATTAATTAAATTATTTGACCCTTTCAAATTAGAAATTTTAAATTTTGATAAAATTTTTGGACGTAAACTTAATTTTAAAATATTGTCACAAGGAAAGCAATCATTACATACATAATTATCAATTTTAAATTAAAAGCCAAATACAAAATTGAAACACTGTAATTAAAATTAAAATTTGAATATTTATCTTTTATTTTCATCAATTAAATAGTTTGATTTTTTGAAGAACAAATTCAAAATATCAAATTTTTATAAATATTTTGGGCAAAAATTAGAATACAGATTCATTACAGAATACATAATTATAAATTTTATATTTAAACCAAATAAAAATATAATTGAAACTCTAGAAGTAAAATTAAAATTTAAATATTTAATCTTTCATTGATTAATTAAATTTATTTTTCCTTTGTAGAACAAATCCGAAATGTTAAATTTTAATAAAAATTACGAACATAAGTTTTATTTTAAAATGTTAATTCTAAATTTAAGCCCAATAAAAATTGAATTGCAACTATTGAATTAAAATTTAATTTTTAATATTTCTTAAAGTCGATTAATTAAATTAGTTAGTTTGAAGGATAAAATAAAGAAGTGACTTCTAACATTTTAAAATTAAATTTTTGTTCAAAATTTTTATTAAAATATAAAATATTTCGAATTTGTTCTACAAAAAATCAAATAATTTATTTAATCGGCTTTAAAAATAAAAAATTCAAATTTTAATTTTAATTCCAGAGTTTTAATTTAATCTTTGTTTGCGTTAAATTTAAAATTAATAATTTTGTATGTAATGATTGCGTTGTAATAGTAACGCATCCATTACGTACCTAATTATCAATTTTAGATTTAGCCCAAATACAAATTGAACTTAAACTCTGGATTAAAAATTAAAAATTGAATATTTTAATTTTAAAACCGATTAATTAAGGTGTTTATTGCTACCAATTTACGTATAAAATTAGAAATTTAAAAGTTTAATTAAAGAAAAGTTAATTTTTAATGCTGAAAGTGGACCGTTTGCTCGTTTGCCAAACATTGGTGCTAACGTGATTTAAAATTGATAAAAATACTCTACATCTGGAAACTGTGAAATTAAAATTAAAATTTTAAAATTTAATTTTTTATTTTAATTAAAAAAATTAATTGACCCTTTGAACAACAAATTCGAAATATTAAACTTTAAAATAATCTTTGGGCAAAAATTTAATTTTAAAATGTTAGAAGTCACCGTATAACGCTGTTTACTTACTTAATTATCAGTTTTAGGATTAAGCCAAATAAAAATTGAGTTGCAACTCACAAACTTAAATTAAATTTAAAATATTTTGGTTTTAAATCCGATTAATTAAATAATTTGAACCTTCAATAAACAATATCGAAATATTTAGTTTTAATAAAAAATTCGATCTAAAGTTTAATTTGAAATGAAGGAAGTACTCGTCTAACACAATGATTTTATGGGTATGGTGGTTAATCGCATTTCAGAAAACCCGGAGTAATAAAATCTCACTCTACAAAATCCCGACTTAGCGATATTTCGATCCAATAACTACTCGTCCAAGTAAAATCCTGACTCAATAAAATCGTAACGCAACCAAATTCTGACGGCACAAAAATTTCGAATCCCGAGTTTAAAAAATGCCACTCGCCCGAGATTTTATTTTTAAAAGTCGGGATTTTTTCGTGATTTTCATGAATAAAATTATGCCTAATGTGGCATAATGGCAATATGCCATTGCATCATAACCAGCAAAAGTCGGTTGGCACACAACAATTTGTTTTTTCCACTTTTTAAAATCGCGTGAACAAAAAAAAAAAATTCAAATTCCAAAATTCATTATTTCTGATTTCGAAAAGGCAATTGTTTCGGCAGTCAAATCGTTCCTTCCTGCTACTCATTTTAAGAAATGTTTTTTCCT
Source organism: Tipula unca (assembly GCA_951394425.1). Classification (NCBI taxonomy): domain Eukaryota; kingdom Metazoa; phylum Arthropoda; class Insecta; order Diptera; family Tipulidae; genus Tipula; species Tipula unca. The sequence goes on along the minus strand of OX596382.1, from coordinate 105,045,537 downwards.
TTTTGACCAAATTAAACTTATAAATTTGTATCTTTCTATTTGATCAATTAAATTATTTCGAAGTTTTAAGTTTTAATAAAACTTTTGGACGAAAGCTTAATTTTAAAATGTTGAAAGTCACCAGGAACCCAAGGACATACATAATTATCAATTTTAGATTTAAACTAAATAAAAATTGGATTGAAACTGTGTAATTAAATTATTATTTGATTTTTGATTTTTTTGAAGAACAAATTAAAAATATTAAATTTTTATAAGAATTATGAACAAAAATTTAAGTTAAAAATGTTAAAAAATGTAACGCAATCATTACAAACATAATTCTCTATATTAGATTTAAGCCAAATAAAAGTTGAATTAAAACTCTGGAATTAAAATTAAATTTGTAATATTTTAACTGTAGTTTTGATTAATTAAATTATTTGACCCTTTAAAATTCGAAATTTTAAATTTTAAATTTTAATAAAATTTTTGGACGAAAGCTTAATTTAAAAATGTAGTCAATTTTGGATTGAAACAAAATAAAAATTGAATTGAACCCCGGGAATTAAAAATAAAATTTGAATATTTTATCTTTTATTTTGATTAATTAAATTATATAATCCTATGAAGGCCAATTTCGAAATATTAAATTTTATTAAAAATTTTAGATGATAATTTAATTTTGAAATGTTAGAAGTCACTGTGTAACGCATTCATTACATATAACTGTAAATTTTAGAATTAAGCCATTTTTAATAAAAATTTTGAACAGAACTTAAATTTTAAAATGTTAGAATTTACCCCTTTTAATATAAAATTTTTAAATTAAATTTTTGTCCAAAACTTTTATTAAAATATAATATTTCGAATCTGTTCTACACAGAATCAAATAATTTAACTAATCGGCCTTAAAAATAAAATATTGAAATTTAAATTTTAATTCCAGAATCAATTTTTTTTTGGCTTAAATTTAAAATTTAGAATTTTGTATGTAATGATTGCGTTGTAATTGTAACGCATTTATTACATATCGAATGATCAATTTTAGATTTAAGCCAAATAAAAATTAAACTTTAACTCGGGAATTAAAATTAAAATTTGAATATTTTAATTTTAATTAAATTAAAATTTTAAAACCGATTAATTAAGTGTTTAATGCTTTATAGAACACAATACACCAATTTACATATAAAATATGAAATTTAAAATTTTATTAAAAATTTTAGAGAAAAGTTTAATTTCTATTGCTGAAAGTGGACCGTTTGTTGCGTTTGCCGGACATCAGTGCTAAAATTTGGTAAATCAGTTCGTTGGAAATTTTGATTATCAATTAAATTTTCAACGTGATCGGTTTCCTCAACTTTTGCAAGTCAGAAATAGTTTAAATTTGGTACATCACGCTAGCGTTTTGGATTGATATGATATATTTCAAAGTAAAGCAAAATATGCATCTCCCATTACTTTTTTATATATCCCGTGGTCTGATCCCGTTACTTTTTTTTATATATCGCGTGATAGGCTCACGTACATATTTTTTTTTTCAAATTTAACTATTAATCAAATTATATTCAGACTGGTATAATTTAAGAAGTTCTCTTTAACATCACGTTATGGAAACTTCAAAATATTAAAATAAGATCTTCCAAATCACCCATTCATCTACTCCCCAATGGCAACAAAATAAAAATCAATTATAACAAAACCCATTAAACCTGTCAATTCCATTTAAAAACCCAAAATTTTGGATTTTGATAATAATTAAAAAATACTTCGTAAATTATTTTTACTAGATTTTAATTAATTTTATTACAAAATAAATATAAACATCAACAAAAAAAAATGTTATTAAATTAAATATAGACATATCCTATTAGTTTTAAAACATGTTTGATATATTTTTTTAAAAAAAATATTTTTATTTCAGTAATTCAATAACAAAATTTTATCATCAAAATAATGAAAAAAGAACTAAAAAATCAATTATAAGTTTTTAATAAAAATTTATGTAGAATAATTACATATGACATAATAAATAATAATAAAAAATTCGTAATTCATTTTTGTTTTTAGACAATTTCGAATTAATGACAAAAAAATTATTTTTAATGGAAAATAAAATTTTTTTGATTATAATAAAATTAGTAAAGGGTTTCTTCGTCGGGGAAAATTTATAATAAATTCTTTTTAATTTTCATTTTTTATGTATATATGTATGTACATATACTGTGACTAATGTAAACATAAATTTTACATGAAATTTTGTAATTAGGATATACATATACATAATTTTTATTGTATGTGTTCGTATATACATATGTTTAAGGGACGAAAATCTTGATAGCAGCTTAACACAAAAAATAAAAGTAAAATATAAAAGTCTAATTATCATTTAAATTATATTTCAAGGTGTACGCTATATAATATGCATAAATACATTTATGTTATAAATAAAGGATACGTTTTATTACCATACTTTATCAAAATGAGTGTTTTTCGTTGTGTTCGGCTCTGGATTTTCGAGGCGAAGAATTTTTTTGATATTTTAAATATAAAATAAAAGTGTTAGAATTAATGAATTCAAAACTAATTTTTATTTTAATTTTTTTATTTTTCAACTTTATTTTTGTTCCTTTGATAATTTATTGTTTATTTAATTTGTAAGCATATAGTGTGGTTGGAAGGAAGATTAGGATCACAAAAATAGAAAATTTGCATAATTTTGTATGTCTATATATGTACGTACGTACATACGTATACATTAATAAAAGGGTTAATATTTATATTTTTCACATTATAATGGAATATTATTATTTTGAATATTATAATAAAGAGGTTTTGTGTCAATCTTGTGTCAACAATAAAGTTGGTTAATTGAAAGAAATATTGCGTTTATAATTCTATTGCGTAAGTCTATTTAAACATTGCTTTAATTTTAATATTGACTTATCTACGGAAATTTGCGTGTATAGAACTATGCTCTCGTTTAATCTCGATGGCTTCTGTTATTAGTAGTGAATATTATTGAAGCTAATCCTGTGACCAATCGTTCTATTTAAAAAAATAAAACATTTTTCTTTATGAAAATAAAATTCTATGATTATTCTGGCACGTGTGACCTGTGTCCAACCACACGAACTGTAAATATTTAAGAGCATGTCAACTCCATATCATTCCACCACGACCGTGTTCACTTTTGAACATAACAAATCTAAAAAAATAAATAAAATAATTTCAGCACAGCTCTATTGTTGTATCAATTTAATTAAAAAAAAAAAAGTACAAATAAAATAATTAAATAACTTTTATCCTTATAAAATATTGTGCTCGGGAAAAATCTACACAAAACAATACACGTACGTGAGATATTTTTAATTTTTAAGATTTCGTACACAATAACAATAACAACAGAGCTATACCCTGTACCATAATATACGTACACAAAATTCCGTATTGTTGTTATAAAAGCATCAGCTCACAATTAAAATTAATTAAGATATAAATAAATATTAAATTTTTATATTTTTTAATCAACATTTAAACAATGGTTTTATTCATCATATTCATCTTTCACAAAAAGAGCTTTAAAGCTTAATAAAACATTTTTATTTTATACAATTTTCAATATCTATATACATACATTGTACATGCATATTCAATTTATATTAAATTTTTAATATTATTGGGTTGGGGCATCCCTAATAAAAATATTATTGAAATATTATACTTTAGATTCAGTTAATCTCAAACAATGAGTTGCGGCCGAAAAAATATCTGCCAGATTTGAAATTTAGTCGTGCGGAGTCTAAATTTGAAAAATACACGAACCTATGGGATGGTTATTTAAAAAATAATTTTGTCAATCCACGACTTTTATAATACAAAAATTAAAACGTATTGGAATTTTACTGGGTTTGCAACAAATAATAATCAAAAATAGAAAACACTTTAGTTTTATATAAATTTATTGAGAGCTTTTGTAATGCTTTTATGATAGTATATTATGAGCATGTTAGACTCAGATGAAAAACAAATCCAAATTAGGATTACACCAAAATCTTGTAAAGTTATAAGCTTTCAATTTATGATTTAACAGACAAAAAGCTTAGACGAAATATATTTTTGGAACAAATTGACATTTCGAAATTTTCTATCACAACGTTTAAAAAATCAATAAAATTTAGATATTGTTATTTTCGATGGCTCAAACAGTCGAAACTTAAGATTTTTCAAAGTTTAGTGATAGATTATATACTTACAAAACAAATCCGCATTATTTGCTAATTGATCTGTGGATCTATTTTATTTTTATTCAATTCAAAAATTCACTAAATTTAAATATTGTTAAGTTAGCGTAATTTTTAAATTATGAAAGCTCATAAAATTTACTCGAGGAAGCTTTTTTAGTTTAAATTATTAATTAAAGAAAAAAAAACATTATAAAAACATTATGTAACCTTTTAGTCGAAGGCTAGTTAAAATTTAAAGAAAAAGTTGATATGTTGACCTATTAAATTAACGAAACGTAAGGTAGAAAGTTTCAGAAAAATTAAATAATTTATGAAGAACATAATATCAAAATATTTTAATTGAAGTTTTATATTTAAGAACATAAGTTCTTCAGAAGCTATGATCATGGTGTACTTTAATTTTTTTAGATACACGTTGCTTTATTAAAATACAGAGATTTTCAGTGGCTGCGTGGTAAAATTTGACCTGATTAAAATATATTTGGAACGAGCTTTAACAATCAATTATGAATAAAATTTAGGTAAGGTTCAAAGTTGAAAATACTGGAGAGTTCTTAATTTACTAGAAAACCAAAGCAATTATTATTATCGTCAAAATAGTTTAAATTTTAGATTTTTATTTGATTAGAGCTTTTTTTCAAAGCTCTTTAAGTAGTATATTATAAACGTGTAATACTCAGATGCACTTAGCTTGCTAAAAATACTAAATATATTTGACCTGATTAAAATACATGAAATATTTTATAATCATCATTTATAAGATTGAAATACTTAAAGCTCAGATGAACTATGTATATTTCTCAAACAAATTAGAATTTAGAAATTCTTATAATATTAATATGAACATTGTTAGTATCGTAGTTATTAATAAAAACAATGTGAAGATTTAAGCTCAATTTGAGAAAGCTCATTTATTTGAACTTAAGACATATTTATTATGCACCAAATTTCAGTTAAAAATAAAGCTTCCGTAATTTTGTAGAGAATCTTAGGTTTTATATTGATCGTTTAAAAATGTTTTAGTTGAACTTTCAGATTTTATATTGCTTATTGTTATTTTGCTTATGTTAAATTCGCAACCATGTATGTAGCTTAAACAAAAGACTTCGATTATCATAGCAGCGGAAATTTTAAAAAAACCAACTTGAAAAATTATTAACTCAAGTAAAATGATTTTTCTTCAAAAAATTCCTATTGCGACGAAAATTTTTTAAAATATAAAAGCTTTTACTTATAAATTGTTTGAGCTTTCATAAGCTTTAACGAAATCGATACTTTTCAAAGATTATTTAAAAATTCAATTTAAGAGATATTGGGAATAACTAAATGATGTTGCACGCCACTTCCCTCAACGCCACAGTATATTATTCGGTTCATCCTCGTCTCTCGACAAATTTATCAACATTTGTTGAAAGCTTTATTAAAAAAATATTTAGGTATAATTTATTTAACGACGAAAAGTCTCTCTCAATCACGGCAATTTGCGAAATGGGTAGTAATTTCATTAGCATTAATTTCACCTAAATACTTTTATAAACACCGCCTGTACTCTCTCATCTCGCTAAGTACATAGTATTTCAAATTTAATTATCTCCCCTACAATTTAATTATTTTTGCTAAAAATATATATTTATATACAAAAAATGTGTATATATTTATATATTTATTAACGTTTAATTAAAAATAATAATGATTCTTCTAATAATCAGCTTAAATGTAAAAAAAAAAAATATTTTGTTTATTTATTTCCCATTTTAATTAAATAATAAAAGTAAAAAACGAAATAAAAAAAATAGTTTTATTTTGATTAAATAAACAAAAATATATCAATTAATAATTTTTCATTTATATAAATTAAACTCAACTAGTCGTAAACAACGTTGAAATAAATAAAGATAAAAACATATATATAATATTTAATTATATTTTAAATTAATTAAAAATTATGAATTAAATTTTTTTTCCTGTATATATAAAAACTTTTTTTTAATTAATATAAATTTCGTTTTGTTTGTAAAACGTACAAATAATAAAAATAAAACCTAATTAAATATTATTATTATTATTATTTGGAAATATAATTTTTTTTTTAATATTTTTATAAACTGTGAAATTAAATAAAAAAATATGTGTTTATTATACAATTTAATATATTAATAATAATAATAATAAAATAATTGTAAATAATAATATTAAATGAAATTATAAAAAAAATAATAATATTTATACGTATCTATATATTATATTGTTATATATAAATATAAATTTTATACGGTTTGGTGGAGATAAAATTAATAATTTTTTTTTATTAATTTTTGTTTGTTTAAATATATAGCGTATATATATATATATATAGTAACAATAACAATAATAGTAAAAATAAATAAACTTACCACCGCGGTTTTCACTATCCGCTGGTTTAACCTGAATAGGACGGTTCATCTGTAATAATAAAATAATAAAACAAAAAATTAAATTAAGTTTTGATTGATTATTTTTTAATTTATTATATTATATATATTTTTTTCAAGACATCTTTATTATATTCTTTATTTTAATGACTTAACAGTTTTCATTTTTTTTTGTGTCTGTAACAAGGAAATTGTCTGAAAAGTTTTTTTTTTGTTCTGATGTTTCACAGTTTATATATTATATTGTTATATGGTTTTGACATTATTAAGATTTATACAATCATCGTTCATTCAGTTTTTGAGCTATAGCTGAGTATCATAATAATTACTTTACTTATGTATCTATATATAATATAAAGATATTAAATAGAAGAGTCATTGATACGAACAATTTTTATATGACAATAAGATGATAGAGCTTTTGCGTTTTTTTTACTACGGGGAAAATAGTAATTATGTGTGGAAGTGGAGAACGATGTGAAGAGTATTGTGTATGGAATTAAATTTTTGGATAAAATTATAAGAAAATCGTAACATCATTTTCTGAATTTGAATAATTTGAAAAATAAAAAAAAAATTATTTGTTTGTTACAACAAACATCATTGAACATCAAAATTACTAGATTATTTTATAAAAGGAAAACCAAACATTTAAACTTTTTTTTTAAAATTAAATAATACTCAAATATTTTGGATTTAAAAGTATTCAGTTGGAATATTATCAGTTTCACTTTGATATTAAATAGAAACATTTTTTTCCTTTGAATGTTGACATTTAAAAATTTGAGATTTAACCAATTTTTGTAAGGTAAATAAATTTGTAATTTTATTAATTAGGGACCGGGAACTATACTATTTACGACTAAAACTGAAAATGTTGTTGTAATAAACCTAAAAATTTATATTTTGTTCTAAATTTATATTTTTCTATTTTTATAGTTAATCTACTGCTCAAAAGATGGCAGTCTTTTTATTAGAGATACGTACATTTATTTGCTGTGTAGTTTAAAAATGATCCGGAATAAAATAAGTTTACACAAAAAATTAAAATGTAAATTAAAATATATGATTTGGTTATCTATAGATTCGAACACGAAACTAGCGTCATTAGGGAGTCATCCTCGATGTTTCCCCTAGGTAATTGCATTCTCCCAACTTGGTATGAATCTCAAAAATTATCGGGATATTTTTTAAATTTATATTATATACATTTTTTGGATAACAAAGCCTAGAATTTTATCCGCATTCGGGTAAGACTCTTTCTTCGGCAAGACTTATTATTTCTACTTATTTTTAACAACAAATATTTCCAGCCCTTCTCCAGGAAAAAATAATTTAATGACAAATTATTGTTGCTTAGTAAATGCTCTAATCTTCCTTTAATAATGCGATTTGACCTATTGAAGCAACGGAACGTCAGGTTGAAAGCTCCAGAAAAATTACATAATCTTTAAGAAAATTGAAGCATTTATCGACCGGATTTAAAAATAATTTAGTTGATATTTTGTATTTAAGAACATTCCGTGAAAGCTTTGAATATGGTGTAAAAGATCTTATACTTTTTAAATTAAAAAAACTCTTAAAATTAATTCGTGAGAGCTTTAACAATCAGTTATGAATAAGAAGTAGATAATACTGAGCTTTCGACGAAATGTTAAGTTCAAATTTCAAAATAATAAAGCTTTCGTAATTTAATAGAAAATCAGAGCTCTTATTACTACCGTCAAAAATGTTATAGTTGAAATTCTAGAAGTTGTATTCGATTAGAGCTTTGTTTTTTTAAAGCGCATTTAAAAGTACATATATTATAAATGTGTGATACTCAGATACACGTGAATCCAGCTAAAAGACTAATTATTGTTACTTACCTATTAACAACAAATAATTTCATAAGTCTTTCAAAAAATCTTAAGAATAAATTCTCTGACTATTGCTGGATGGCGTTAGTTTACCGATGCATTCGTAAATATTTAACGAAATGACACAAAACCAAATAATTATTTAATTTCAACTTCAAATTATCCTGATCATTTTAGTGATATATGTCAGCATTCAAGAATGTAATTATGAACCCAAATATTGGGAAATCTCGTCCCTGAAAATACCGGAAATGTCTCCCTAGTTGAAATAAGAGTTAAGTGTTCAATAAGTAAACTGGCTTTCGTCTGATGAGGGCAAACAACATCAACTCTTGCTAGAAATTGTAAACAAATTTTAAGACCATTTCAAACTTTTACAAATCAAATTTAACCATTTGCAAAACTAATTCAAATCAAATTTAATAGTACTGTTGACCTGATATTGTTTTCTAATAAAATATTCAATTTGCTAACTATAATTATTATTTCATAGTACAATTGACCAACCCTTCAGCAGTTTAAATACTATGTTAACCATTTTCCTATGACACATTCAAGAGCTTTGAGGGGTAATTGAAAAAATTATTATGAGATTTGGAAACGTTTTAAAGACACCCAAATATTTTATTTGATTGTTGACCATAGATCAGCCATCTCTGCGTCATCTTCCGAATTTATTTTTTTGTTGAAATTTTAGTTCGATCTCCGATCGTAGCATTAATTTCTAAAAGAAAATCTACTCAAAAAATATAGAAACTGCCGAGCTGCAAAAATTAGAATTTTAAAGTTTCATTGTGATGCAGAATTTTAAAAACAAATGGAGTTGCCTTAAAACTACCAAATTAAAATATGATATCAAATAGTTAGAATTTGGATTTGGATATAACAGAAATTTTCATTTCGCTCCTGATTTTGCCAATGTCTCATATTAGGGATAAATTAGCTGGAAGTGATTTAAAGTGTTGAGATTAATGCTTTCTTAGTTTGACTAAGTGGAAAATGTCAAGAGTCACGATTGGACGATGCACAAAACTTAGACAAAGAACTAGTGAAATTGTTAAACTATAACCAACCAACATTCCTATTGCGGTGTAATTTGGATAGAACCTATGACATAACATGACATAACATTCTCCAGAGATCGAAGTTCCAGATCAAATTACTAACCCATCATGTCGATTGAACTCCAATTAATATAGACTAAATACTAAATGGCTTAAGGGTAGGCTTAATGTTAAATTTAAATGATGTTTTTTAATCTATTAATTAATTCGTGAACAAGAAATCCGTAAATCCGTAAAATCTTACTTAAAGATATGATAGTTAGTTACGGGATTTATAATTTATTATTCTGAATCCTAGATCCTGAAACTTTATTTATGCAAAAGCAAATTTTCCAAAATTAAAAGTGGCAGGAGCTTTTGATATTGGGCTCGAACACTTTGATATTTTAATAGAAAGTTATTTCGGAGGTGAAAAAAGAAAACTTGTGTGTATAGACAAACAAATTCAACTTAGTGCTAAGCGATATAAGCAACACAAGCCAAAATCTACTAAATCCCCATATCCTCGATGTCAAAGTTGTTACACAACAGCACAACACCAAAAAAAAAAAAATCAAAATACTTATGCCAAAAAAAGAAACTATTAAGCTACATTAGTTGGAAACAGACAATAATAATAATTTCGGTCTCAAATTGTTTCATGGCTTCAATAAAATTAAAAATTCTAATGACTTCAAAATAAAATTGCGTTACTTGAATACATAAAATCTAAAATAATTCTTCGCCTTTTATTTTTTGTGTGCGCTCAAAAAAACTTACCTTCTCTTCAATAATCCCGAGAAACAAAAAAAGAAAAGTTTAAAGCAAAAAAGTACCCTAAAAGAACGAAACATTCCCAAAAAAAAACTTAAGCCTCATTGATTTTTCCGTAAAAAAACGAAAAAAAAAAGAAAATGTAAAAGAAAATCAGCTATCTTTCCATCCATTGTATTATATATTTTTTTTTTGTTAGATGAAAACAAAATTATAATAAATTACGATGCTGAGAATAGAATAAATTTACATAAAAACTATTACATAAACTTATATATATAAAGGAAAATAATATAATATTGTAGGTGTTTTATCCTTCTTCCCTATACTCCTTTATACCATAATATTATACAAGAGTATATTTGAAGGAATTTATTTAACAGAAATGAAATTGTATGAAATGGAAAAAAAAATCCGTGACTTAATCTTATTATTACCAAACTCATTTATTTTAATATTCCTCAATTATATTTAAAAAGCTCAAAATTAGATATGGAATAAATATCTATCTATCTAAATTTAGGTCACAGTTTTATACTATTAGTGTGTGCGATATTATATATTATGTGTCCTGATTGTTGATTATCATATATACATAATATACAGTATGTCGTGATGTCGAATTTAATAAAAAAAATTAATTATGCTTTATTATATATTATGTACATATTATAATAAAGATGACAACAACAACAACACAATAAAACTAATAAAATATTTTTTTTTTTTTGACTTGTGTAATTTAAAAGCTCATCAGTGTAATAAAAAAAGCTAAGGCAAGTTATTAACAATAAACAAAATGGGGCACACAATACCAACAGAATAAAATATAAAAGGATTTTCTTTATTTTATCTCTAACTCCTTACAAAAAAAAAAAAAAAAATGAAGACAAAAGGAGGAATATAAAAAGTAATTCAAAACAATCGCAAACAATTCCTTTAATACAAAAAAAAAATGTGTACAGTGTAAATTATAATAAAATTCAGTTATATTTCTTATTCTAATCTTAATTGCTTAGATCCTTTATATACATTATATTTTCTCTAGAAGATCATCCATTCCATTCTTATATTCGGCTATAAACCCTAGAAATTAACTAACCTTCTTTCGTTGTTGGCTGTTGTTGTTGGTGTCGTTTTAAATGAATGTGTTTTTTAAAATTGTTATTAAAATATTTTAACAAAATGATTTAGGATTTAAATGCCTGTATGCATTGTACACACGTTTACCGCAGTACATAATATGTTCCACAGTATTCTCAATTCCATTTAGAGGTATAGTCCACAATTTAAGAGATAAATAATCTTTATAAAATTAACTAGTCCTGCTAAATTAGGATAGGTCCCACAGTATCGCGAGCAATACTAATTAAGTTCCACTAGTAGAATATACGTTCCACAAAATTTACAGTTTTACATTTGATTTCGTCTTGTAATATTCTCGAAACAAGTCCTATAAAATATCCATGATCTGTTTCATTTCAAAGTTTTGTAACATATTATGTTCCACATTTTAATTATTTCACTTGATGCGAGCAAAATTCTCAACATTCTGCCTGTAAAATTTGGAATTTTGAGAGTATAAAGAAATTTTCAAACTTCTGGTACCCTAGGCACAATTAGTTTGAGAAAACAAATAAATATAATTTAGTTTTAACGTTTTAAAAAGAAACGGAACAATTTACGAAAAGCTTGATTACCACTTTGGCACGGTTTGTAGATAGTTCGGTATCAAGTTTGTTTTACAATTTTAGTGACATTCTGTGTAATTTTCGCGTTCAATAGCATCGATGCCGCGTGCACCGTATCCATTAGTAAATATAAATAAATTTTAAAATATGTTTTAATTTGTGAAATATATTTATTAAATTTAAAATCCGTTAAAATTTGGGAAAATATTGAAATGGGAACATAAAGCAAATTCTTCCAAAATCTTTCTATGCATTTCATCAAATTCCAGAATTCTAAAAAATATTTTATAAAATTTCAGAACGTGGCGTAGCTTGCAAACTAAATAAATTTAATATTTAAAAATTTGACAAGAACGGTAAGCAGTCTTTTAACATCTCGGAGTTTAACTTAAATCAATTGTGAATGTGGAACATTTAATTTTAAATTCCTGAACACATAGAATTTTCAAATTATTGAATTTTTAGTTTGTAAACTGTGAATTTTTCAGAGCAGAGTCTGTCATTTTTAACACTTGCACCAATACCAGTATGGAGTGAGTGACAAATCCCTCTCCGAGTTTTTACTGCAAAAGTAATTATGACCAATCGTCATGTGAGAATTAAAGTGTCTCATACGCCATTTGGAAAATTGTTGAGAAAATGCTTGCCCGGCATAATTTTTAGATGATATCTGGATGCTCTTTGTATTTTCTTTGCGGTAATGACTTCAGGAGGTTTAGTTTTGCCTAGATTGGAAGTACTTTATTGAGTTTCACACTACTTCTTTCGACCATCAATGGTTTCGACCATCATACGGTTGATGATTTTGATCATTTTTTTTTAATTTAACGGATAATAAGTTTGATTTTTCAGAAAGTAGTTCGATTGTCTCTATAAACTTAACAGAATCAAATTAATTGTAATTTGACTCTTTCATAGTCCATAGTCCTTTAAATGCCTCAAAATGGAGTCCGTACTGTGATATTCTGTTTGTTTCAAATACCTTTTAATAACACTGTGAAGTGCATCTACTTTTTGTTCCAGGGAATGTTCTGGTACACGGGATCGTTGAACTATTGCATGAACCAGGTTGTTTTTGAAAACTTTTAGAAACGCCAGTCTTGTTGTGTGATTTTGGACCATAAAATAATTGTTTTCATTATTTGATATTTAAGGAAGGATATTTAAGGAAAGGACATTTAATTATAAGAGTAAAACTAATTTATAACATTTTAAGATAACAAAACAAACATTTTCTTCTAAAGAACCAAAGAAAAAAATTATATTTTAAAAACGATTACAGATAGAACAATTCTGATCAGCGATTCAGAAAGGGCGCAGTCGAATTAGTAACACTACTTTACAACCCAATTTTTGGAAAAAAAAACGTCTAAGGGACAGTGCTAATATCGATAATTTGACAAAGAAATTCGTTTCAATACTCAAGCTACTCTGATGTTTCCAAGTTCATCCCGTCGCTGTAAACTAGGATAGACCCTACAGTGTCACGAACTATAATGAATTCCAGTTTTTATATTAGCACGGTTTATATAACCATTACAAATCATGAAAATAGCTGAACACACAGGTTCTAAATATTTTTAACTAAATCTAGACGTTCCACAAACAACTAAAGTTATTAATTTCCTTCCGGGGTGAGAAACCAGTACTGTACCACAAAACTAAGAAAGTAGCAAGTCTAATATTTAGGCTATATGTTCCAGAAATTTTCATATTATGTATTGTGAGGCAAGTCTTCAAGTATTAAAATAATTTCTCCCCACGAAATTCTTGGGATTGGAACGAATATCAATAACGAAAATTCAATTTTTTCTTGAGAATTCGGGCGTTGTAAGTGTAGGATCTCAAAATTTGGAGAGTTAGATATGATAATTAGATGTTTTGAGAATATAAATTTCCAAATAATCAATTCTGATATTTCAATAAAACTGGCAAATCAGTTTGATGTGAAGCTAAAAGAAATTAAATTAATTCTATGAATTTAGAATATTGATTTTAAAATCACCTCAAAATTTTAGAGCAATGTCACAAGTTTCATAAAATGCGACCCGATATCTATTTGTCTGCATCCTGTATTTTATGCCTTCAATGGAAGCATCGAGTGATAGTATTTAATGAGTCTCTTGAATTCTACAATTTACCAAATTTTTAAAATCTTTCTTTAAATCAGAAGAAATTGTTTCAAAGTTAGGATTTTTCATAGTGGTCTGTGGTTATGGTAATGTATAGGATTTTAAAATCAAAATAAACCATTGAAAGTTCAATCGAAATTTTTTCAAAATCAATCAAAACATTTGCCAATTCTAACGAAACTCATATTTCACCAATTCAAACTTTTAAAATTCCAAACTAAACTGTTAAAAAATACTTAAAATTTTCTCCAATTCTATTGAAATTTCATAAATTCAAACATTGCCAGTTTCATATTAACCTTTGTAAAAATTAATTAAAACTAAATGTTTCAAATTTAAAATAAAATTAAAAATTATTGGTCAAAAAGGTCCATACAACATGATGGCATACTCAGATTTGCCTAGACATATCTACGATTGCCTGAAAATCAATTTTAGCGAGCAAATACATAGCACACTTGTTAAAGCTATGACGTTTGGATCGAGAGGTACCTGTTTCGATTTCCAATAGAAGCGGAATGCAAACGGGATTTTTTATCCTTGATTTCGATCGGTATGTTGTTGAACACATCTATGATCCTATTTCGAGAATGTCGAATCCAAAGGTCAAGCCATCGTTCATGTCAGTGCGCAGGCTGGCATGGAGCTATACAAGGTGTAGATAATCAATTAAATCAAATCTGTGGTGGAATTTGCGATTTAATTTTTAATAATGCATTAACAAGATGCAACCCATCGTTCATTTCAGTGCAGTCAATGACATGAACAATAACTCGGCCCAAGGATTCTATACACTCTCAACGATCATAAATTTGTTTATCTTCAACTCGATCAAAATCAATGATGAAGAATCCTATGGATCCTGCACTTTCAACAGAGGGTTATGTAGCTACACAAGGTGTAATTAAATGGGGTCATGAGCCCCAGCACAGGTTGTGAGTGAAAAAAACTTTTTTTGATGGGTCGCGCAAATATGTTAGGTATAATGAAATATATGGCATGATTGACAAACTTATGTCATTAACTTCACGCCTACATAAAATGAAGTGGCCATCCTGTACAAGAAACATTTTTTTTAAATTTCAAAAGGCATTGACAATATAAAACGATTTTTTAATTTTTTTTTTAAATTTAAAATAGTTTTAGTTAATATTTAAAAAGTTTAACTGAATTGAAATAAATGTTTCAATTAATTTGGAGAAAGTTTTATTTAAATGTTTTAAAGTTTGAATGGTCAAATAAACGTTTCGTTTGAATTTGAAAGTGTTTTGTTTATTTTTGAAAAACTTTAGGTTGACGATTTAGGATTTTGACCTAATCACAATTTCAAAGCCATATTGAATCTTAAAATTTTAAGTCTTAGATTTCCAAACACGTAGATTTTAAAAATCTAAATTATAAATTTTATTATGAGAGAGCAAGACCTATATAGTTAGAATGTTTCAAAAATATGAAATTTCTGATGTGGTTGATTTCTATAAATCCAGTGAATTTTTTATAATTGATCATTTGGATATTCGAGGAGAGGTAATTCAAAATGAAGAGCGATAATTGAACAGTTTATTGCTATCCAAACAATTCGATATGGAAGGAATTGTACGTCATTTGCATTATTAATTCTTCTCAAGCCTCGACCTGGACTAACTCTTAAAATCCTTAATTTTGTTGTCTTGTATAGCTTTAACATGCTTATTGATTTAAAATTCAAATTCTCAAATTCTAGAATTTAGAATTTTTCACTTAATTCTTTAATTCTAAAATCACTAAGCGTTGTAATTCGATTATCGGGTATTTTTGAATTTTGAATAAAAATCTATTCAACTCGTTTATGTTGTATGCGCCAAGAATACTGAATTGCTGTTGAACAGCTGTTGCTGGCTATTGCTAATTTTGTTCTTTATAACACAATAATTGGCGAAACATATAAATTTACTATTCCTTCTTAGGTCACGACTTGACAACGAACATCAAAGAAACATAATTAGCAATTCAAGGAGTTCTCGTCGTTACAAACGTAATTAAATTTTTTAAATCAGAATTTTTCCTTTATGATTTATTCATTTTCTAATGCATGTTTACAGTACTGCTTTAACGTGGACTGAAGTCAGTATTTCGTTGAAGGCGAATTTTTAATTATTTTGGCAGTGTGATCGTATTTTGTGGTGAGTTAAGGAAATTTTGAATAAATAATTTTATTAGGAATTTTAAGAAAGGTTCAGCAATTTTACAAAAATAAATGTTATGTTTTGAATTCGAAATTTTGGTTTGAAATTTGAATATTTTTGGACTATTGCGCACTGTATCGAATCAGCGTTCAATGATTAGGAAAAAGCTGTATTATCGTTGTATAATCCGGAATGAACCGAATAATTTTTCATCCTTCCGTAAATTGTTTTGGTGCCAAAAAAAAAAAACCAATTCACAGCCAATAAAAATAATAAATTATAATTCTCACCAATTCGCATTCAAAAATTATTTATTCATTGTATATTCACTTCCGCACACCATAAGTAACACCATATTCAAATCAATTTAAGTGTAAAACAAATCCAATAACATTATAACGAGCTAGTGTAGTGTATAGTATATACAATATTGCCGCTAAACAACACATGCAATATTCCAATATCCGTTTTAACATTTTTCACTGTGCACAGAGTGCATTTATATCGAATTCATATATAGACGACGATGACATATAAATAAAATTCAGGAATTCGTTTATCATGTACACACACACATAATATTTTCTATTATTCGAATTCCAACATACTTTTTGTATAATAAAAAAACATGTTCAAAATTATACAATAAAATTTTATATATGTACATAATAAAAATTTATGTTGCACACACCCACACACACACACACAATATATGCATGAATAAATAAAATTGTAAACACTATTTACTTAAAAACCAAACTAAACAATGAAAAATGGATTTTTTCACAAATTTAAAACTTTTTTCTTATTTTTAAATATATATTGTTTCTAATTGAGTAAGTCTAAATAGTCTAATATTTTATTCAAAATCTATTATATCTATAAAAAATATTTGCCGAAATCAAAACTATCTAGACTATATAGTAGTTTAAAAAAAGCAGATTTAAATTTTAAATAGAAAAACTTTTAAATCAACAGAAATTTTTTTTTTGTTAGCTTTTTTGTGTGCTTTCATTTCTTATATAAATTTATGTATATATATTTAAGTTTAAATTTTTTTTTTTGTACTCCATACTTGTTGAAAATTACTTTGTGAATTTTCTTAGTAAAGTATTTTTTTTTGTGACTAATAAATTTTTTTGTCTTAATGTTTATTTTTTAAATTTTCTTCTATTTAGTTTTTTGTTTAAATTTAATTAAAAATAATAAATATTTTTTGTGTATGTGTGTGTGTATGTGCTATATTTAATTATTTGTTTAAGACGCGGGGAATAATAAATATAAGTTGTGTGCGCTAGCTTCTTCTACATATATCAAGCTTATCTTGTTTTTTGTGGCCCCTGTGGTCGGGGGGCACTCACATGTCTCGTAAATCTAAATTGCACGAACATGTTTCCTAAGAATACCACCACAGTATCCTTTGCTTGTCGTAGGAGGCGACTAAACGGTTGGATCGCTGGGCTGACGACCCGCATCCGTAAAAAAATCAACTGTTTATAAAATCAACAAAAAGAAAAATGGATACCGCCAAAACAACACCGGACCCCCGCTCAAGTACCCGGATACGAGATTTAGGATCGGCACGTGGAACGTGCAATCACTTAGAAAACCAGGAGCGTTGGAGGGTCTAATCACGTGCATGAAAGAGTATCGGCTGGAACTCGTTGCTCTTCAAGAAACTCGCTGGCCTCAAAGTGGAGACCATGTGTCCCAGGGCTATACGTTGTTCTACAGTGGAGATGACCTCGGAAATCTTGGAGCTGGATTTCTTCTTGGGCCGCAGGTAAAGAAGGCTGTTTTGGATTTTCAAGCAGTCAATAACCGATTGTGTATGCTTCGCCTGCGCATGAAGTTAGCCAACCTGTCGATAATTTGTGTACATGCGCCCACAGAAGTCAGCCAGCCCCAAGATAAAGACTCATTTTACAATGACTTGGACGATCTGATGGGATCTATACCCGAACACGATGTTAGAATGGTAATTGGGGACTTTAATGCTAGAGCTGGCAGAAATCAGGCCGACTTGTGTGAAAACATAGGTCCGTACTCCCGACACGAAACTGCGACCGATAATGGTGAGAGAATGATGTACTTTGCAATTGCTCATGATCTTAGAGTAGCAAGCACATTCTTCCCTCACAAACAGATACACCTAGAGACATGGACACATCCTCGCAAAACATCCCGGAGCCAAATTGACCACGTGTTAATTTCAAAAGGGCGAGCTCGGGTTGTGCAGGATGTGAGAACTTATCGGTCAGCAACCAAATACGTAGGCAGCGATCATTATTTGGTCGCTGCAAAGCTACGGTGGAAGTTTTCGTACAGGTCGGGGAACACAGCGAAACGGATGGAACGTTTCGACTGTGAAGGTCTGATAAATGAAGATCAAAAGAAACGATATCAGGATCTTGTCAGCGACAACATTGAGGGAGCTAATTACCAGTCTGACTGCGTGAACTCTGTCTGGGAGGTACTGAAAACTTCGGTTGTCAGTGCTGCTCAACAGACTTTAGGTATAGTGAAAGTCAGACCCAAGAATGATTGGTTTGATGACGAGTGTCGTCTTGCAGTTGAGCAACAAAATATAGCCCATAATGAAGTGCAACAACGTCTCACAATCGCAAGGAAAAACAAGGCAGCTCTTGCAAGAAGGGCAGCTAAGCGGATTTGTAGACGGAAGAAGCGAGAATGGTGGAAGGCCGAGGTTCTGAAAGTACAACAACTCAGCAATGAGCGTAGTTCACGTAATTTCTTTAAAAGAATTACTGGATTGAACCATACTTTCAGGCCTTCGTCAACCGCCATTCGGGACCGGGATGGAAACCTCTGTGTCAACATCGACGCAGTACTTGACGCATGGAGTGGACACTTTACTGAGCTGCTTGATGTTCATCATGCATCACAGACTGTTGTTGAGCCACCTCTAGAACAGTCTGCGGAGATTTGCACTGAGGAGCCATCCCATGAGGAATTCACTAAGGCCATGCAGAGAATGAAACGAAACCGCTCACCTGGAGTGGACTGCATTAATTCGGAGCTCTTGATATTCGGAGGGGATACTTTGTGGAACTGTCTTTTCGACCTTATTCGATTAGTATGGCGAACCGAAGTTATGCCTGATGAATGGAAAGTGGCCGCGATATGCCCCATCTTCAAGAAGGGAGACCGCTTGAAGTGTGAGAATTATCGCGGTATAGCTCTCCTTTGCACAGCATACAAGTTACTGTCATACATTTTATTGGATAGAATCACTCCTCTGGCGGAGGGATTGGTTGGTGACTATCAGGGAGGATTTCGTCCGAATCGTTCAGTCACTGATCAGGTCTTTTCGCTGCGGATGATTCTATCTAAATATTATGAGACATCCATCTCCGTACATCAGGTTTTCCTGGATTTCCGGCAGGCC
This sequence comes from Tipula unca, assembly GCA_951394425.1. Classification (NCBI taxonomy): domain Eukaryota; kingdom Metazoa; phylum Arthropoda; class Insecta; order Diptera; family Tipulidae; genus Tipula; species Tipula unca. Next base: position 105,025,824 of record OX596382.1, on the reverse strand, counting down.
TACGACTCGATCAATCGAGAGAGTTTGTGGTCTGCCCTGGAATACCTAGGAATGCCAACAAAATTGGTACGACTGTGTAGGATGACAGTGACGCAGTCTCAATGCTGTGTTAAAGTTGAGAACAGGCTATCGACAATTTTTGCAGTTAACTCGGGTGTTCGGCAGGGAGATGCTCTGTCCCCGATACTCTTTAATCTCATGTTGGAGTACATCTTTCGTAAAACTGAAACACCTCAGCGTAACATCTTATATCGCCAGTCCAATCAAGTGCTTGCATATGCAGATGACATATGCGTGATTGGACTGAATAACAACGGAGTGAAAGAAATACTTGATCCGCTTGTAGAGTTTTCAGCTTCTGTTGGACTCCAGATCAATGAGTCCAAAACGAAATACCTGATCTCTGGTTTTAGAGACAATGGCACACCAGATTTTAGTAGTGGCCACCACACGTTTGAGGGAGTGAGGAGGTTCAAATATTTGGGCTCTCTTATTACTCACGATAACAGTGTGGGTGAGGATATTAAAGTGCGGCTGGCAGCTGGCAGTCGTTCTTTGTATCCTCTAAGGCCACTGCTAAAATCTAAACACTTATCAAGTGCCGTGAAGCTGAAGCTTTACAAAGCGTTGATCAGGCCCGTTGTTATGTTTGGATGTGAAAGTTGGGCGCTGACGGATGAGTACGAGAGATGGCTCCTTACATTTGAGAGAAGAATCATGCGTGTGATTTACGGCCCTAAACGCGAAATAGATGGTACATACCGAGCTCTGTACAATTTCGAGATCAGAGATCTGATGAAGATCCCCGATATTGTACATGAAGTTAGATCTCAGCGAGTACGCTGGCTCGGTCACGTTCTGCGTGCTGATTCGGAACGAATTGTGCAGCGATCTCTGAAAGGAGAGCCACCATATGGTAGGCGCAGAGGTCGTTGCAGGCGACGATGGCTCCACGATGTAGAGAACGACTTGGCCTCTTCAGATTGTCTTAGACAGTATGAAGACCAAGCTCAGGATCGAAACCGTTGGAGCCAGATTGTTGATTCAGTAAGGGGCCAGTAATGGCCTTTAACACTGTTATTATTATTATCTTGATTTTTATAAATATTTTGAATTAAATTGGTGTCTTGGTGTTGGTTGGAAAAATGTTCATGGTAAAATAAATTAAAGTTATGTTCCAATTAGGATTAGCACTAATTAATATTTGGCTTAGCAATGACTTCGGGTAATGTATACCAAATTTCTAACTGATAGGAGCAAGAGTTAAATTAAATTGTTGAAAAATTGCTAATTGGGTATCCTCGGCTAGATTTATGAAGTTAATAATTAAAATCTTCAAAACAATCAGCCGGAAAATTTTAAATAAAACATAGCAACCGAAAATATGCTTAAAGCTTTAACACTTTCATACGTTTAAAGACAAATTTACGTTATTTAATTTTACATTTAAAGCTTTCATTATATCTGAAAAAATTTAATTTCGAAGATTTTTTTAGATTTCTAATATTGAGCTTTTATTTTTCTATAATTTTTAATTCTCAAAATTAGAAATATTATATGTACTTAATATTTTAAAAGCTCTACTTTCATTAATGATCAAAATTTGTTATTTATTTAGTATTAACTTTTCATTCTAGAGCTTTCATTTTCATAATTTTCTTGCCTAAACTTATTTTTGGTCGAGAACTTTTCAACTTTGCCAACGATTCCTTACTGCATTTCCAAAAAAGCTCTGAAACTATTAGCCTCCTAATCTTAACAAATGTCGAAAGATATTTATTTAAAGCGGCAACACTTTCCTATAATCAACGATTGTTTCAAATATTTTAATTTAAATTTTAAAAGCTCAATACAAACATTTACTTTTCTGATAGTTTTAATAAAAGAAATAGAATCAGAATCTATACTAAATATTTTAAAAGCTCTGACTTCATATGATCAGAAATAGTTACATTCAATTAGTTTTCCGTTGTCGAGCTTTTTATCTTTGAGATTCGTAAATGATATTTCATAGTGAATTTAAAAAAAAAATTCAATCATAAACTCAACCAAAAGCAAAAAATATGTTTAAATTTATGACATAATTAAATTTTTCATTTAAAGCTTTTAAAATGTTAAGAGCTTTAATATTCAGTTTCGGTTTTAGGCACGTTAAAAGAAATTAAGAGCTTTATTATTGAGCTTTTATTTTAACTTTTTTATTTTTGAATAAAACAAATAGGGTCTGAATCTCAACTAAATATTCTAAAAGCTCTATTTCCATCTTTGATCAAAATTTTATTGTTCAGAAATTATTTTTCTTCTGGAGCTGATAAACAAGGATTGAAACTGACCCAATTTAACGATTATTTAAATAGTTTCATAAGGTGTTAATTTTATGCTGTCTAAAGCTCCTACAAATAGCAGAGATTATAAAACGCCAGAAGAATTTACCCTTTTTCGTTGTATTTCATTAAACATTGTGCAAAGGAAATCAAATACACAAGGTCACTAATTCATCTGGGATTATTTTTGGTCTAGTTCCATTGGTTCGTAAATTATAAATAATTATAAACAATTGAGAGCTTTAATCATGGGTTTTCGTTATAAAACTTTTGATAGAACATTTAGTGATATCAGAATATTAACCAATATAGTAAGCTATCATATTAACCTATACTATAAGATATAGTTCATAGACCTTAAACCAAAAGCTTTTGAACCTTCCAAAATACCAAAATATTGACTGCTTAATTTATTTTTCAGTCTGGAGCTTTTCCTCTATTTTTTTGAAAATAAACAAACTCTTCATAGAACAAATTATTTCAAGCTTTTTAAGTTAAAAATATATGATGTTTAAATTTGAAATATTCCATCACATCAAGTTCGATAAGAAGAAGAATTTCATAAAAAGCGAGAAGAGTATTGTTAGTGAGCTTTTATCAATTTCAATAAACAAACTTGACTTATATAAATATTTAATCTTATTTTAGAGTTTTTCCTTTTTGAAAGTTTGACTTTTATGAGAAGCTAATCTTTGAACCAGAGGAACATTTTTGAGGCAAAATTTGAGTTTTTGTCTAATTCAAAATTATAAAAGCTTTAAATTTGACATCAATTGTTTTCTGAATTTCAAAAACGGTGACCAAAATCATGAAAGCTCTCACTGATCTGCGAATATTTTTTTATAATTACAAAATAAGAAAGATAATGTTAAATCAAGAACTCTTTTTTAGTTTGTGGAATGGTGATGTAATTCGTATTGTTGTAAAGGAGACAAAAAAATAAAAGCTGAGAAAATTGATCACATCTAGTTCAACAAGGCAGGTTCGAATGGACTTAATCATCCATCACTTTTATATGATCTATAGAGAATCTCTACTGATATTTTGAGCTTAAAGTTTTTAATACCAACATATATTTTTGTGCTTTTAACTCATCTGTTTTTGGAAAAATTAGTAAAGTCCTAGTGCCTCTATGTTCATTTATCTGCGAATATATTTACATGATGCGGTTAATCGAAGAGCTTTTATTTTGGCTGTTATATGGCCAAAATCCGAAAGTTTCTTTTAAATTTTTAACAATTTTGGGGAGAATTTATTACAAAAAATGTTATTTTTCTTCTAGAGCTGGAAAATTTGTCGACTTAATTTGAACACTATTCGTTTTCTGTTTCTCTAACTAATTTAGTATTTTTGTGAAACCAAACAGACGTGTATGTTATGATGATACCTAAACTATAAACAAGCTTGTCGCATAGAACAAATTATTTCGAACTTTTTAAGTCGAAAGTGGGTAATTTTTACCAGATTGAAAATTAAAAATTGGTTACATCTAGTTCAATAATTCTGTTGTGTATAGAATATTGAGCTTTTATCATTTATTTTAAAACTAAGTTGAATTAATATAATATTATGGTAAAATATTTTAAAAGCTTTCTGCACAACAATTGATCAAGTTCAACAAATAAACTAATTTTTTAATGTACACATATTTTGAAAGCTCCATTTTTATATGAACAAAAATTGTTATTTGGAAATTAAACCTTTTAATGGTTACAAATATTTTTTACTTAACTGTTTTTGGGAAAATTTCCTAGAAAGCTCATCACAAGGAATTATTTGTATACTCTAGAACTGGAAAATTGTAAATGCTGCAGGTAAAAGATAAAGTATCAGTCATGATTCCAAAAGCCTTAATAATATTATTAAAAAGCTAACGTCTAATAGCTATATGGAATTCTGATATGTCATTTTTCCCTTTAAGAGATTACAATTTTCTATATATTTGATCCACTTGCAAATTTTTTTATTTATTTAGTATATATGTATATACAATGTTTAACAAATATAATATAATGGCAAACGCACACAAATCAAATCAATTCAATAAAATGACAAGTCGTTTTATATACGCTTCTGAAAAAAATTGGTTACGAATTTTGCTTGATGTGATTACTGTCATCCCAAATCGGAGAAGGAAAATAAATAAAAAATTTTGTGACACAGCTGAAAAATAATCATGAATTTTCAATAAACCATATTTAAATTGTGTAATCTAATATTTCATCATCAAATTATATATAAGATACGTGTACGACGACTACTCTGCTACATAATGTATCCAGTAGCAGTAGCAGCAGCAGCAGCTCAAATCAAATATAATTTTCGTCAAATTAATCCAATTTTTATCACCAGAACATATTCCAGAGTTAATTTTTTTTTCTGTATATGTGATGCTGGATGTATCATTTTAAATGTTTTATTACTTCATCATGGTATAGTACGGGTATATAAGAAATTCATATGTACAGTTATTTTAAAATTATCTCAAGTTTTTATTATTATTTTTTTTTTTTGTATATACGAAAAGTTGGAAAATGTATAGAGAAAAACTTGTACTTCAGAATACATTTGTAGAGAGATGATGATTCAATTTTCAGATTTAGTTTCCCAGTTTTTTTTTATGTACGTATATACTAGTGGTACTCTACTACTCCTGCTACATAACACAAATGTCATAATAAAGCAAAAAAAAAAACAACTCGAGTAATATAAGAAAAAATAAATAAAGAATTAAGTTGAAAATGTATACATAACTATTATGAAAAAAATGAAGACGAACCGGATGAGCAGAAAGTAGTTTATATAAAAACCAACTAAAAAACAAATTAAGGATAATTATTTGTTGTTGCTATTATAATGTTCCCGCAACTCCATCCAGGCTACGAGCATTTTATATCCATATAATTATTTAATAATCAACTCTCAAATGAGTGTGTGTGTGTACTGTAGTTTATATAGAAGATATCATTGCGTGTTAAATTTAAATGAAAGTTTTGTGTCGAAAATACCATCCATTACTATTTTAGTTTATATGTTCGTACATATATATTATAGGTATAGCCAAATACACAACTTTATTATAATAGAAGGTGGTCTATCTAATTCAGGTAGCAGTAATGGTGGTTTATGAAATTATTATATATTGTTGGTGGGATGTTCAATTCAATTATCATTTTTACTATTTTAGTGTGATGACTATAACTTATTTAATTTAATTCAATATTTTTTTTTTTTTTTTACGAAGAGTGACAAGAGTGTATGGTAAAAGCTAAAACTAACAAAGAGAATCTATATTATATACATAGTAGTTTTGTATCCACTAATAGAAAATGGTGGAATATTGATGACCTAATTTCATTTTTATTACATTTTTTTTTTTCGTAATATTATAATATTATTAGATTTGAAGGGTAGAATAATTGCAAATGCGAGTTGTATATGTATGTACATACTATACGGTTTAAAGTGATGGAGTGGATTAGAAAATGGAAAAAAATTGTTTTTCTTTTTTTTTTATTATTCAGAAAATTATAGACGCCAAATAATGGTATGTTGTTGTCGGTGGTGTTCATACATAATATGGAATCAATGAATTTCGAACCAAACAAAAGGGGTAGCATATCATCCCTCTTGAATATATATATATATATTTATAGTCGACAGGTGGTCTACAATTTACGTCGTTTCTATAGTAATTTTGCAAATTATATTCCACCATACCTGTATAGAATTCGGTTAATTAAAATAAGGCCGAATTTTCCTTTTTAATTTATGTTGGACTTCCTTAAATAAACGAGATTATGGGACTACGGGATTTAGACTGAATCACCATGTACTGCAATGGAACGTAAATCAGAATAAAGCCCATACTAAAATTGTGACAAATTTAGGTTATTTGTTGATATCACTATGAACGTATTTTGTATTTTTCCATAAAATTCTAATTTATAAGTCACTAAAATTAGTGGTGTTCCACGATTTGTATTAGTTATGTTTTCTAACTATAAAACTTAAAAATAACGTGCCGGGTCACTGCGTTGCCGTCGCACTTATTGATTTTTGCGATTTAACCCCAATTTCTGTATGTGTTAGATTGGAAACAAAAATATAGAAAAAACAAAGTTCCGCCTAAAAATCTCCCTTAGGCCGAATTTACTTTCGAATTAGTTGAAATTTTTTAGGTCGAATTTTCAAACCTGAATTTAATATATGTTCGTCTCGGGATGTTGCTCTATTTTTGGTAATATGTTACAATTGATTATTAAAGAGTTATATTATTATTTTTTTAAATCGCTAGTTTATGAGTTTATAGTCGTTCAAAAGCGCCAGTCTGTACTGACACCGAAGATGAGTCGGCCTATGGTTCTACATTCCAATATAGCTGTTTTGAATTTAATCACCGAACGTAGTCACAAGGTGAAAAATCCTGTATTTGGAATTAGATTCCGCCATACCTATAGATCGGTAATGTGAAAAGGAAATTGGCTAATTAGGTCAAAATATTTTTAATTATTAAATTTCGACGTATACAAATTCGACCATAAAGTTAGGCCGAATTTCCCTTTCAAATTTGTGTCGGACTTCCTTAAATAAACGAGTTACCAAATTTTGAGTGGATTTCCATTAACTTCAGTTGAACCAAACCCAGAACAAGGCCAGTTTTCATATTAAAACTATGACAGATTTAGTTGTTTTGCAGAGTGTTTTGTACTACAAAAACTACAAAAATTTAAAATAACGTATTGGCTCGCAAAAAATGGAAATGTAGCAAAATGGAAGTTCCGGCCATAAACCTATACCAAAAAACTAGGTCGAATTTATATGCTTTTGGCATTGGTCAAAATTGATTTAGGTCGAATTTTCAGAATTCGATACTATTTGAACAACTCGAAGGAATTCTTTTCTTCGAGCCGCTTGCCGTCTATAATCTACATATATACGTTACTCGAAGGCTCGTTTTTTGAACTCGGATACAGGTACGTCTTTTAACTGATCGGATCTGCACACTGCATAGCTCAATGCCAGCCGGTGTGGGATGGATCGGGCCATGAATTGTACATTCCAACTGAGGGCCATAGGTTTTCTCAATCTGTCTCCGTTAGAACTAGAACCGCCCGATCCAAACGTTTAACCATTTGCTATTTGCTCGGTAGTACAGTTAGTATGAATTGCTCAATTTGGTTAAAACCGAGTGAATTTTCAATTCACAACAGTATATATCGTCTACAACAAACTTAATCCTTCTCCTATTAGGGTGAAGTTCAATTAAAATATAATTTCCCCATTACATTATCGCCTTCTTGTTTGGTATGGTCGATATCATCCATTAAAGAATAATTCTTACACTTACATAGATTTACACACAAACTCTTCTCAATTTCGTCTCCAATTAAAAATTTAAATTTATTACATGTGTTTTAAAACGAATTGGATATCTCTATTATGTGTCCTGCCATCTATTGACCAATACACAAAATAAGTATAGTTTTCTGAGTAAATTTCGGGTCATTTACGCCCCGCAGGTTACAACTTATGCAGTGCTATCTTGTGAAAGTTTTTAAAATTATTATTCATTTTCAATTTTGCAGAAGCGGTTTACTATATCTAGAGGACTCCTATCTCGTCCAGTTTTTCAGTCAGCAACAAGTTTTCAATAGGGTTCGTCAAGGCCAAACAAATTGATATCTGTCAATATCGAATCTAAGAAAATGCACCAATTTTCAGACATAATTTTGACCCCGGGGTTGGACTACTTTAAAATTTAAGTAGATCATAATGTCCAGCGAGATGAAGCTATTGTCCCCTCTAATTTGTAAAAGTTAGACAAAAAAATAGATAGTTACTTTGCAAGCTCAATAAGGGTATAAAAATGGTTTAAAATGACCAATCAATCGAACGTATATATAAGTTAATTCTTGTTATGCTTGTTGGCATCTCCCAAGCATCTAGCCTGATTCCATGCTTTTTCACATCTATGCAGAAAGAATGGAGAAAAGGTGGTAAAATCCTTCATTTCACAGTTATGTGAATGATTCTCCCTAATCAAATCAAAAATTATAATTAACGATTAATCTTAAATTATTGAACTCAGGAGTCTGATGACTACATCCTCATATACAGATGATATTGTTACGTGAGTTGTTTAAGTCAAGTTTGATCGAAGTTAGATCGATTTCAGGAACGGTAAGGTGAATGTAATTTCAGTGATGTTTAAAAACAAAATGGTGTGAATTTTAAAATAAGGTCACGACTGGAGTTTACCCAGCAAATAGCACAGTGGTTAAAGCTGTGACGTTTGGAAACGGGATGCAAAAATGATTCTTCATTCTCGATCAGGATGATCTGTGTTTTGATCGTAAATTTTGAGTTTTTTTTTCTCATGAAATTTCTGATAAGACAGGTACAACAATTACAACTTTTAAGAAATGTCATAAAATTTTACTACTTTCATAAACATTTTTAAAATTTCGTTAAACATTGAAGGTTTGGGTAATCATTCATAAATAAGTAATTCGGAAAATTTCTAATTTAATTTTGTTTAAAATTCAGAAAAATTTATTTTACTGCTAATTTTTGAAATAACTTCAAACTCTAAAGTGTTTTTATAAAACTTGCATATATTCTGATCATTTCGAATTTAATAACAATGAAAAATATAAAACATTTATTGCAATTTCGAAAAAATTTCTGAATTCTGACCAACCTCTAAATTGTAAAATGAAGCAAGGTTGACAACTGTGGAACTAATTTTGAAAGAAAACCCAAACAGGTACATGAAGTTCAAGTATATCAAAGTTTTTGATTAATAAAATTATTAAATTTAAAAAAATAATCAAATTCTAAAATTTTTTCAAAATTTGGAATTTTATAAAATTCTGAAATTTTATGCTATTCTTAAATTTATGTCAAACTGATAATATTTTATTATTTTTAGTGTTTGCTGATCGCGAAGTATGAGAAACTTCTAATTAATCTCGATTTTATGAATATGTTTACAACACAATATATGGATGTACAAAAGTAGCCGGGCGAGTTTAAGAGACAATGTCTCAAGCCCATGTACTTAATTTTTCATGCATGTATAATGCACAAACTTGTCGTTGTTCAGTTTACAACCGCTCACCAACCTTTATTTGATCCATACCGCAAAACCCATTTTTGCATAATACCAGCGAGAATCATTGGTAAACGGTTTTCGATCTGGACTAAAATATAAATTGAGAGAATCACTACATTGGTCTGTTGCGGCTGGCATGAAGCTATACAAAGTGTAAACGGTCTATTAAATCGGCCACAGATCCGATTCATATTTAATTTAGGAATTAATTAAAAAAACTGTTGAATAAAAATAAGAGCTCGACGACGTAAGTCGATGATTACCTGTATATTTATACCATAATACACTTAGAAAAGTCCTTTTTCGTATGTATATACGTCATATTATATATTTCATTTTTATAACATAACCATAGTTCGTATATGTGATGTGTCTGTGTGTGGGGTGTGTATGGTTTATTCTATATATCATATATTATTACATAAAATGGAAATTTTATCGTAGAAATGGACAAGAACCGAGGCAGAGAGGAAAAATACAAAAAAAAAAAAAGTTTTATTTTTTATTTTTATTGGAAAAAATGTTTATATGAAAATAAAATTGATATAAGAATTATAACTGGGGATGAATTTAGATTGATCTAGGATTATTAAACTTTCCCAATCAAAGTGAAAGAGATTATCATTTCGGAAAAAACAAGCACAAAACAAAATTTTTTTCTTTTTTTATTCTTCTGTATATCGAAATTTGATAGGACGAAATATACTAAAACTAGGAATCGATATACATACATGCAGACGTACAGATATCGCATATATATTGTATTTTTGAAGTATTATAAAGCTTTATAGATTAGGTATATACATATACGATACGATATAGGTGAATTATTCATATGGTGGAATCGAGATATATGCGTATACACATACCCTTTTTGTTTGTTGAATATTGATGCATGCAGCACACAATGGTATTAAAAAGAAACTCGAAATCATTATGCATTGTACCATATATAGTATAGAACTCTATTATTGTTGCCGAAAAAACTAAAGTCAAAAAGTTATTTAAGTATTGAACTCAATCAAATCAGTTTTGTAACAAAATTTATTACAAGTTTTCGTATAATATACCAAAACTTTTTAATTTTTTTTTTGTTAAAAGATAATAATCGTATATATAATTTAGAATGATAGTGTATAGCTTTGTATATAGTTGAGCATGAATATAAAAAAAAAAACTTTTCCATTAACCCTATTGTTCATAGTGTAACACTGAGTTGACAATAAATTAGCATTATGATTTTGATTTTGGTTCATTTTTTTTGTTAAGTGGATATGGTGGTTTGATGTGGTGAAAGACCTCGTTAGCGTAATCAAAAGGAAAAATGTTTGATAAGAGGATATATAAGTATATATATATATATATATGTATATAAGAATAGGGAAAATTTATTCATGCTGAAGTTTTTGAAGCAGATTTGTGTATATACATGTATGTATACAATATATACAAAAATACGTCACATCTCATAAATTACAGAGAAACACTTTACGTTCTATTTTTTTGTATGCATGCAAATTAGCAGTTTGGCAGAACGAATTTTTGTAGATGTCGTATCAAGGATTTTTATCCTTTCAATTGTATTTTTTATCGTCGCACTGCAGATTCTCAAGCTTATTTCGAGTGAAATGGACTTAAATAAAAAATAAAGGTTTAATGATTTGTGACATTGTGTAGGTCATAATCATAATATTGGGCTACAGAAGGCAAATTGCTTCAGTTGTGAAAAGCTAAGTAACTCGATTTACATCATTATTCTGTTCCAGTCAAGTATGATAAAGCAAGGGTTATTTGCAATTTTGCAATTTATTAAATAAAATATTGACACGAAAATCAGATATATGAATTCATTCAAGCACGTGTTTGAGATTATATATTCATTTCCTAATACTTAGCCCCCAAATGCCGCAATTCTATAGAATCTAATAATTTCAACGGTTGAAAGGGATTTTGACTTATGAAACCGACCTATAGACCAGGATTTAAATTTTAATAATTCCTTTTATGTTAAATTAAACAAAAATTCGAAAATTCGATACATTTTCAGATTTTAATAAATATTTCATTTTTACAACATTCAATATTGCTGCGAATTTTTTTTTTTTTTGTTAAATTTCACCATTTGACAAGATTTCCAAATTTATAAAATCAGAACAAAACAAATTGACAACTTAGATATCGTAGACAACGTAAACTAACTCTATACTATAAGGCGGTCAGATTTCTTTAGGTCTAATGCGATACTGGTGGCGTCAGTTTTATATTTTCTTTCAATGCATTTTAATCGGGTTTCAAAATTCAAAAATGGTTAGGTTAGAAAAGTTATAATTTAAAATTGTATTTCATAATCTATCTCTATAGAAATTTAGAATTACACAGTTATCTGAATATTCACCAAATTAGTTTTATCTTTTATTTGTTATACATTTTTTGAAGATCTGACTTTTTCATGCCAACCTATTTCGTTTGGCATAGGCCTACCAACTAAATACGTTTTTATATTTTATTTGAAAACCCCTGGAAAGCCAACACCATAATGACGTATATACCAAGATGTCATTGGGTGTAAGCTATCCGAAATATGTATATTTCAATTTTGGGAAAAAATAGGAGATTGGTAGGTTTAGAACAACCAAGTTTGATATGGCCTCATACATTTCGATTATATGACTTTTCCTAATGGTTGCAGTACACCCCTACTATTTTTTAAATTGAAGTGGTTCTCGGATAACATAGAACCAATGACATCTCAATATGTATATGTACGTCATATGAAGTTAGTTTCGCTAGTAAACATCCTAATCCCCTATCTTTTCCAATATTGAACAATAGGTTATATCGAGATATTTAGGTTTGCAGACTAACGCATATATGAGAAAATTGTTTTCGTTGCTTGTTAGGACAGAATCAGGGTAAATTTTAAACACGCGTCAAATTATCATTTATCATAAGGCTTAAGGCTTAACTGAATCGCTAAATGATGATGAGATTTACAATCTGAATCGAATACTAACCACGTAAAAATAAATTAGATCCCAGTGGTCGTAACATTCATTCGAAACTTGCTTAGTCAATTTTAAAGTACAATTTTGAGAATCAAAATTAAATCAATTGTAAAGTGAAATTTTAATCAAGTTTTGTCAAATTCCAATTTAAATCTAAACTCGAAATTCAATACCAAATCAAATTCTATTTCATTACAACTATCGACACATTTTAAGTCAACATTTAATGATATTATAAATGCAACATAAACTCAACATAAGGATGCTGTGATAGAAGAGCCGCGACCATTCCGATTCAACGTGGGTCATATATAACAAGGTAAACAACTCACAGTGTCACAGCATTGCCGAAATTGGTTGATATGATCTTGGCCAATTTATTAGTTTAACAGGATGAGGTTGTGCTTTATTGTCGTGTGTTATTTATAAAAGTTTAAAAAAAAATGTTTGTGACGAAAAACGAGATCGATCAGAAGTTCCAATAATCTGTGAAGTGTTTAACAAGATTAAAGGAGTAAGCTATATATGGCTACCATTCAAATGGTGACAAACAGATTTTCTGTTATTTGAAATTTAAATGTCCAACAATTATTGTGTATTAATTATACCTTAATGAATAGATGCAACAATCAGACCATTTTCTTGCATGTGGCGGTAGAATTAATCACGCTCGAAAGCTATGGAATGTCCGAATACCAGATAAATGATTGTGAACCTGATAGTGATCAAATTACACTCAAAACTCAGAAGACAAATTTTGATCTGCTTATTACCACAATCATGAGTTTAATTAACTTCTTTAATTGCGCAGTGAGCTGACTTTCTCAATTCATACCGTGTTATTAGATCGCTTATATAGTGAATGTTGACTGTTATATAGCGACATAGTAAACAATTTTGTTTGGAATGGAAGACTATCATATACAATTAAATGGATAACTACAAAATCTCGACGAATCAGACGACAAATACTTGACATAACTGTTAAGATTCTACCGAGGAAAACTGATTGAATATGTGCTTTAAGCCCAACCGTAAGCAAAATAATTTGTTATTTGCAATATCGGCTAGTCAAAATTCTAGTTTTTCAAAATCCTACTTTCAAAAACCTAGTTTCATAAACCTGGTTTTCCGAATTCTGGTTTTACCTTTGAAAAATACTCCCGATTAAAATTTCGCTTGAATTTCTTTTCTTTTATTCTTTTTACCAAGGCTGTTAACTGAATTTCTGATCAAGACACTCAAATTATAGGATACCGCAGATCAACCACCGCGAAATTTATATTTAATTTATTTTGAATGTTTAGGGCGTATTAATAATAATAGGTTCTTATAGCCAAGATTTCGCTAACCAGGATTTCGCTAACCAGGATATCGCTAACCAGGATTTTGTTAAACTGAATTTTGCAAACCTAAATTAAAAAAAAAAAGGATGTTGAAACTAGGATTTTGAAAACCGGGTTTACGAATCTTGGATTTAAATAAACCAGAATTTTGACTAAATATTGACCTGCAAAATATTATCTTGCTTAAGATTCGGCTCAAATCATATATTCACTAATTTTTTCCTTCGGGAGAATTTTGACAATTAGGTTACGTTTTCCTTTCCAAACCAAATCAGTTATTGTTAGCTTTGACATATTGTCCGATGTTACCGGCGAGACGATCGCATCATAGTGTATGGGAATACAATTCATTGTGAGTCTCTATACCAAAATGTGTCATGGCTTCTTTATGATGACGCAGATATATTTGGGATGCAAACAAAAGTAATCATTTGGGTTAAAGGTGGATTTTATATTCGTTGGAAATTAGATATTACAAATATGTTTGCTGTCAACAACGCTTGTTAGATATAATTGTGCACTGCAGCGAAGAATTTTGTAGATTTAGACGGGAGCGCAGCGACCCCGATGAATGCGTCAAATTTTCAGCCATGTGTAAAGTTTATATTTGAAATTCTTTTATCAATCTGCACTGTCCTCAATTTTTCACTAAACTTTTCTTTTAAAACAATAAATAATAAAGTAATGAGTAGAGAGGGCAGCAACCCGACGCGCGGTTTGTTCATCAGGTCATGGTTGCATCAATGATCGTACATAAAAGATATGTGAGTCGGGTTGCTTCGCTCCTGCTGTCCGCTCCCTAATGAGAAAAATAACCCTCAATGTATAGAAATTTATAGCTCGACAGGAGGGAGACTGACATAGGACCGATTTACCTAATTTAAATACTCTGATTATCGTCAACCATTATTTTTTTCAATGAGCGAGCATTTTCGATGTTTGAACATAATACAGACACAATACAATTATTTTGGATGTGATGGCAGAATTGATCATGTTCTATAGCTCGGATGTTAAATTATTATAGATAAATGATTGTGAAGACGAGAGTGATCAAATTCAAGCAGATAAATTGGATTTCACTAGCAACAAAAATATACAGTACATGAATTCACTTATTTTCTCGAAGCATTAATGATTAACTATATATAGCGGCATGGAGAGTGGGAGCAGAATGTTTTCGACAGTACTTGAAAATGCAAACGGGCAATCGAATTTATAGTGACAAGTAAGACCCCGCCTTCCTATGCATCAAGGATTGGGTCAAGGGCGAATTTTGGGCCAAAAGTAGGAGCAGGAATATATGAAGAAGCAGTTGGAATACGGAGGGTCACCTATTACTCCATCTATGTAACAAGATCGGGACGAGGCAGTTTCACAATTAAAGTTGATATTGACGGGAAAAACTGTGTTATAACCTTATGGATTGGAATAATACAATCAGCCAGTGCATGGAAATTGCAAAAGGCTACAGAAGAGGGTACCGTCAAACAATCAAGAAGATTGCACCGTTAAAGGTAGGCAATATTCTCAGTTTCAACATGAAATACTGGTTTCAAATATAGTGAACGATGTCAGTTTAGGTATGAACTTAATGAGACCGAATCGCTTCGTGATGGATGTTGAGCGAATAGTATTCTGAACTGCAATATATTTGAGTTGCTAGCCACTTTACACAGACGAGCAACAATAAGGATCAATGAGAATATGTGGGAGACTTACTATGGCGTAACAACCTTTATGTCAGGGGCCATCATCATTAAGCTAAACGAACGTACCAAGTTAAATAAGTAAATTATCGCCTTGTAAAATAATTCGGGAATAAATAAATTAGTGTTTTCTAGAATTAAACTGGGTGTTTCATTCACAATCCAGTGATCGAACCTTGTTTGAGAAGGCTTAAACATTTATATATTTAGCGTTTTATAGGCTCAACCACCTACTAATTTAGTCTGTCACAGGCTTATAACTTTGGAATGCCCATTAAGTCATTTAATCGGAATGTACGATACGCCATTTTAAAACTTGATGTAAACTTGAGTAATGGAGTTGTGCGTGAATAATGAGATGGGCTGGAACGATTGTTTTTTTGTTTTACCATATGGACCAACCAATTAAATAAATGTCTTTGTGCCTTAGGTCGTAGTTTTTTTCAGACAAGCCCATGCGCTACGTCAAGTAAGTGGTAACCAATTGCTTCAAAAAATAAATAAATAAGCGAATGATGTGAAAGTGTTATCGTGATCAATATCCCACCATACTCGTCGTGGATCGTTTGGTGAGTCACATACTTGTGTGCTGTTGCGGTGGATTTACTCTCCACGCGGTTTCCAACACCAACCATCCGTCATTGCTGTATACGTAAATATTTATGTAGCTGGATCTGTATTCTGTAGTCGAGTGGATCGAATTTCGGCGGTAGGGGCGAATGGTGTTAGTGCATAGTGTACAGTGTCATGAATCAAAAAATAATTTTTATTTTTGATAAAACATGTGATTAAGGCATGTGAAAATAAATTCATTTAAATTTAGATATCAATATTTTAATGTATGATACGATTAAGCTATGGGTAGCATTTAAGGAGCTATTCCATGTACTATCGGAACCTGAGTCCAACCAGAGAGTTGGACTCAGGTTCCATAATAATAATAAATAATTTTCTTAAATATTAAATTATAAATTAACTGATTACGTAATAGTTTTAAATGTTATTTTAACGCATAGCAAAAGGTGATTCGTCTTACTTATTTTACAAAATCAATTTATTTTAACTTTAATAAATAAATAATGTTGCTTTAAAGGTCGTATTGTACAATTTTTATTTAATTTATCTAAAATATATTAGAGTTGATTTTATCAATTCCGCATATAAAAAAAATTGAATTTGGCTTGGTTGACATCTAGTGAAAAAAGGTCAAACTTTCTGGACAGAATGTTTTTCAAATATCATCTTAATCGGAACAAGAGATGGCGCTGTAAAAACAAATAAATTAAATTATAAGTTTCCTTGGTACTAAAATCCTTTAATCGGTTTTAGTATTTGACACTAGGTTATTCTTATATGAAACATCTCATGTTTAATATTTGAAATCTAATCAGATCACCTCTTGCCAGCGATTTGGACTCAGATTCCGATAGTACATGAAATAGTTCATTAAATAGCTTATTTAACTGGATCTAAAGGAATTCATTATCCAGAGAAATAAATTGGCTCTGATTTTTTTCTAAAAATTGTGAATATGGCCACACAAGAAAATAACCATTAACACCTCTTGCCAGAGATCTCGGTTCAGCTTCCGATAACACATAAACTAGATCATTAAATTCTTCGTTCAACATGCCAAAAAAGAATCCATTGAGACTTGGACTCAGGTATCGATAATAAATGAAATAACACTGATCTATTATCTAGAGAAATAACCTTATCCCGATTGATTTTTTTTCTGGAAAGTTCGAGTTTGGCGGAAAAGGTTGAATAGCAACTAATACCCTTTGCCAGAGATTTGGACTCAGGTTCCGATAATAATCGTCCAACTACCCTAAAATTAATCCATTATCCTGAGAATTATATTGGTCTCGATTTTTTTTCTGGAAGTCCAAGTTTGCCTGAAAATAATAAATGACCATTAACAGCCCTTGCCAGTGATTTGGACTCAGGTATCGATGGTACATGAAATAGCTCATTTAATTTCTGGTCCAATTAGTTTAAAAGATAACAATTATGCTGAGAAATAAATTTATGACGAATTTTTGTCTGTGTGTTATTTATTACTTCGGTTGAGGCGAATGGCCAGTAACATGCCTTTCCAGTTTTGTTTGCTCTAGTTCTAGTAGTACATGAAACAGTCCTTGTCAAACAAATTCTTTGAAATTCATATATTTTGTGGGAGTTTGAATTATTTTTTATATTTTAGTATACGAAAAATTTCAATAGGAATCATATTTTATTCTCATTATGGAATCAACTTACAGTGTGATACTAACACATATGTAGCTTTTCCACATTAAACGCAACTTTTTCCACCATAAACAAAACTATTTCCAAAATGAACGCAACTTTTTTCAAATTAAATTAAACTATTTCCAACCAGATTACAATATTTTCCAAGTTCACTAAAACTTTTTCCATTTGAAATTAAACTTTTTCCAAACAGAATTAAACCATTGATGAATATAAATTAAACTTTGTAGAATTAAAATTAACCTTTTTCCAAATGAAATAAAACTTTCATAAAATGGCATTTTTTAAATCTACCACGGGTTGTCGATAGAAATTTTAAATAAAGCAGTTTATTTTTAATGATTTTATTAGACTGACGGTGAAACAAATTAGGAAAACGGGAAACTATAGCTTTTCCAGATTAAATTGAACTTTTCCCAAGTTAAACGCAACTTTTTCCAACATAAGCGAAACTATTTCCAAATTGAACGCAACCTTCTCCAAATTAAATTAAACTATTTCCAAATTAATGACAACTTTTTCCAAATTAAATTAAACTTTTTCCAAATTAAATGCAACTTTTTTTCATACTAAACGGAATTAAACCATTGATGAATATAAATTAAACTTTTTAGGATTAAAATTAACAAATTTTCCATTTCAAATTAACGTTTTTCCAAATGGAATTAAACTTTCATAAAATTGCATTTTTTAAATCTGCCAAGGTTTGTCGATTATGCTTTTAAATAATCCAGTTTATTTTTAACGATTTTAATATATAGAATCCGTTTGTTCATTGGTAAGATTGCGATAGAATTTTCTCGGTTTGCTCAATATAACCGAGATAAACTTATTTCCATCGATGAATGTGTGTATATATTAGAGATCGAAATACAAAAGGGGGTCCCGGGAGTCCCGGGGATCCCGGGGTCATTGTAAAATAAGTCTTTATCTTGGGGCTGGCTGACTTCTGTGGGCGCGGGGGCCAAGCTATATCATTATTTTGACTTTCACTGTTTTCCTAATTAGTTTCACCGTCAGTCTAAGCTTTTCCAGGTTAAATTGAACTTTTTCCAAGTTAAACGCAACTTTTTCCAACATAAACGAAACTATTTCCAAATTGAACGGAACCTTTTCCAAATTAAATTAAACTTTTTCCAAATTGAATAAAACTTTTGTCTTATAATTTAGTATGAAAAAAAGTTGAATTCAATTTGGAAAAAGTTTAATTTAATTTGGAAAAAGTGTAATCTGTTTCTAAATAGTTTAATTTAATTTGGAAAAGGTTGCGTTCAATTTGGAAATAGTTTCGTTTATGTTGGAAAAGTTGCGTTTAACTTGGAAAAAGTTCAATTTTACCTGGAAAAGCTATACACTGCACCAATTTAAAAACGGAACAGAAATTTTCTTTGAAAAAATATCCAAATTTGAACGCCCGGTGAAATGTGTCTTGGTGAAATAAAGCCTTTCAAAAATGTTTTGTTTTTAACTGAAGGAAATTTGGCCTTCTTTTCGATACTGGAATTTGTTTATTTTATTTTGTTTTTTTATGACTTTTTTGAGTAAAACAAAAGATGTCTAAAAGAAAATAAAAATATGCTGCTCTTTGAGATTGTAAACGAACTTTCTCGATATTTCATTCCAAAATCCAAATCAGCCATTTTATAGAGAATTTAGCAACTTTAAAAATGTTATTATGGAAATTTCTGTGCGGCCACTCTTTGTGTAAACAATGCTGTTCTGCAACGCATAATTTCTTCGTTGTCGACGATGATTATCAGCAGATGCGGAACTCTAACAGATCGACGTGATCTTAATCGATAAGATTCAACCGATTTAATATCATTTGTTTTGATATTTGATAAATTTCTAATTTCTTGGGCACTGCTTGATCTGTTTTTTGTAGCATAACGTGCGAGAGCTCGGTCTTCTCTTAATGTAGTTTTCCTTTGTTGACCAAACCGTCCATGCCGACTCACACTGTCTGTTTCCAAATATCAGACTGCCTGTTTGACCCTTCGAATGTATATGCGATAAATTAAATTATTATTTTTCATAAAGACGTTAAATTTTAAGTTTAGTTTTCAAGATGAAAAAATGTACTAGTTAACTTTTTTACGCTTTTTGATACGTTTTCTCTAAAACTTCAATAACTCGACAAGGAACTCGTCGCACAGAAATTTCTATAACATTTGGCAAAATTTCTTTCAACTAAAAACAAAAATTTTTTTTGAAAGGCGTTATTTCACCAAGATACAAGCGAAAAAGAAGAGAAAGTTACATTCAATTTGGAAATAGTTTCGTTTATGCTGGAGACAGTTTCGTTTAACTTGGAAAAAGTTCAATTTAATAGGGATTTTTCATCTCCCGATTACGATCGGTGATTAAATTGAAAACATCTATGACCCTCTGTTGGAATGTAGAACTCATGGGCCGACCCATCGTTCATGTTAGTACTGGCTAGCATGCAGCTATGCAGTGTGTAGATGGCCAATTAAAAAACCGACCTGTAGCCGTGTACAAATAGGGATACTGTTCAGCTTTCAAAGGATAATAAATCCACAAGCTGAACAGTCTCTAAATAATGTATGTATGTGTTGGTATTTATTTAAAAAAAATTTAAAAAATTTAATCTGGAAAAGCATATAAAATATGTGAATTTGTGATAAACTTCACAAGCATGTTGGGTTTGCTGGTTCGCCATTGGACAGAGTTGTATTTGTATCAGGTGATGATTTGTTTATTTTTTCATGCGTTGGATGCGTTGATTTATTACAATTCCAAAATGGGCATCGGATTTAAGTTCGACTCAAATAATTTAGGGAGATACAATTTGAAATCTACTGTCCTCGGGGTCAACGACTACCTGTACACATTTCGCCTTGCCAAACCATATACTAAATTAAATCAATATTTGAATAATAAATGGTTCAATATACCCATCTTATCATTATCCATATTTCTTATCAATTCAACAAAAACAAAAAAACTCTCGATTGGAAATATTAAAACATTGAAATCGTCCTGATATCGAACAAATAAATAACATAAAAAAAATCATACATAATGTCAATTTTATAATATAGTTTTGGAACCCAAAAGTTCGTATCCTCCATTATCAAGATCGAAAACTTAACTAAAAAAAAAATAAAATCAATTTTAACTACATCTATCTATGTATATATGTATATGTGTAGATATTATGAGTACCTAGTGTGTATATATGTATATATAGGTAGAATAGCATATCGATAAATTACAATTTTCCAATTTTAATATTTTTTATTTTTTGCCGTTTAACACAAGACTTAAAGTATAACGTTAGAAAATAATTTAATTTAATCATGTTAATAAATTATTTTACGTATATACATACATATATATATTATATTTAAGACATAAAAATAAAATAAAAAAAATAATTTAATTTTATTATAAGCGCGCACAAAAGATTTTTATGTCTTGTAATTGTTTTCATCATCAGAAAGATAAAATTATGTATAACTATGTACCATATATATACGTATATAACAAGGAGATGGCAAAAAATCGCTTCATCTTCGCTTTGTCTTGTTGTCTTTTTATGTATAGGATGGTTATTTGTGTACGGCAAGCTGTTATATTATATATATTTTAACGTACATATAAACACAACATTTTCAATCATCTACGACATTAAAACTCCATCAAATTTTCCTAATTAATTATTAAAAGTTCACAACACAAAATGAACTCTCAAATATATGTGAGTTTATATACCTTTTTTTTTGTGCCATCGAAAAGCGTATATATTTTATTACCATCAAAGGTACGTCTCAATTGTACATCACCGCAGCACAAACGAAACCCCTTGAGAGGTTTGACAAACGAAAACAAAATATAAAATTTTTTTTTTTTTTGTATATATTGTACAAACCATTCGAATAATGTCATTCATGCATGGTGACATTGCTTAAAACAATATTTTTGGTGTGTGTTTGGTTAGTTTACAATTCTTTCGAGGCTTTACTGTATGTACTCGTATATACTAAATATGTACATATACACAATGTATACGAACAAACGAAAATCAACTTTGAAAATAGCAAAAAGGTCAAATAAATTTCCTTTTATTTTCATTCTATGTACTCGTATATATGTACAATACTTTGGTTTGGTTTCGTTTCGTTTCTTTGGTGTGCTATATAAGTTACAACAGCTAGCTATATACATAGAGCAAAAAAATAGTCTCAAATGCATACTCAACACATAAACGAACAGTTTTTGTTTTATATATGCAAACTGATCCATTTTGTTGTTGTTTATGTTATTTTTTTCTTGGTTCCAAGCTCTCAATAAAAAAATATTTACGAGCTTTTGTTATTATATGCGATCATGTATAGTTCTGGGGATAGCCTGGATAACTCACACACACAGTCATACATTTATACATATAAATTCGAAGAGAAAACAACATAAAAGCAATAAAACAAATTAAACCATATTTTTTCTATTTTGTAAGAGTTTTTGTGGAAAATTGCTAAAGCACAAGGAAAAGCGAACAAGCAAAGAGAAACTAATAACGTATACAGCAATCAACAATTTATTTAGACCTAAATTGATTAAAAAAGAAAGTCGAACACAAAGGAGAAAAATAAAAAGGAAATGTAAGAGAAAATGAAAGTGTCAGAGCTTTATACACATACATATACGTATATATACACTGGTATCCCGGAACAAAAAAGGAAAAATATAAAAAACTGGAAACAAATTTTCTTTTTATATACATTTTTTGTTTTGTTAAAAAGCAACCCCTAAACACATCCAAAACTAAACTCTAAAAATTCATAAAAAGAGGAGATAATTCGTTCCCTCAGTTTTCTGCAAATTATTGATTTTTTTTATTTTTTTTTTATAAATTTTCATCGCTCTTTGTCGTTATTTCTATTTTGCTGTGTGCTTGTGTGAAAAAATCACCCTTCGAATGGAAAACGAAACGGGAAAATATCTGTATATATATACATATAATATATAGAGGAGCTGCTACATAATTTTTATATACAGTTATACACTTACACTTTATCTATTTTATTTGAGTTTTCTATTTTTGCTTATTTAAATTTTCCTTTATATTTTATTTGTGTGTGTGTGTGTGTGTGTGTGTGTGCCTTTATTTTTCGATATACATATATACAACAGTTCGATATAAAATGACGAAGTATGATAGATACAGTGTATATATTTTCCGACTTTTTGTTAGTTTTTCCCACTTGTTCTTTGTGTGTATACGTATGTATGTATATACAAAGATGATGATGATGATGATTATATGGTGATGGTTGGTGTAACAAAGTTTTCTTATTTCTTTTTTTATATATATTTCCTAATATTTTCGAGTTGATATTATTTTAGTTTTTATAACCGAAATATATTATTGAACAGGGGTGACAAATATATGAATTTATTTATCTATACACATAGAGGTATAAATATATATTGGCCGGGGTGTGCGTGTGTGTGTGCTCTATAATGATGTAGGTTTATAAAAATTGGGTAAAAATCTTAAAGTTTATACGTGTCGTTGATTTTTAAGGCGATGCGTTGTTGAATTTAATACTTGACACAGAATATATTGTGGAATCAATAGAGCGGGATGTGCTGATATGTTACGATTTTTATATCAATTTTTAAATGACAAGTATTACACTTGTATATAAGCAGAACTCAATAGTTTGACCTGAACTATTCTTATTAGCAGATTGTGCAATATAGGTAGTATGAAGGCCGTTGACGACGAGACACCAATAGATTTTACATATGGAGTACACCGTTCATATAGAAAAAGCGTTAGGCTCTTGCGTACAATTTTATAATCAATTTCATGATGTGCTTATTTATTTGTATTCAAGATTAGGAAAACTCTTAAAACTGTAAACAATATGCGAACACGAAAATTTAAGATTATAAATTATCACATAAGATAAAAATTAGGGCGTTGTTTTTATTTCATAATAGCCAATATATCAAAAAATTATGACTTATAACACAAACAAAAAAATAATACTTTTGTTTTGTACGTATTCCCATCGGTTATGATGAAATAAATAAAACGCCCTAATTTTTTTCTTGGACAAACAGAAAATTTTCAAATTTTTTCAAATTTCTACATTCTCAAATGTATGTCAGTATGAAGGCCGTTGCCGACGAGACAAAAATAGTTTTTACATAGAATACATCGTTTATATAGAAAAAGCGTTAGCCTCTTGCGTACAATTTTATAATCAATTTCATGATGTGCTTATTTATTTGTATTCAAGATTAGGAAAACTCTTAAAACTGTAAACAATATGCGAACACTAAAATTTAAGATTATAAATTATCACATAAGGATGAAGATAAAAATCAGGGCGTTGTTTTTATTTCATAATAGCCAAAATATCAAAAAATGATGACTTATAAATAACACAAACAAAAAAATAATACTTTTGTTTTGTACGTATTCCCATCGGTTATGATGAAATAAATAAAACGCCCTAATTTTTTTTTTGGACATACAGAAAATTTTCAAATTTTTTCAAATTTCTACATTCTCAAATGTATGTCAGTATGAAGGCCGTTGCCGACGAGACACCAATAGTTTTTACATAGAATACATCGTTCATATAGAAAAAGCGTTAGGCTCTTGCGTACAATTTTATAATCAATTTCATGATATGCTTATTTATTTGTATTCAAGATTAAGAAAACTCTTAAAACGTAAACAATATGTGAACACGAAAATTTAACATTATAAATTATCACATAAAATCAGGGCGTTGTTTTTATTTCATAATAGCCAAAATATCAAAAAATAATATAATGACTTATAACACAAACAAAAAAAATAATGCTTTTGTTTTGTACGTATTCTCATCGGTTATGATGAAATAAATAAAACGCCCTAATTATTTTTTTTGAACATACAGACATTTTTTTAATTTTCTACATTCTTAAATTTTTAAATGTTTTTATAATTAAATTGATAACATCTTGTATTACTTTTAAATTTCTGCTTTAAAATCACCTTGAATGCATTTTTACAATGAACGTGAACTAAAAATTCAAATAAATTTTAAAAGCATACCAATGTTGTGCGCCAAGCATTCTATTCTTTGTTAGATCATATATGTTTATTGGTCACCTCCAGCCAGTGCAACATTTAAATATTGACTGCACCTTGAATTTAATCATGAGAGACGAAGGTTATTTTGATGTAATGCCCGTTTTTGAGGTTATATGCGGTAGAGTTACGGTTTGGTATGCAGTTATCCCGATATCGAGCGATGCTGTAGTTTTATTTTACCTGCGGATTACTCAATAAAATTTACGGAATAATGTGGTTTCAAGAGGGCTATTAAAAAATATTTATGAATCTTTCAGGTTTTATATTTCTCCGGAAAATTTGAAGGAAATTAGAAGTATTTAGCTTGATTTTACGTTCATGATGGAATGAAAAATTTTAAAACTTCAATAACTTCAATTTTACATTGCGGAATTTAACAATTTTAACATAAAATACTTTTACATATAAAATAATGAATATATTTTCAATGTTCAGACACAAACTATTCTGCAACTACAAAAATTGGTTGGGAGCCGCTACTCGTAATTCGGCCATCATTTACATTTTTTACATAAATTTCGATTTTTTGTCGAAATGTCAAAATGAAAACTTTATTTAAGCAGAAATAACGCAAAATTGTTTAAATTTGCTGGTACAAATGACGTTGGTGCAACATATACCTCCAAATAAACTTTTTGATGACATATTTCAGGACTTAAAAATAAAGTCTTTTGGTTTAATGCATTCAAAAACTCTAGAAATATGGCCATTTTCTTGAAAATCCCGATCTGACTGACTTTTTTTTAGATACTCCCTTTATGTTTTTGGTACGGCCGTGGTATACTTGAACTGATGCATTGGAGTTTTCCCAATGCAATGTTGCCAAGTAAACCTATTTTGTGGATTAGAGTAAGATACATGAATGTATTGATACAGGTTTTATTAAAACTTGTCCCCGCATGTTTTGATGTATTTTGGCCTCGTGTCGTTGAAATTTTGCAAAATATTTAAAAATTTACATTTTGGTAAACATTTGCATTCTTAATTTGAATTCTAAACTCAGTCATCAAAACTGTTGAAATTTCCTATTTAAAACAATATCGTATATATAGCTACAGCTCTACTTAACCCCAACATTTGTTATTTGAATAAAAGAATTTTGAAAATTTGAACAACATGTAGTTTGACGAAAATATCAATTTGCATAATGGCTGATCATACGTTACGGATACACTTCAGAACTTAAAATTCGTATAAAATAAGTATTTATAAGTATTTAAAATTTTAAATATTTTGATCCTCTTGAAATGTGAAATACTATAGATTGTTGCAGACAGGTACAAGGATGAGCACCCTGAGTAATATTTAATAATTATTTTTCGTTATATTATATAACAGATGTTACCGGAGTTATTATTTCTACCGATCAATAATATAAGCGTTCATTTACACTTAAATTTTCTTGCTAGTTTCAATTAATAATTTAAAAATAGATTTGGTAAAAATATAAATACTAACACAAATACACATACATTACAAAGTTCTTTTTTGTACACGGATACAGGTCCGTCTTTTAATTGGTCAACTGCACTTAGCTAAGCTCCAAGCCAGTCAGTGCTGACATGAAAAATGGGTCGTCCCATGAATTCTATATGACAACAGAGGATCATAGGTGTTTTCAATTTCATCAATATAAAAAATTAATCGGCAGGTGAACATTTTTTTTGCGCATCCTGCATCTTTTGAATTCGAACCCGGTATTTGCTCGATAACGATGTCATCTCGTATTACTACACTTGACTATGCTGTAACCCAATTGATCGAGACGTTTTCTAATACAACTGAAACCATTTGCAAACCAAAAAAAATCATTTACCCAAATCAAACGAAATAAATTGTATATTCTTTATTTTTCAAGTTCGCGTAGCAAAGATGTTTCAGTATATACCAACTCATGCACCAACTCCATATCAGAAGATTTTGTTTAAACTTGTGCATCATTGCCGTTTTCATACCCCAGTAATAATTTCATAATTTTTAGCGTGTCGTATTTAATGTGAGCCAAACCTATTAAGACTAGTATTGTGAGATTCCCGTAAATGAATGAACAACATTTCTTAAAACTGAGGAAATCTCAGGTTGAGGATCCTAATAATCTTCTGGAAATGCATAAACTAACAGCAGCATGAACTATCAGCAGCTTGAACTATAGATAAAATCATTGAACAGTTTTCGTCTTCTGCCAAATTGCTTTTGGGTCGTACGAATCTTTTATTGATACTCAAGATGCTAAACCAGCTATGTATATACTCAAAAATATCTGTACATCGAACTCGATTGTATGAGTGAGCTTGGAGTAATAAAGGAATCAAATAGCCTTCAGTCATCTTCAATTACTATGGTCATCTTCAATTACTATGGTATCTACCTAGTTGATGAAACTATTACAAGCAGTAAATAGGCAAGCAATAAAATTCTAGATTACAGATTCAATCTGGAACTAAATCGAAAGAATTCGCATTTTCATAACTAATAAATTTTGATGCCAGAGTTTTGAGTTTTTAATTTCGTAACTCTAATAATTAACAAATTTAAATCCTAAATGTTAAAAATTTTAATTTGGGCGAGTCAAAATTTCAAAATTGGCAGCGTTTATATCAACTCTTTTTGCGATCTCCCGATCAGTCGAATAACTTCAACTGGCATAAGTCCCTTCTATTCTTGATCTATACCCGAGTTGAAATAATTTTAACTTCTTATGCTACTACTTTGGTAATTAAAATTTGAAGCATGAATTGTGTAGCTTCGCAAAATATCGAATCTCCTATTAGACATTTTCCATTCGTAAAACTTTTTATAAATCAAATTTTTAGAATCATGCCTTAAATGGCAATTTGAAGCCTAAAATAACAGAATCATTAGAATTTCGATTTCATCATCGAATTCTCGATATTTATCATTTTTGGACTGGAATTTTAAGAATATTGAATAGTTTAGGTTGAAATGTGATAAATTGTAACTTTAGTTATGATTAGTATAAATTCTAAATTATGGTAGAGCTCAAAATTAAAAAGCCTTATCACTAATGGTGGCCACACACCTGAATTATACAGTGCGCTCAGTAAATATGCTGTCTATACAGGAGTGAACGCAATAGTGAGCGCGGGTAATTTCATATAACCTGAAGAAGAATTTGATTCAAAAATTTTCAAAATTTCCAACACTTAATTCCAAACTCTTTAGAATTTGAATTTTTTACACATGGAACTATGTCTGTTATGTTTCGTTACTTTAGGACTAAACAGTCTAAACGGGCCGGAATATTATATGCCTGAATACATTTTTTTCGGGAATCAGGCCTGTAATATAGCCCCTAGATCAACAATATAATAAAATGGAACAATTCCAAATCTTGTATAACTTGTATGTTAAATAAGATTGTTTGATTGTTTACCCGCACGTAATTTAATACTCATGTATACGTCAATTAAATTGGCGAAGTTGTCCGAGCACGTCATGTTTCTAAAGAAGCGATTTTCAACCGATGAGCAAAAAAAAAGCTTTGATAGATGTATCAATGCGCCTGTTTTATCTCCAAAATTGGAATTGTCAGAGATTCTCAATAGTCAGTTTAGTGTAACAGCCAGAAACAGCGAAAGTTACCAATTAGTTTTAGTGTATCTGCCAGTTTTATGGATTTTTCAATGCATTAGATTTCGTTCAATCTCCTGCGTTAATTTGGTTAAACCCCACACATGCTCGTACCTTTTGTGTTATCTCCATATTTCAACCAACAAAATTAATTAAACGGATCAATCAAAAGTGAACATTGAAAAATTTTACGTAATTGAAAATGAACTTTCGTTTTGGTTTAAGTCCTGTAAATTAGTGAAAATCCAATTAAATATTTTCTCTAATTTGCGTTCCAAATATCTTTAGTTTTTCCACTTTTGCTAACAAGTGGTAAACTTTCGGCCAATATTTTTAGCTTGGAGATATGGTTGATAATTTGTTTCTTACACTGATACTGGATACAGTTAACAGAATCACTCCATGGCGCAAACGTTACTAAAAAGTTACATAGCTTTATTTAGCTATACAAGTGTCAGTGAAGTAAACTTATCGCTGGTAGTTTTATTTAATAGTTATATGTTTCATTTTAATGGTGTCAAATATTTTCTACGACAATTCAAGAGGAAAATAAAAGTCGATCGATTAAATTCTGATATAAAAAAACTGACTGAAATGTTACCATTGACCTCAAAAACAAGATCGCATTTGTTCACGGACCCCTAGTTTGAATTATATAATGTACGCAGAATTAATTTTGGATGTAATAATTCATTATTTATGTTCACGAACTGTATATAGTAATAACCTTGCTTCAACTGTTTTCTGCGCTCGAAAAAGCACTCAATTGATCATAATTTTCAAAATTGAAATAGCCATAAAAACCGGAAATACTATCTAAAAGCTCTGCATTTGTAGTCCATATGCTTGTAATATTATAAATGTATACCTTTGAAAGTTTTCTTCAAAACAGAAAAAGCTTTTCTAAAATTCTCTGATAATATTTACGGTGCTATAAAAAACAAATTTAAAGCTCGCTTCGATTTTAAATTTCAAAGATATTTAAAATAAAAATTTAAAAAATTTTAAACTTAACTTTGGAAGCTTTATTTTTTAAATATTATATGTTTTAAAGCTCTAAGTATTAGTAAGATTGTAATATGCATTCAACTGAGTAAAATATTTTATTTCACTAAAGGTTGGCATATATTCCTTATGACATAAGATTATCCAAAGACCTTGCACATACATACATACATACATACATAACACAATATTAGCAAACAATAAATAAATTTCAACTACTCGCAGCTACATGAGATCGCAATATGGCATAACATAACATAAAATATGTACTAAAAAAAAAGATGTGTTTATATTGTGTGTCCCAAAAACTATAACCAATTTGATATAATTTACTGCTTAAATGGCACCAAATTTTCTTCTGTGCTATACGTATGTCATAAATTTACTAACCCAAAGCGCGCGGCTTGGTGTGACCTCATTTCGAATAACAAAAAAGTTTCACCACAGTATATATATAGTGTTATAAATTTATTGGCCCGTTATATTATAGTTTTTAGCTATTTTGGTAAACAATTAAAGTATAGTATAACAGAAAAAAAACATGATAATTTAGTTTTGTTATTAAAACGTCTTAACACCGCGTTATACCCAAAACCAAGCGTATTAAATAAAATGTATCAATCAATAGTTTTTAGTAATACATATATACGTACATATATAACTTAATTAGTAGCCGACTTGTCATAAATTATGTTAACCTGCGAGCATACGAGTGTATAGGTACATATGTACATATATAAAATAGAACTGATGTCCCCAGTTATAAAAAATCAATCAACATAACATAATCTGGTACGATTATCGAAAAAAAAAAATTTCAAGCCAAATGTGTCCACATATTTTCTCATACGTATACACGACTTTGTTTGTATGTATAGGGGTACAAAAGGAAAATCAATTTTTTTTGTTTTGGCATTTTTTTTTGTTGGAAAAACGAACGAAAAATTATAATAATATTGAAATAAATCTACCCTAACTGTGTAATAATGTAGATATAA
Organism: Tipula unca; assembly: GCA_951394425.1. NCBI lineage: Eukaryota > Metazoa > Arthropoda > Insecta > Diptera > Tipulidae > Tipula > Tipula unca. Next base: position 104,995,356 of record OX596382.1, on the reverse strand, counting down.
AAAGCACTCATCCATAGTACATATTAATCTAAATTCTAAAACACAAAAAAAAAAATTAGAAAACATATTTTTTGTGACTCAAACCCCATTATGTATGTATACTGTATATATATGGATTTCAATGATGATGATGATGATGATACGCACATCGACCAGCAGTATGCGAAGAGACATACACACAATGGAATAAAACACATTCAGATATCTAATTTATATATATGTATGTATTTGTTGTTGTTGATAAATTTAAAATTTAATTATAAAATCAATGAAAATGTGAAAGAAAATGGAGAGAAACTTTTTTTTATTGTATATACAGTTGAACGTGACAATCAAATTTGATTTCCTTTTTTTATTTTTTTTTTTGAAAATGTTTTTCTGTGCGCGCTTCTTTAAGTAATAATTCATTAGGGCCCATGTCACAACAGCATTTTTATGACAATTTGGTAAAATATTTAATAGGTTCGCATGGTATTTCGTTCGGTGTGTTGTTAACACACAACAAACATTTGATTGGTGTTCAGCGTTTTATGGGTGAATTAATATAATTTTTGGTCGCAGATGATGTAGTCAAAAGATATATAAAATCGTTATGACTTGGCGCATCATATATATGCATAAACCGCTGGTATATGATCTTACAACCAAATTTTGTAACTTTATCTGGTGTTAAATAATTTTTGTGTAAATAATTGTTCGTTTAAGACTTTATGAGTTTTAATAATTTTATGACAGCTTGACGTGACATTTTGTTTTGTATTTTATTGCCTTTAAACAGCATGACATGCAGGTCTCAGTAAAATTTGCCGTGTTCAAAAATTTGATAAAATTCAAAATTTAGGATGCTGAATTCTAAAATTCGGTTGCAAAAAATAGGACTACAAAATTTAAAATATCCGTGAATTCAATTTGGCATTTCGAAATATTTTTAATTTTCAAAATAAAAATTAAATCTTTGACACAGTCAAATTTTAATAAATATGAAATTGTTTAGGAAGGAACTTTAAAAAGTTAAATATCGGTTATAACGATTTTGAACCATCCAACTATTAATTTATTAAAATTCAAATTTAGAATTCAAAATAAGCGGTTTCAATCAGGGATAGGCGAGGTTGATTACGCCATTGTATTCTCCGCGATTATTGCTGTCGTCACGTAGAGTAAGTAGATTACTTGGCATGTTTAAATTGAATGCGCCTTAACCATGCGTTCATAGTTCTATTAACTTGTAAAATAGCGATTCAGTTAAGCCGCATTTGACAAATAATAATTTTACATGTATGTGAGAAAATGTATGTGAGAAAATTTTAAAAAAGTGGAAGGTTTATGGCAACAATTCGGAATAGACATATAATCGAAATGACTCTTAAACATAGTAGTCCTGAACGCCCAAATATCCTATTTTTTCCAAAATTTAAATTTTTTTCGGATAGCTTCGACCCAATGACATCGTGGTATTTACATCAAAATAGTGTTAACTTTCCAGGGTTTCCCAAGAAAATTTTGAAATTTATTTGTTTGGTAGACAATGCCAAAAGAAATAGCATGCCTGGAAAAAGTTGTATAACAGATAAAACTAATTTTGTGAAATTTCAGGTAACAATGTAATTCTAAATTTTTAGAGATAGGTGAACAAATTTTAATTTAAAACTTTTCTAACCTATCTTATTTTGAAAACTCGTATCCCTGGTTTCAATAGTGCGCAATTCGATAAACTCACATTTTATTCCCAGATTTTTTAAAAATTTTAAAAATATTTTTACATCATATTTTTGTATTTTTATAATTTTCAGAATTCGAGTCGAACTTAAAACGTGAAATTTGATCTAAAAAATCAAAATTCGATACACTAATTTAAGAACTTTAGGTAACATTAATTGAATTTGCTCATATGTCTGAACTTTAATTCAGCAATTGAATTTTGTAATTTTTACGGATTTCAAGACTATTTGAATTTTAGAAATTTGCTCAAATTATTTTCAATAAAATGGTAAAAGTGAAAAATCAAGAGAATTACAAACGAGGTTACCACTTTATTGAAAAATCACATTCAATTCGATTGAAATTAATAGAAAATCGAGCATGCAACACGATGCAACTTGATGCAGCTCGACGCAACATCTCATTATTATTATCGATTTTGATTTCCAATCGTGTCACAATTCAAACAAAATTATAATGCATCCAATTATTCTAACACAATAGCATCGTAGTAGCACATAAATATAAATCATAATCTAACAACACTCGATTGTGTTCAAGTACATACGTACATACTACAGAATATAATAAGACAATCAATTGTTATTTCCGTATTTTATGACCTTCTAAAAATGAAATTATCTTCGCCAACTTAACACACTCCCATCATAATTTTTGGGCCCCCGAATTTCTAACCCTGCGAATATGATATACTAAAAAAATACTTATCAAACAATAATTTTTTATTCTTTATTATAACGTAAAAACCAAAAATGTGTCTGTTTTTAATTTTTTTTATTACTGTGTTGTGTGTTATGTTCATAAATCCGAATTATTCTTTTACTCGAAACAAAAAAACAATCCCATACCCCCTTGTTCCCCCCCATATGTATATGTATGTATGTACTTATATAATACACCATCGTGTTGGGTGGATATGTAGTATAAACAACAAAAGAGTTTATGGTGTACTATAATCAAGAATTTTTTTTTTTTTTACATAATATGATGATTTCAACAAAACCTTAACAATACAATATATTGACAGACGAAAAAAAAAAACTCGACGTATAATATGTGAAATAGAACACATGTTATTTATGTTATATATAAATGTATACATAAAGCTGAGTGGCAACATTTCACATAGAGTTACATAACATAATATATTGATTAGATAAAAATCATCTAACTCTTGGAACCAACGTACACACATCAAAAAATAATTATGTATACAGAACAGATATACAAATATACAACACACGGGTCTAGTATATACACAATGTTATACATATATGTATATGGATGGGTTGTATAAAAACCAAAGAATTTTGGTTACTTTATGACAAACAATAAAGTTTTTTTTTTTTTTTTAGTCTTTAATTTAATTTATAGTAATTTTAACACCTTCAAAAAACCATATCAAAAAACGTAAACAAAATTTTTGTTATCTGATTTTAACAATTTTCCATATCAAGCACAAAAAAAAAAGTGTTAGAAAAACGAAAAGATACCATCACCACAAAAACGACAACAACAACACACGTCACATCAAAAATCCCATGAAGATCTAATTTTTGTTTCGTTTCGTTTTTATTTTTATGATTTTGTGGTTTTATTACATAAATTTTATATACCAAGAATCATTCCCTGAGTCACACACATACATACATATATATACAAAACACTCAACATACAAAAATTTTATACAACATATGGTTTTACTTTCTATACGTACACATATTTTATCACCCCCCAACGTTCATTACTTATTGTTTACAAAATCTCATTATCACAACCAACCAAAAAAAAATAAAAATAAATAAAAAAATCTAATTATTTACATTAACTCTAGGGTTATGTAAACTTAACTGGTAAATCTTTTATATAAAAATTATTTTGTTATAAGCAAATATTGATATTATTATAAAAAAAACAAAAATATATTTATTTACTGATTAAAATTAACACATTTTGTTGTGTGAATATATTCACATATCACATCCATAATAATGTGTATGGTCCTTTGCGCTTATCTACTATCGCATCATTATATCAAATATTGGTTATGAAGAGCATTATTATGGATATATATGTATTTATGTTATATAAAATAAAAGTTTTTTTTTTATTTTTATTCCTTCTAAAATTTAATTAAGAGATTTTCTTATATATGCATGTATGTGATATTAAGATGAAATTCCATATGATACACACATCTATATATAAATATATATTATATTTATTAAGATGTTGTTAATAATATATATAATAATAGTGTCTGCCAAATGTTGTTTAATGATGATAGAAAAGAATTTTTCTGGTATTTTTTCCACATCCATTTTTTTTTTTTTTGGTTTGGTATAACTCATTTTCATTTCGAACTTATAGACAAAACTTTTCCCATTTTGCCATACATATACACATACGTACACATATATGACAAAATATTTATGGAATTAGGGGTGGAATTTTGCTTCGAACAAAATGGATTTTTATTAATTTATGTTAAAATAATCAATTTTAATAATTGAAATGTTTTTAAGGAAGTTCAATTTACTTTAGTAAGTATCATAGTACCAAACGATTTTTGCTAAGATTCCATTAACTATAATGTACAAATAATAATAAAATAAAATCTCGATACCAAATTTTAGTCGACCGTGTCAAGCACTCACATAGTAAAACACACGAAAAATTGTCCAGCACTGATGCAAGACAATTTTTCGTGTGTTTCGCTATGTGATTGCTTGAAAAGGTCGAACAAAATATTGTGTCGATGACTGTTTTACTTTTAATATTATTAATTGAAAAAAAAAAATCGATACAAATTTTCAGTCGACCATGCCAAGCACTCACATAGACAAACACACGGAAAATGGTCTTGCACTAATGCACGATAATTTTTCGTGCATTTTACTATGTGGATGCTTAGAAAGTCGTCTAAAAGTCAGTAATTATAATATTTTTATATATCGTTTCGGCTGCTATTTTCCTGCTCAATACAATCAGAGTGAAATTTCATACTGTTAAGTTTAACAGGAAAGTTTTTGTGATATATTTTGAAAATTAATTTTTGTCGTAGCTTTTTGACCCGCCTCTCCACAAATATAATTTTAAGCACACACATTTTAATCCCACTAGCCTTAAAAATGAATTAACCTTGTAATGCAATCTGATTCCATTACTTTGTTTACAAGGAGATATGTAAGCTGCTTATTAAATATTTAGTCAATAATTGAAAAAATTGACCTCTGACTATTAAAGGTTCGAAGTGAATTCGTTTGTCGTTTAACCGGTTAAGAACAAATACCACCTAACTGTGCAATGCTGCTATTTTGCTTTGTGTAATTTTATTAATTATAATTGTAGTTTAAGTTTTAAGAGAAGGTTTCAGAAAAGCCAATACGAACGGTTTCGTCTAAACGTTTTTATAATTTAACGAAACAGGTTCATTTAGATTTTTGAATGATAAATTTGTAAAACAATATGTTATTTTAGTTAAAAAAATAATTTTGCTGATTTTCGTCCTACGATTTGATGAATTTGAAATTTTTATAAAATAAATTTCGTTTAACCGGAAAACGAACTATAAAATATGTACCTATTATGCAATTTTTTTTAGAAGAACACACAAACCTTTAAAAATCCGATAGTTTGCTTATGAATTATCATCAAAATGTTTTATTTGGAACCGTCAAATAAATTTTTATTTTATCGTAAACGATTTTTCCGATCATGTGTCTGCGATCACGAATCCATTGTTATAATCATGGACCTTTATAAAAAATGAATGAAGTCAATTTATTTAAGACGTAAACTATTTTTTTAAATTTCTCTACGTATTGTGGTTACAAGGCTCATCTGCTTCGGAGTTTGCATTTATCATCCTTACTTTAAACGTCCTTCAACGTTAACTATACCTAGCCAATCGGAAAATAAACCGCTACAGCCTGTACTGACATGAACATGGCTCATCATCCTGATCAGGGATGGGTATTTCCGCGTGATCTATTATTTTCTAACTCAACGTGTCGATAACGTATAGATAATGTAAGTACCATAGACAACTTAGACTATTCGTAGAGAACGATTGATAGAGTGATTTAGTGAACTAGTTCTAAGCTACAGTGGCCTGATTTCTTTAGGTTTATTGTATTATACGGGCGGCGACAGTTTTATATTCTCATTCAATGCATTTTAATCTGTTTTCAAAATAAATTAGGTTAGAAAAGTTGACATTATTTCACAACTTGGGAAGACAAAATTAAAACTAAACCAGTCAAACTAGTTCACTAGAATTTTGTCCTATATTCTAACATTTTTTACATAAATTAGTGAGAGTATGATATTTTATAAATCTAATAATTTTATCGATTATGTATCTATTTCCTCAAAAGCTATTTCTTTTGGCATTGGTCTACCAAATAAATAAATTTGCTAGTTTTCTTGGGAAAACCCCAGAAAGGCATGGTGGTTAAAACTATGACGTTTGGATCGGGAGATACAAACAAATCCGACCTGTGGCCGTGCGATTTGGCTGGCAAAAGACGTAAGGCAAGGACGCAAATATGCTAACTGCGAAATAGCCGGGAGAGCCTTGAGCCCTATAACAAGTACAGATTTAAAATTAAAAAAAACTAAAATGCCATTGGAGGTCTAAGCGATCCGATAAATATTGAGATTATGAAAAAAGTAGAGGATTAGGAGGTTAAGGACAACCAAGGCGTCGTTAAATCTAAGCTATCCGAAAATTTTTTTTGTTATGGAAACAGTAGATGATTATTGGTTTAGGACAACAAGTTTGGTATGACATCATATGGGTCGATTAGATGATTTTTCCGGATTTTCTTGGGATAACTCGAGAACGATAACATCATAATGCTGAATATTTGAAATTCGTGTCATTAGTAATAAGCTATTTGAAAAATAATTCAATTTTGGAAAAAACACGGGCTTGGGAAGTATAGAAGAAAATTAAACCTCCTATATTCCTCTACCTTTTTAAAATTTGAAATAATTTTCAGATAACTAAGACACTTTAACATCGCGGTATGTATGTCATTATGGTGTTAGTTTTCCTAGGATTTTCTCAAGAAAATTCGAAAAATCATATAATATGTATACGACGTTATTATATGAGGTCATACCCAACATGGTTGTCCTCTACGTTCTACTCCCCTATCTTTTCCAATATTCAACAATACGTCACATCGAGACATTCTGCTTTTACACTTATGCATGTATGAGGAAATTGGTTTTGTTACTTTTTAGGACAGGTTTAGGACAAATTTCACATAAGTATCAAATTATTATTTGTCATAGCATCTTCTTGCAATAACTTGTAAGCCCGTTACTTTATAGCATTTGGTGACCGATAAATATCTGGAAGTAGCATCTAATTTAGTTCATTCATAAAGTCAAAAATCCGTTGTATTCGAACAATCGCAGATACGCTTAATTCACGCAGAGCAACACAAAAGCTTGGCATGTATTTTAGACCAATAGCTGTGATTTGAGTTAAGTAAACGGAAACCAATTGCGGACAATTTTTAACCATCACTTTTGTGATAGTTATTTGTAATTATTTGTATTTTCAACATGCGAAAATATTGTAGGTTGTTGACGTTGTATTAATTGATAAAACATATTGCCAAGTAATCTACGTAATACTCTATGTATCCTCACCAATTCCTGATACTGATCGAAATCAATTGCTATAAATCTATTTTACATCCCGCCCCTACTAAAATTCGATCGTGATATCTGTCGATTGAACGCCACAACGATAACCACTTTACTATTTGCTCGGCTATAATGAAGTATTTGTCATTAGATTTGTTTTTGTTTCGTTAAAACTAGGATCGAAAAAATAACCGAAACCATTTTTGATTCAAATTAGTCTCATTAGAAAATGTAGAATATCTCAATATTTTATTGAGGTATACAAAACGTCTATTGTCATGTACGAATTTATTATTATTATTATTAAAGTTGGCTGGAACCTAAACAGATGTTGCCCATGGTGCAAACCGAGGATTCTATCATAATTCGCAAATGCGCTCGGCTGCTCTGGCAAACTGTAACAGCTTAAATCAGGGTAGGGATGACAATTGACCTACATTTAAAGATCTATAATTAAGAATTCGGGACCTAACTATCTCGAAAACGGGACAGCCACAGACAAAGTGAATGCTGTCATCGTCATCTTCAAGACAGTTGTCACACAAGGAATCTTGGACAAGACCCACTCTTTTTAAATGGAGTTTAAAACGACCATGGCCATTCAGATTTTAACTTAACTTTTTCTTTATTGATCCTTAAACCAATTTACTTTTGTTTTGATAAAAACGTTTAACATTAATACTAATAATTGATTAACGAAACCAATGCAATACATAACACAGAACCGAATAATTTGAATAACTTTAAAGCAAAGATACGTTGGAGTGTCATATTCGATGACGTGTTCAAAGACTACACATATTTGACTCAATAAATCTCTTTATGCGTCGTGTAAAACATTAAAATCACTTAAGTACTTCGTGTCAAATTTGATCAAATGGCTTCAACTCATTCTGGGCCACTTAATTTGACCCGTTGTTGCATTGGGCTGATGACTTAACATTTTTTTTTGTTACTCATAATTTATCTGCTGAATGGCAGAAATACGTCAGAAGAGCAATGTTAAGAATCTGGGTCCTTTATTCGGGAGATTTAAATTCTTAAAAAAAGAAACATTTGTATCCGATTTACTTAAATGTAAGAGTTTATGGATTAGGTATTTACAAATTCACACACTGTGACAACTGATTCTCCTAGAACCAATTATGGTAGTGACGAACCAAATCATTTCGAATTTTTTTAACGAACTATATACATATACGGGAATACTCATTATGAATATTTTAGAAGCGCATTGTAAATATCAATTTGTTAGCGGAGATTATAAAATGTTTCTACAAATTATAATTTTTTTTTATCGAATGAACCAAGCAGGGGACTTAGTCAAAACGTAGATGATGTCGTCTGATCAAAAATATCACCATAATGATCACCTTATCATCTATGTCTACTAGTTCATCTAATCTTGTTTACATATCATACACATCCCGCACATTACATATCATCTGATGTAATTAACATGATCATGAAATGGGTACACAAAAAACTTCGAGTAGGTATAGCTGATTTAATTTATTGCTAATTGACAAAAAACAGCCATTATAGATACTATTTCACTTTCATTTTTGTTGTTCGCAGTAGCTTTTGTAATAATAGTGCCATAAGGACCACACTTTCGGAATAATTGTACAGTAATAGAACGAAAAATATGTTAGAGAGCTTCGAATGGGAACTGAACCGGATTAAATTAAACCTACTGCATTTTAGTTATTTTCTTGAACAAAATAAATTGAAGCGTACTCCTGACTTCATATGATATAAGAAAACGAACGATTCGGATTGAATTTTCGTGATCGCAGCTACATGATCGAAAAACTCGTTTACGATAAAATCAAAAATTATTTGACATTTATAGAAATAGAATATTTTTAACTATTTGATGATAATTTTAAAGAAATTTTAATATCGTAATACATCAGTATGAGGTCGTTTTCCAGCTTCTCGTCAGATCGTACCACCTTTTTTGTTACGATTTTTCTTGAAACTTGCTTAAAAAAATATAACAAATCACAAGGAAATTTGTTAAAATTTTAAAACTTGGAATTTTGTCTAATTGTTAATAGTATCTAGAATTCCTGTGAAATAGTTAATTTATAGATCCTAAAATTATAAATCAAAACGCCATTACACAATTAGTTAATTTTTCTGCTTAACTCGAACCGAATAAATCTTTTGGAACTAAATCTAAAACTGGAACGATAAAAACATCGGTCCGATGGCTGGAATCACTATAATTTACTTTAATTTTAAAAATTTTTACTGCGGTATTGATGAATTATCCATTGGTTGTAAATTCGTTCCAACTAAGTAGCTGTTATTGGGCCTATGTTTTGCGAAACAAACCATTTTCAGATTCATTGTCCTGCGACAATGATTTGTTGATTTTGATGTTCGAGTCGTGATATCTGATACATTTTTTTTTTTTTTTAACAAAACGACGTGGCATAGACACTTTTATGGTCCATATCTGATACATAAAATATCATGTTTAAATATTGTACATAAAAATATATTTTGAAATAGTTAAAACCAAGCTTTTGCATAAAGACAGATAATCAGTTTGGTATGGTTCAATCAAGATTGTATATAACACCGTTTGACAAAATCCATATCTCAATTTATTCCAGTGTGGTTACATTGAATTTTTTGATGGATTAATGCGGTTTACTTGTTAGAAAATTTGAAGCATCAACTCAATGATAATTATTACGAAAACTTACGAAGATATCATTTTTAGTTTTGGTTTCAAATTGTTGATCAATTTTTTTTTTAAACATTCCAGTACGACTTCACTAAATCAGTTCAGAGTTTAATTTGAGTATTAATTTGCAATCGGCTTCAGTGGTTGTAATAGAGCTCTGTAATTATAAAGCAATTCTGATTCACAGTATAGTTCTACAATATTTTAACGTTTTATGTGGAGACTAAATTGTCAGCTGTATTCATTTCAAAATTAATAATTTTCTTAGAATTTTTGGTGCATGAGTTTAACTGAAAATTTTATAAATTTAATTTGTTAAATTTTAATGTTTGCACTATTGTGGTAAAAGCTTAAATGCTATGGCAACATATTACAAGACTTTATCACCATCTAATCGTATTTTTGGAAGAGTTGAAAAATAATCCAAAAAAAGATACAAAATGCATCAAGGGCCTTTGGTAAAGCTTGGTCAAAACGAAACCCATAAATTTTTGACTAGATTACCATGACTAAGGATAAATCTGTAAGATAAGGAGGTATTTAGGATCTACACTGTAGCCTTTTGAGCTCTATCCAGATTTTTGAGTAAAAATGTTCGCTTAAAAATGTTGATAAAGTTTTTAACAAAGTTTCGATAATTCGTGTTTTGTAATTTTTCGAGAAAAAAATCTTCTTTTTTGCTTGAAACTTTTTTACTTAAAAAATGTGTTTCCTAGTGATTTTAATAGAATTTCGGTAAACTCACTGGAAATCTCATAGTTTTAAAAAAAAAATTACTTACGTCAATATTGACTTTTAACAATATAATTGGTGAAAATTGGAGGCCTCCGGATTAACCGGAAACGACACGGTTTTCAATTTTCTTTATAGTTGGCCTGACAGATAAATAGGAACTCGTAAACCGCGGTCTCCAAATTTATTTTAAACAGATACACCGTTACGAAATTTGTATTTCTTTTTCTTTTCGAGTTTGGTTCTTTGTCTAAATAGAAATAATAAGGCCAACGGCAAACATCATTCAAGTTCAGCTGTGTTAGAGAGTTTCGAATAGGAACTGAATCGGATCATTAACCCATAATTAACCAAAACATTTACCAGAATTTAATGAGAATTATAACCGTTTTGGAACAAATATTTTCGTTCAGTTTCGATTTTTTTTTCGTTCCTATAGTTCCTACTATACAAGTATATTTCTATCCTGCTAACAACTATTATCAGTTTTTTAGTTTTCATAGCGGTACCTCATATGAGTTCGTTTTGTTTTTGGTGCGATTGCAGTTACATGATCAAGAAAATCGTTTACGATAAAATCGTAAACGATTTTCTTAGGCGGATTTAAGATAATTTAAAAGGGTTTAATTTGGTTTTTAAGGTTTTTGTACCACGATAAAAAAAATCGTATTATTTGAGGAGTTCGGTTTCCAGTTAAACAATTTTTTTTCGGTCTGTTACGATTTTTCATTATTCTTACTTTTAAACAATATAATCTTTTATACATAAGTAAAAAATTGATGAAACGTTAAAACGAAATAGTTAAAAAATCTAGTTTATACCTTTCACAGAAAAAAAAGACGTCTCGAAATAGTTGTAACCAAGCTTTTGGATAGATACGGATAACCAGTTTTGTGGTTGGATCAAGATCGTGATAATCGTTAAACAATCCATATAAATTTATTCCAGTTTGAAATTTAATTTTTTGATAAACTGATTCGGGTTCTCGTGTTAGAAAAATTGAAGTATCAATTTTCGAAAGTATCAAAATTAGTTTTGGGAGAACCGCTGACTACCAAAAAATAATTTATTATTTTTGTTTTCATCACAAAATACATCTGCTATAAATAGGCTAGTTCTACTCGCTTTGTTAATCCTATTAAATATTGAATGAAGAGATAAGTTGCTAAATTTTACAAATAAGTGTTTCGGTTTGTAATTTAGGCTCATTTCACCTAAATGAATAATGGCTACGAATTGAAACGAGGCGAATTTTTGTGAACATACTTCGCACCTCTTTTGAGTTACTACCCCAGATTGGCTGAATGCCCATACTATATTGTTGGTGGTCTGTATGATCCACTTGTCTTGAATTCACATAATTTCTGAAGATAAGAGTCTCACCCCGTCATTTTAATTAATTTTTCAGAACTTGAACGAATTTTTTCAAATTTATCTAAATAAAAATTAAATATTGAAATATTTTCGAACTTCATTGGAAAACTGAAACTGGAAAAAATTGATATTTTGAACTTTCTAAAGAAAATTGGATTGTTTGATCTATTGTTTTAACTATTATATTACACCCAAACTTCATCTAAAATTATATTAAACGATTGTAGAAAAATATTGAGCTTAAATCCGAATATCGTGAATCTAGAGGGAGACTCAGAATAAGAAATTGGATAAATTTGGATATAAAATTTCTTTCAAATTTTTGATAAATTGTTTTTTTTAAATTTTCGTTTACATTCCAAATCAAAACTTCAGTTCAGAGTTTCATTTGGGTACTAATTTGAAATCGGCTAAGTGGCTATAACAGAGATGTATAGCTTAACACCAATTCTGATCCACAATGTTGTTCCATACCATATGTGACCGTTTTATGTGCAGCCTAAATTCTCAGCTGTACATTAAATTCAGGCACAAGAATATACTCGGCCTTTTATAAATTTTATTCCTAACCAAATTTTAAAATTTTTATTTATAAGGCTCGGTCCAAACGAAACCCATACATTTTTGACTAGATTACCATTAAGAATAATTATGACTAAGGATAAATCTATAAACTGTTTCGGGGATGAATAATCAAACTAACAATTTAAATTGGTGAAAATTGGGGCCTCCGGGTTAACGGTTTTTTGTAGTTGTTCTAAATACTTCAACTTAACAATTAAAATGTATTTCATTTTTCACTAAAGTTGTAATACGCCACCAAATTTGAATTCCATATGGTCAAGTAGCATATAGGAACTCGAATACCTGCGGCCTCGTTACCAAATTTTTAAATTTATAAATTGTTAATTTTTTTAATGCCTTTAATAGAATACTGCGCTTTCTTATTTATAGAATTCAAATATCTCCGAAAATTTTGGAATTTAAAATTATTTTTCAAAAATATTTTTCAACAAAATTTAATTGTATAGTTTGATATAGTTTACCGAATATTGAATTATCACAAAATCAACTTATTGTTATCAATTAATATTAAAACTATTTTTGTTGGTTTTATATAACATTAAATCACTTATACTAACTCTTGATAATGAATATCTCAAATTCAAAGAAAAAATGTCATATATCAAAATTGGCTTTCGACGACAGAAAACGGAAACCCCATCATCCAAACAACAACAGCAAAATGTAATTAAAAAAAAAAGAAATTTCTAAAATAACCAATCTTCCCAAAAACTTTTCACCAATCAACAAAATTCTTTGTCAATCAATATTCATTTCTCTCTCTTGAAAAAACCAATTAAATTTTAATTAACAATTTTTATTTTGTTTTGTTGTCGAAGAAATAGTTGAGCAAATTTTATTTTAATTTTTTTGTATAACGATTCATTTAACAACAACAACAAAAAAGTTTTTAAAAGTTTTGTGTGTATATCCATAATATCCGATACAAATTTTATTTTGGTATATCTAAAGCATAATTCTCGTTTATGAGTACATACGTATGTACAATTAAAATGCAATTATTACGCTTATATAATTTGACATTTATATGACATTGAATTTATGTGTGTGTATAAATTTTACGAAAATTCGGAAAAATTCAAAATTTTGTTTGGGCGAGGGTGAACAATTTTATTAAAAAAAAAAAATTTCTTACATTTCGTTTTTATCTAATTAGATAAATATTATTTTTAGAATTTAGAATTTAATTTTTCTTATGTGTACGTAAGTTTTATATACAATTATATTATTGTGTATAATATACTTTATATAATATGTACGTATGCAAAAACAAAATTAAGTAAATATTTATTTATTTTTCTTATCTATGCGAGAAATATACAAAAAAAAAAATGTTGTGGTGTGATTTTTGTATATATGTTTTTGTTGTTGTATATTTATAAATGCTTTAAGGATTATTACGAAAAATTTATAATTTAATTTTCTAAACATAATAAATAAATATGGTGGAAAATTAAAAATATTTTTGCTGCGTAAATTTTAATCATTTTTATAAAATTTCATTAGAAAACATTTTTTTTTGTGTGTGTATTAATCAATTTGGATATACGCATATCGTACATTTACACAACAAAAAAAAAGAAAACATTTTTAGAAATTTTCCCATTTTTTTTTTTTTTACCTGATCAATTTACCTTAATTTTATGGGAAAATTATTTTTAAGGTAAATACATAGGCTATACATAAATTGTAAGGCTTTTGAAGTTTTCCCATTTTTATTTTTTATTCAATTTGCAAGAAGGGCGAAATTAAACTGAGTTTAAATTTTAGGGGATTTTAAATGTTTGTATATAATACCGTTTTGTATATGATGGACAAAGATGCTTATGATCAGTTTAAAAATATATATATTTATTAGCCTTTGTACCTCTTAGATACATAAAAAAAAATATTTAAAACGAAATAATTAAATTCCAGGCTTGGAAACTTTATTCATTAAGAAATACTTAGATTTAGAATTCTGAATGTATTTGGTATAGGTTTATACCCAAACCAATTATGAGTTGGCTTCGATTGGCCTTGTGAAATAACTTTTATTTTTTTTAATAATTAATTAAAATTAGTTTGAATAATTGAGATTTTATTGCCTTCAAATTTGTCACAAATATTTATGGATTTCTCCAACAGAATAGTAAATTTGATGAGTTTTGTTTAATAGTTTAAAAATGTTAAGGAATTTTAAAATTGTTATTTATTTTGCAATCTTTAAAAAACATTGGTTCTGATATCCGAAATATTAGGTGCCAAATTTTGTCGAAATTTCCGATTATTACCAAATTTTTAACAATATTTATGAATTTGCTGAACTATTTTGCAGAACAGTAAATTTGATGATAAATTTGTTAGTTAGTGCGTTTTCTTAAATAATTTTGTAATATTTAAAAATCAGCGAAGCAGTCAAATATGCCAAAAATACTGACTCTTAAATTCGCCAGCCTTGTAAAATTCAAATACGTAGTTTGTGAAATTCGTAAACATCCTAAAATGAATTTCTTTTAGAATTCTGAATTCTGAATTTTATGAATTTTGAAAATTAAAATTTTGAATTTCAAATTTATTCAAGTTTTCTAACTGCTGGTCTTTTCTGAATACCCACAATTTTCAAAATTCAAATTAAACATACATTAATGACTTATAATTATTGCGATCAAATTTTACGTATTAAATTTGAAATTTGTAATTTGAAATTTCATTTTTTCAATTTATTAAATTTCGTGCATTCTAAAAAATTAAAAGTTTTTAAAACTCAAATTAAAATTAGTTTATCGGATATGGTTTTTTGTCTTGAAAATTTTACGTATTTTTAACCGTAATTGAATATTTTGGGAACTTTGTAAAATATTTGAAATTTGTTCTAAAATTATGGAAATAATTTAGGAATTCAGGAAATTAAATTAGAACTTATCAAATTTTACAATTTTTTGGATTTCTCAAATATTAAATTTGGATGTAAATTGAAAATATTTTTAATTCGAATTTGGAACATCGAATTTCAATTTTATTATGATCCTTGAGAATTTTGAATTTAGAATTTAATTTCGATTTTTCCCAATTCAAACCTACTAATTCGATTACTAATCTTATAGTTTGGACTTAATAAATTTTGTTGTAATATGTAAAATTCCAAAATTTTGAAAACCAGCACTCACAACAATAGTTTGCTCAATTTTAAAAGTTGTATGAATTTTATGATGTTTCTGAATTTATATAAATTATACGAATTTTTGATTTAATCGGCGCTTTCTAATTTACGTAATGCAAAAACAAGAATTGTTTCGAGCTTAACAGTTCTAATTTTTTTTTTTCGGATTTGGACACCATTCAGTGTTGAACTTTAAGTTGTTCAACATCTGTTCAAGTTGAAAAGTTTTATATTCGAAGCTTTTATTCAAAATGAACATTTGAATTCAAATTAGGTTTCTGTTGCAAAGAATTTGATGTTTGAGAATGGTTGGTCTATAGAAAATAGGACTTTAGGTAAATACCAAATTAAAAATGTTGTATTTAAGTAACCTAAAATTGCGTAACTTTTTTGGTGTGTGTCTCAAAATGGTTATACAGTTCAATTTGTGTAATAAATTCGTCGTGTTGAGTGATCCAAAACAAAAAATAAAACCCATCTTGTCAATCTCAATCAAAAATACACTACGTCAGAGGTACCTAATGATCTATTTACATTGTATGATTATGGTAGTTCATTAACACCCCGATCCCCAATCGGTCGATGATTATTCATATCATCACGTCATCTAGTTATGGTTACGTGATTATACGCAAACGTTTAACGAAGTTTGGCGAAACATTTATTAAAACTGAAATACATCAAAACAGCGGGTGGTTGTACCTTTATTTAAGGAAATTAGCGTTAGGTGATTTTACATGATTTTTCTGTTGTATTCTTAATTTTTGATATATTTTCGACCTTACTTTGTGCCCTTAACATGTATTCCTTGAAAGCAAGACCGATCGACAGTGTCTTGTTTTATTGAATTTTATTTTTATAGATTATAATCACAAGATTATTGTGCATATTGGTCTCATGTTTTCAATGTTTTTATTACTATTAGGATCTTCACCATTCGACACTAACGGACAACCGTGGTCGGTGTATTTTTATATTACAATTTATTGTGAAAAAAAACTTAATTCAGTTT
This sequence comes from Tipula unca, assembly GCA_951394425.1. Classification (NCBI taxonomy): domain Eukaryota; kingdom Metazoa; phylum Arthropoda; class Insecta; order Diptera; family Tipulidae; genus Tipula; species Tipula unca. The sequence goes on along the minus strand of OX596382.1, from coordinate 104,978,424 downwards.
TTTTTTTAAATAACCATAAGACAATATTATGTTCTATTTGGACAAATGGCTATTCTCTGTAATTCACGTGATGTGGATCTGGCATATATACAAATGTATAAAGTATGATTTGAGTTTTTTGGCAAGTGTTCTATGATACCAAAATGATATTGAATTTGAAAAAAATCCAACATACTAAACGGACATTTTTGTGCTAAAGCAACTAATATTTTAAATGGCAACCCTATCATCACTATAGCTCTAAAATACCTTTAGGGCGGTTGTTAGTTTAAAACAGATACTCTGCCAATAGCTTTGAAAATTGAGGTAACTCCAGCAACTTTTGTCCAGTCTGAAAATGTGCTATATGCCTATCTAACGAAACGATTTAAGAAAATTAAAATTGATGAAACATTTTAGAGATTTGATCAAAACTCAAGATTTTTACCTCTTTTACGATTTTTGTATTTTTAAAAATGATTTAGTTCTATCCGAGGGAGTTTTGCATGGGAGTAATTCTATTTATGTATACATACGAGTAAATAGTTAGTCCTCAATTTTCTGAAAGTTCAACCTTAATAATTATTATATAAACATTCCGCAAATAAGTTCAGCATACAGTGTATGAAAGGATCTGGACATTTAATATTGCAATAAAATAGATTCGTACTTTTGATGTTAGAATTCTCAATTAAACAAAAATACAATTTTTTCAGATTTTAATTGGCAGAGCACAGTTGAACTGATTAACATACACCATATAGAGTATAGACATTGGAATTATAAGTTCATAACCGTAAGCAACTTAGTTCAGCCTGAACTTTTCTAACTTTATAATTTGAATTTTTGCTAATTTTGAAATTCGTCCACTCAACGTGATTTTAATGAATCGAATTTTTAATTTAAATTGAACAACACACTCTATATCGAATGTTTGCTTGCTTTAAAATATTTATTTTGGAATTTGTGAATAAAATTTGTATTACAATCCGATCGTTGGTGGGTGACGTTTTTTTTTTGAGAAGGTCGAAACGCGATTAATTTTTCAATCTTGGTTTATATGATCTAATTAAAACCGCCATGCATGCTATTTAATTTATTAGTCTGTACCAATACGATTTTCTGCAAGGTAGGTCAATAATTTGCTAACTTAACAGTTTTCTCTTCTTACGGCGTCGTCAGATTTGAAATCTTTCCAAATCATTATTTTGCATTTTAAATAATTATTTAAAATTAATTATTCCACTGTAAGAGATTTCATTATTCTAAAAACTAATTGGTATGAGAACCGTTTTAAGGTAATTTTAAATCAAGCTATTATGTTCGATAACAATATTTAAGTTTTCAATTTTATCATAATTGAAAATGTCTTTTACCGTTTAACTACACTCTTTCTCATAATAGCTCAAAACAGCTAAATATTTTGGAATTCGATTTTTAGTAGTTTTGGATGATTTTGTGAAAGATATTAGCGCATTCTTATTAATTCTCATTTTTCCACTTGTTGATATTGAGCTTTTCTATACTTGAACATTTTTGTTCATAAACTACTATACGGGACCAAATTGGGGGTGGCTTTTATACCAAAAAATGTTTATTAACAAAATTATAGATTTTAAACATCTTATGAAAATGGAGATGTGGGGTCTAGGTGGTTTCAAATTTGAAGGGTGTAGTCCAGAAAATTGAATTTACTATTTTTGAAATGAAGATTCTGTATAGATTTCAGAAATTTAATTTATATTTCACAGAGATCTATAATAATTATAAATAAATTAGAAATTCCAAAGTATTGATTTGGAAATGTAATTCTGTTACTTGCCAACCAGATTAATTCTGTTACTTGCCAACTAGATAAAACGTGATCAGAAATAATGATTGGAATTTTCATAGTGGATTAGACTAAACGAATTTACGAAATTTGAATTATAATTGCATTATCAATTCAATCTAACTTGAAACTGATTTCATAATGTCAATCAATTATTCAGAACCAAATTAATAAAATCATTAGGCCCCAATTTAGAGTTAATTTCATTATTCGCACTATATAGGTATATAGTTAGGTACCTGCGAACGTTCGTATAAGTATATATATAGAGAAAATCGTTACTTCATCAGATTCAAATCTTGAAAATTGCGGAAATTTTAATATTATGGATATAGACGTGCAATCTTGCTATGTAATCTTAACGAGTATGAGCTCGGTTTTCTAGCATATGGTATTATATATATATACTGATAACTGTATGTACACTAATTTTTGTATGAAAAATAAACAACAGCTGAATAGCAAACGATATTATCAATATATAGTTGCCAAACAAATTATTGACACAAATCACTCATATATAACACACAATAAATCATAAATTTTATGACACATTTTGGAATCAGTCATAATTTTTTATAATTTTTTTTTTTCGATATACACAATGTTAAACGGCAAAAAATTTGGTCAAAACAGATAACAACTTTAATATCGCCCACATTATACCATATAGTTCTCCTTTAATAAAAAAAAAATATTCATTTTCACTTTCATTTCATTTAACAATCCGTGATTTTATTTTCGAATTTGTGTCGAAAAACGAACCACCAATTTTATTTTATTTTTTATTTAACGATAATCGAATTTGATAAGGAAAAGCATTGAAATATACGTGCCATTCTTAAATAACGTGAATTTTTCGCACCCTCATTGATATGTAAAAAAAAATGTTGAGTGATTTTTTGTTGTTGTTGTTGTTGATTTAAATGACTTATATGTAAAAAATATCAAAAGATTTATAAACATATAAGAAACAAACTTGAGAATTAATTGAGTTATTCTCTAAACTATAATTACCATACTAAATAATAATTATGTTGTTAAAAGATTGTTGTAAAGGGAATTTACCCCCAACCACACACCAAAAAAAAAGGGTTAAAATGTCGATTAATCTCAAAGGATGTAAACATTAGTTTCATAATAATATATTGAGTGGTATTTATCTTTCAACTCAGTATTTTTTGTGTACATCATATATATATATACAAATTATTTCCCTTTAGAGATCGTTCACCTCCCTCATACCGTACACACAAAAATGTGTACGGGTGAATAATTTTTTAGGGTGCGTTTTATATATGTATATATTAAAAAAAGCCTTATATACAAGGGATATGTCACAAATGCATATATAATACACAATGTATGTATAGAAAAATAACCTGTTGCAAAAAATAATTATTTTATACGTACTATATAGAAAAAGTAAAGTGAAAATAAAAAAACAAAACTAATAAACTTACAATGACCTGAGGAAAGTCAACTTTCCCTTGACGAACGATTTCTATCATGTGCACCATGTAGAAAATATTTACTAATCGCAATTAAATTAATTAAATATTGGAAAAAAAAAAAATTATATATTAATTTATATTTAATTAACAAAACAAATCACCAAAAAATTGTATTTATATATTTTTAACGAACTTGGCTCACACAATATAAATTTCACTCAATAATTTTTTATTTTTTTTTTTATATATTTTCACTCAAACACAAATTTATATTTTTTACGAACTTTTGTGTAATTTAATCACAGAAAAACACTCTGTTTCATCATACAAATTTTATTTTTTAATCAAATAAAAATAATATATAAATAACTCAATATTTATAAATATTATTATTAAATTTATCACTCGCACTAAATATTTAATATAAATATACTTTTTTTTTTTTTTCTTTTGGGTTTAAAATTGACTATGTAGTTGATTGTTTATATGGAATAATATTATTTTTTTTTAGTTATAATTACAAACTAATTTAATATTTAATTATAAACTCTCGGTATTTCATGTACATATATCGAGAAAAAATCCGCACACATTAAATAATTTTTGTTTGCACTCAAAAAACTTAAACAAAATTTATTTATTTATTTAATAATTTTTAAAAAATAATTTTTTATTTTTTAAATTTTTCGTTTTGTAAAACTGAGAGTAAATTTTATTTTATTTATTATAAATAAAATAAAATAAAAATTAAAAAAAAATTATTAAAATAAATTTTATGTTAGATTTTGCTATACAAAATTCAATAGGAGACTGAAAATACAACACTTTTTTGAAACACAAAGAACTTGTTGGTAAAAAAAAAAAAAGAAAAACGAAAAACGAAAATCGAAAAAAAAAAAATTATTCCACCCTTGTAATCAAAATGAACTTGAAGGGTGAATAGAGGGGATACATCTGGATTTTTTTTTCTATATACGATATATACAATGTACATAGACAATTGTTCGTTCTTGTAATTTTTATGTTGATCGTCGACGCACAATATTTACCCCAAATTACGCATATATTACGTTTTATAAATTTCCCAAAAAAGCACACAAAAAAAAAAAAATTTACGCCACTTTTACTTTACATCCCTTCATCTCGCTCGTGCTTGTGCGACAGTCGGCTCGGAAAATTTCACCACCGTACAGTACATATTTTATGTACACACAGCGAGAGAGTTGCCATGCGCGCGCACGAAAAAAGGAAAAACTTCAGGACGAATACATGAAAAATACACTGTTGATTCACATATATACAAACCAAGCTTTATATACATACATATATATATATATATATATATATATATATATATATATATATATATATATATATATATATATATATATATATACGTGCAGGAGATTGTGCGCTGGTAAATATGTGTAGGTGGTATATAAAGAAAAACTGTATATAGAGAGCTATATGGAACAGAAAAAAGAAAATTATTTTTGGTATATAAAAGGGGCGGATCATAATCACACAGGAGTATGCGTACAAAAGTATATATATATATACATATATATTCTTAACTATTTTTATTGCTTTGGATTTTAAAATGTACATAATACAAAAAAATATCTATATATTAAAATGTATATATGTATATAAAAATTATGTACAATTTTTATTTTATTTTAAATAACGACAGACAAAAAAACATTATTTCCAAAATCAAAGTAAATTTTCTTTCGTTAAACTTTAACTTAAAGCGCTTCATGTTTATGTACAAAATTTTCGCTACACTTTTTTTTTTTTTTTAAATCATAATCCAAAGTAAAGTATATCTTGGATGTTCAATCATCTATACAAAATAAAATTTATATCCAAAAAAAAACCAGGACGATGAAATCCTTACTGTACGTAAAAAAAATGCTTTGTTTTGATGCTGCTTCATGTTCTTATATCTATATATACAATCTATCCATCTTTATGTAATATTGTAACGCAGCATAGAATAAAAAAAAAATGTATAACATAATTGTCATATGGTTATGTAACGTATAGTAAAAATAAAGCGCTACGTTGGATAAAAAAAAAGGAGAAATGTGAAAAACAGGGAAAACATCGCCTCCATGTACATATGTACGTATGTATATATATATATCCGAGTATGTATGTACATAATATAATGGATATCGCACTGATTAATGCTTTGTTATGATTTACGAACGATTTTTTTTTAATGTTTTGGTTATATATGTTGTAATGAAAACAACGACAAATATGGTAATGTTACGGCTTGAATTTATTTATTTATTTTATAGTGTTGTGTAATGTGATAGTTTTGTGGTATTCAATTTTATTTTTATTTATATTATTTATATATTTTGTATATACATATGTATGTATATATAGTGTGTGACATAAATATATTCAAAAGATTTAAATGAGGTGTAGGTTTACTACTAATCATTTTATATATAAATTTTTCAATTTAACGTGAATTTTTTTTGAAATAATGTGGATTGATTTGAGATATCATATTTTTATATAAATTTTATTGATATTGGCAGATCCTGTTAGATGTAGGGCAGGTTTCATCAATCGTTTTATAATGTCGTTATTGTGGATGTTAATTAAAATTCACTCAAAACTCCAGCGATCATTTCATCACTTGTAACCACTTCAATCAAAGATTTAAATTGAGGCAATACAAATTAAAGAAGATCTGAAATTTCGTTTTTTCTGGATCAAGAACGGACCAAATTTGAATCTAGTGGTAACCATTTGCCATATCTAAAGTGGTGAAATACTGTGATCGACCTAACTAATCGAATATATCATTTATGAGTGGAAGAGGGTAAGAGTCACCAATTGTAGCCTCATTTACTCTTCTAAAGTCTACGACTACTCTCCATTTCGGCTTACCATTCTGATCTGGCTTCTTAGGTACTACTAATAAAGGACTATTGAATGGGCTTGTACTGTGTGTGATTATGTTATCCTCAAGCATCTTCTGTACTTGTTCGTTAATTACGGATTTTAGGATTTGCGGTACTCTATATTGTCTGGTGTTGGTCGGAGATGTGTCTGAATGAAGGTGCACCTGATGGCTCACACCTGGGACACTGGATAATTTATCACCTTCTATGTAGAATATATCAGAATATTCGCTAATCAGTTCTAGTAATGTGGTTTATTCTTCAATGTTTAGATTCTGATCTAACGTTGGGATAATTTGTCCTAAAATTATATCTTCTCTATTTTTGATTCCTGTTACTGGGACTTGACTTGGATTGATTTGAAGTATCTCGAAATTATCTAAAGGTGAGAGTATTGGTTTGAAATTCTTGATTATGGCTTCTGATGGGTTACAATTGATTATGCTAATCTGGGCTTTATATTGGTTGGGTTTTATGAGACAGTTACCTGAGAATACTCCAGGGGCTATTTCTTGCGAATGACATAAATATTCGTTATTTGTGGGAGTTGTAATTTGTACGGTTATTTCTTTCCGTGCAGGAAGATGTATTTCTGATGGGTCACTAGAGAAGTTAATTATATTTCCTTGGATTGCTAGTTGATTTGAACTGTAAAGTATATCAATTTTGTTGTTGCTTAAGAAATCTCTACCAAGAATTCCATCTTGGTTGATTGGGAAATCATTTCCTACTACATGGAAATTTTGAAATATTTTGAGTTTAGGAGTGATGTCGAGTTGTGTGTACACGCTACCAAAAGTTACAGTGGCATTTCCGCCTATTCCTGTTAACTTGGCTCTATTTGCTTTGTCGACCAGATTGATATCATCAATAAATCTTTCCTATATTAACGACACTGCAGCAGCGGAGTCAATTAGGAATTGCATAGTACTTTCCTTTGATGCTCCTAATTTTAGACTTACGACATCATGAGAGAACTTATGATTAGAAACTAGATTTATTTTGAAATTGTGGGACGGAGGATTTTCTTGGGTTACTACGTTATGGACCTGTGCTATCGTGACGAATAATCCTTTTGGTGGCCAATCATTATCATTGGGTGCAAGTTAGTTTTGTAATGGTCGTCTGTCTTGAGCTACACAACTACTTTTTGAGATAGGATTTGATTTATTTAGAGGGTTATATGGGTTGTTCTGTTCGTTATCTGACGGACTACTTGTTTTGTTAATCGAGACGGAACTCGATGAACGACTTAAACTACTATTCGAGGAGGTTCTCGATTGAATAAATTTATCCGAGGAGGTTCTCGGTTGATTATTGTTGATATTCTAGGAGGTTCTCGATTGATTAAAATTATCCGAGGAGGTTCTCGGTTGAATATTATTGATTTTCGAGGAGGTTCTCGATTGATTAAAATTATCCGAGGAGGTTCTCGATTGATTATTATTGATATTCGAGGAGGTTCTCGATTGATTAATATTATTATTCGATTCATTTGTATTAGGATTTATTACATTCGTAAAATGGTTGGACTGAATAGTATTGTTGATATTAGGGATGTCATGTTGGAAATGCGGTTGGTCAGGGTAATTGATGAGGACTCGACTCGTCTGGACTACAGATAAGTTTCCTGTTGTTCGACGAGTCCCTGCTCGTTTCCCTGTGGATATTGTAATTCATCATTCATCTCTTGTATGTAATTTATGGATACATTCCATAAGTCGTTGGTCAGTTCATTTATGTTTGGATTTAGTTTTTTCTGGAAGTTTTGTTGATATTTATAAAGGTAGTTTGGATGGTTTCGTGGAGGTGAGGTTTCGATTTGTCTTCGAGGTTTGTCTCAGGAACGTTTGCTCGTTGATTAAGGTAGATCTTGTTTGGTTGCTTCGGGTACTTATTTGGGTAACAATTGTAGTTTCTGTTGTTGCCTGGTGAAGTTATTTGGGCGTGTTAAAAATTCCCTCCTCCTTACATCATTTGTTCTTTTGATGTTGCAGTTTTCCCGGTGTATGACCGGTTCTTTTGCAATACTTGCAGAAGTTTAGAGGGTGATAATGTTCTCTGAGTGTTGGACTTCTCATATTGGAGCGGCATTCTCTAGCCTTGTGTCCTGTTTGTTCGCATAATTGACATCTAGTTTGCTCCATTTCCTGATCGGCTACTTGTGGTGTTGGGTATACTTTGTTGTAACCACGTTGTCGTTCAATTCGGCCAGCCATTTCTATCAGTTCCTTAAGAGGTTTATCTGCTAACATTGTTAGATGTGTTTTTATAGCAACATTTTGTAAACCACGAACAAAAGCTTCTTGTTCCAATGTAGCTAATAAAGGTTTCGGCAGTGAATTATCTTCTCCATATTTGATTTGAACGCCTGCTTCATAAACTAATGCATATAGCTTTGGACGCGGCTTCCAAAATCTCCGCAACTTTCAAATTTGTTTTGTTTGGCATTACTGAGTCTATTTGATAATATCTCGACTGTGAAGGTAGGCAGAAATTTTCGTGTTAAGGTGCTATAAAATTCTTTAAAGGTCTTAACCTCAATGTCACGGAACATTTCATATGCTCTTCCTCGTAGTCTGAATATTGTTTCTTCTAATGCGGTAGCCAAACTGTCCGGTTTGTCAGCGTATAATTTTTTGATACGTTTGCACGCATCCATGAAAAAATTTACTTCGCTGGCATCAACGTCTGGTGGACCGTAAAAGAGAGGAACTCGTCTTTCAACTGACTCTTGAATTTGTGCCATGTTTTTTTTAATTTGTATGTCGCGATAGGTTGGAATTGTTAGATGGTGAAGTATTTTGTTATCCAGAGTGGAACGTTTTCGGTTACCCGGAGTGGAAAGTTTGCGTCTAATACCGACTATTTAGTTATTACAATAATATTTTACTGATTATTTAGTTACCCGGAGTGGAAAGTTTACGTATTTGATACTGATAATTATGTGAACTAGTATATGCGTCAAGTATTGTGGGATACTAACTTGTAGTATCGAAAGAAATATCAATTTATGATATTATTGTTAGTATTAGAGAAAGATCTTGGTAGACAACCGCAACTATAGGGAAGTTTGAGCGCTGAAACACTCTTCCTTCTTCCCCCCTCGCTTTGCCATACGAGGTTCGTCCGCCAATGTTTACCATAAGATCGGTGCCGTTTTATGTTAGTATTTTAGTTTGAACAATACCCGCTTACCACGGGTGGGGTCTATGACGGTATTGTGATTTTGTTGAGATATACTTAATTGATACTGTTGATACTTCTGCTGGATAATTGAATGAACACTGAGTTGAATTATTTTTCTATTTTATTTATTATTTAGATCCGTTTGTAATATAATTGGAATTGGCTTAATTTTATTATTTACTTCGACTGACTTATTAATTTCAACTGGAACTATTTTATTTATTAACTTCAACTGACTTATTCACTAAAATTTTGGATTATACATATATACTAAATATTCTATGTCAAATTTTTGTTATTGACTTATTTTTGTATTTATAAATTGACACACATTAATGTTTTAATATTAATTGCCAAATTGCGTTTTGCAATTTTATATTCAATTATTATTTAGGTTATTACTGTTTACCATAAAATGTGTGCTCGTTTTTATTTCAATTTGTTTCCGCCTTAGATTTTAAATTATAATTTTATCTAACCGACATTCAGGCGTTTTCTTTACTTTACTATGGTATTCTTTGGAGTGGTCAGCAGTTGTTTCATAACACTCTAGTGGGAGAATGATTTCTAAAAATTCTACCGCGAAAACCAGAGCGTGCATGTATATATCTCAAATAATATTAACGCTTCTCTCATTGAAGAATATAGCTCGGCTGATCTCGCAGCTGCACGAATTACTATTGATTGTTTTAACTTCCACACTGAACTGGTGATTTTGACCTCCTTCTGAAGAGTTTACATACCTTGTAACATGGTGTAAGAATAAAACTATTCCTCTATTAATGGGATGTGATGATAATACCCATCACACTCTATGGGGAAGTACAAACGTTAACAACAGGGGTTCTGCTCTGTTTAACTACATATATATATATATATATATATATATATATATATATATATATATATAAGTTCCTCGGATCTTGATATTCTCAATGTTGGGTGTCAGTCAACTTTTGTTAACTAAACTCTTAGTGAAGTGATTGACATCAGTTTGTGCTCCATGTCCATTACTGAGTTAATTTTAAACCGGAAAGTGACTAATGATATTCTCACCTCAAAGGTGTATTTCTTTTAATATCAACCTTAAAAGACCGTTGCTTAAACCTTACCGTAATAGCTTAAACATTACCAGGCTTCTGCACTGTCAAAAGTAATTTCAACTGCATTCGAGATTTCGTGTCTACTTATCATTAATCATAAAACTCGGAACAAACCTTTTTGGTGTTCTGATCTTAAAAGGTTAAGGAAAACCACCATCTATAATCTTCAGGCTGACTGGTGTAGCTTCCTAGACGCACAAAAGGTAGCTAGACTAAACAAAACTTCACTTCGACTACCCAATGGTCAGCTAACTTCCTCTAATAAGGAAGTAAGTGAACTATTTCCTTCTTCTAATTTCCCGGGTTGTAGCACTCTAAATTCAGACAATATTATCGAAACCACTAACGTTATTGTTAAAACTGTTGATTTGAATTTAGCTTGCAGATTAATAAATCATGAAGTTTTGCGTTGGAGTATATTCTCCTTCGCACCTTATAAATCTGCCGGTCCTGATGGTATTTATCCTGCTGAATTACAGCATGGATTTCCCCTTATAAGGAAACATTTACTGCGCATCTGTTCCAGGCTTGCATTGCTTTTAGCATTGTTCCACAACCTTGGAGCAAGAGTACAGTTATTTTTATTCCAAAAATTGACAAGTCGGACTATACCGACCCCAGTCTTTTCGGCCTATTTGTCTCTCAACAACATTTCTCAAATATTTAGAACGGATTGTTGATAGATTCATCAGAGATCACCATTTAACTAAATCCTGTGAAACTAGATGAACTTATAACTAGAATTGAAAGATAACTGGGGAATAATGAGTTTTTGTGGATACTTTCCTGGATATCGCAGGAGCTTTTGATAGTACAACGTTCAATACGATTACTAGTGCCTGTACCGAATGGATTGAATTTATGCTTAAATCTTGCATTGTTTTCTCCGTGCTATAGATGAAAGCTTGGTTTCAGTCAAAGTTGCTAAGGGTTGTCCACAAGGAGGGATGCTTTCACCTCTGTTGTGGTTTTTGGTCATTCACAAGCTCCTTGTAAAACTTCAGAAATCCGGTCTCATCGCTCAAAGTTTAGCTGATCACCTGGTTCTGACAGTTTACCAGAAATTTGAATGTCTTATGTTATTTAACACAGCACGCTCTTCTTATTGTAGAACAGTGGGTGTACAAACCTTTATAAGGGTTTACATGTGAACCCCTCTAAAACTGATTTATTTGTATTCACTATACGCAGCCTACGTCACACCCCTTGGTATTATTTTAGATAATAAACTCTCTTGGAAGTATCATATGCAGAAGAGCTCTTGGGGCTTGTCACCCAAAATGCTTTCTTTTATATACAAATCGCTGGTTCTACCAATGCTAACATATGCAACTGTGGTTTGGTGGCCAGTAGTCAACTTTAAATCAGCACTTGCCAAACTCAACAGTTTGCAAAATATCTTATGTAGGGCTGTTATTGGAGTCATGTCTTTGACTCTGCTACAGTCATTCATTCTTAGGCCAGCTTGCTCAGCGGCATTTCGCTTGGAATGTGTTGAGGCGTAGAACTCATTCGGTACTATATCGGGACATAGGTTAATTCTTAGTGTTTTAAACCAGCTGTGCCGGAAATTGACATGTTTAATGACAGGCTGTTGCCTAAATTTAACTTTTACAAATAGTTCGAGGTGGCTTACCCATCGAAAGGAATAATGTCGCTATCTGCTGGCTTCGGTATCTGCTGTCCCACGCTGGGTCATAGAACTTCTGGCAGTTTGGTTACTTACTGTATTATTTCTCAAGCGGAATTAATCGCGGTTACTCGCTGTGCTATTATACAGCTATTAATTTTGCGGTTAATGCTCAACTCCTTAAATAATCCTTTGACCAACTCATCTTCATCGCATAGGACTAGCCAGCAATGCCGTATGCGATGAATGAAAATTTTTAGTTTTTCAAAACTGAGTTAATTATTTCGTTTGAATTGAAAATTGTAAACGTCAAATCTAATTTCATTCTCGATGTTAGGTAATCTTCATTTCCTATCTTATCATGATTCGAAATTAAGGATTTTCAATTTGTGGAATTCCGAAATTTATAAATGTAAATTTTTTTTTAAGTTGCCATACCACGAGATAGCTTGGCAGATGTCTGAATTCTAAGTACGTATGTGCACATCTTTATGACTACCTAAGTGCGGCGGAAATAAATTTTCGTTTCGATTGTGTGACAAAAAATGTAATAAACTAGATAAATCTTACAAACGGGCCCTGATGCATGACAATTATTCGTACGAGTATATTATACTATTTAAGTTTTGAAAATTTAACATAAATTTGGTATGAAGAAACTTTTTTGGAATAAATTATAGAAAATAGAACTTTTAACAAACAAAATTTTAGTTGGCCTAGCCAAACGTTCACATAGTAAACTACACGAAATATTGTCTAGCTTTTCATTTATATCCATTGTCTTACGGTAAATTTACACTTACGTCCAAATCCAGTGCATCCAGTGGACAATTTAGATTAAGGTAAAAAATGTTTGAGTCGTTTGATTGAAAATAGCAATATGATATGGATTCATTTAAGTTTGTTAACCAAAAGCACTCCTAAATATTTGTATACCGACCGATATAGTGACATTCTGTCACCTTTTATTTGTAAGAAGCATATATGTAGTTTCCTTGTGGTTTTACTTAAGCTTATTTTAATTCATAATATGTCTAATACATTCAGAATCCGTCTGCGTTTCCTCATATATAGTTCAATACGTTTATAGTTTTTTCGTATACTTTGCATACTGCTATATAAGTATAGAAATTGTCCTATAATTTGCGAATAATTGAAGAATCTTATTTGATATACCATCTGAGTTGTTCTCAGATTTCCAATGGTTTGTGTCACCTCCACCTCCGTTACATTATACCAGATTCAGTTTAATATTTATCTCACGCTGGCCAACTGATTATTCTGCCAAGATCTTTTAGTAGTACGCAAATATTTAAACTTATAGTTAAAAAAGCTAGCCGAGGTCATTCATCCTTCTTCCCCTTAATTTTAAATAAATTTGTAGCCTACACTACATTAAAAAATTTCAAAACTATACAGGAAAATATAAAATTCAATAACTAAGTTCTTCAAACTGTCTTCACTAAAATTACATTTTATTTTACTTAACTAATTTGTAGTGGCATATACAGATGTGAATGTATTTATTTAACTCATGAGGGAAGAGTGCATAAACCACTAAGTATGTATAGATAAACAACAATGATAGTGCAATTCTATTTAATATATGCAACATAGTTGATTCATCAATATCCTCAACCGTAACCCAAACAACCAAAAATATTTAACTTGCATACATAAATCATTTTTAATTTATTTTTAACAAATTTAATGTAATCTTTTAAATAAAAAAAATAATTAGATGTACAGACGTACGCACACATACATATTTATAAATTCGTGCACAACACATTTTTTTTACAGTGTGCAAATGTAATGTTTTGCAACCAACAGATTTATTGATTTCAGTTTGCAAACAAAAAAACTCTGAAGATGATATTAAGACGAACAATGCTCAGATTGCGGCAACAGTCATGGTGTTTCATTTAAAATATTTTAATTTTGAAAACTGCAGACAACATGACAATCGTAAAAACTTAAAAGGCAGTACCAAATAATTTACAAATAATGGTGACCAAAATCCCGACTAATAATAATTGGCTTGAAATGTTAATCTATAGTTTTGAATATGAATTTTTGTCTCCTCTAATATCCAAAAATGTTAAAAATGTTTCAAATTTTTAACTAACAACATCGATGCCCAAGGCATTAAATTGAAAATTAGAATATATATCGTAATCGAATTTATTAAAAAATTTCACGAATAATACATTTTAATTCCAATCATTTTGTATGATGTACTAGTGTTATACGTTTTTCATCCAATTTCACCATTAAAGTACGATTATAAAACAAAGTATGTGTAGTTAAATAGTTTTTATCTACAATCTATTTAACGGAAGCCTCTTTGAAGAAACAAAGGAAAAGCAATTAACACCTTATGTATTTTTAAAACAGAATCGTTTATTGTTATATTATGTAATTGAAGATGTACTGAAAATGGAAATTGTTCAAAATAATTGGTTAGATTATTTTTTTAGATTTTGTAACAATGGACGAGTATATATCTAAAATATGCATATACGTACATACACATTTAAATGTATTTTTCATTAGAAGAGCTGGAAATTTTAATTCATGTTATAACATACAAAATTTAATTTCTTATAATGATAATATCTTACTTAAAGCTATAATCATATTGTGTGTATCCATATTGAAGTGGCGTCGTACTGAATCGGTAACTTACCTGTAAAAAAAATAGGAAACATTTTATGTTAGTTAAATATATTAGTATCTATATACTCGTATATACAATATTCGTAATCAAATTTAAACACTTTAAACGTATAAAGGAAGATCAAAATTCATTTTTGCTGGTAATTTACTTAATCTATTGCTTAAAAGATGGCAGCATATTCGATATAAATTTTTTTAATTGAATATAATGTTACGATCGCGGCGACATCTCTGTTGGAGTAGCGACACTATCGTTAATGTAAAATTGGTGTCATCTGGAAATTTCGATATGGCGCAGTTAATGACCGTTATGATTGAAATGAGACAATCAATGGAAAATGTCCAGTAATCAATTAGATCAGAAAATTGAATTGGCATGTGATCGATCAAATCAGGAAATGACAGAAATTAAACAGTCAGTGGGCGAAATCAATAACAAAATGGACGAGAAATTCCAAGAGATGTACACTAATCTACATGAAGAAGTAGAGGAAATTGAACAGAAATTGCAAAAGGACATCCAAGGGTTAGAAGAGTAAGTTCTGGGCTTCGAAAAAGAACTTATATATACCTCAAAATGGTTGGAATGACGCAAATCGTGGAACAACGTTAATAATGGCTCTAAAAGGGGAAGCGGCTGAAACACTGCAGGCTATTCCGCAGCATGAAGAAGCGACAGAACTGACAGAATCGACATCAAAAGCTCGGAGAGACTCTTCAGGAATATTCCGCAGCAGTCGAGCGGCTAGTGCATTTGGCACATGTGAGTACATCTCCCGATTACATGGAGAGACTTAGATGGAATTCGTGATCCGAAAACACGTAAAGCGGTGATGTTATCACCTAAGGCGACTTTCGCCGAGACCATCGCGTATGCTTTAATAAACGAGACTGCACAGGCCATCATAAAGCTGGCACTTAAAGTGCAGCGAGTAGAAATGGATAGCAGCACGAACATCGAGCAGTCGGCACCAAAATTCAGAGAAGGCAGCGGCAGAATAAGATGTTGGGGATGTGGCAAGATGGGTCATATTTCACAAGATTGCCGTGAAGTTAAATGGACACGACCGAGATCTCCTAGGAGCGATAGGACAGAGGAAAGCACGATGTTGGACATGAGACGAAACGGGTTACATATCACGGGGCTGTCGGGAAACAAGATGGAGGCGGGCGGAATCGCGATCTCTGGGGCGTCGAGGATCGGATAATGAGAAAATTGTGAACAAGAAGGAAGAACAGAGGCATGAAGAAGCAGTTGGACTGAGGAGAGTCAGCTGTTCCCTTCCTGTAACAAGTTTGGGACGAGGTGGAGACGGTTCAGCAGTTAAAGGTGAGGTTGACGGGCAGAATTGTGTTATAATCATAAACACAGGAGCAGCTGGAACGTTTATACGAGAAGATCTTATTAAGGGAAGACTACAAGCGGAAGGGTTTAACAGGCATAACGGGCAAGAGAATCGCAACAATAAAGATCGGGAATGCTCAGTTCCCACACGAAGTGCTGGTCGCAAGCATTCTGGAACAATCAGGAGAGTAGTAGTGGAGCAGCAGGAAAAGCGCCCACCCAACTCAAAAACAGTTGCACGGGGGAAAATACGAGTGTCAGGTAATCGAATGAAGACCTGGGATGACGTGCGAGTAGACAACAATGGTTTCAAGGAAGGAGATTTAGTGTTGCGTTACAATTCACAACGGAAAAAGGGTTTATCACCGAAGCTGCAACCTTTATGGGAAGGGCCGTACACCATCATCACAAAAATAAATAAACAATACTATAAATATGTTTGAATCAAGTTTGAAATTATTTCGACGTCAACTTGTGTAACAAATTTTGTATAATTCATAAATTTGCATACATTTCAATATCCTTCAAATTTCCATTAATTGCAAATTAAAATTGTAATTTCGAAACTCTTTAATTTTTTAATTTTGAATTACTAAATTTTTCATTTTTGGCATTTTCATTTTGAAATAGTTAATTTATAATCATAAGTATATCCAAAAAAAATATATCAAATCATTCAAATTTAAATGTGCAATGGGCAGACTAAATAAAATTTGAATTAATTATTTATAAAAATAGGAATTGATTAATGCAACGGAAAATTGAAACCAGTTTGAAAGAAATTTGAAATGAAAAAAATATAAAATATTTTGTTTAAAATTCTCAATTAACCCCAATGAAGCAGTCAAACACAATAATTTAAGAACTGCTGTTTTAAGTCTCAAAATCTCAAGTCTCTTATTTTCATGTGTCCAATTTAAAGTCGACACTTTGATTGTTAGTTTCTATATAGTCTTCAAATATATATATATTTAATTTTTCAATTTTCAATTTTTAAATTTGAAATAGTTAATTCAGAAGTATCCATAATTCTTATTCCTGATTTATTTAACCTGAACATGTTTAGAAGAAATTTACTATTCTGGTTTGGTATAACAAATATTTTGATCAAAAATACATCAATTCATTCAAATTTGAAAGTAAATTGTGTCAGATTAATGGTCGATTGTTGTTTTTTGTTAAAATAGGAATTGCTTCACGATGGCTGCTATTATAACTTAATTTGAAAATATTTTAAATACAAATTGAGACCAGTTTGACAGAAGATTGAAGAGGTATTTTTTTTAAGAACCAAGTAATAAAGTGCAGTAAATTTCTGTGATGTGATCGATCATCATCAATTTTTGTTCAAATATCTTATTTCTAATCCTTATTTTGGAATTGTTAATTCATAATTATCCGTAATTCTAATTCCTTAATTTGCTTTGGTATACGAGATATACTTATGTTCACCCAGCTCCAATTAAAATTAGAAATATGAGAAATTCCTTTCAAATTAATAGCTAATTGAAAATTTTAATTCAAAAATTAATTAGTTTAAACAATTTTTGAAACTGAATTTTATGATCCAAATAATGAGTTTTAAACTTGAATCTAAATCATTGAATTTTGAAACACTTCTAATTCGAATTTCGATTTAATTCGTTAAATTTTCAAATCACATTTTGTTGAACTCGTTTACCGATCCAGTTTTTAAAAATTATTGAATTTACAATACGTCGGTTATGGTCGAATTTTGAATGTTTTGGAAAACATATTGGAAATAAAAATTGATCAATTTTAGAATCTTTAAAAAATATCGATGTTATATTCTAAATTTTGACTGAAATTTAAATATCCTTAATTTCAAAATTCAGTCATATCCAGAAGGTCAAATTCTATAACAGACTTTAAAAATTCAAATATCTATGACCTGAAATTTAAATGTTCCTATAACTGCTTTTTTTTAGAGGTTTACAACTTTGAGTTGGCAACACTGGTTTAATTCACAACCCATTTAACAGCTGATCGTTGCTTTTTGTTTGGTTTGGTTTGACATTTCACTATGGATAGACTTACATCAGAGCAACGCTTGCAAATTGTTGAATTATTTTTATCAAAATAATGGTTCTGTTCATCGTCCTTCAGAGCGGCTAATTCGAATAATAATAGATCGGTTTCGGACCACGTTTACTCTACATGATAATGTGCATCCTGTGAGACGACGAACGGTGCACACTGAAGAAGCTGTAGCCGCTGTACAGGAAAGCATTGAAGAAGATCCAAATCAATCAATTGGAAAATTCCATCGTATGCGCCGATAATTCGGCGAATGGGCTGAATCACAAATTGATATTGATGTTGAATTTCCATTCAAAATTTTGTTCTCCGATGAAGCCCATTTTTGGTTGAATGGGTACGTAAATAAGCAGAATTGTCGCATTTGGAGTGAGGATAATCCACACGCTTTTGTCAAAACACCATTACATCCACAGAAAATTATTGTTTGGAGCGCTTTTGGGCTGGCGGAGTCATTGGTCCATATATGTTTTCAAAAACGATGATGGTCAGAATGTTACTGTCATTGGTGTGATCGTGTGATTTAACCTCACTGGATTATTTTCGTTGGAGTTATATAAAGTCACTTGTCTACGTCGATAAACCATAGACATAGATATTTCAGATTGCGTCTTGTACGCGCCAGCCATAACCGAAATCATATTTAAACATGACCGAAATCATATTTAAACATTAATGTCATAAAATTTTCTATTCAATAAATTTCTGTAATTGTATAAAAAACACCCTTTATGTGTATGTGGCTCAAAACTCAAATATTGAGTTATATTTCAACAGATCCACTATAAACCAAGAAGTATTTGTGATCATAAAATTATCGACCCCATCATATTCTGGAGATGCTTTATTTTTATAATTTCATGATCTCATTCATAATTTCGAGCAAATTAATTGGTTCCAAAAAGTAAGACCTACTTTTTTTTTGGGAGTACCAAGAGTATGGTGGCCACTCTCTTCTAGATTTGAACCAGAATCATCTATAACCGAAGAAATATGAATAAAAATATGAAATTAAATTCATTCGATTCAGCCTGAGGACAACTGAGCGAAGATTGGTGTTTTAAATTTGTGAAATCTAATATTATTCATTCCCTTAAAGTTAGGCCAGGATTTGAAAAAAAAAATTCTTCGTAATAACGAGGTTTGCTTTAAGAGTCCATTTTATTTATATTTTTGTTTCTCGGTACTTCTATCTTATATCAAGACTCAAAATGTTGGCAGGCGTGGAAATTTCTCATCGCGATGTTATTTGTGACTTTATAGGCTACCATTGAGCCAAACAGGAATAAATTCTGCCCATATTAAGCTTATGTGACAAAAAGTCTGTGATGTGATATTGCGGGAGTTTGAACGGGCAATAATTATTCATATTTGGCTCAGAGGTAGCAGAGTCTTAAATAATATCCTGATGAGACATTTTTACGCCGACCACAACTATGGCCAGAATAATTTTTATTTAGTTATAAATATCTATTTAAAGTCTGGGATGAGGTTTTTTGTACCAACTGTGTTCTTTGTATAAGACAAAATGTCTAGGATCAGCCAACTGTAACAAATCCTGTGATTAACAAACTGTATAAATCAAATATTTTTAAAAACTCTGGATTTTTTACGATTGGGTTAACTTTGAACTCATCTATGGTTTCAAGTTCTTTCAGTGTACAAGATTGATTGTTCCTTTTGATGAACCAATGTGGGAGTTTGAATGCTTTATTAGAATCACGTTCCTGATCGACTGTAGCCCAGATTTCAAATTTGAGATAACCGCTTAGTTTTGAATAGTTCACTGTCGCAAAATTAGCGAGCGATTTGTTAGTGACAAAATATTTAGTTTGATTAAATGATAATCAGAAAAATACTTGGGTATAGATTATCAACGCTTATATCTTGTGTGCTTTCGGTTTTTACAAACGCATGGAGAAGACAGATCTATTGTGCGTTCATTTACTATACACTAAAAAAATCATCAAAATTCTGTCCGTCCCAGATTCTAAATTTAACTAAATTAAATTATGGCTCAGGGCAAATATTACGTCATAGAGATAGGAAGTATTTGTCAATTTTGCATGACAATTTAATATTTAAAATTCTAGAAAATCTCGGCAATTGAAACATATTTCAAGAATTAGCAGATTTTTGTCTCAATTTAATCTTTTTTTTAAATTTGTTGAATTGTAAGATTTTTTTATTGCCAGTAACAGACGATTTTCGGCAATTCCTTAAATTATGATTTTCTTCGGAATTAAATGCTATTTTGATAAAACTCGTGGATTCATGACCACTAAATGTAAATTGAATTACTTCTGTATGGCAAGTACCACTGCCGAAACAAAGAAGTTTGCCATTGTAACCCAATAAATAATGTGGACAATTGCGCTACAGACGGGAGTGTATGTACTTCTTTAAAGATGGGGGCTCTTTTCTACACATGAACGCGCTAATGTAGTAACGACATATTCAAGTTTTCTATTGAACAAAATGTCTATATTATACAAAATACTATATAAGAACGTACATACAGCACAAATAAAGACATCCGGTACTAACATATCTGCATGGTTTAAGTTAAACCTTAATATGGGGGGTCTGAGAATTTAGTTCACATATGTATGTCTCTCAATCAGTGGCCGTCATATTTATTTTGAAATTATAAGTGATAAAAGTAAAAACGACAATTCACCACGTATGCTCCTAGATATTCAGAACAGTAGTTTACTAACCTATAGGTCCAATGGACCCAATTTTAAATGTGGTTTGGAAAATCGAATGTTCCATAATTGTTACCAGATTCACATCAAAATGTAATTTAAATTTTTTATTTCCCTACATTTTAAAATACATTTCCTTCATTTTTTGTCAGTCGGAAAGTACCTCTTACCCACGATATTATTCAGGTAATTTTTTTACATTTAATATTTTTTTTATAGTATGTTCAGTTTTGAAAGAAAACCAGATAAACTTCGATCGATTCTTGCTGAGCTCGACAGTGAAGCAGAAGACATTGGTGGAGAAATTAGTGATACTGAGGTGAATAATGAAATAAAAAGTGATCACGATTCACAAACGGAAAAGGAGGCCGCCTCGGATGATGAAAAGCTTGCGATATATAAGACCGAATTAGGATGATTTTGTTTGTAGAGACGAGTCCATTTGGCCTAGAACTTCATTTACCCAAAGTAGAACATGTGCCGAAAGTATATTTATAAATACGCCAAATCTGACTGCAAATTCAAGCGACGTAAAACCCCTTTTTGACATATTTTTTTTACGGTTATTGACCCTATTGTGGAAAACACCAAATATAAAAATATCAAACATGCTCGGCTGTTGGATGCTTTGTAAAAGTCGATGAAAAATTAGAAAGTTTTTGTGGCCGCTGCAGCTTCAGGCAATACGTACAAACAAACCGAACAAATATGGGATTAAAATATTTTCAGCCGTTGGTTTAACAACATATTATGCATCGTGTTTATTGTGGCCAACAACCTTCTTGACCATATAATGTGAGCAATAAACCTGAAGCTATTGTTAATTGTGTAACAAGTCATCTTCAAAATACTGGTCCTTCCCAGAGATTATTCAATTTTACAATAAAACGAAAAGAGATGGTGTAAGAGTCTGATACTACCGATCAACTATGTGCTGCGTATAATGTGGTTTGAAATGCCGGTGGCCGTTAGCTAAATTATTTTTGAAGTAACTATTTCGTTGCTTACCGAAAATCCACCACTGATATATAAACACAGTTCACTTTTTATAAAGCATCTTGCATTTGCCATAAACTCTCGTCTTAGATTAAGTTGGCAAAACTTTACCACTAAGATACCTATACTGATGAACAACCCGAACAATATGCTCCTTCGCAAAATCACTCAGAAGGATCTCAGCCTTTAGAGAAACGGAAAAAATCAGGGATAAAAGCCTGCTGTTACATATGTAGGTATAAAACCGATCGTAAAACTAGAACTATTTGTTCCAAGTATAATAAATATATTTGTGGGAGCCACTAAGTCAAAATAAGTGTAAGTTATAACGAGCCAGAAACTTTTACGCATCCCGAAATCTCAGTCTCTGATGATGATATGTAATCTATTTAGCCAATTACATCAAAGATATATCATAAAAAATTGCTCTAATGAATAAACAAATTTGCAAGGTAAACTTTTGTTGGCTATTCAGCTTTCCAAAAATTATAAATTAAGTTTAAAGATATTGATCGATTGGGCCCAAAGTCAGTCATTCAGGGTTAAAAAAAATAGATCAACAGAGGACGGGATGGTCAAAATGATCGAGTCTAAACAAACATCAATTGCCCCGCAAATTTGAAAAATGTGTCAATTAAGGATCACAAGGCCCACAAGGCACCATTGTAGGCCCACACCTAAATGTCTTGTAAAACGTTATGATCCAATTAAAGGGATCAAATGGCCTTAGAATGCAACCATTGAAATGGTTAAAACTGTCTGGCATGTCACTCCACATGTCTAAAGTGTCGCGAAAAATTGTAAAATGGTTTTGGAGGTGCTCAAAAGAATATAGCAAGAGGGACGTGAAAACTGTAGTACTCATTTGAAAACCTATCGAACTTTTAACATCAGTAATTTTCCAAGTCAAGTTTCCGAATTTGACTAAAAACTTGATTGAGTTGTCAAAATTTGTAAAATTTCTTAAATTCAGATCAGATAGTAAAATTCAATAAAAAACGTTTCCACACAATCACCAGAAACCCCGAAGAGTGTTGTCTGATTTAAAATTACTCCACCAGCTACAGTTTTTCCGCATATGTACCTACATGTCACTTTAAAGTATAGATCAAAGCACATCGTGGCAAAAATACGTCACCAAAAAAATTTAGAGCTTTCGATGTGCTTAATTTATATACACGAAAGCTAGGACGCAAAAACAAAACACATCATCAAAACAATGCCATAAGAGAAGAAAAACAAAAAGAAAATTAAACGACTATGATGGCGCCATCCTATCTTATGAGTTAATATTATTATTATTATTATTGTTTCTAACAAAAATAGCAACAAAAAATAGGAAAAAAACTGTTAGGTATATATTTTTTTTCGTTGTAGATTCTATTTTTGAATATCCTTATTTCTATCCTTCCGAAAAATAACAAAACACATACAAGAAGCAGCCAAAAGGAATCATAACATAAAAAAAAAAGAAAATTCATTCATTTTCGTATTTTCTTTTGATTGAAAATTACATAATAACTACTTTGGCTTTATGTGCTATATTTATAAATTTTCCAACTCGAGATTTCCATTTTTTTTTTCGTCCCACTTCAGCAAAAATTGGGTTTGTATTCCATTTTCCGTGCTGCTCAAGTACAAAGGCACAGCGAAATATTGTCACACAACACCCACGCACATCCATACAAATATGACAAATTCTGTAATATTTTGATTTAAATTTTCGTATATTAGAAAATTTTTCCTTTTTTATTGATTTTTCTAATGTTTGTCATCATTATATACATGATATATACAGTTAGAGTGTAGTAAATATATTCACCGGGTGATTTATTTATTTAACGCACATACACGCACTAGTCTATAGTTTAACATATTTTGTATTTTTCGTAAACTACATTTCGTGTACATATGTAAATTATGTATACGAAATTTGTAACAATCACCCTGTTACAATTTATAACACATAATACATACATACATAGATTTATCTTTATTTGCACTCGTCAAATAAAACAGAAAACAAAAAAAAAAAAAATTGGAAAAATAAAAATGAAAAACTTTCCGACAAAAAAATTGTGAACGAAACGAAGAAAAATAAAAACGGAAAGAAATTATTTTACACGCTTAATTGTTGCTCGAGAATTTGATTCAAGGCTGTTGGGAAAAAAAAAACAAAAACGCAAAAAAAAACGAAAATTGTGAACTTGAAAAATATGAAAATTGGATGGTTTTCTTGTGCGTTTTCTTTTCGCGGGTTGTTTTTCATTTCACTTTTTTTTTTTATATTTTTCGCTTTCGCTATATACGAGTACATACATACATATGTACATACATACGATACACAAGAAGATGGAATATTTTGGTTGTTGTATGTTTTCTTTATACTTTTCACCGAGTCGCGTTGATGTTGTTGTTGGTTGCGTTGTGTTGTTTACGGTTATGTAATTTTCTTAATTAAAACGATTTTTATTTTTATTTTAATAAATAATTTAAATAATATATTTGTTGTATTCATATACATATATACATACTATAGTGAATGTAATTTTAGGAGATAGATGAGATTTTTGATGCCTTTGGGGCGGCCTACCCTTAATTAGAATTAATTTGTTGTTGTTTTTATTATTTTTATTTTTAATCTTGATTGGTTGTTAAGTGGATTTATTGAATGTTTTTTAACATTTTTGGATCAACCATATTACTTCTGTAAGTAGGGTAGAAAAATATTGCCCAAAAACATTTACTTGTATATTGTATTGGGCGTGAAACCATGCCTATGCAAATTTCAAAGTTCATCTCCACTTTGACAATATTTTTATAAAATATTATCAAAGAAATTATAAATTTATTATTCAATAAATTTGAAAAAATAATTTATATTGACAGTATTATAGTGATATGAAAGTTTTAAGTGGAAAATAAGTTACGGCCTGTGAGAGTTCGGCAGCTCTTTGTTAAAACCATAACTGTTCTGAATATTACAATTTTTTTCAAAACCAAAGCTTTTCGTTTATAATATATTGGTACATCGAGTATAGTTCACTAATGCGGATAGAGTTCTCTTTCATTTTCTATTTTAAGCTTTTTAAAGCTTATAATACTAGTCACACTGTTCAAATTTATATTGTTAATAAAAATAATGCAGTTTTTAAATAAACTTTGAAGCTTTTACGACAATTTTGGATTGTTTGTATTTTTTAGCTTTTTATTCAATTCTGTTAGTAAAAACATTCTTTAACTTAAATGCAAATCTGAATAAATATTTGGAATATACAGAACTAAGCTTATATAGGGTTTTCCAATAAGAGATTTCATTTTGAATAGCCTGCTATTTGGGCAGCTGTAACATTTGAAGGTGACATATTTTGACATTTGACAAGTAAAAACTACACCATTACTAAAAATACTATACGATACACGTTTCAAGAAAAACTGGTGGAAAATGTTTGAGCTGTTGGGATAAGCTAGTGATGTGAAGAATCAAAACCGTGTGCGTCGCTCAAGAACAACTGAGAATAGTACTGCTGTAGCCCGTAGTGTTGAAGAAAACCAAGGTTTGTCGATTCCTCGTCGATTTTTGGAATTAGACATTCCACAAACGACAATACACCGTATTTTGCATAGACTTAGATTTTAAGGTCATTAAAGTTCAGTTAACACAAGATCTCCTCAAGCCGGTCGATCACCATAAACGTCCTATCTTCGCTGATTGGGTCCTTCAAATGCATCAAAATGATCCAGATTTTCATCGAAAAATCATCTTCAGTGATGAGGTCCATTTTCATCTCGGAGGCTACGGTAATAAGCAGAATTATCGTATTTGCGGCTCAGAAAATCCAAGAATGATTGTTGAAAAGCCTCTCCATCCCCAACGTCTCACTGTTTGGTGCGGTTTTTGGGCTGGCGGTGTGATTGGACCTTACATTTTCGAAAATGAGGCTGGTGCAACTGTTACAATCGCTACTTTGCAAGAAAAGTTTCCTGACCGTGTTATTTCTAGAAGAGGTGCTCATAATTGGCCACGGAGATCTTGTAATTTAACACCTTTAGACTTTTGCTTTGGGGCCACGTGCGAAAGGTGAGGTCTATACCAATGGTCCACAATCGATTCAAGACCGTAAAGATGGAATTCGTGCAGTTAAGGGTATGGTGCTACAAGCATAGCCGTGGCGGCCATTTGGCTGATATCGTTTTCAAATGTGAATAGCATACCTTCCTCTTTACAATGAAATAAACATTCATTGATTTCTCTTAAAAAATACTAGTTTTTTTAAATATCAAAATGGAACCTCTTATTAGAAAATTTAGTTTAGTAATTCTTAGTAAAAATCAAATGGTGCGCTAGCTATAGACTCTAGACAACTATAGAATACTCAAATATGTTGTAATTTGTTGAAAGTGATCGAAAATTACAAAAGTTTATCGAATTTTGTATGCAATAATTTGTATTATTTTCCAAGAAAACCACCACAGTATCCTTTGCTTGTCGTGGGAGGCAACTAAACGGTTGAATTGCTGGGCTGACGACCCTCATCCGTAAAAAATAATCTGTTTATAAAGTCAACAAAATGTAAAATGGATACGGCTAAAACAACACCAGACCCCCTCGGATCGACAAGGGGAACGTGCAACACTTAGGATACCAGGAGCGTTGAGGGGCCTAATAATATGTATGAAGGAGTATCGGCTGGAGCTCTTTGCTTTCAAGAAACTCGCTGGTCTAAAAGTGGAGACCATGCGTGTCCCAGGGCTATACGTCGTTATACAGTGGAGATGACCTCGGAAATCTTGGTGCTGGATATCTTCTTGGGCCGCAGGTAAAGAAGGCTGCTTGGGAAATTAGCAAACCAGTCGATAATTTGTGTACACGCGTCCACAGAAGTCAAGGTGCCCCACGTTAAAGACTCATTTTACAATGAATTGGACGATCTGATAGGATCTATAACCGAACACGATGTTAGAATGGTAATAGGGGGATTTAATGCTGCAGAAGTTTTCATACAAGTCCGGGAACACAGCGAAACACATGGGACGTTACGACAATAAACGACTGGTAAATAACTGTGTGAACTCTGTCTGGGAGGTACTGAACACTTCGTTTGTAAGTGCTGCTCAACAGAATTTAGGTATAGTGAAAGTCAGACCCAAGAATGATTGGTTTGATGGTTTGATAACGGGTGTCGTCTTGCAGTCGAGCAACAAAATATAGCCGGTAGTGAAGAAGGCTGAGGGCAGCTATAAGCGGATTTGTATAGACGGAGGAATCGAGAATGGTGAAAGGCCGATGCTCTGAAAGTACAACAGCTCAGCAATGAGCGCAGTTCGCAAAATTTCTATAAGGAATTAGCGGATTGCACCTTATTTTCAGGCCAGCGTCATCCACCATTTAGGACCGGGATAAAAACCTCTGTGTCAACATCGACTAAGTAATCAACACATTGAGTAAAGACTTTACCGGCCTACTTGGTATTCATCATGCGTCAAAAACTGTAGATGAGTTACCACAGATAAAGATTGTGGAGATTTGCATTGAGGATCCATCCCATGAGAAATTCATTAAGGCCATGTAGAGAGCTCACCTGGTGTGGACTACATTAATTCCGAGCTATTTATATTCGGAGCTGATACTTTGTGGAGTTCTTTTCTTGACCTTATTCTACTAGTATGACAAACCATGAAAACTATGCTTGATGAATAGAAAGTGGCAGATGACATATGCGTGATTGGACGGAATATATAGCACTCGAGCGTCGGAAATACTTGATCCGCTTGTATAGAGTTTTCAAGTTTTGTTGGACTTCAGAGCAATGAGTCTAAAACGAATAACATTTTAATAGTGGCCACTACTCGTTTGAAGTAGTGATTAGGTTTAAACAATTAGGTTCTCTTATCACTCACGATAACAGTGCATGAGGATCTTATATTGCGGCTGGCAGCTAGCAGTCGTGCTTTGCATCCTCTCAGGCCACTGCTAAAATCTAAACACCTATCAAGTGCCATGAATCTGATGACATCAAATCATCAGGCCCGTGGTTTATGTATGTGTATCAAAATTGGGCGCTGGCGGATCAGTACGAAAGATGACTCCGTACGTTTGAGAGAAGAATCATGCGTTTAATTTACGGCCCAAACGCAAAGTAGATGGTACGTACCGAGCTCTATACAATATCGAGATCAGGGATCTAATGATGATCACCTATATTGTACATGTTCATCGCGTCCCACGAGTACCAAAGCAAAATTTGAACTCATCGTTCGTCCCGATTTGAAATTTTATTGCGAAACTTTACTATATATAGTAAGAACCATCTCATCCAAGCATTAAAAAATGAAAGTTGGGCGGATCATTCCAGCACTCAATGCCACAAACGGGCCCATGGTGCAAACCCGGGATTCTATCCCAATTCGCAAACGCGCAAACGCAAAGGCAGAGAGGACAACTCATCTAAATTCAAAGTCCTATAATTGAGTACCTGGTTCTATTTTAAAGATAGAGCATACTTCGTTGACCGAAAATTGGGCTCCTTAATGAAGTACTTCGCCTTACGACAGCTAAAAGTCGCAAGCCACTGAGACTTTAGGTCTTTCAAAGCGTAATCCTTTATAACTTTCTTCCCGTAGTTGAAAGATACTGTTCAGGACCAATTAAAGTCAATTGGGAGCCATAAACAATCCGCAATCTCATTGCCTACGAAATCACAATGAGCCGGTACCCACATGACCGTAACTTTATTGTTAGAACAAAGAAGGTTCATGAATTGTTTGCATTCCTTGACGAGTTTAGAAACAGTTAAGTACAGCTTTACTCTCTGTACACAGTAGAATACTTTTGTTTTTAACCACACAATAGAGGCGTACGATAGTAGCGGTAGGACCAGTGATTTATAAATGAAAGAAAGCATCATGGGCTTAAGCCCCAGGATCTCCCAAAAGCTCTTCTACATTGCCAAAAATGGCAGTGGCTTTTTGAAGCTTGTAGTCCAGGTGATTCTTCCAGGAAAGTTTACTATACAGGACAACACCAAGGTGTTTGGCGTGGTCACATTTAGTGATCATTCTCCCAAAAAGGGACGGAACAGATAATTCAAGATTTTTGTCCTTTTAAAGACAATTAAATCAGTTTTAGAAGGGTTGATGTGAAGATCCTTCTCAACATACTTTGCCTCCACAATAGTTAAAGCATGCTTGGTAAGGTCGGATAAAAAACTGAGATGTTTGCCCGAGACTGACAAAACAGATCATCAGCGTAGCTCTGTGGAATGTAGCAAGATTGCTGCAGCTTTACAAGTAACTCGTCAATGACCCAGCCACAGCAGAGGTGAGAGCACACCTCCCTGAGGACAGCCTTTGGTAACCTTAACAGAAACTTAACAGAAACTAACTAACTAACTTGAGTTTGGATTCAATCCATCAGATAATGGTGCGATCAATACCAAAATTGGTACAGGCAGTAGTGATCGTAGCAAACGAAGTGCTATCGAAAGCTCCCGCAATATCCAGGAAAGTACCCACAAAAAACTCCTTATCATTAAGGGATTTTTCAATTCTGGTTACAAGTTCATGTAGGGTGGTTTCACAGGACATACCGACTCTATAAGCATGTTGCATGTTACTGAGTGGGGAGGTGATTAGAAAATGATCGCTAATGAATCTATCGATAATTTTTTCCAATACTTTAAGAAAAGTTTAGGATAAACTTATAGGCCGAAATGACTTAGGATCCGTATAATCGGACTTACCAGCTTTTGGGATAAAAACAACTCTGCTTCTGCTACAACAGTGCTAATTTGGAACAGTGCTAAAAGCAATACACGCTTGTAAAAGGTGGAGCAAATGAGCCTGAATTAGAGGAAAGCCCTGTTATAGTTCAGCAGGAAAAATACCATCAGGGCCGTCACCCTTCCAAGATTGATCACCTTGTGAGCCAAACTCCAATCGGGACTTGCAACAGACGTCCCGGTGAGCTCGGCAGCAACATTGTCCGAGTTGACGATATCACAACCAGGCAAATGAGCCAAAAGGAGCAGCTCACCAATTTACTTGTTGGAGGAGGTAAGCTATCCTAACATTAATACAGATGATCCGAAATTGGCAAAAGACAGTGCCAGAAAAGTAAAGTTCATCGACACACAAAATCTAGGCTGGGTCGATCCCCTTCCACCATCCAAGGGTAATATTTAAGTATATCAATTGTCGATAGATTCGTTGTACAATATATTTCAAGGGATCGGGATACCTCTTGCAATTATACGATTGATTACGACAAAAGGTAGCCCTTTTAAATGCAAGTTCTTTTAAGAATTAACGCGGATGGTGGAAGCACATAGAATTCATACCACTGCAGTAATACAATAAAAAGGATATAAGTAATGTATTTATCCCAAAATTTTCGTTCGTATCGACAGAGCAAGTGGTTTAACACCACCACACGAAGGACAGAAATTAACAAAATTAAGAAAGAGAGGTAAGCGTGAGTAACCCGGTCGTATATATACGTCTATTCTATATAGGTTTATATATACCAAAGTCCAAAAGTAAATGATTATTTAACACTGATTGACTGACATCTTCGTTCATATACATATATACATACATACATACATAATATATACGTAATCAAACCGATTGACCTGCATTTGATTATCAAAAAATCCAAATCAGACTAAAACTTTTCTTTTATATATTTTATTGTTTTGTTTTGTATAATGTATGTGTTCGACTTCATTTTACCTTTTTGTTTTTGTTATTGCCACCAATCCCCACCCCACATGCAAAAAAAACCACCCTTCCAAAGTTGTTATATAACCAAAAAAACACTGTGTTCCATTTAAACCATATATATACTGTGTGGAAGAAAAAAAAATTTTTTTTTTAAGATAAACAGAACAACAACAAAAAAATCTTTCAACAAAAGTACTGAGATATAAAAGAATTCGGTTTTTTTTTTTATTATTTCGAAACTCTATTGATTTTATTTATTTACATGAACAGAATTATAATTATTACGTCAATTCATTTTCATTTCCTTATATAAATGTATATGTGTGTGTACATATTATTTGAAATGAAAATAAAAAAAAAAGGAAATTTAACAATTCCCACTCTATATAATACATCCTCGTTATATACCATATACACATTTATCTGCTTTTGTACATATCTAAAATATATAAACATCGAGTTCGAGAAAATTTAAGATAAAAACATTTTTTTTTTTTTACATCAACGGATATTACAATGAATCTTTTTATCTCTACATTTTCATTATAGTCCCTCATAAATTCACCTCAAATTCAATTTTCCTTTTTTTTATTTTTGGAATTTTCGTTTTCCCGTTCCCGATATTGATGTGCTGTCGATGTGTTGTTGTTGTGTTGAATTTTTGGTAAACTTTTTTCTACATTTTTTTTTTGAAATCTTAGATGCGTATATGTATAATTTTTTAAGTTGAGCTAAACTCAAGGGCAAATCTTAAATAAAAATAATGTACTGTGTGTTATGTACTATGTTACAGAACGTAAAAGAATTGAATTAAATCTAAACACACAAACAAACAAACAGAAGTAAATTAAAAGAAAAGCTCAGGGAAAGTTCGTTTGCGTGATGTTTGCTGTTGTTACACAAAAAAAAAAACTACTGGTAAAGAGTGGTAATAGCATTTTTATTTTATTATTATTGTCGAGTGTACAACAATATTCGTCACAGCGCTAAATAATTGAAAAAATAAAAATAAAAAATTCTTTATTTATTTATTGTGCCACAGAAATAGTATTCTATAATCTCTAATTTTATTGTTATTTGTTGTTTTCTTTTATTATTCTTATTATTATTAATAGTACAGTGGAGGGTGGTTAGAGTATATCACAAAACTAAATTAATATTTCTATAAGGGTAGCAATTTTTTCAAATTTCACATAACAACATTGCATTGCACTATTCTATATATTATGTACATGTACCTATGGCACCTTACATAATAAAATTTAAACTAGTAATTCTGAAATTGAATAAAGGTATCCGTACACACAGGGTGCGAACGAGTTTAATTAAAACATTTATACAATAATATAAAAATGATGAAATACAAATTTATATCGAAGGGTGAAATTTGTATCGAGTAAATTATGAAATGTTACTTATATCTACATGTATTAAAATATAGGGGTGAACAAAATGTCGCGGTGAATGCGCTATACACATGGGTAATAAATTGTTTTGCAAATTCTTTACCACGTGCTTTAATCACGGTTCGCGTGATTTTAAATCGTTTTACGAAATGCAGCTTATTAATTTATTTTGATGGATCGTTTAATTTGGGCAAAGTATTTTATTCATATTTATTACTTTTGGAATGTTTTTGCTGCTCATCTAACAACAGACCAAAATCTGGGTGTCATTCTGGACAGTAAACTCTCCTGGAAATCTCATATTGAAATAAAACTGCAAAAGGTCACTTCCATTTTCTGGCAGTGTAGAAGAGCATTTGGGAAGTCCTGGGGTCTGACCCCCAAAATGGTGATGTTTATTTACAAATCTCTAGCTTTACTTATGCTATTTTACGCGTCTGTTGTTTGGTGGCCTGTGGTGCAGCCAGTGTCTGTCATTGCGAAGCTTAATAGCATAACGCTTGTCGAGCTTTCAACAGACATAATTTAACATTCGTTCTATTCAGACGTGGTTTTTAATTTTTAATTATTTTAATTCTCAACAATTTTGTTGAATTTGTTCTTTTTAATTTTTTTAATTTTTATAATAAGTGTTGTTAATTTTGTTGTTGTTCAAATTGTTCCACTTACTAAGATTTATTTGTGACCTCGTAATTTTAACGTAGGAATTGTGTTGATTTTATTATATAAGTGGAAAAGTGCTTGTAGTTAATTTAAAATAAGTAAATAAATACAAAAAATCATAATTCAAAAATGAGTGTCATTTTGAGTGTTCATGAGTGTCAAAATTGTCAATTACGCCTTCCGCATTGCATATGCAACAGCATTTCTCACCTAAATTGTGGTGAGAAATGCTGTTGCATATGCAATGCGGAAGGCGTAATTGACAATTTTTTCATATGTAAGGGGATTATGTGTAACAGTGTGGCACATTATTCCTGTGCTGGCATTAAAGGCAAATCCGTTACAACATTTAAAAATGCCATAGCAAATTGTAAGGGTTTATCATGGTCCTGCCCAGATTGTGACGTGAACTTAAAGGATTTGATAATGAAAATTGCCGCTTTAACTAATAAAATATCGAGTGCCACTCCAAGTCCCCCCACAGAAAAAGAAGTACCTGGTCCATCCACGGAACGACGTGTAACGTGTAAAGGTTTCAATCTAAAAAAATTACACCTAAATATTGAACCTATAGGGAAACAACAGATACCGCACCCCAAACAATTAAAACACCAATCAACGATGGGGCGTTAACAAAGGAACCGGTTACTATAAATAGTGAAAAGGTTAATGTAAATATATCGGATAAAGAGCTGGATACTATTGTTGTGGTAAAACCAAGGCGATGGTTATTTATCAGTAGAATCGATTCATCCGTCACCGATTTACAGTTCAAAGAATTCATCAAAAACAAATTCCATCTAACGGATGTAAATGCTTTTAGAATGATTCCTAAAGCCAGGAATGGAGGCCACTTTAACTATGTATCACATCGCCTCAGTGTAGATGATGAATCGTTCTCTACAATGTTGAATTCAAAATCCTGGCCTCAGGGAATTTTCATCAAGGAGTTTGATTTTACACAAAAAAAAACTTTTTTTTGGAATACCAGGGTCACCAATCCGGAAACTTAACTAAATTAAACAGAATTACCGTAGCTTCAAGTAATAATCGTATAACCTCTAAAACCGTTGATGTAGTCGATGGCGTAAATGGTGGCTTGATGTACTTTTCATGCCCTGAAAATCTCACCAAGATACCGATAATGATTGAAATTCATAAACTTCAACAGTTGCAAGCTTTGACTGCCGATGATATTAGTTTTGTTCCCTCAGAAGTAACAGCTGATTTTGGAGTTAATATAAACAGTAACTCAATTCGCGATGCAATCTGTGACACTAATGGTGGCTTGCTGCATTTTTCTTGTTCCGAAAAGTTCAACAAGGGGCCTAGGCTGTCAAATATTTTTGAATTTCAACATTGTGAAACGCAGACTGTGGATGATATTAGGTCAACTCCTACCAAAACTAAATCATTCATCTCATCTTTAATATCTAAGTTGCAAAAGAGTGGCGTTGGTGGTGATTACTCTGAAGACTACTCAAATGGGTATGACTTTTTAAAGCTTATTCCGACTCAACAGATTATGTATGCTGAACCTCAGATATCAACCTGGATTAATGGCAAATATCTAACTAAATCGTCAATCATAATTTGTGTGGCTATATATGACGAATAAATTAGATAAATGCATTATAAAAGAATTTCTTTCGATTAAGAGTGCTAAACTAAACAATTTCTACATGAAATCTATAAACACTGTCCCCAAAGTTTATCAAATTGAGGATAAGTTTGTAATGGTGGATCTAATATATGCGTTTAACACCTTAACGTTTTACTTACAACATCGTAAAGAAAAATCTTTTACCATCACTTTGGATAGTAACTGTTCAGTTAACCAATTAAAAGTGGGTTTAGATTATATCACAAACTGTCCATGTCGTAACATCAAATGGATCTTAAATATTCCATTCAATATGGCACCGCAATACGAAAGGTTTCTATCCTCACGTTGGATAACTGGCGAACCTACCAAATTTTTTAAATCTAATGAATTATGATCAAGATATGGATTCCTTTCTACCATGCAATATCACATCAGAATCGAAATATGTCTTTCTTGATGCTATGTTTGGTTTTAACCTAAAGCAAATCAACAACATAGCCAATGCTCTTGAGAGAATATTAGATTTATTCTTCACAAATGATGCAGATATATTTAAAGTGACAGAATCACTCAATCCATTTGTTGTTAATGATGTTAACCACAAATCTATGGAAATAGTTTTTGATTCAAATGAAATTAAGTCAAAAACATCCGGGCATCATATGCATACCACCTATAATTTTAAAAAAATAAACCACACTGGACTTCAGCAGTACTTAGAAGGTATACAATGGGACGCTGCTTTAAATACTAATGATGTAAACCAAGTTGCTAACAAATTCTACCAAATTTTATTACAAGGTTTTGAAACCCACATTCCATTGTGCCGGAAAAAATCTAATATTCATCCTCCTTGGTTTGACGACCATCTCTGAAACTCGAATTCTTAAAAAGCTTTGGTTTTCATGAAAAAACCTTTTATTTCGAATTGGACTCAATAAAAATAAAATAAAATAAATAAAAATATGCTTATTTCATCAAAAGGAGCTTTTATGTTGAATCGTACGTAATTGAATAAAAAATGTACAAATCTGATTTAATTACAAATGAGATGACCAACAAATATTAAATTATTAATTTCTAATTAGGACAATTGACTCATCTTTTGTAAATGAAGTATCGGATTGTAGTCAATTGAAATATTAACACTTTGTGCTTTAACTAAATAATTCGATTGTTGCAAATTTCATAGATAAATTTTCGAAGTTGAAGGGTCACTTTTTTTCAAAAAGCTCTGTTTTTAATAAATATTTTTTATGTTGCAGCAAAGTCAATTAGAATAATTACGATTATTCTTTAATTTAGAAGCAAATAATTATGATTATTAAACATTTAATTTTCAATTTGAAGGGCAGACATGAAACTTTTGTCAAAAAGCTCTTTGTTTCATAAGATAACATTTATGTTGGATACAAAACAAATACTTGTTATCTTTAAATAAACAGATAATTGAAATATCTAAAAGGCGATTTCCAATTCGAAGTACAATAATGTGAAACTTATTTGCAAAAGCTTAATTTTTAAAGAAAAAGCTTTTATGTCAGATCAGAGTGAAATAAAATATTTACACTAGTTTTTTAAGTATAGAAGCACATGATTACAAACACCTAAACTTTTAGGACAATTGTAAAACCTTTCTTAAAGAGTTCATCTTATCATAAGTAAAACGTTCAACGACAATTGAATGTTTTAAAAAAAAAAATGCTCAACTTTTTAGAAAATGCTTTATTCAACTCTATTCAAATATTTTGGTTAACATATATCAGAATGTTATAACCGATATTGATTTGAAGTTTGAACCATTGAGGTTACTTTACTCGGCGCATTGAATTTGAGCTAGGTTGATATTTAGGATCACCTGCCACCTTCGCTCGCATAAAAATCCCTATTGAATGGAATGCCACCTTCGGTCGCATACAAATCCCTATTGGAATTAAAACTATTAAAGCAACCATTAGAGAATTCTGTTCGAAATATTACTCAAAACTAGAGACACATCCCAATGAATTGGCCAGGGATATATTAAAACCGCCGCGATTTAGTCGACTGAAAAGAGCAGATCCACTTGGACTGATAAACCTGTAAGCTGTAAATATATTAAATGGCTTGGTTTTATGGTTAATATTAAAGCTCAGATGAGCTTTCTATTATAATTAAACAGAAAAACTCTTGTGGTTAATATTCGTACTACCCCAGATCGAGTGATGAGCATAACTATCACAAATAGAAGGTACAGTTCCTGAATTATGCAAAATCTGTATGCATTACAGAAAGTAACTCTATTAATTCAAACGAAGTTGACTGACAATGTTGCATAAGTGGATCTGTTTCATTCCAATCATATGGATGACGTTGTAAAGTCCAGTAAATAGAAATAAAAGTTTTTACAAGCCAGATATAATTTTGAAAGAAATCCTCTCCAGAACGTAGTGCAAGAAAAAAATAAAACCAGTTATTCTCCCAAAGGCTTTCTGGTCGACCCAAAAAATAATCGATTGGCGAATCGCTTTATACGTTTGCACCCAACAATCTTCCATCTATCGGATAGATCGAGGAACTAAATCTTTGCATTGTATACTCGACAAACGATGGGACCATAGCAAATCATCGATTTTTTGTTACATATTTAAAAAATAAATTGAGAGATAGCATAATAGCATATCTATTAGTAAATACAATTACAGAAAAACGTGTGGCCATTTTATAGCCTACGTCATTAACTCAAGAGCCAAGATGTGATATACCTTCTGCCATATTCCTATCCTAGAAGGAGCTTTATGAAATGTTAAGGACAGGCTAATAGGCTGAAATAACTCAGAGTCGAATTTTCCGGCCTTTAGAATATAAATCTTGGCAAAAACATGATCCGAATGGACAATGTCACAACCACGAAAATTAACAGAAAGGACCACTTCACCAATTTCTTTATTGGAAGAGGTTATATGCTGTTCGTCTGGTAAAAGGAATAATCAAGTTTACATACACTAATTATAGCCAGAGCTGTATTGAGTCTAGCAACAGTAGACAAGCTGGTTAATTTCCTCGCAGAAGTTTAACCACGAAGCTCTTTTGGCGGATCTTAAATTTCGTTTACATTACTTTTGTGTCACTAAAAAATTATGCCAATCAATTTTTCGCTTAAACGTTTTGTTCTGTTTTCCAGTATCCTATCATCGTATCACTAGGATATGCTTTCGCTTAAACCATATCACACGATTAGTGAATTTCTTTAGGAGGGAGCAAGTGAAGACGGGTCATACGGCAAATAAATTGAAGAGATGACCAGTTTAGTACAGGAATTAGCATATTTCAAAATAATGAGCACAATCGTATGGTCAACTGAGCAACACTCATCAATTAGAGCTGCACAAAAATGCACGCTCGAGTTTTATCGATAATGCTCTTACAGAAAATTCTGCTATTAATAAAATTAAATCCCGAGATAGCATCATCAAGAAGAAAGAATTCCTAAATTATATAAATATCTGCATGAATTACAGAACGCAGCTTACTTAATTCAAATGAAGCTGACTTTTTTGCAAGTTGATCTGTTTTATTCCAAGCATATGGACAAAATTGTAAATTCAAGCAAAAAAGAAATAAATGTTGTCTACGGACCAGATATAATCTTAAAAGATAATCAACCTACAGTTAAAAGATTTCCGGGCTGTTCTCCCGAGATTCAGTTAAGGTATAAATAAATACGTTTAGAGCTCCCAGAGGCACCGCTATACTGATCCATGCACGTGCCTAGTGCAAACCAAAACTATATTTCCTCTAGGGCCTAGATGTTGGCAATGACGATTAACTTGACATCTTGTTCTCATCTCATGCCCTGAGGGTTACCCAAAAATATTCATAAAGACTTAGTGAGTATCTCGTCAATTTTTTGTCGGATTTTGTAGGCGGTGAAGCTTAACGCCATTTTTGCTTTAATTTAAACAAACAACCTTATATAATAGGGGTGCCATAAAAATCCATTATAAGGCGAAATAAAGAACAGAAGCCAGTATGAGTAGAAGAGTGAGGGTGAATAGATATCCGGTCGAAGAAAGTAGATTTTGAAACAATTCAATCATATAGGCATCAGATAACCGTTCTAGACAACGTTCCAATAGAAACTTGTAGACAGGAATAACCGCTCTAAATACCAAGTATCCGGAATATTATATCCGCGAGTATTAAAACAAACTTCATTCCATTGTTGGTAATTTACATTTTCATTATGTTTGGTATTTATGATTTGATATTTAATCAATCTGGTTTAATATGTTTGAAAATATTTTGTCAAATAAACTCTTAATTTGTATTTTAAGATTTTTAACTCACAAAGATAAATTACAATCTACATTGCAACTTAAATTTGAAATGTTGATGGAATTAAATTCGAATTGTTATTCGAATACTAATTGAAAATATTTTACTGTCAAGTCCAATTGAGATTTGAACCTAATCAAGGGGTCACCCAAGGGGTCACCCTTGTATTTTGAGACCCAATGTATCGATTTTAAATATTTGAACCTCCCTCTTTCACACGTAAAGATCAATTTTTGATAAAACCGACTATCTGGACATAGAAAACTGAGTTGTTGAATAGTTTGCAATCTATATTTAAGACAGTTAAGGACTAAAACATTTGTCGATTTTCGTGTATCGAACATAATATGTTTGATCCTTTTGTGAAACCCTGGATTTTTGATCAATCATTATGACATGAACGTACTGATATGTATAAAATGTATGCGAAAATAAAAACTCTTCAATGAAATACCTTTTATGAAGAGCGCAAGTATGAAAACGGGGCTTACATGAAAATAAAAAGACGGAATACGTAATCCTTTACTATACTATACGCACGATTTTATTTTAACTCCGTCGCCTTGATACGTTGATATACCGTATACATTTACACCTATATAGTAAATTTACTTTGTGTACGTTGTGTACGCGTATACACATAAAATACAATTTTATTTTTCATCTTTAAAAAGCACAAAAAGTTATTAATATCCACAAGTACAGGTGAGAAAGGGATTAATTCTATATTACGTATGTATATACGTACACAATAATAATTTTTCGTGTTTTGACCTTTGAATAAATATAATATCTTGTATACAATACATTACATACCTATGTAGAAATACAATTTTATGTGTGTCGTTCAAAATAATAGTCACACACAACAATATGAAGATGAAGATGAAAAAGATGAAAGCTCCAGCATGTACATATACATACATATATTGTATACGTACATATAGTAAATAGGAAGACATAATGTTACTTATGGCTTATTATTATTTGTGTTACTCTTGTATAGTGTATGTGTGTATGCTTCGTCTTTACACAGTATGCGTTATGGAACGAAACAATATTTTTGTATTCTAAATGTACAATTTGGGACTGTAATAAATTAATATTTCGGTTGTTTGTGTATTTTTTTTTTTTTTAATTTAATAAACTTTTCCATTATGCTTTTCTCACTTTGTTGTTGTTGTTAATATAAAATAAAATATATGTATTTCATACACTCCAGTAATATAAGCATATAAATTGTTAAATTACTTTATTGATCGTATTCTATACGGTTAAAGTGTTTTAAAAGCTTTAATATACCGAAAAACAACTTTACTGTATATATATGTGTGTGTGTGTATAGTGTAAAACTAATTTCTTTGAAAATTATAAGGTATTATAACAATTTGTTTGATTTTTATGGTTGTGGGTGGTTTTATTTGTGTATTATAGCTTATTTAGCTAATGGGTGGCTATAAATAGGAAGTTTTTATTATTATATATTTTAATGTCTTAATAAATACGAATTTAATTGAATTTTTCGGAAGGTATTATATGTATGTGTGCTTGTGCTAAGAGCTTAACGTTATTGTTGTGATTTACGAAGGAGTATAACCGGAAGTTCATAGTCCTTAAATATGTACCTACATCTGTGGCAACGATGGGTGTCTAGATCCTAATTTACATGGAAGTATTATAATGAAAAAGTGTCGAAAAGTATGAAAAGAATAAAGTTCAACACTTTTTACACTTTTTATTTTATTTTATTCCAGCAGATGAAGATAGTTGAGATTTTCAGATTTATATCCGCGCAGCTCTTAGTTTTATGTATTATGAGCTTTAAAAATAACTTTTTATCGCACTATGACATTTTAAAGCTTCACATAAAGCCAACGTTTCATACAATAAAAACCATCTAAGAATACTGTTAGCGTAACTTAAAATTGTCGTAAAAATATTTCTATAAGCGTATATAAGTATATATACAAAAAAAAAAAACAAAACGAAAAGTTAAAATTCTATTCTTTTAAATGTTTTGTTCTATTCTTAGAGGGTAAAAGTATTTTACATTTTAAAATTCTTTATGTTTTTTGTTATTTCTATTATTTTTGCAAGAAGCAGAAAAAAGTCATTTATAACACGCATTTGATATATTTTTTTTATTATTATTATATTTAAAAATGTCGATTAAGTCTATGAAAGCATGCTAAGTGGTTTTATTTAAACGCATATTTTACAGTTGATGTAATATCAAAGTTTTTCTGTATTTTTTTTTTAAGTTTTCTTCTTCGTTTTGCTTTCTTAAATATAATAATAAGGTAGAGAGTTCAATATTCATACATACATATATACACGTTTCTTATAAAATAGTTGATTACTTAGAATATTGGCGTACACATGTATTAAAAAATAATTTCAGGTTTTTGTGTAATACCCAATAATTTACCATCGTCCAAATGATACACTTAAGCATTAGAAAGTTTTGTCACCGTCTTCTGAAACATAATTTAGAAAAAAGTGTAAAAAGTGTACAAATTTATATTTTCTACACTTTTTGACACTTTTTTGTTATAACTTTACACTTTCCAACACTTTTGTTAATTAAATGCACTTGTAATATTTAACCATCATCTACTGGAATAAAATATAAGAAAATGCGAATAGTGTGGCTATATTTACCCTTCAATCACTTTTTCATCAAAATTATATAAAATAGACCGAAGCCAAAACCCAACACAAACAAAATGTAATAATAAAACTCAAGTCGGTAAGGTAAAGTAAATTAATTGGATCAATCAAATACAAATAAAACATTATTTGAATTTTCTTGTATATTTTCTGCTATTTTGAATTTCATTTTATTAATTTTCCGAAATACACAGTACAAATAATGGTACATACAGATACAAAATGGAAAATGTTTTTTTGTTTCCAAAGAAGTCAATTTCGTTTTTTTGTTTTTTAATTTACGTAACAAATTAAAAAGGTTTAATGAGTAAATAGCAGCAAGAGCTAAAATTGAAAAATAAAACACAACAACTAATAACAAGAAAGTAAAAAATAAAACATAAAAAGTAGGGGGATTAGATAAGGTTACACGAACTGTATATATCTTCCAAATGTATATATATATATATATTTTTATACAGTAGGAGATTAGAGCCAAGTCAAAAAGATGTTGTTATACCTAAGTGTATTATCTGCATTGTTACTATGGCCAGCATGGATTAAAGCTATATGGATATGTACACACGGTACGACCAGATTAAAACAATCGGCTGTATTAAATTCTTATCCAGCCTATGTACATTGGTATAATCTTTGTACTGTATGTATATATTACTCCTAATATTAAAATATTGATTAATTTTTTACTGTTGTTGTTGTTGCTGTTATTGTATTACTCTCTTGTTTTTGTAAAATGTCGCTTTTTTTGCTTCTTGCTTAAAAGATATTTGTTTACATCTTATCTATTTAATTCTGTAGTTTTTAAGAAATTTTCTTTTGTTATCGAAGACAAATCCTGTCAGTAAGGATTTATTGAAATTTGTTATTTTTTTTTTGTGTGTTGCCTGCTTATGGTGTTGTTGTATTTTATTATATAGTATACGAATACAATGAAGAAGATTAGAAGGAGGCAAGAAAAAATATTGTGTGGGTCAAAGGTTAGATAATTATTTATTGTAGGTGTAAATTTATTTA
The DNA here is from genome assembly GCA_951394425.1 of Tipula unca. Taxonomy (NCBI): domain Eukaryota; kingdom Metazoa; phylum Arthropoda; class Insecta; order Diptera; family Tipulidae; genus Tipula; species Tipula unca. The sequence goes on along the minus strand of OX596382.1, from coordinate 104,936,125 downwards.
AAAAAAAAAAAGAAAAGATTTATATTACATTTATAGATAATTATTTTGTTTTTGTGTAATTCTACAATACCTTTCGACTTAGAAATATTGTTTTATCTAATTGAAATTTAATATAATGTAGAAATTTAAGTGTAGAAATATTCGATAAACATTAATTAAGGAAAAAGTGTAAAAAGTGTTAGTGTTTGACACTTTCGACACTTTTTTGTTTTTCTCGTATATTTCTTAACACTTTTCATTATTTTCGAAACGACCATGTTAAACATGATACTTTTATTAATAAACCGAACACACTATTATGAAATCCTATATAGGACCACAACATCCATTAAAATTAAAATAAAAGTAATAAGGATTTATCTAGCACTCGCAGGTAGAATTTTTTTTTTATGTACATAGCATAGATATATGTACATTTTTAAACCATAACTTTAATCGCATTAAACTAAAATAAAAAGTAGGAGTGTATAGGAACAAAACAAAAATTAATTTACATCAAATTAGAACAAAACAAAAAAATGTTAAAACCTCACAAACTAAAAATAAATCCAGATGAAAATAAAAACAGAATATATACCAACAACAACAACATATATAAACACTTTTTATTATTTTATATTAATTTAATTTCTACACTTAATGAAGTTAATGTCACATAAACCAAATAAAAATAAAACAAGAAAAAGCTTGAAAGCTTTTCAAGCAAAATAAAAACTACAATTTTAATATGTGGTATAGTCTATATATGTCTACATACATATGTACGTTTTAGTATAGTAAAGCTTGTAGGATATAGTCACGGAAATATTTATATTACAAACAAAAAAAATCCGTGATGACGTGAATAAGGTCAGTATAGAAATATAAAGGAAACTTCATCCTTCTTCTTCTTCTACCAAAAAAAAAAAATAAGAACCGAAAAGTTTTAAATTTCATTGTTTTATACGTATGTATATGTATATTTATTTGTTGTTGCATATCCATCATGTGTACAATTTAATGATCCTAATAAGGTTGGTATACATACACATTCTTCAATTTGAAATTTGATATTTTATTGCAACGAAAATCGAAATCAATTCGAATAGAAATATATCAAATCAATTATTGAATTGATATCTATATGTATATATGTGTATATTGATTTATGTACGTATATATATGAATTTGAATGAATGACAGCGCATGTGACATATATGTTTGGAAATCGTTTGTGTTTTGATTTGTATAACATGTAATAAATTTGACGGAAAAAGATATTGATATGAAAAAAATGTATGTACATATATGGATTCCAAGGTGGCGGGACAAAACACCACGTGATAGTCTTTTCAATATTCTTAGTACGCCAATGGTTTGGCAAATTTTATAGTTGCCCCGCTAAAGAGGGGTAATATTGAAACCGATATTCATGCGGCCCAATGTTACCATGCCAAATCTATAGCGAACATTTTAAATTGGGAGAAATATTTTCAACCGTTGTTTCGCTTCAAGTTATATCTGGATTTGAAACGATGGACCAACCCAGAGTTGGAGTTATACTAATGCAAATTAACGTCAAAAGCAAAAAATGATGCTCCTATAAAGAAAGCTGTATTGAACGGTCTTTCACAGCAGAAAGCTGAGATTCAAACCTTTCACCTCTCTCAGGTGGTGATTAAAACGCTTAACATCTGCAGTGGGGCTTTAATGAAGCAATTAACGAAAAAACTCTTGACACTTAACTTACTGGCCATCAGATAGAAAGAAACTACCTCATTTAATAAATGTCTGCTCAGGTCATTGTCACTCACCAATAATAATGATGATGTGATGTAACATATTTGAACAACTCTTTTCAGCTTTTAAAGCAGAACCGACAAAAACCTACATTACTAAAATGAAGGGCTATACTAAATGTATTACTAATGTAAGGCAGTTACCTTAATGAACTCTCGAAGACTGAGAAAACGGATTATTCACTATGGAAGGCAAACAGATGGACATTGGGCACTAGTAACAGTGAATAACCAGATTCGAAACCAATTCCTGTAAAATTTAGGTGCCAAGCACTCACATACTCGTAGTTCACTACACAAAAAGATGACTCGCACTGACCAAAGAAAATTTTTCGTATGTTTTACTATGTGAGTGATAGAAAGGTCGATTAAAATTTAGTATCGAAAACTTTTTTTGTACATTATTGGTAACAAACTTCTGCAATTGACACTTATCTATTATTCGTAACTCTTCGTAAGTCGAATTTATGGTTTGGTAAAATCCTATATGAAATCTATGGAGTTAATGCTAATTTATTTACGTTTAAGACTCACTTAAGTAGTATGTATCAAAAACATTTAAAGTTCCAGTTAAATAGTCATTGAGTAAATATCAGTGAAGAATGCGCTTCAGTTAGCGCCATCACATGTACAAATTGAACAGGTAACGAAATATTTTTAATTGTGATGAGATTTAATTGTGGATTTGGTGTCAAATACTTTAATTTTTAGTTAATTGCGTTTTTTCAAAGAAGTTCAACAAGTACACATTGGTAAAATATTTACAAAACTTCGAATAACAATAACTATAATTATAAAAAATATGTTGTTACCTTTCAACAAAGCTGCAAGCCTGCAGATTTAATTCAATTTGTCAAAATTGGCCTATAGGTTGGCCTTGAGTAGACCAATTAGAAAAAGCCAACAATGGTAATAGTTTATGATTTTTGACATAAACGTAGACATTTTTTAGGAAACTGTTTATTAAATATTGTCCCTAAGGCTTGGAGTACTCACAATGCGGAACTGAAAGAACTAGAGCGTATAGGAATTCAGTTCCTACATTTTGAATTTTTAACAAGAATAAAAATGTGTTATGTATCAGAACTAAAGCTTTCCACGAGTTGAATCACATACTACTGTCAAGCTCAGACACAAAAAGAATACTTTGATAGTAATTTGAATATTTCAAAAATGTTCGACCTGTACTAAGTATAACTAGAGAGTATATGATTTGGTTTCGGTTAAGGAAAGCGATTATCGTTTTATTTTTAATTCAAAATTTAATTTCGATTTTCACAAGCCCTAATCGCATCTGAGTAGTAGCAAATGTGCAGTAACAAGCGATATTTGAAAACTAAAGATAAACATAGTACCGTGTTGGTTATATGCTTTAATTTCAAAAATGTTATCAATTGCCCTAGGTACAGTCAAAGTCACATCCAAGAATGATTGGTTTATGATGTCGTCTTGCAGTCGAGCAACAAAATATAGCCCATAGTAAAGCACAACAACGTCTAACAATTGCAAGAAAAAACACTGAAGAAGCGAGAATGGTGGAAGGATAAGATTCTGAAAGTACAACAACTCAGCAATGAACCCACTTCGTATAATTTCTTTAAATGAATTACTGGACACTTTACCGACCTGCTTGGTGTTCTTCATTTGTTACATATTGTGGTTAAATCACGTCTAATACAGACTGCGGAGATTTGCATTGAAGATGCATTTCATGAAGAAGTCCCTAAGGCCATTCGAAGCTCTTGATATTCGGAGGGGATACTTTGTGGAACTGTCTGTTCGACCTTATTCGATTATTATAACCAAAGTTATGCCTGATGAACGGAAAGTGACCGCAAAATGCCCTATCTTCAAGAAAGGATACCGCATGAAATGTGAGAACTACCGCGGTAAAGCTCTCCTTTGCAAAGCATATAAAAGTTACTGTCCTACATTATATTGGATAGAGTCATTTTATCTAAATATTACCCCCATATATCAGATGTTCCTGTTTTTTTGGCAGGTCTAAATGACTCGATCAATCGAGAAAGTTTGTGGTCTGTCCTGCGGAATACCTAGGAATGTCAACACAATTGGTACGATTGTGCGGAATGGCAGTGATGCAATCTGAATACTGTGTTAATGTTAAGAACAGATTCTATTTAATCTCATGTTGGAGTACATCTTTCGTAAGACTAAAACACTTCAGCGCAACATCTTGTATCTTGAAGAGTTTTCAGCTTCTGTTGGACTCTAGATCAATGAGTTAAATTTAAAATACATGATCTCTGGTTATAGGAACAATGGCACACTTGATTTTAGTAGTGGCCACTACACGTTTGAGGGATCCTCTAAGACCACTGCCAAAACCTAAACACCTATCTTCGACCGTGATGCCGAAGCTTTACAGAGCGTTGAACAGAAAAATGTCAGTAGATGTACGTGAGTATGTCAAGGTTGCTGAAAAATGTCAGCTCAACAAACCAACGTACGAGATGTCGAGGGTAGCCATGGGAAAACTACGAGTTCCAACTCGCCCATGGGAAATGATTGCTATCGAATACATATGGGGCCGTTACATTGGTCTAAAATCGGAAACAGATATTTATTGGTAATCATCAACGTGTTTAGCAAATTTGTGGTGTTCTCTTATCCAATACGGCGGTCAGTTCACTTAAAAAAAATGTAAAGGTTTTCTGCAGCGATATAAAGTACGTCATTGGCTAAACGCCTACTACCATCCGGAGGCTAATCCAGCCGAAACAGTAAATCGGAGTATTCTATCTGCGATCCGTAGTTCTATAGGATTCACAACATACTTTGTAAACTTTGGACGCAACATTAAAGTGCCAAGTGCGCGGAACACTGGCATGGAATACCAGAAAGACAGTCAGAATCGAGAGGAGCATGAGCAACAAATAGAGAAAACACATCAACACTTAAATATTCCGCCATTACAATTTAAGATAAGCGAGGTTTTTCTTAAGAATAACTTTAAACAGTCAAATGCCACAGAAGGATACAATCCAAAATTCGATTCCGTATACCAAAAGTGTAGGAGTTAGAGGATATGAGTGGCAAGAAATTAGGGTGCTTCCATTTCACAATACCAATGAGCTTAAAAAAATAAAAAATAAATAAAAAATTAGATTGAAGGGTTACCATCGGTATTAATTTGTTTGGCGAAATAAATTTTGATGGTGGTAAGCATTTACGTGAAATATATTTGTATGCTCGAGTGAATGGACGCAACGTCTTTAACGAATTGTTTTAAAGAAACTTTAAAAAAATTTCGATGTTTCGACGATGAGTGTAGAGTGGCGTTCGTTGGTGGTCAACTTGACTAAAAAACCACCAAATATAGCATTAAGTGATTGGCTGATAACCAGGTAGCGGAAATTGTTTGTAATTAACTCCATGTTCCACAATATTCCCATATTTCTTTACTTATGACTCCATTCATTCAACAAATCCCTCCCATTTTCAACTCACCCGTATGATTAGCAGAATGGTATAAGCAGCGGTGAATTGATCCATAATTAGTATCGGTGATACTAATTATGGTTTTATTGCTTTTTTCATCTAAACACCTATATATCCCAAATGTAAATGAGACGAACTATATCGAGTGATACGCCAGCATTATCCAGGCGATTTGGATTGTTAATATACTGTTACGATCGTGGCGACATCTATGTTTGAATAGCGATACTATCGTTAATGTACAATTGTTATAAAGTAGAACAGTAGAGGTGTCTAGACTTATCTAGACTAATCGAATATTCTGGACATTTCTAGAACGGTTAGAATATTTGGTATAAATACGCGACAGACATTTGGGAGAAAATCAGTTGTGTTTTAACCGTGAGAGTGCTAATAGTAATAAAAAGGAAAGTGTTTATAAAGTAAAATAAAGTGTTATTAAAGTGTAACATAGTGTTGTTAAAGTGTAGTAAAATAATTATTGTGATGTTAAATAATTAAGTTAAATAAGTGAATTAATTAAATTAGTGTTTAATCGGAAATAAATAAATTTAGTGTGTTCTAGAATTTACATCGTTTGTTTTATTCACAATCCAGTGATCGAACCTTGAATTTGACAAGGCAAAAACGTAACAATTGGTGACATCGGTGGGATTGTGAATTAAAAGATGATTCTAGACGAATTGAAGATTTCCGATTTAAAGGAAGAGTTGGAGCGACGTGGTTTGTCAACGGTCGGTCAGAAAAATGTAGGCAACGATTACTTCAAGCATTAGAGCTGGAGGGTAATGATCCGGCTAGTTATAATTTTGACGAATCGACATTTTCCGACCACGCAGAAGGGGACGAATTGAATGGAGAAAGTAAAGAGGCCGTAGTGGAGGTTGCAGCGGTACCTTCTGGAAATTTCGATATGGCGCAGTTAATGGCTGCTATTCAACAGTCCAATTTGGAAATGAAACAGTCCAATTTGAAAATGGAACAGTCAATAGAAAAGTCAGTTGAAAAGTCTGTTGAAAAATTAAACCATAAAATGGAACAGTCTAATATGGAAATGAGACAATCAATGGAACAATCTAGTAATCAATTAGATCAGAAAATTGAATTGGCATTTGATCGATCAAATCAAGAAATGATAGAAATTAAGCAGTCGGTGGGCGAGCTCAATAACAAAATGGATGAGAAATTCAATGAAATGTATATCAATTAACATGAAGAAGTAGAGCAAATTGAACAAAAATTACAGAAGGACATCCAAGGGTTAGAAGAGAAAGTTCTAGGCTTCGAGAAGAAACTTCTATGTATCGAGGTTAACGGAACAGCATCGCCAGTATCTCAGCCAATTCAAGCAATGAAATTTAAGCCACCGATATTTGATGGCACAACATCGTTTGCGGTTTTCAAATTTCAATTTGAGACAACGGTTAACCAAAATGGGTGGAATGACGCAAATCGGGGAACAGCATTAATAGTGGTTCTAAAAGGAGAAGCGGCTGAAACACTGCAGACTATTCCACAGTATGACCGAAGTAATTACAACGAAATAATGAAGGTGTTGGATCGAAAGTATGGAAGTGACCATAAGCGAGAGATGTATCGTATGGAGCTGAAGAGCCGATGTCAAAAGATCGGAGAGACTCTTCAAGAATATTTCGCAGCAGTCGAGCGGCTAGTGCATTTGGCACATGTGAATACATCTCCCGATTACATGGAGAGGATTAAAATGGACGCATTCATCGATGGAATACGGGATCCGGAAACACGTAAAGCAGTGATGTTATCACCTAAGGCTACTTTTGCCGAGACCATCGTGTGTGCCTTAATAAATGAAACTGCGCAGGCATCATAAAACCGTCGCTTAAGGTACGACGAGTAGAAATGGATAGCAGCACCAACGTCGAGCGGTCGGTTCCAAGATACAGAGAGGGTGGTAGCAAAATAAAATGTTGGACATGTGACAAAATGGGTCATATGTCGAGAGACTGTAAAGAAGGAAAATGGAGGCGTACAAGATCACGATCTCCTATGCAACGAGCAACAAGTAGAGAGCAGAAGTTGGTCAAAGAAGATGGCCAAGAAACAAAGGAGTCGTTAAACTATACAACGAGTCAGCCTAAAGGGGCAGAAGCTGACTCCCACAACCAATTGCCCCATAACCTCCATCCCTATTTCGAGATTGGGACGAGTCGGTGACAGCTTAACAATTAAAGGAAGCATTGACGGAAAGAGCTGTGTTATTACCCTAGATACAGGAGCGGTGCGCACGTTTGTCCGTGAGGATCTAGTAAAGGGAAGAGTACTACCAGCAATGAGTTGAAATTACGTACAGCCACAGGAGAAAGCGCAGACGTAAAGGGTAGGAAGCTTGTGGGAATTAAGATAGGCAATGCTCAATTCCAACACGAAGTGCTGGTCGCAAAGATAGTGGATGAAGTCAATTTGGGGATGGACTTCATGAGGGCGAATGGCTTCGTGGTGGATGTTGGAAGAGGAGTATTGGACTGTGATAATTTAGAGTTATCACTGCGAGTGGATGATGTGGAAACAACTACTAGGCGGGTAATAATAGAACATCGGGAAAAGCTGCCACCGAATTCGGAAACAATTGTGTGGGGGAGATTGGAGGAAGGTGCTGGGCCCTCCAGGTTGTGGGTTGTAGAAGCCAGTGAAGAAGAAAGCGAAACCAAAGGAATTATGATAGGGAGGACGTTAGTAAAATCAGATAACGAATGTAGGGTACCGATTAGGACCCTAAATCTCTCGGAAAAGACAAAAACAATTAAGAAAGGAACGGTTATCGGTAAATGTGAAGAGGTGTCAACGATAAAGAAATGCGAGGAGAAAAATCCGATTAGAAACAGCGATACGCAAGGACAAAAGCAAATAGTAGAACACCTCATGCAGAAATGGACTGGGGATCTTACCATGAACCAGAAAAGTTCAGCACGACAACTGTTCGAACAGTATAAGTCGATATTTTGCAGTACACCGGATAATAATGGAAGGGCTAACATGGTGAAACATCGAATTGATACCGGAACGGAGACACCTATACGCCAAGCGCCGAGAAGGCTACCTTTAGCAAAACGAGAAGAGGTGGATCGAATGGTAACGGACATGCAGGCAGCTGGAGTGATTGAATCATCAAACAGTCCATGGAGTTCACCAGTAGTATTAGTCCAAAGGAAGGATGGGAAAATACGCTTTTGTGTCGATGACCGAAAGCTTAATTCAGTAACGAAAAAGGATAACTACCCATTACCAAGGATCGATGACACGTTGGACACATTGTCAGGTGCTAGAATGTTTTCAACATTGGATCTGCAAGGCGGGTATTGGCAGGTGGAAGTCCAAGAGCAAGATCGTGAAAAAACGGCATTCAGTGTGGGTAATGGGCTATGGCAGTTTAACGTGATGCCATTTGGATTATGTAATGGCGCGGCAACTTTTGAACGACTTATGGAGCGCGTGTTAAAGGGACTGCACTGGAAGACTTGCCTCGTGTATTTGGATGACATCATTGTTATGGGAAAGGATTTCGAAGAACACTTAAGAAATTTGTCAGAGGTATGGAAGCGATTGCAATCAGCCGGTTTAAAGATGAATCCGAAGAAGTGTTCATTATTTAGAACGGAGGTAAAATTTTTGGGGCACAAGGTAACGACCAATGGAATCCACACCGATGAGGACAAGATATCAGCGGTAAAGGACTGGCCAAGACCTAAAAATTTACGGGAATTACGGAGCTTCCTCGGATTGTGCACTTATTATAGGCGATTTGTGCCAGGATTTGCCAATGTGGCAAAGATCTTACATGATTTGACCCGGAAGAACAGAGCATTTGAATGGAATGACGAGCAAGAGGAGTCATTCAATGAGTTGAGAAGGCGATTATTTACGGCACCATTGTTGGCATACCCTATACCTGGTGTTAAGTTTATTCTTGATACCGATGCAAGTAATGATGGCATCGGAGGGGTGTTGTCGCAAGAAATTGAAGGGCAAGAAATAGTAATAGCTTATTACTCGAAGGTGTTATCTAAACCAGAACGTAACTATTGTGTAACTCGTAAGGAATTGTTGGCTATAGTGGAATATCTGACGCCGTGGTTAGTAATTGGATAAGTCGTTTTGGAGTACCAATGGAGATTCAAACAGACCAAGGAGGAAATTTTGTGTCAGTTGTATTACAGGAAGTCTGTCAGTTGCTCGGTATAAATAAAACAAGAACAACGCCTCTGCATCCACAGTCGGATGGTATGGTGGAAAGATTCAACGGGACGTTGAAGAAGCAAATTTAGCAAAGGTCGTGGATAATGATCAACGTAACTGGGATCGACATATTCCGATGTTCCTAATGGCGTATCGATCAGCAGTACATGACTCAACGGGAATGACACCAGCGAGAATCCTTTTTGGAAATAATCTGCGATTACCCGGAGATCTAAAGTTTGGAGCTGTTCCGTCATCAGCTTTAGAGAGACAGAATTATGTTGACCAGATGAGAGGAGAACTCGACGAGATACACCAGTTTGTACGAGAGAGGATACGAGTATCAAGTGACCGGATGAAGGCTCGATATGACATACGAGCAAATAATAAAGGTTTCGAAGAAGGAGAGTTAGTATGGCTTTACAATCCACAACGGAAGAAGGATTTATCACCAAAGCTGCAACCTTCATAGGAAGGGCCGTATACCATCATCACCAAAATAAATGACGTGGTCTACCGGATCAAGGAAGGACAGCGAGGAAAGTTGAAGGTGGTGCATATAGAGCGATTAGCGATCTACAGGGGTAGTGAGTTGGATCCTGTTCGAGACGAATCAGGATTAGGTAGGGGTAATGTTACGATCGTGGCGACATCTATGTTTGAATAGCGACACTATCGTTAATGTAAAATTGTTATAAGGTAGAACAGTAGAGGTGTCTAGACTTACCTAGACTAATCGAATATTCTGGACATTTCTAGAATGGTTAGAATATTTGGTATAAATACGCGACAGACATTTGGGAGTAAATCAGTTGTGTTTTAACCGTGAGAGTGCTAATAGTAATAAAAAGGAAAGTGTTTATAAAGTAAAATAAAGTGTTATTAAAGTGTAATATAGTGTTGTTAAAGTGTAGTTAAATAATTAAAGTGTAGTTAAATAATTAAGTTAAATAAGTGAATTAGTGTTTAATCGGAAATAAATAAATTTAGTGTGTTCTAGAATTTACATCGTTTGTTTTATTCACAATCCAGTGATCGAACCTTGAATTTGACAAGGCAAAAACGTAACAATATACTCACAAATGACATCGTTTGAACTAGCATAATGGAGATGGCAGCACATACCAAAAACTAAAATTAACATGCGGATTATTTCGAAAATGTAACGTTTAGTAAACGAATCGGTTGTCCAAATGCACTAAGGCAAATCAAAATTATTAAAACAAAGACAAACAGCTTCTGGACAAAACCAAGGAGATGAAAATAAAAAAAAGAACAAACAGTGAAGTTTTGTATCTCAAAGTCGAGGGATCGTAAGGTAGTAAAAAAAATTATATTGGAATTGTATAAATGGATCGACGGCGTAGCCATTTAGGCCGTGCTCTAAAATAAATCTTAAATTCTTCAAAAAATGAAACATGTGTAAATAGTTATAACTCGTGTAGTATTTTGATTATTTCATTATTTTGAATACAAATTACAACAATAATAGTTTAGTGGGGTTAAGTATTGCTAACTGATGTAAAAAAAAACACGTAATAAAACGCCAGGGTCCAGAATGGAATGTCAAGGGTGAACGAAGCCATGGAAATCTTACAGGTGAGTTTCCCTCAAACTGGTTCTTTTCCGCACACATTCAGTTATTATTCGCAGTTCGTGCATAATTTTTTTGGTGTATCATATTGAAATTTGGTAGTTTTCTTTGGTGTGTTTACGCCCCGCCCCAGTCCACCTGCTCCAATTTGAGCATATAGCCGGACTTACGTGCTGGTAGACTGGCGCCCAACGGTAAATTTGTGTCTGATTATCATATTGAAATGTTCTTATCAATTGTTCTTGATTAGAGGCTAATTTGAATATTTAACTTACGATATGGTTGCTTACAACTTTAATAACTCTTAAAAGTTCAATTTATCAACAATATAATCACAATATAGGTAATATAGTACCGAACCGACTATAACATTACCATATCCATAACGGGCAAATTAAACCTTTTCCCATAAATAGTATTGGGCCCATTATATACATTTTCAAAATCAGTTTTAAGGGTTTTGGTTGTTGCCTGTTGTGTTACACCAAAAATGACAAAACCAAAGTGTAAGAAATAAAAAATTTATACAAAATACGATTATAAATAATTAATAAATGTGATACCTTCATTAAAAAGGATAATTTATTAACAATAATGCTATTAAAAGACACAAAATAATTTTTTTGAAAAATAAACGACATTTTTCGAATAGGTACATATATGGTAGGTATATGGGGCAAGTAGGTAAACAAAATGAAAAAGAAAATATTTTCTATATTTTCTTTGGGGCCAAATAATAATATTGGCATGGCAAAATAAATAAGCAGCAACAGAACGATGAAGACAACAACGACGACGACGACGACAACGATGACGACGACAATGGGAAAAAGGGTGAAGAAAAATGTAAATAGAATATATAAATAAATAAATTTTTTCCAATTTTATATGCAAATTGTTGAATGGAAAATTTTCTGTTCGGTGTCGTATATAAAATGTGTCTTTGCCTTGTGTCTATATATGCTTGGTATATTTATGTATACATATATACAAAAGGTGCAAATATTAAGAAAAGTACCGCACCATGAAAATTATATCTACATTTTGTACATAATGTTATTTTATCAACTGTATTTATACGAAAATATTTTTTGGGAAATTGTTTCCATTTATGTATATTATCACATGATGTGTGTGTGTGTGTGTGTATATATATAAATATACAGGGAGAGTGACAATAACCAACCCAAACAGTAAAACGAAAATTCAGGAAAAATACCCCATCATCAGTAACAAAAACTGATGATATAAAAAAAAAATCCTTGTTGACACAATAAAAACTAAATCTAATACACACAGACACACCGACACACAAAAGACATAAAATATATATTGATTACGTGTTGATGGTGAAAATTCTTCTTCTATGTATGTATTTATTTTCCCCCACACATATACACATACCGATACCCACAAACAAATCTTCTTCATTTTCATGTTATTGTTGGCTCATAAAATAAATTTTATTTTTCCATCATGAGATATAAAAATTATAATAAAAATTAACAAAAAAAAAAAAAACTGTTCCTAACCAGACACAACACACATAATAATGTAACACCAGAAGAAAATTTAGTATATACTCTGTGTGGGTGTGTGTTTGAGTCTGCATTTACCAAGACGACAGAGACAAAACCCGTACACCAGAACTAAAAATTCTGTAAAATTAAACACAATTCAATTATAGGAGACCAAAGTGATTTATTGAAAATATTATTAAATTTGTGTGGTTTTATCCTTTTAAGTTTACTAGTTTAGTTATTAATTTAGTTCTACATATAGGGTTTGTTTGTGTTTCCGATGGGCGAAGATAGATAAAAAAATTTATATATTTTAAGTAAATAAAATATTAAAAACTTAAGGAACGAACCAAATGAGTGTGTGTGTACTGGACAAACCACATTAGTAATCACACTATACCATAGAACATAATTAAGTTTTTTTTTCGATTTTGATTGTAGGGTGGTGATAAAAATATTTGTATATATCTACTGTTTGAATATAAATCATATCCAAACATCTATTATATAACCTACATATATGCGGTAACGCAGAGCCCAATTTACATAAAATTTGAATTTTTATCATTATTAATGAGAAACCATTATTTGATTTAGTTTATTGGTATATGAAAGAATAAAATATCGAATTAAATTTATGCTCCGCAATTATCAACTAAATCTACAGTTCAAATATTGTTGGTGATTGTATAATAATGGGAGGGCAACATATTTTAATTGCATATGCGTATGGAAAATACAATATGACTTTTAAAATAGGAGGTTTGGTTTTATTTTATTTTATAGAAAAATGGCGATTGTGCCACCATGTTCATGTAAAATTATAAATATGAAAGGCCAGACCCAAATGCGTCCAATACTAAGTAGTTGACTTTTCAATTAAGAGACTCTGCTTAAATTATATTTCCTGATGTTAAATGGCTTATGGTGCTTCAAATGGTCAACCATAGCGTTCGTGATCTTCTGGTTACCAAATTTTAGTCAACTTATTGCTCGACTACCACAGTAAAACACACGAAAATTGTCTATAGCATTGATGCAAGACAACTTTTCATGTGGTTTACAATGTGAGTATTTGGAAATGTGGATTAAATAAAATTAACTGGGCCAAGTTAAGGTGTTAACCCTACCGTGCTGATAACCGCCCAGTCAAAAAACTAGCCCAGTTTCTAACGGAGTATCCGGATACTTGGCGCCCCCGACCATGTAGTCTTATCTGTGTATTGCGGATCTCTGCACAGGTGGTGTTCCTTTCTCCGCTACTCGTGGGACCTACTATGGAACAGCAAAATAAAAAAACAAAAAGAAATCGGCACCCTTAAAACCCCGTCTCCAAAGCTCAAAAATAGGCATAAGCGCAAAGGAGGCTGGCCCCGTGAAGCCAAAGAGCAAAGGCACGAATGTTGGCCCACAAGTATCAAACTGCCAGACCAGGAAGAGAGCCTGGCGCATGATCTCCAAGGTCAATAACATTTCGTTGGAGCAGAAAAGAGATAGAGACAAGGATACGGTTGCGTGGGCAAGACGTATCACTGAGCCGAAACAGGAGGGTTCCGCTGAGATCTCATAGCCGAAAAGGCAGAGATCTGAGGATGAATCGCCTACGGAGCCAAAAAAGAAAAGGGTTCCGGACACTCACCAGGGCTCACGTAGATGAGAGTATTACGGCCCTTAACTTAAGATCCGGCCAACTGATATCGCTGCACCTGTCCTAGTCTACCGTACAACAGAACCAAATTTATGGGAACTTCCCTTTTGGACGACCTGACGGATCTTAGCAAGATCGATGTCAGGGACTTTCATCGCTTCGTGGTAAGCTCAAGATGGTTGAACGAGTGAAGAGGAGGTGGCTCGAATGTGGTAGAGCTATGGACCAATTTTGTGCCTCTATGCAAGTCCTTAAGGATGGCCACACTTACCTAACCCAACTTATGATGTGCCAAATTAGCATCGCAAAATATTTTACGTTCAAAAAGGCTTGGGCGACTTCAATATTGATGTCAGAAGTGGGATCGTTTACTGTACAGGGTGGGCCATCTGATACTCCTTTTTTTAATTAATGAATTTTAGTACTAAATGTTATCTGTTGGAAATAATTCTTGATTATCCAAATTTATTATGAAAATAATCGTTAGAGAGTTTTGGTCGACGTGGAAGTAAGCGTGAAATTGTCAAAATTATTGATCGTTTTGAAGAAACTGGTTCAGTGGAAGGTCGTGTCAACCGTCTCAACATGCTCATCCAGTTCGTACTCCTGATGCAGTGGCAGCTGTTTTGAAACTGTTCGTAATGAACCAAGCACATCAACAAGGCATCGTTCACAGAAACTAAACATTTCACAAACCACATTAAGGCGCATTTTGCATGTTGATCCTTTTTTGCATCCATACAAAATTTAAATAACTCAAAAATTGAGGCCACTAGGCCATTTAAATCATATAACGATGAAGCTCATTTTCATTTTAATGGGTACGTCAAAAACGGGTAAGCAAAACGGTCGAATAAGGAGAGCGGATAATCCTTATGTTATTCACGAAGCAGAACTTCATCATCCAAGAGTCACTTTGAAAACGAACAGGAAATTGCCATTACCGTGAATGGAGAACGTTATTGTTACATGTTAACTGTTAGGTTTATGCTAATCATCCACAAACAATTCAACAACTTAATAACAACATTCGAGCTGAAATTGAGGTCATTGTTCCGCTTTTATTGCAAAAAGTCATCGGAAATTTTCACACATAAATGGCATAAAACCGGACCTTTCATTATCAATAAAAAATACTGTTTTTTCATCCTAAAATGTTTGTTTTATTTACAAATAGACCGAGGACTAACAAATGGCCCATCCTGTATGTATATATGTGAATTGTCCGGATTGTAATCATCTCGAATGGGAATTGTGGAAATAAAACTGAATGGTTATGTGAGTTCCGATTTCGTAGAATCATACTCCTTTTGTAGGACATCGTAAAAAATGATTAACGTTTTATGAGTTATTCACAATTGATACACAGCAGCTCCAAACTTTCCGGTATGTAAAATCTTTTGTGGTGCACTCAGCCATAAAAACTATCGAATCATTTGAATTGACTTCGAAAAACTATAACTCACTATATACAAGCCATACATTAATTTGCGATGACCATATTCGTGAAATATTTTCATTGACCCCTTAAATTCTAATCTATATACGCTCTCTATGTTCACTTCAACGTTTTACATCAAACTGCATGATGGTTTAATTATTCACTTACTCTGTTCTAAATTAGATCCAGAAACTCTATCGAAATCAGTGGCGCGTTGTGCTGTTGAATTACTATTAAACTTAATGAAGCACTGAGACTACATATTCCAAAATTCTTTTATTGGACTGACTCCACCATTAATTATGGATAGTGTACCTGGACTACGTTTATTTTGGCCCAAATAAAGGACTGGTTTGATGGATGCCTATTCTAAAATGGGTTGAGCGCTGCAGAATTAACTCTAATGACTCCAATTCATGGTATATGTCTAATTCAGCTACCGGATTTGGAAAAATTAACCATACCGAAGTTAGTTTGATGAGTGCCATCCGAGCCATTCCACCAGCTCCTCTGCCAAATTTAGCAGCACCAACATCGGCGATATCTTATACATCATTACCAAGAACAGAATTCAACATCGACGTTACCAATACATGAAATGCAAATTATACATACACGACGGAATTGGGGGTGCCTTCAAACAAAATGCCACGAAATCCTACGCTGATCAAATAACGACAGCACAACAACGTTTCGATTGGGCTACAAAAAATGGATCAAACATAACTTATAGATTTTGTACAAATCAAGAGAACAGAAGGGTGGCACGATCACTAGCAAAAAAATTTGATTCAGTAAAAGCCATCAGAGAAACTCACGATTATCAGTGCTTTGTTCCCAATGGTAACAACCACATCACAGAGCATCGATTTTCCAATTCTTATAATTTTTATAATTTTAAATTAAAATAATTTGTAAATAAATTAACTTTATTGAATAAAACTGTAAAAGTAAGAACCAAAACATGAATTTCGTAGTTTAGAATTAATAATTGTACTGAAATGTTAAATTCCACCCCCTATCTTGTTATGACGTTTTGTTCTATAAAACTCGAACGCGTTGAGTCTCCATCGTGAAAGATAGCTAATTTGAAAGGTATTGTCAAGTGCTTTACGATAAAAAAATAAAAATAAAAATTTCAGCAAAATACTATTTAAACCTGAATTTTAAACGATATATTGTACATTAACACCAAAGTTTAAAACGGTTACTTACTAAAGATGTGAACATTTGAGTTTCCGACAAAAACAAATTATAACGGAACTCCGCGTATTTTGACCCCGTCGAGTTTTTACTCAAATCATATTTTTTTATCTATATCTACCATCTCCCCAAATTTCAAAAAAATTGGACACCTTGCCCCCATGAATGTCTTTTTTTTTTGTCTGATTTCGCGTGGAATGGCTGTATACATGTATGTGAAACACAAAGAAGATTTCGGAGTCGAATGTGATGGCATTTTCATGCCACTCACGGAAAAGGAAGGAAGTACTGTCAAGAGAATGGCGTCCACAATCTCATTGATGAATATGATGGCACCAAAACAAATGCAGCAGGATTGTTTAAATGGGCTATAACTTTAAAAACTGATATGATTTATGAGTTTTGTCGTGACATTGAATTTAACACCAGAACAACCCGACTTGCCAGTAGATAAGTTATTCCTTCAGGGAAAGGTTTTAAAAATTTTAAGAAATATTTTAATAGTGACGACTTTATTAGATTTAAAATGTAATTACTTATTTAAATTAGTAACTTAATTTTTAATAAAATATTTTTACCAATAATTTTTGTTTTAAATTTAATTTTGCCTAAATATAAACAGTGGATGGACTTATTTAGTCGTATTTTGCAAGATAATGGTATTTTGGAGTGAAAATAAAATTTAGAAACACTCAGGCCCTCTCCCAAACACCGACTTATTTCAAACTTATTGACTTATTTGACGCCATCTTGAATTAGTCGGTCAAGTCGTCCCAATTGATTTTGCCGATTTATTTTGACAGCTACAATATAATTTCGACACAAATATTTTCACAATTTATTTCTTATAAAAAAAAAACTTAAAATGAGCAATAAAAAGCAATTTTTATTATTAAATTATTTAATAAATAAAAATATTAAGCTTTGCCTCAAAGGCAATGAAGATTTGCTATTGCGTCTGGAGAAACGGGAAATGCATAACGTATGTATTTTATTTTTAAGCTAATTTTGAAATATGCATTTCATAAATATATATACACAGAAATATTATTTCTATATGTTACATAAAAACCATTCAATTATTAGGGGTTGAAATATTGCTCCATGAAGCAGAGTTTTATGTACGATGCCTTATTAAACAGAGAGCCACATTTAATAAAGAAACACCTGCGCGTCTCAGTTCAGGCGTTCCAAAAATTAATTCAAATTTATCCATCGAAACACCATGGGTATGATCCTCAAATGGAACTTGGCGTGACACTATTTTGGTTGGCAGCAGGAACAAGCTATTTTGAATTAGTATACTACCTACCGAAAATGACCTTGAAAGGTTCCGGAAAGCTGTGGGTGCTATTGATGGGACACACGTCAAAATAAAATGTCCAACCAATCGCCATGACGAGTACATTAATAGGAAGTTAGACTACAGCATTCAAGTGCAAGGTATATATATTTTTAAATATAAGTTAATACATAATTGAAATTTGTTTATTTTATAGCTGTGTGTGATGCTGAATATACATTTCTGCATGTTTGTATTGGGTGGCCAGGGTCGGTTCATGACCAAAGAGTTTTGAGAAACAGCGATATATATTGAATAGTAAATATCCTCCTAGAGATTATTTTTTGCTTGGTGATAGTGGTTATAAGTTAACGAGGGACCCAATAACAATCATAACTCCATTTATTGAGAACCGCACGTTAATACAGCAAGAAAAAAATTTACTCATCTTCAGAGCAAAGCGCGAATAGCTGTGGAACAAACATTTGGACAGATGAAAACCAGATGCAGTTTCCTTCGTTCGCTAGAACTTAATATAAAAAATTGCAATAAAGTCATCGCCGTTTGCTGCATTCTTCACAATATTTGCATTATACATTCAAATTGAATATAATGTTGAATCTTTTAATAAAAATTATCAACCCCAAATCAGCGCAACAGAATTCAGAAACCAATTGTGTTTAGAAATATAAAACTCAATTTTTGTAATTAATTAATATATATTTAATTCAGTTTTATTAATAATAAAATAACATCACAATTCAGAATATAATAAAATATTGCATTTTAATTTCGATAAACTTAACTTTAACTTAACCTATCAGAGGAAGCTTCACATCTGGAAAGTATTTCTTGCACTGCCCGCATCATTTTATTATTTTTATCAATTGATTTCAAAATTTTTTCATCCCTATATATATATATATATATATATATATATATATATATATATATATATATATATATATATATATATATATATATATACATATATATATATATATATATATATATATATATATATATATATATATATATATATATATATATATATATATATATATATATATATATATATATATATATATACCGGGTGTTTTTTTTAAACTGAGACGATCAAATATCTCGAAAAATAGCCACTCTACGGAAAAAATGTCCATAATCAAAATTTAATCATACCGCGGGGGAAATACATTAGTGCAAAAAAAATAGTTCCCCACCCCCGCTTTGTAGGTGGGGCGGGGGTAACTTTTAAACTAAGATAGGAAGCCATATTTTTTATTGCAGATACGGATTCTACGACTAAAAGTACGTATGATTTGAATGAAATATTTTGTTCGGTTCATTATAGATGGCGTTGTAATCGACGAAATTCAATTTTTCCTTCTTAGAACACACGCATTCGATTCTGCTATACGTTTGAAATAAAAAAACATCACGTTTTCATTGGAAATACTCGAAATTCGTCATCAAAACAATTTATTCAGTTTTGTAAATCACATTTAACGTTTTTGTTGTTTCTTATCTTCATGTTTTTCGTAATTGCAAAATAAACGACAAAATACTTTAGAATGGAGCGTTTAACTGTGCCAGAGAAAATTGAAATGGTTCTGGTTTATGGAGAAGCTGGCAGAAATCTTGTAAATGCTGTTGCTATATTTACGCTCAACGTTTTCCGGATAGGATTCGTTCACGTGCTTCCTTTGGCCGTACTATCAAACAATTTATTACTGATGGAAATGTTCAACCGAAAAAGAGGACCCGTAGAGCAACAGTCATTGGAGAAAATAATGAAATTGCTGTATTGGCAGCAGTGGCTCATAATCATGATATTAATATACGAGAAATAGTTCGCGATATTTTGAAAATATTTGGTCTATAATGAAGCTAGAAGTAGCAAGGAAGCGCCCAGAATCGATTGAAGCTTTAAAAAGTTTGTTGATGATGATTTGGGAATCCATATCTCCTGCGACTTTGAAAAATTTATCAAATTCAATGAATCGGAGGTGTATCGCTGTAATAAAAGCAAGAGGCGGTCCAACAAAATATTAATATTAAAGATTGAACTTCTATAAATCAATAAAACACAAACAAAAAAATAAAAAATAAGTGTTTAATTTATTACATTACTTTAACACCCATCAACGTATTTTGAATATTTTGTCATTTTTCGGGGTTTTGCCTCTAAATTGCAGGTCAATTTTTATTTTCAAAAAATTACGTCATACATGTATTTAAAATGAAACAATAAACAAATTGCTTTCAAAAGTTTTGTAATTTTCGTAAAAAAAGACTCCAATTTGCAATAAATTTGTTTGCCCAATTATTTTTTCCCAGCACTGTATATATATATATATATATATATATATATATATATATATATATATATATATATATATATATATATATATATATATATATTTACATATATATATATATATATATATATATATATATATATATATATATATATATTTACATATATATATATATATATATATATATATATATATATATATATATATATATATATATATATATATATATATACAGTAAAACCTCCAATATTGGACACTCCTCTATTTTCGATACTCCTATATATTGGACACTTCTATTCAGTCCGTTGAAAATCCATACAAAATTTACCATAACTTTTTCCATTTACTTTATATATTGGACAACCTTTTTAGTCATTTTTGTATTTTTTTTCTATAATTTTTACCTCTGTATGGTGGACGTCATTTCTGTATATTAATAGTTAACTAATAAGTATAAATGTATGTATGACCAACACTATTCAACGTTGCACAAAATCTTTTGTGCAGCTAGAGGAAGTCAGTATTAATGCTACTGATGAGCCCAGCGAAATTGAAGATATTATACCCATTCATGAGGCAGAGGGAGATCAATTTGAATAGTTGGTCGTAGCTGACGATGTCATAGCAATTTGTTGTCGAACTTAGAAGACAGATCTTAATTTCATGAAAATTTCTTAATCAAACCATCAAACGGATGAGCCAAAGGTTTCAATTGAAGAAGCCTTTAAAGAACTTGAAGTAGTGAAACATTTGTCGTTGGATACCTGTTCGTCTATTTTCAATGATATCTTGGCTTTGGAAAGCAAACTTCAAATGAGTTTAGTCTCAACAAACCAAATTGCAAACAACAATTGATTGTTTTTTTAAACAAAATTATTAAAGATATCGGGTATTGCGCAAAGTAAATTTCTGCTGCATATGTATATTTAATAGTAATTGTGGATTACTACTCTCTCGGCGGAGTATGTAAACCGCTAGAGGGTAGGGAGGAAATAAAATACTCCCCGCGGACCAAACATAAATGAAAATGCAATGGCAACAACGAAAGGAAATATTACCCCAGGTGGTAATCCAGGTTTTAACTTGGAAATTCCACCCTTCCCGAAGAAGGCCGGTTCCATGGATTCTGGGGGTACCAACCATTGCTAAAGGAAATATCACGATCGCAGAACTTTACCGAAGAAAACCCCGTTACTAACCCTTTTGGAAATAGTTCCAAATTGACAAGATCACCAACAAGATACGGTAACAAATATGTAAAGGAAAATTTCACAACTAAGCTAAGTAATAATTTCATGATACTTAAAAAAGAAAATGAGGAACTTAGAAAAGCTCTAACACCTGCTGTAACAGAAGAGAAATCAAGAATAGAAGCGCAGAACGTAGCTAAAAACGTAGCATTTGGCGGAAACGTAGCCATCGGCCAGAATGAATATGTCACGGACTCAGATGAACTTAATTTTGTAGTGAATTGGGTGCTAAAAAAAAAGAAACAAGGAAAAACGCGATGACTGAGCAAATCAGCCTTTGCATCTCCAGAACAAATACAAGAAAAAAAGGAAATAAAAAATCAGAGTAAAAAGGTGCAACAACCCAAACCACCACCAGTCATTGTAAATAAAATTGAAAACTACAATGATATACGAAAAACGATGAATCCAAATCAAATACAATACCAAACAACGATGCTCAGTAGTGGAGATCTTAAATTCAATGTCCCAGACGAGGAGAATTATAAAAAACTGACCCTTCCACTTAATGAAAAGGGAAATACATGGTACTCATTTGAGGACAAAAGATCCAGGCCGATTAAAGTTGTGGCAAAAAAGCTGCACCCATCCTGCCAGGCAGAAGAAATAAAGGAAGATTTACTTTCTAAAAATTTGAAAATAAAAGAGGTTACACAAATATTGAAGAGAAAGGATCAAACTCCGCTATCATTGTTCATGTTAACTTTTGATAAAGATAAAGACATACGAAATATTTATCAAATAAGGTATATCCTCAACATGAAGGTGGAGATTGAAGCATTACGAAAATCAAGATTGCTCCCGCAATGCAAAAAGTGTTAATGGCTTTCCTCCAAAGAATGTACAAAAACCAGAGAAACTCCGGCCAAGTGTGTAAATTGTGGAGAGTGATACCCCGCAAATTATAGAGGATGTATAGTTGCCAGAGAACTACAGAAGATGAGAAAAAATAATAACAACAAAAAGGACATACCAAAAGGCAAATTAAAGGAGCCAAGAAATCCAATAGAAAAGATAAGAAAACCTGCTTATCAAATAATTCAAGCTACAGGTATCTCACATGCTGAAGTTGCTAAAGGGGGAGCAGAATTGAAAAACGATTTTGACCGTTATAGTGAAATGTTGCAAACAATTCTAAACCGAATGGATGAGCAAGAACAAAAACAAGCTATTGGATCAATCATTCAAAGACTAACGAAACTAGAAAGCAGCATCAGGACTGCTCCTGTCACTCATATTTTAGCATTAATAGCGACATTAGAATAATAGCATGGAATCCCAATGGGTTATTGCAACATCAGCAAGAATTGCAACTATTATTGGACATTCAAAAAATTGATATCTGTCTCATATCCGAAACACACTTTACGAAACAATCATTTATAAAGTTTAGAGATTATCAAGTATACCATACAATACACTCAGAAAATATAATCTTAAAAAATTACACTAAAGAAATCAGGGAACTTGTCGAAGAAAAAAGGAGAGCCAGGAAGAAACGGCAATACACCAAGATGCTCGCAGATAAAAACAAACTGAATAACCTGACACAGCAACTCAGGAGGGAAATCCAGTACATCAAAAATGATACAATAAACTCATATCTACAGTCAGTAACATATGAAAAGGATACTGACTATTCTTTGTGGAAGACAACCAAACGAATGAAAAGACCAATAACTCAAATACCACCCATAAGAACAAGCAATGGGAATTGGGCCAAAAGCAATGAAGAAAAGGCAAAAGCTTTCGCTAACCATCTAGAAAGAATTTTTCAGCCTAATAAGGTACAAGAGAGAGAAGAATTCCAAGAAGTAGAGGAAACTATTAATCAAGAAATCGCTCTGACCACCCCTGCGGAATTGACTAATGAAATAAAAAATGAAATGTAAATCCTAACAAAGCGCCAGACTATAATTATTATTAAAGTTGGCTGTAACCTAAGCAGGTTCCGTACTCAATGCCACTCTGGGCCCATGGTGCAAAAAAGCGCCAGGCTATGACTTGATAACAGGAAAAATCTTAAAATAGCTATCGAAGAAGGGCATTAAAAAATTAACAACTCTAATCAATGCAGCTTTCAGGATTAAATATGTACCAAATGTATGGAAGTTCGCGGAGGTGATTATGATACCTAAGCCTAGAAAACCACCAAACGAAATAACATCCCATAGACCGATTTCGTTACTACCTATTATGTCAAAACTATTTGAAAGACTTCTCTTAAAAAGACTGAAACCAATAATTGAAAGGCAGGAATTAATCCCCACACATCAATTTGAATTTCGAGATAGACACTCTACAGTTGATCAAATTCATAGAATAACAGATATCATAGATAGATCACTAATCTGCTCTGCAGTCTTCCTTGACGTGGCCCAGGCGTTTGACAAAGTTTGGTACGAAGGTCTTCTGCACAAACTCCAGAACATTGTACCTTCACAATTCTGCCAAATATTAAAATCCTACATTACAGAGCGACACTTTCGTGTGAAACAGGAACAATTATTCTCAGAAATTAAAAAGATCAAAGCTGGAGTAAAACAAGGAAGTGTCTTAGGGCCCATTCTATATTTATTATTCACAAGTGATATTCCACTATCTCAGAATACCACAATTGGCACATTTGCAGACGACAGTGCTATTTTGGTAGTAGATGATACCATAGAAGGAGCTACCAATAAGCTTCAAAGTGCGATGAACAAAATTTATCGATGGATGAAGCAATGGCGTGTCAGGTTAACAGAAAAATAAATCATTTGCCTGTGGTTTTAAATAATGTCCCATTACCACATGCTAACTCAGCAAAATATCTAGGGATGAATCTAGATACCAAACTTAGATGGAAGGTCCATGTCAAGAAAAAATGTGAAGAACTCAGACTCAAATATAGAAAGATGTATTGGCTGATGGGAAGGAACTCCAATCTATCAATAAACAATAAATTGATGCTATATAAGCAGATATTAAAGCCGATTTGGATGTATGGAATTCAGCTGTGGGGTTGTACTAAACCAAGCAACATGGATATCGTTCAAAGATTCCAAAACAGAGTGCTAAGGGATATTGTTAATGCACCCTGGTACGTACGTAATAGCGACCTTCACAGGGACTTTAGAGTGGAACCTGTCACCAGAGAAGCAAACAATGCTGCACGGAAGCATGAAGTGAGGCTCCAGAATCACCCGAACGTTGAGGCCAACCAACTACTCGACCACAGGGAAGCAGTGAGCAGACTGAAAATAGTAAAACCTTTTGAATTAGCACTATAGTCAGCGTAAGGCAGTAACACCAGTAAATAGAACATAAGGAAATCCAATGGGGATACCTTAATTAAACACAATTTAGCAATTTAGGTCAAAAAAGAAATGTTGTTAGTCTATAGACTAGGTACATTGTAAAATTTTATGTGAATAAATAAGATTGTCAAAAAAAAAAAAAAAAAAAAAAAAGTTGTATTTTATCAATCTGGCAAAGCTTTTTTTTCTGTATAGATACTGAGATAATTGCAGAGCGCAATGAAAAAAATCATAACTTCATGTGGAACGTCAGAATAATTTTTTAATAGACAATGAGATAGCAACAATAAAGTTATCAATCGTTATTGGTCCAGGTGAAGAGCATATAAAAGATCGCCCTCGACAATACATGTTTATATATGAGTTCAGGTATCCCTTCTTATTTATGTTTTTGGTACATAGTTAGGAGGAAATGGTCTGTATGCCTTAATGCCATTCAAATTTTGTATCTCCGCGCATATAATAACAATAATAATAGCCTTTTGATAAATTTATTATATCCTAATACTATTAAATCTTAATTTTATTTAAATAAAAAATAAATGAAAATTACAACAAAGACATTTTTGTGTGTGTTGTTGTTATGGTTGTTGTTGATGTTGTTGTGATATAATAATAATAATAATGATGGTGCTGTAAGGTAATAATATTATCTTCGCTAAACAAAAAATTGTATAATAATAATGGCATAACCAAAAAATAATAATCGTTATAAGAAAAATAAAAATATTAAGATGAACATAAAAAAAAAACAAGACGAAAAACTCCAAGAGCTTTTATTTCTTTGTTATTATTATTATTATTATTAGAGATGAACTTAATTATTTTTTTGTAAAAATAAAATTAAGCAAGTCATTTTAATATTTTTATTTATATAACGTCTCTCTCTCTCTGTCTCTAGATACAGTATATATAATAGTATATAGATAGATATTTTATTAGATTTTTCTTTTTCATTTTCTTTTTATCATTTTTAACTATTTTTTTTTTTGAGTATTATTTTCAAAAGTAATTTGTTATTTTTAATTTGATTTATGAGGTGGTTTTTATAATTGAACTGTTATGATGATTACATTTAATTTTTTTATGACATGCAAGTTGGAAATAATTTTTACTTTTTTGTGTTTTGTAATTTATACATTTTTATTTGGGAGAATTTGGAATGCCTGCGGTGTATACTCGGGGTGGGGTGGTGCTTGCTATCGAGATTATATTATAGAGGGTTGAGTTTTTATTTTATACTTACTTAAAATATAAAAATACATATATACATTTAAATATATGATGAGTGGCTCTGTGTGGACTGTCGTGCATATGTTAAATAATTAAGTTTATTCCATAAAAAAATAAAAAATTATTGTAAACTGTACACATAAATAAATTGCTAGATATATTGACAGCACATACTATATAATAAAAAAAAATCTAATTATTTGTCGATAAGCTAAGTGGAAATATATATTACAAACTATGTATATGTACGTTGGTTAATTTTTTATTCACCAATCTTATTGAATTATTTATTATAATTTATGTATATATACTTTTGTCCAATACCATCTATATGGTGAGTGACATAACAAATATTTAATGAACTTAAAGTAGTTTTTATGTTTTATTTTTAAAATACAATAAATAATAATAAATTTAATGGCGGAAAATATATTATATTATTGTGAGATTTGTTTTGCAATATACCTCACGCGGGACTAATAAATTATTGGTGTGGGAATTATATTTGCTGGACATTCAGTTGACATGCGGTATAATTATATTATAAATAATATAGATAATTACCATTTATTACGATTCAGGTCGGCGATTGTTAAGATAAAAAATAATATAAACATTTAAATTGCAGTAAATTATATCTAATACCATCGGTAACCATCGGTAAATTTAATTATAAACAATATCCGCAGCGAAATCAGTAAATATAAAATATTCATAGTTTTCGACTTAAATTTCAACGGGCACCTATCAAGTATCGAAAATGTGATGCTAATTTGCCTGCCAGTACGTTAAAAAAAATTGTTTCTAACTAATTATAACAATTTACCAAATTATATTCATTTTATGTTTTCAATTTACCAATTCCAGTAATTTGTAATTGTATCCATATATTATCCAACATATTGTTATGTCTCAAACATCCATCGACTTACCTGAAAGTAAAAAACAAATATTTTGGTTAATAATTTATTTAAATTAAACTTTATATTGTTTTGGACCCCGTGGAATGACCCCGAATTGAATTCGACGAATTTAAAAATGAAAACCAAAGTAAGTATATTCCCCATATGTATATGCGAAAGTCATACTTTAAATGCTGCAGAAGCACAGTTTAAAGCTGCCGTAAAAATTGAATCATCATCAGCGATGAATTTTAAAATTTAAATTTTTTTTATGGTAGACTTGAATTTTGTGAATTTTATTAGTTTTAGGAGTTTAATCCCTGTAATCAAGGGGGCACATATGTCTCTTAAACTTAAATTGCACGAACATCTTTTCTAAGAATACCACCACAGTATCCTTTGCTTGTCGTAGGAGGCGACTAAACGATTGGATCGCTAAACCAGAAGCACTACAGGGCTGGAACTCGTTGCTCTTCAAGAAATTAGCTAATCTTTCGATAATTTGTGTACATGCGCCCACAAAAGTCAGCCAGCCCCAAGATAAGGACTCATTTTACATTGACTTTGACGATCTGATGGGATCTATACCCGAACACGATGTTAGAATGGTAATTGGGGACTTTAATGCTAGAGCTGGCAAAAATCAAACAGACTTTTGTGAAAATATAGGTCCGTAGTTCCGACACGAAACATAGCTCACAATCTTAGAGTAGCAAGCACATTTTTCCTACACAAACCGATACATTTGGAAACATGGACACTTCATCGCAAAATTTCCCGCAGCCAAGCTCGGGTTGTTGAGGATGTGCGAACTTATCGGTCAGCATCCAAATACGTATAGGAAGTAATCATTATTTGGTAGCTGCAAACCTGCGATGGAAGTTTCCGTATAGGTCCGGCAACACTGTAAAGGTGTGATAAATGAAGATCATACGAAACGATATAAGAATCTTGTCAGCGACAACATTGAAGGAGCTAATTACCAGTCTGGCTGTGTGAACTCTGCCTGGGAGGCCCTGAAAACGTCGGTTGTCAGTGCTGCTCAACAGACTTTGGGTATAATTAAAAGTTAAACCCGAGAATGTTTGTTTTGATGACGAGTGTCGTCTTGCAGTTGAGTAACAAAATATAGCCCATAGTGAAGTGCAGCAAAGTCTCACGGATCCATCCCAAGAGGAATTCACTAAGGCCCATGCAGAGACTATAACGAAACCGCTTTCTTGGAGTGGACTGCATTAATTCGTAGGTCTTGATATTCGAAGGGGATACTTTGTGGAAGCGAAGTAATGCCTGATGAATGGAAAATGGCCGCGATATGCCCCATAACCAAGAAGGGAGGCCGATTAAAGTGTGAGAATTATCTCGGAATAGCTGTCCTTTGCACAGCATACAAGTTACTCTCCAACATTATATTGGATAGAATCACCCCTCTAGCGGAGGGCCTGGTTGAGGACTATCAATGAGGATTTCATCCGAATTTCAGTCACTGATCATGTCTTTTCGCAACGGATGATTCTGTCTAAATGAAAAAGTCCCATAATTGACGCAACATTTGAATTAAATAGAAAACATAGTTTTTAGTCTTCAGATTGTGATTTTTTTGTTGAATAATAAAATACATAGGATAGGGTTATTTATGGAATATCACATTGGGCAAATGGCCTCCACAGCTTTGCTGACACAAACGAACTCTTTTATCGAAATTTTCCATGATGACCTTTTTGCATAAATGTGGCTGAATTTCTTTGATGCAGCGTTTAATTTCCTCCTGTAATGCACGGGTGGTTGTGGGCTTGTTGACATAGATCTTTGCCTTCAAATAACCCCATAAAAAGAAACCTAATGTTGTTAAATCACAAGATCTAGGGGGCCAATTCTGATCACCGAAACGAGAGAGTACACGACTATTGTTTCACGGGCTGTATGTCATGTGGCACCATCTTGTTGAAACCACATGTCGTCTATATGCGCCAACTGACGCAGAAAGAAGTGTGTTATCATGTCGCGATATCGAGCACCAGCAACAGCTATTGCTAACTACCAACACTCTCACGCACTTCTTCGATATTGACATTTGAATGGCTTGCTTTTGGACGACCAGTGTGCTTAGCATCTCCAACTGATCCAGTCTCCTTCAATGTTTCAATTAATATCTTAACAGTTGAAGGAATTAAAACACTATTTCGACCATATTTTGTATGAAATTTTCGAACTGCGGTTGCCATATTTTCATTATTTTTAAGATATTCTTCAATAATGAAATTACGTTGTTCTATCGTGTAACGCCAAATTTTTACTAACCTTAACCTCTCAGCTGTCAAAAACTTAAAAGCTCTCAAAACAAGCTCTGCCTCCGATACTCTTTAATTTCATGTTGGAGTACATCTTTCGTAAAACTGAAACACCTCTGGGCAACAACTTATATCGCTAGTCTAATCAGGTGCTTGCATATCAAAATGACATATGCGTGATGGGACTGCATAGGAACGGAGTGAAAGAAATACTTGATCCGCTTGTAGAGTTTTCGGCTTCTGTTGGACTCCACATCTATGAGTCCAAAATGAAATACATGATCTCTGGTTATAGGGATAATGGCACACCAGATTTTAGTAGTGGCCATTACACGTTTCTCTTATCACTCAGGATAACAGTGTGGCCTGTGGATGAGGATATTAAAGTGGGGCTGGCATCAGGCAGGCCAATGCTAACATTTAAACATCTATCAAGCGCCTTGAAGCTGAATATTTACAAAGCGTTGATCAGGCCCGCTGTTACGTTTGGATGTGAAAGTTGGGCGCCCAAATGAGCCGTATGGTCTAAATCGTGAAATAGATGGCACATACCGAGCTTTGTACAATATCTAGATCAGAGATCTGCATGAAATAAGATTTCACCGAGTATGCTTGCTCGGTCACGTTCTGCGTGCTGATCCGGAACGAATTGTGCAGCGATCTCTGAAAGGAGAGCCACCATATGGTAGGGGCAGAAGCCGTTGCGGGGGATAATGGCTCCACGGTGTAGAGAATGATTTGGCTCCTTCAGGTTGTCTAAGAAAGTATGAAGCCCAAGCACAGGATCGAAACCGTTAAACACTGTTTTATTATTACTATATGAATTAGATAAGTTTTATGATTTGATCAAGCTTGAATTATTTTTATTTTTAAATCTTATGAGTTTTTTTTTTAATTTTATGAATTTCATAAATTATATGAATTTCTTAAATTTGATAGAAATTATTAATTATTCACAAGATTAAAGCCATTATCAACGATGAATTTTATAATTGTTAAATGTTTTATGAACATCGAGATTTTTATGAATTATATAATTTTATCAATTATTATTAATTTTATGAGGTTTCTGAATTTTATGAATTTCAAAGATATTTTTTAATAAAATTATCAATTTTTTGAATTTCATCTGTTATTTATAAATTTTTCAGTTATATATAAAATCATCGAATTTATGTGGTACTCGTATATGTATTTAATTATTTCAAAATTTTAAGAATAACATAAATGTACATAAAGTATATGAGCTCATGAATTATATGAGTTTTTGCGATTTAGAAATTTAATGAGTTTTATGAATTTTATGGATTTCATGAATTTCTGTATTTTTCTAATTTCGATGAATTTTGTGAACATAGCATTTATATATTTTTTATGAGTTTTGTGTATTTTATGAGTTTTATTTATTTTTATAGATTTTAAGAAATTTTTTAATGTTACATGTAGTTACGTGTGAATGTTACGTGTGTACTTTGAAGAATTTTATGTGTAAGAATTTTAAAAATTCTGTGAATTATTTCGTGAATTTTATGAATCTTAAAGCTTTAGAAGCGCAAATCAAAATTGTCAGAGAGCAAGACGTGCATTTGCGCCACATCTCGAAAAAATTAGAGTATCATCAGCGATAAATTTTATAAATTTTAAAATTTTTGATGTAATTCATGAGCTTTTGGTTTTTTTAATAAATTTGAGGAAATTATTAATTTTATGAGTTTTTGTATCTTGTGGATTTATGAAGTTTACTATACATTAAAGTATTTTAAGATTTTAAAAGTATTGTAAACATTATGAAGTTATAGATTTTGTGCGGTTGAAGTTTTTCCTCAATTTGTCCTAAATTACGTTATTTAAAGTTAGGACACTTTTAGTACAAAATTCACTCGCCTATATAGGAGAAGGAAATTTTTCCTAAAACTGTATTAATTTTTTATTTATGTAAATATATTAGTGTTGATAATAAATAAATAGCATCCATTCGGGCAGATTAATTTTATTGCATATTTTAAACAATTAAAACTTATGTACAACCAATTAGTAAATAATCATAACACAAATAGATATAAAAATAATATTAACCTAATTAAATAAATTACATGGCTATTTAATTAAAATTTGGTTTGGATGGCACAAACCAGCTTGGCTATTTAACATTTTATGTAAAAAAAAGTCCGAAAAAGTACGAATTTTGTAAGAAGTGGGCAGTTTATGGAATAATTTTTAATAAAAAGGCCGTGACCGCACTTGAACTGATATTTTTTTGTTAGGCCATTGTGTTCTCCATTTTCTGGCCAACAACATTTTATCTTGGATATTTCATATCCAAATATGTAAAAAAGTCCGAAAAAGTACGAATTTCGTAAGAAGTGGGCAGTTTATGGAATAATTTTTAATGAAAATGGCCGTGACCGCACTTGAGCTGATATTTTTTAGGCCATTGTGTTCTCCATTTTCTGGCCGCACAACAGATTTTTATCTTGGATATTTCATATCAAAATATGTAAAAAAGTCCGATAAAGTACAAATTTCGTAAGGAGTGGGCAGATTATGGAATAATTTTTAATGAAAATGGCCGTGACTTTAATTTGTTTAGAAATGCAGATCCTACCTGCAATGTATGTAGCTAAAACTATATCGCAACAATTCTATTAAAATATGCATTGTCTTCCAAATATGCATGTTTTCCAAATTTTAATTTTGTTTGTATTATTTAAGGGTGCGTTAAATATAAATATATTTGGTTGTTATTTAAATGAAACATAAAATAAAATATTTCCGCCTGAATGTATGCAATTTATTTAATAGTAACACTAATTCATTTTCCATAAATTAAAACTTAGGGCACTTTTAGGACAAACTTCCACATCGTTAGATTTTCATGTATTTTATGAATTTCACATCATAAATTCATAAAATTGAAAGAATTCTATTAGTTTTAAGAAATTTATGTGTTTTTGAATTTTAAAATGTTTATAATAATGTTTATATATGTTTGAAAATCAATGAATTTTTGTGTTCTATGCAAAATATGAAATACATAAATTTTCTAAGTTTATCAGTTAATGAATTTTATGAGTTTTATGGATTCAAGGTTTTGTTAATTTTAAGAATTCATTATTGATTAATATCAAATTATTCATAAATTTTATTTATTTTTATATTTTTTTTTAATTTTAAATGATTTGATGAATTTCATGAATTTTTATTATTCATTGATATGAGTTTTATCTACATAAATTTGGTGAGTTTTACAATTTTATTTAATTTTAAGGATTTTATGAAATTTATGTATGTTATGGATTTTATTACTTGCATGAATTTTATGTTTCACGTGCTTAAAATTTTCACGACGTTTAGAGAATTCTAAGAATTTTAACATTTTTTTTGGATTGATGAAATTTACATTATAAATTTTGATAAAAATTATGCATTTACCGATCTTTTTGAATTAGGCCAATTATATGAGATTTATGTAATTTTTACATTTTGCGATAAAGTCAAATGATTTATTTGTTTCATGTATTTTATGAACTAAAAATTCATATAATCTCGCGTTTCATTGTTAATTCTATGGCTTTAGTTCAGTTTAATTTGTTTTAATGGTTCTTATGAATTTTATGACATTCAATAATTTTATGGATTTCATTACATTCATGAATTTTAAATATTTTGTGAATCGTGTCAATTTTATAAATTTAAATAATTTCAACAATTTTAGGAGTGACCATAACTGAACACAAACTATTATAAAGTTGATTGATTTCAACATAAATTTATGTTTAGTTTTATGAAGTTTATAAATCTGATCCATTTGTGTCAAACTGGTTATAACTGCCGGCACCAATTCATAATACACTTCAGCATGTGGCATGAAATATTTAAATCCGATCATCTTCATGAGGACAATAAAGGCCATGTTTTAAAATATCTTATGTTTTCTTCAATGTGGGTCGAAAAATCACCTACATTTCAATGAACTACCACAATGGAGTAAATCTAATAAATTTTGATAAGGTGTTCTCTATGCCGATTTTGATTACTGAAATGTTTACATTTGGTTTTTGGTACAAATATTATTATTACTGAGCCAAGGGGATTTTACAGGTCGTAAATTTTTAAAGAAATATGTTATGCCACTTTTGTCACTATAACAATTATTTTAATTTTGATTTCAGGCATTATTTCTGGTATAGAAAACTGTGCTCCTTTAACAAAAAGTAAACTTCGTTTTCGTGAGCTTTTGTCCAATCAAGAATTAGTCGAACTTGCGAGATGCCGTATAATAAACTATACATTCTGTATACACAAGACGCACGGGTCCAAGTATTACACGGCTTTTAACTAATGATGAAAGGAGTTTAAAACACTTAAAAATAAGTTTTTAAATAGCTAAGTTTAGTGAACTCCTTATTTAAAATAAATGCCTTGGAGTCACGATTTAAACATTAAAAATGAAAAAGAAAATTTTAAAATAGTAAATTTACGGTAATAACCCACCAATCCGTTATTATTTATAAAAATTCCTAAAACAATTTTTTTTTTTAAATACAAACGAGCATTGTTTGAGAGAATAAGACAAAACAAGGAAAAATCCTAATAAATAAAACTCAGCAAAACCATTCGGCTAATACAACAAAACTGAAACATTTTACACAAGACATTTTTATAAATTAAATTAAGTTTCAAATAAATTTTCAATATAATTCAAAGTAAATAACCAATCTTTTAATAAATGGCAAAAATCATTAAAAGTTTTTGTATTCACAATATTGGATGGGATTTTACTAAATAGCTTGGGAGCAGTGTATGCAAAAAATTTCATCAAGTGTTCTTTATTCGGTTGTGGAATTTTGAATCTATTTTTGTTACGAAACAAGTCCGGTACAGTGATATGAACATTCATTAGACGATTACCGCTCATCAAATAATACATTCTTAGAACCTTGAAAACGTATCAATATCGCAACGGTAAAATTTTTAATTTCACAAACAAAGGTAATGATGGTGTGGTTAATGGTGTGAGTAATTCATAATTCTTACTAATCTTTTTTGAATGATCATCAAGGGTTTGATTCTTGATAAGTATATACCACCCCAACAAGTTATATCGTATTGAAGATGTGAACAAAACAATGCATAATAGAGGCATCTTAAAAGTTTCGGGCTACAGATATTTCTCAGATAATAAAATGATCTTAAAGTTTCTTTTTTAAGTTTGCCACGTGTTCTTTAAAATGTAGCTGATAATCCAAAGTAAGTCCCAATTATTTAATGCCCAGCTCACATTGAAATACATCAATTTGGATTTACTGCTAAGTACAAAATCATGAACGTGAAACCATTTCTTTAGCAACCTTATGTCATCTTTAATGGCGCAATTTAATGAATTCATGTCTAAGCTGGAGTATAAAAATGCCATATCATCAGCAAAAGCAACTGGACCACCATGCAGATTAAGATCAAAAATCGAATTACAATCTATCAACAAAAAAAACCGGAGCCTTGCGGGACCCCAACGTTAACAACTTTGATATCGCTGTGTATTTTATTAACACTGACAGTTTGAACTCGATTTTGAAGATAAGACTTAAACAAGGAAAATGCCGCGCTTCTGATACCTAAAAGTGATAACTTATCCAACAACATTTAATGATTTACAGTATCAAATGCTTTAGTATTATCAATGAATAGAGATGACACTTTTAGATTGCTATTCAGACGCTTTACAATACCTATTTTAAGGTTATCCGGAAACACACCTTTTACAAGACACAAATTGAAGATAAACTCAAGAATATGTGTTATATTAAAAAAACCTTTTTCACAAGTGAATTCGAGATCCCATCCACTCCACAAGAACGAGAATTTTTCAATTCAATAGCTGCTGACACAATTTCGAATTCGCAAATTGGAAAGAGGAAGAAATTTAAATTACTGAACCTAGACAACACCATATTTTTCTATCATCGTTTGCAATAACTATGTTTTCACGATTTTCATTTACAATGGCAGTCGGTATAATGATAAAGTGGTTATTAACCACGTTAGCAATATCCTTTGAATCGGTTATCATATTACCAATATCGATTTCCGAAATAATATTAATGCTAGGATTGTTGTTAAAATTAAAATAAATTAAAAATAAAACAAAAAGTAGTATAACAGTTATAAAATTTAAGAGGTAAGATTAAAACAAAAGTTAATGAATAAATTAGTGTAATACTTAATTGCAATCAATGATTTTTGATGTCCGGATGCATCGGCTCGACGATTGATTTGACGAACAGGTGGATTATCAAGAAATGCCATACTTCCGCTGATCTGCGAAACTTCAATATTTTGATTTTGGATTGGAGTTTCAGCGAGTTCCAAAGTCTTATTGATCCATGTGATGTCATTGAAGGATGAGATGAAATACACATTTGATTTTGTTGATTTCCGCAAGTAAATTTTATTATCTTTGCACCATAAAAATTTGAACTTGTATTTGATTTTGATTTTTTTAGCTTCATTATACAATTTGTACAATTTGGAAAACTTAACTATAATTTTGAAAGAATCCTTTATTTGTCAAATATTTAAAATTTAAAACATGAATATTTCAGAATTTCAACCTCTATAAAGCGCCTTACCCACAGGAAAATGAAAACGAAAACTGATTTTATATTTTTTGCTATAACTCCAATATAATTAGTACAGGGTGTCCGCCGGGAAGGTATACTACTTTAATTTTGCCGCCATTTTGGTAAACTTTAGTCTTGACAGTTCATATTTGGAAGTCGTGAAGTAGACACGTGTAGGTGATAGGCCCATGGTGACACTGCTGCTCAAGAAAGTGTTCAAAACAATCCATCAACCTCATTTAAACGCCGTGCTCAGGAGCTTGGTCTTCAAAGAACAAGTTTGGCCACAATTTTGCACTAGGATTTGCTTTGGGCTTGATTAACATGTGGTATCAACAAGACGGTGTCACATCGCATACAGCCAGGATTACAATGGAATTACTGCGAGAACAAACAAAGTAGTATACCTTCCCGGCGGACACCCTGCAGTATATACAGATCTTAATTCTATAAAAATTATTTGTAAACACAATACAAACCTATTTTTATTTAAAAAGTCAATTAAAAGTAATTAATTTGGTCGGAAAATCGAATTTTAATATTTTCGGTCAGAAAATTAAATTTTCTGACCGAAAATATTAAAATTCGATTTTCTGACAAAATTAATTACTTTTAATTGACTTTTTAAATAAAAATAGCTTTGTATTGTGTTTACGAATAATTTTTATAGAATTAAGATCTGTACATA
This sequence comes from Tipula unca, assembly GCA_951394425.1. NCBI lineage: Eukaryota > Metazoa > Arthropoda > Insecta > Diptera > Tipulidae > Tipula > Tipula unca. The sequence goes on along the minus strand of OX596382.1, from coordinate 104,899,384 downwards.
CTAATTATATTGGAGTTATAGCAAAAAATCTAAAATCAGTTTTCGTTTTCGTTTTCCTGTGGGTAAGGCGCTTAAGTTGAAATTCTGAAATATTCATGTTCGCAATATAAATGTTTTAAACAATTGGATCATCAGGCCGCCGTTCATAAAAATAAAACTATAATATTGCACGCTATTATGTTTAATGTGCAATGTCTCCAAAAGCTGTGACCTCATCAATGTTTGTATAATCTGGTTTTAAAATGTATAGCAATTTACACGACCCCCACACAAAACTATATGTACGACGATCTAAATATAGAATACGGCGTCAATCTATTTCAATAAAATTTCGTAATAAACATCATTTTCGTTTCATTTGGCATACATATCTAAAATATATTATGTTTGTAAGGATATTTCATTCCATTTATTTCTATTATTTGTATATATGTATAGATATATAAGTATATAAATATTATTGTATTCTCAGTTGTTTATTTTTTTGTGCCATCACTGATAAGCCATGTTTTTCTTCACCAAAAAACAAATTTTTTATTTTCTTATTTTAACTTTTTTTTAAATTTTTTTTTATTTAAAAAATAAAAGACTCCAAAAAAATAATAAATAAATAAATAGGGACTTTATATTTTTCCAGAAAAGCCATATAAATGATAGAACAAAAATAAATCGCTGGCTAAAATTCTCCCAATGCGCTAACGTACGTACATATATATACATATAGTGGGTATATGTTTGTTTATATAGTACATACATGTCCCAATTTTTTTTTCCGCCTTATCAAAATAACGTAACATAAACATAAAAAAAATCAAATAAAATAACCTATAAAAATACCATAAATATTAGATTTTATTATTTTTAAATTGGAAACATTTAAAAAATCCTTTTGTTTTCATTTTTTTTTTTTTTTTTTTGTTTGTCAATTTTTTCAATATATCCTGAAATAATAAATAAATTTGAACAGAAATCTCATAGAATTATGGACAGATAAAATGTAAATTTTCAATAATTTTTTTATAATATATCATATATGTACATACATAGATGGACATACATATTTTAGCCTCGAACAATTTATATTTAGATATTGGATTTTCTGTGCTAAACCTCAAGCCTATATGTTATAAAATTTATGTATGTACGTACTCCAGTATTAGGAAATTATACGAAAACCACAAATTTTCTAATTCGCATATGAAGCCATTTTGAAAAAAGTTATATTTTTGTAAATCGTTAATGTGTTTCGATTAAAAAACCAAGATTAAATATTTTTAATAGTGAACGAAAATTTTCCATTTTCCCCAACTCCAAAACTGAGATGAAACGTTAAAAAAAATATGTTTAAATAAACTCTTCTGCACTTGAGGTGCAGCCTCCTGCTGTATACTACAAAACAGCAGCCCAATGAATTTCAGTACTTTCATAATTTTTAACTGATAATCTGATAGAACATTAATTCTTTGGGATGACAAAGTCATACTTGTCAATGATCTGTCCTCTAAGTTTCACACAGCCCAATGACCTTATTAAATTTCCAAATTCCTAGAGTACTCTTTTTAAGAATTTCAAATTTTTATTTAAAATATTATCCCTGTGGAGTGTAAAATCTTGTTTGGTGGAAAAATTGTTTGCTATAAAATTCCAGTTATTTTGGAGTTTATAAAAAAAAAACGAAAATATCCCAAACCGTCGGTAGAACATAATTATAGGGTAGGAAAACGAAAAATTGTAAAGAATTACGTGCGCATTAATTGGCATCTTAGATCGATGAAAGATCAGGAAGATAGATGGAAGGGAGTCCTTCTATATTGATCATTGAAGACATCAAAAATGGAGAAAACCTATAGAAGACGTGGAAGACTGTCTCGACTCAATATAGTCAAGGTGCCTGAGGAAAAGAGGGAGTTTTGGCAAATCATGTATATGGTGGCGTTTACAAACCAAGAGCTGAGTATATGATTAAAATATTAGACGGCTGGTGACCGACACCCACCGTGGAAATTATGGATGTGTCAATGAACCAAGTAGGTAAAAAAAATATTCGAATTTATACTGAAGTGCCAACTGGAAGCTACCAGTTTGGAGAGTCATCTGGAGTATCATTTATTGCGATATATATATAGGGGAGAAAAGGGACCACAATAAAATAATCCAAGAAAGTTCCATGAACGTATTATAGATCTTGAGATGGCTCGAAATTTACGATAAGTTGCAATAGAAAAGATTAAAATTCATGGTGTGCTGCACATAACCGGAAGAAGTAGCCGAAGGGAAACTGTTGTGAGCTGTTGATCAGCTATAAGTTAAAAGACGAGAGGATGATTTTGAGGTTATGGGTGCTACAAGCGGTCTGCGGAAAGAATTCGAGTGACTCGAAATCAAGGTATTTCGCGTAATAAGCAATATAAAGGGAAGGACACTCTGGCCTAAATTCAAGGTTTAAATTTTTAGTGAACGACTGTCAAAATGTCTTTACTTGTTATTGATTGCCTCGTAAAATTTTATATAGGGTGTCCCAATATTCGCTGACACAGGTTGAATTTCTTGAACAAAAGGAAGAGAATGTAGTTTAACCACTTCGCAATGGTAAGCCAACCTTTCAAGTTATAAGCGTTTTAAGAAAAGCCTTCCGACATTGTAGTCTCTCTTGAAGAAACTGAAATCTTAGAGTTGTTTTTTAATTTCATGAATTACATATTCGGATTACGGCAATAGTTACAGTTTATTGAGATGGAAATTTTATAAGCTTTCGAGTGAAAGTACAATTTTAAAACGCTTTTTACCAGTTAATCTGTTGAAACAGTTTCTTCTAGACAGGGCACTATGTCGGAAGGCTTTTGTTTAACTGACTCCATGGTAAAATGAATTCGAGGTCTATAAGTGCTACAGAGTTTTTAAAAAGCCAAATCAGATAGCCAACAGTTGTTCATGTATAAAAAACCAACAACATTATTGTGGCAGAACTGTACTGTCCAACAAGACATTCTATTAAAAACAAACATAACTCAAAGTTCTTCAAGCGTCAGGGAAAAAGGTTCATAATAGGTGGTGACTTCAATGTAAAGAATACTCGCTGGGGTTCTAGATTAACTACAACTAAAGGAAAATGATTACTGCGATTGCCATTAAAGAAAATGGATGTGAATCCATTACAACTGGAAAACCAACATATTGGCCAACTGTCCCAGAAACAATACCTGACCTGATCGAATTTTTGTAACCAAAATTATTTCTGGACCCTGCTTATTTGACCATCACTTTCACTGCCGCTACATCCCTCGTTTATAGTTGGCAATTAATTGGGGACATTTTAAAATTTTAAAAAACGTTGGCACGAATGCCGCTTGGACCACGTTCACTAATCAAACGCCGATAACTTTGCTTACTTGATCACTGCCGTACAATTTCATTACTGATAAATCCATCTTTTATACTCACTATTTGAATAGAGAAAATTGAATATTTAACAGAATCTGAATTGAATTACTATGATTGAAATTTGTTTTGGCGGTGGCTCGGTGGTACAAGAAGCTGCGCAATTGGATTTTAATCATGACTAGTTCAAGCCTCTATATATATTTTTAATTTAATGGCAAATTGGTAATTTTTAAATCAAAAACCGAAAAACCTAGGTTAAACGAATTTGAGTTCAGGAAGGTTATGAGTGCTACCGAGTTATTAAAAGCCCAAATCGTTTAGATGAGTAACACTTGTTCGATAAAATATGTGCCAGACTGATGACAAAATTTCCACAAAATTTAGTGGATGTGTTTTGATAGATGACGAAACGGACATGAAATTGATTTTGAAACACTTCAAGTTAGATACATTTGCAAAAAAATGTATGATTTGGCCAGAAGTTGTTGCACAATTTGCAGTTGTGGAGACGTGTTTTGCCGCTAATTCTTCAACACAATTCAGTAGTAAAGTTTTGGCCATATATTAACACGACTCTAATTCCAACAGAAGCAATAAATTTTGCATGAGATTAATCAAATCAATGTTATCTAAAAGAGTTCACAGGTTTTCGATATATCGAACAATTTTGGGGTATAGTGGACTCGAACCAGTGCTAGACAATTTTCCGTGAGTTTTACTATGTGGTTAACAGGAAAAGTCGAAAAAAATTTGATGACAAACATTTTTTTTCTAGGTTCCCTAATTTTTAAATAAATAAAAAAATTCATTTTTCGATACCAAATTTTAGTCGACATTTCGTGGTGCTCATATGGTAAAACACACGAAAATTTGTCGCGAACCAGTGCTCGACAATTTTCCGTGAGTTTTACTATGTGAGTAACAGGAAAAGTCGACAAAAAATTTGATAAAAAGACATTTTTTTCTAGATACCTTAATTTTTGAATAAATAAAAAAAAAATTAATTTTCGATACCAAATTTTGGTGGACATTTCGTGGCGCTGATATAGTAAAACACACGAAAAATTTTCTAGAACAAGTGCTAGACAATTTTCCGAAAGAGTGATGAAGTACAAAATTCACACCGACAGTTATGCCAGAAATATGGAGCATCAAACAACATGTGCGTGATTTTATCCTTGATAACGAAATCTATAGAGGTGATTTGTGCAAAATTTAAAAAATCTCAAAAAATTCAATTTAATCGAAAGGAAACTTTATTATTCGAAAGAACATTGTTTGCCATTTATTTTTTAAAGATTACTTCTTTCAAATGATGGCCGCAACTACGGTGGTCGTGACCCAAAGTCCAATTTTTAATGACGGGTTCGAGAATATCGAATGGTATTTGGCGAATGACACGAGTAATGTTGGCTTCCAATCCCTCAAATCTAGATGGATTATTCACATAGACTTTGGACTTTGCGTAGCCCCAAAGAAAAGAGTCTAGAGGTATCACATGATTTAATATCCAATTCAACGGTCCGAAATAATGAATACGATTCACAGGTACGGTCCGGCCATGTTTTTTTTGAAGAAATATGGACGAATGATTTCACAGGCGCATAAACCACGCCAAACCGTCTATTTAGTCGCGTATCATTCAATACTGTAAACCGAAATTCAACATTTTCGATGGTATTTCAAATAGTGGTCTCGACAGACCGATTATGTCAACCGTTACTTGGTCGAAGCGTACGAAACACATTCCTAACAGAACGTTGATTTTCGTAATAAAGCTCAGTCTTTCCACGATGAAATGGCAATGACCTCTAGATGAAAGCTTTAACAAAATACTCCCGCGAAATACCCTTATTAAAAATGCGCGTGAAATATTTCCTAAATCAATCCTAGATACAAAAAGAACGTTTAGGGTTGGTTTAGGAAAAATTTCACATGACTGCGCGGTTGTGAAAAATTTCTTAACTTATTCGTAAGTATATTTAAATTAATGCAGAGTATGTAAACATTTAGGCGAATATATACTTTTATATAATTAAATCGATCAATCTAGATTTTTGTCATTGTTCTGGATTGGTCAAACTTGGCCGCGAAACACGTGGTTATTGTTTTATTTGATTTTCTCACTTCAACTGAATACAAATCCAGAATTTGCGAGGTAGACATCGATGCCACCATGTTTCTCTATTAGTTCTATCAATTGTCGATACTCAGGATTTTTTTTAGATTTTTGTCATTGTTCTGGATTGGTCAAAATTGGCCGCGAAACACATGGTTATTGTTAACCACCTGTTTCGCGGCCAAGTTTGACCAATCCAGAACCATGACAAAAATTTAATCTTAATTTTATAATTAAGTAAAACTCATAAATTTTAATAATATGTAATTCATAATTTTAACATAATGAAATATCGACATGAAACTTTAAAACTAGAATTTTTAATTTTTTATTAGTTCATTGTTTTATCTTTGGTAATTTATATTACTAGTAGAACGATCGATTTAATTATATAAAAGAATATATTCGCCTAAATGTTTACATACTCTGCATTAATTTAAATATACACAAATACATTCACAGTTTTTTTACTTAGGAATAAGTTATGAAATTTTTCACAGCCGTCAGTAAAATTAGTAAACTAGCACTCTAGGAATCGTCTGCTTTATCGACGTTATCTACCTTGTTGACGTTGTTTACGGGTTGTCGACACATCAACGTAGAAAGTAATAACACTAGCAACGCATGTGGCAACGAAAACCGTACAATAAATTGTATAATTGAACATTACATTCTGTCCTTTCTTCTACTTGTAATAAATTGACAAAAACACAATCCAATCAGACAATGGAATATAATTCATATATACGTATATATATTGTTTGTATACATTGTTGCTTGTCGTTCGTTTAATTTTATTATAAGTATACTATTGTATATATACATAATATACCGCATCATATCCCCAGAAATTAACTTCCTTGAATATTCAATTTTAAAATTTATGTATCCATACATTTCCGCAGTTTCACAAAACGAAATGATACATATCATAAAACAAAAACAAAAAATCATAACAGCATCTTCACAAACAGTAGTACAACATTGTTTTCTTGTCTATATATACCGAGCATCTCAGTAAAAAAAAACAAAAAATTCTATTATTTTCTTATTTATTTCCGCTTTAATGTTTGTTGTTGTTGTATATTTCTCAAAAAAATTGAAATGAATCATTAATTTAAATTTTATTATTATGAATATTTTTATTATGTTGTTATGTTAAAAACCGAAGAAAATAAAATACATATTTTCCACTCTTAATAATATATTAAAAGCTTATACGCATACATACTCGTAAATAAATAAAACAAAACAAATCGAGGAAAATTAAAAGGAAATTCTATTCATTCGTCGTATTGTGTATATTTGGTGTACTCGTGTAGGCGCATGGATATTATGAAAAACGGAAAGATTATCATTTTTTTTTTTTTGTATATTATGTTCGCGATGTTACATTATTACACGTTATGTTATGAATTATTTAATATATAATTTTTTAATTATCTATATGCTCGTAACGTGGAATTATAAACAATTATGTGCATTACGGTATACGTTATATATAATATATAATTATATGAACAATATTAAATTTTTACAAAATACTAAAAGTATTTTAATTAGATCCGAAATAAGCGTGACAAAAACAAAACGAACTTAAAAGCTCCTTGTATACCTATTCAAATTACTATATATAGCCACAACAAAATTGTTTATCTGTATTACATCAAATAAAAATATTAATCTATTTTTGTTTCGCTGACTGTATACAAATGATTAAATTATTTACGTGTGCTTTTTACATAAACATTTCTTTATTTAATTAAATATGACACATTATTTTTTGATTTTAATTTTATATATATATATACAGGTATGCCTCGTATAACGCTCGCTCGATAACATATGGTTTGCAATAGGCCCATGCATATCCATTATGTACTTGGCCATTCAGTAATTTAATATTAACAGAATAATCTAGGCCATAACCTTGCTGTAACTTTTATGATCTCACACATCACTCATTCATGGTTGACGATAACGACAATAAATTAAAACAATTATTTTATCATATCTAAACTCTGGTTATGCAATTCGTGCGCCGTGGGTTCCTTGAGCAGTGTACTGTCCATTTGTAATAATAAGTTTTGTTTTCAAATTATTTTTGATTCATTTGTTTTACATTATATAGAAAGCAATTCGGGTGAACTAAAATAATTCGGAATCTCAACCATAACATGCTTGTGTTTGGGAAATATATACCACATCTCACGTACTCCAGGTAATTGTATATGTATCTCAATTCAGTCACAGTGGCTACCATTTGAACTTGTTCTGCTTTATAATAACGGCAATTCTTGTAGCACTAGGCCAAATACATCTGATAAAACGTTTGCTATTGATCCCCAACTATAAGAGTAGCTTCAGTAGTGGAAGGGCCACTACTTTTAGTTATTTCCGAGAACCCTGATAAATAAATTAACAGCCCTTTCTACAAAGGGAGCCATATGCGATTCTTTTATTATTGGACCTACACATCGGACATATATTTATGGAGCGACTGTTTGATTCCTTATAGTGAAACGTCGATTCATCTACGGTTACAGATAGGGTATGCTTATATAGGATATATTTTTTGTAGCAATTGTTAACCGTTTTTGCGATCGTTATCGAGTAAATTAGAATAATCATTAAGCACGGATTTAAAAAAAGAACACCTATTACTATGCGGTGATGGTGGTTGGTGAGGACGCACTCCTTATCTGATCATCCCCGGTACCCGGAAATCCTTAAGGAAGCCCTAGAGAACAAACTCGAGCAGATATAGAAAAATGTTCAACAAATGTCTGTGTCACGAGGCTTCTGAGCCCCCAGTGACGGTAGAAGAACTGGATTGCACGGTTGACACTATCACAAACACCTGCAATCAGCCTTTTAATGCTACAAGTCCTATGGTAAGGCATAACGGGGCGAGCAAAAACAAAAATGGAGGTCTATTAAAATATCAGACAGCTTTTAAGAAAGACTTTAATAAAGCCAAAAGCCCTAGATAGGCCCGAGATTGAAACTCCTCTAAAGTGGACCTAAAAGCACTTCATGGAGGAAGGTTTCTCGCCTCTTGTGAGGAATCCTTGAATTTTCTAATCGCAATCCACTTCTTAGGAAGCTTTGCTCTGTCGACGAAGTCTAGTACTAATTGAGAAACACATTTATTGTGCATAGAGGATATCATAACTAAAAAACGGATCCTATGGTCACTAAAGAGTTTCAAACTCTATAAATCTGGTCCGGATTGAATCATACCAGCAGAAATCCAAAAAACTTTGTCGATTATCCTCCCCTGGCTGGAGGTAATCTTCAAGGGGTGTTTAAAGCTGGTCCATATTCAAAAGAAATGGGCAGAGGTCAGGGTGGTATTTATCCCGAAAACGGGAAAGATCTCACATGGATACCCAAAAGGGTTACTTCTATCATCCTTTCAGTTGAAAATCTTGGAAAGGCTGATAGATGTATCTATACGACCAAAAATACAACCCAGTGACTGGGCATGGTCTCAATTTGAGTACTATGATTGACAAATCTATATTCTGGAGTTCTGCATGGTATCGTTCATCGATAAGGGAGCCTTTCATAACGTGAGACCAGAAACCCTATTGAAAGGATTGTCATTACTCGAGTGGTTGGGGGTAACCCGCAATTGGGCGCCATGCCTTCTCTCCGCTGGAACATAGTGATCAATTCATTGCTGTTGGAACTGGAGAGAGAGAGAGATGGGATTGGCCTGATTGCTTATGCAGATGACGATAGCTGTCCAACCCGTCAAAAACTGAGCTGGTACTATTTACGAGAAAGTACAAAATTCCAATTGTAGATATCCTCCTACCTTAAACGGCATTAGGCTAGCTTTTACTGATAAAGCAAGATTTCTGGGCGTGATCTTGAATAGTAAGCTGAGTTGAAAGCCTAATATTTTGAAAAGAGTAAACAAGGCTACTGTAGTTAAGTACTGATGCCGACGCGCGATTAGAAAATGATGAGATTCGAAACAGAAACTGGTACACTGGTTTTTCACCGCCATTGAGAGACTCATGCTTATGTATGAATTGAGTGTGTGGTGGCCAGTTCATGAGAAAACAGCACATGGGACTAGTATCAAGAAGGTGCAAAGATGGTCTGCATGCAAATAAGCAAGCCGCTGACGACGCTCCTAAGAGGTTATGTCCCACCTTCTTCTTTCTTTGTGTAACTAACGATGTAGCACTGGAACAATTTTTTACAAATAATTTGCCAGAAAATGACTTACCTATGGCTTTTGCAAATCGTTTATTGTCCTTATCGTTATGGTGTTAACCTCGTTATGGTGTTAAGATATTATGATAGATCAAACAACAATGGCGAACTTCAAGCCGGTTCTTATGAGAAAGGAAAAATCTAAGCGTACATTTGGACCATTTGAAGTAATCAACATTCTTAGTAGTGTGAATACTTCTTCCAACGATCTCTGCGCCTAACATATGGTGAATCATTGCCACGAATGGCATTTTGATTTTTGAGCAAATGAAATAACGAACCGTTACAAACCTTTCCGCCTACTCTTCGTCATTTTAAACCCCCATAATTTATTCCCTCTGTCGGTAGTCCTCATTACTATCTTCCGCAATTGCCCCCATCATTAGGAACACATTAAGGGCTTAAGAGCGATTTTTTTGAATTCTTGAAAGATGATTTAAAATATAAATCTAGTAAAAGCTCTCAATGGCTTAACATTATTAAAACAGTTTTAAAACAGTTTTAAAGGCCATTACTGGCCCCTTACTGAGTCAACAATTCGGCTCCAGCGGTTTCGATCCCGAGCATGGTCTTCATACTGTCTAAGACAATCTGAAGAGGCCAAGTCGTTCTCTACACCGTGGAGCCTGCAACGACCTCTGCGCCTACCATTTGATGGCTCTCTTTTCAGAGATCGCTGCACAATTCGTTCCGGATCAGCACGCAGAACGTGCCCGAGCCAGCGTACTCGCTGAGATCTTATTTCATGTAAAATATCGGGGATCTTCATCAGATCTCTGATCTCGATATTTAACAGAGCTCGGTAGGTACCATCTATTTCGCGTTTTGGGCCGTAAATCACACGCATGACTCTTCTCTCAAATGTTAGGAGCCATCTCTCGTACTCATCCGTCAGCACCCAACATTCACATCCAAACATAAAAACGGGCCTGATCAACGCTTTGTAAAGCTTCAGCTTCACGGCACTTGATAAGTGTTTAGATTTTAGCAGTGGCCTTAGAGGATACAAAGAACGACTGCCAGCTGCCAGTCGCACTTTAATATCCTCACCCACACTGTTATCGTGAGTGATAAGAGAACCCAAATATTTGAACCTCCTCACTCCCTCAAACGTGTGGTGGCCACTACTAAAATCTGGTGTGCCATTGTCCCTAAAACCAGAGATCAGGTATTTCGTTTTGGACTCATTGATCTGAAGTCCAACTGCTTGATCCGTTGCTATTCAGTCCAATCATGCATATGTCATCTGCATATGCAAGCACCTGATTGGACTGGCGATATAAGATGTTACGCTGCGGTGTTTCAGTTTTACGAAAGATGTACTCCAACATGAGATTAAAGAGTATCGGGGACAGAGGATCTCCCTGCCGAACACCCGAGTTAACTACAAAACTTGTCGACAGCCTGTTCTCAACTTTAACACAGCATTGGGACTGCGTCACTGTCATCCTACATAGTCGTACCAGTTTTGTTGGCATTCCTAGGTATTCCAGGGCAGACCATAAACTCTCCCGATTGATCGAGTCATAGGCCTGCCGGAAATCCAGGAACACCTCATGTACGGGGATGGATGTCTCATAATATTTAGAAGATAAAATCATCCGCAGCGAAAAGACCTGATCGGTGACTGATCGATTCGGACGAAATCCTCCTTGATAGTCACCAACCAAGCCCTCCGCCAGAGGAGTGATTCTATCCAATACAATGTATGACAGTAACTTGTAAGCTGTGCAAAGGAGAGCTATACCGCGATAATTCTCACACTTCAAGCGGTCTCCCTTCTTGAAGATGGGGCATATCGCGGCCACTTTCCATTCGTCAGGCATAACTTCGGTTCGCCATACTAATCGAATAAGGTCGAAAAGACAGTTCAACAAAGTATCCCCTCCGAATATCAAGAGCTCCGAATTAATGCAGTCCACTCCAGGTGCACGGTTTCGTTTCAATCTCTGCATGGCTTTAGTGAATACCTCATGGGATGGCTCCTCAGTGCAAATCTTCGCAGTCTGTATTAGAGGTGGCTCAACAACAGTCTGTGACGCATGATGGACATCAAGCAGGTCAGTAAAGTGTCCACTCCATGCGTCAAGTCAGTCAACTCCATGCGTCTTACTGCGTCGATGTTGACACAGAGGTTTCCATCCCGGTCCCGAATGGCGGTTGACTTAGGCCTGAAGTATGGTGCAGTCCAGTAATTCCCTTAAAGAAATTACGCGAACTGCGCTCATTGCTGAGTTGTTGTACTTTCAGAACCTCAGCCTTCCACCATTCTCGCTTCTTCCGTCTACAAATCAGCTTAGCTGCCCTTCTTGCAAGAGCAGCCTGGTTTTTCCTCGCGATTGTGAGACGTTGTTGCACTTCATTATGAGCTATATTTTGTTGCTCAACTGCAAGACGACACTCGTCATCAAACCAATCATTCTTGGGTCTGACTTTCACTATATCTAAAGTCTGTTGAGCAGCACTGACAACCGAAGTTTTCAGTACCTCCCAGACAGAGTTCACGCAGTCAGACTGGTAATTAGCTTCATTAATGTTGTCGCTGACAAGATCCTGATATCGTTTCTTTTGATCTTCATTTATCAGACCTTCACAATCGAAACGTACCATGCATTTCGCTGTGTTCCCAGACTTGTACGAAAACTTCCATCGTAGCTTTGCAGCGACCAAATGATGATCGCTGCCTACGTATTTGGTTGCTGACCGATAAGTTCTCACATCCTGCACAACCTGAGCCCGTCCTTTAGAAACTAACACATGGTCAATTTGGCTGCGGGAAGTTCCACGAGGATGTGTCCATGTCTCAAGATGTATGTGTTTGTGAGGGAAGAATGTGCTTGCTACTCTAAGATCATGAGCAACCGCAAAGTACATCATTCTCTCACCATTATCGGTCGCAGTTTCGTGTCGGGAGTACGGATTTCGTGTCGGGAGTACGGACCTATATTTTCACACAAGTCGGTCTGATTTCTGCCAGCTCTAGCATTAAAGTCCCCAATTACCATTCTAACATCGTGTTCGGGTATAGATCCCATCAGATCGCCAAAGTCATTGTAAAATGAGTCTTTATCTTGGGGCTGGCTGACTTCTGTGGACGCATGGCTTAACATATACTTTGTAATTTTTTTTGGATAGGAGGAGCTTATAGCAAACTAAATTTTTTAAACATTTCTACTGAAAAGTTTAATTATTTTAAACCTTATGCTTTCGTATAATAACCAAAAGTTGTAGAACGATTAAAAACCCAAAATATTTGATGAAAGCTTGGCGTTATACGTGGTGCTCGTGTGTAACACCGTAATTATTATCGTCCAATAATTATAAAAACAAAACATTAATTTGATTGGACAGGAACCACTTAATTTTAACCTAAATTTTCTTATTGTTTACGTCTATTCTATATACCTATATATGTATACACATACTCGTACATATATAAAATATGCTTTTGCCTATTTTTTTATTTGGTTTTCAATTTAATTGTTTATGTCAATTGAGGAGTAACGGATGACTGCATACATATTATCTAAAACATAATTTAGTGAAATGGTTTTTGTGCGCTATAATTAAATTTGATTGAAGGTGAGAGATAGTTATACTGGCCTGTTATTGATTTTTATAATAATAATATATAAAAGCACGAATGGTTGAATTTAGAAAATAAATAAAATATGTTTAGTGTTGAAACCGAACCTCAGACATTTCTTTGTTGATAAGAATAACTTTTTTTTTTAAATTTGAGTGTAATCCGGACGATTATTGGAATTATAAACAAGAATTCTGCTAAACTTATAAGAATATATGAAATAGTTAATAAAAATTTGATTATGAAAAAAAATGGGGCGTTGTTTTAATTTCATAATAGCTAGATCAGAAAATTGTGCTTAAGTAGAATAATACTGGCGTCGTAAGATGAAATTTCGAATAATGAGTTTGTTTCTTATGTATTTTACGTCATTTGTTTTTACGATATAAAAACAACGCCCTAATTTTTGTTTCGTAGTAAATTTAATTCTTACATTTCTAAAATTAAAGTTAAAATATTTTAAAATTAAGTTACATACATCAAAAAAATTCAAAACACGGCTTGCAATTCATTCTCGCACTTAAAACCAGTGTGAGGTTTTTATACATATTTATGAGACTGTATAAGTTAAGTTCTGAACAGTACATATATAACCAAAGAAAATTTGCGATATGAGACCATTCTTTTTCAATAGTGAACATTTGAAAAAATAAAACATTGCGCTATTAAATGAGACTTTTTGTTATATAAACACAAACTTTTCTGAATAGTACACGACCTTTCCAAATTTGTACAATTTTTATTATAAAAAGGGTTAAGCTCCACTGATGAAGCTTGAATATTTGGCGATAGAATATGAATTAAGCAAATGGTATTACACGTTGGGTTCAATAATGAAATGTTTCGCCTTTCGACAGCTAGAAGTAGAACGCCACTTCAGTCCCAGTTCAAGTAGAGCGAACTTCTTAATAGCGTCTTTACCGATAAAGGATAGAGAAATTACTGGTTCGGGGCCAACAAATTTATTACGCGAACCAGCTTTCGCTAAAAAGTCAGCAACCTCATTTCCCTCAACGCCACAATGAGCAGGCACCCACATGATCCTTACTCTCGTATTAGAGCAAAGAAGATTAATGTAGTGCTTGCAATCATTGACTAGTTTGGTCATAGTCAAAGGATTAATGAGGGAAACACGGCTTTACTATCTGTGCACATAATAATATCCCTCCCTAAATCGCTAAACTTAAACGCCTCCGTGGTACTATGGGTAAGTGCAATTAATTCAGCTTGAAAAACCGTGGTGTTTGCCCAAACTACTCGAGAATCTTAGCTCATACTTAGGACGGTAAAATCCAAAACCTGCAATGACTTCCAAACGAGAGCCATCCGCAAAAAAAATATCGACTCTGACAGCTGTCTATAGAAATCCTGAGATAGCCATCATTCTCTTGAGGGGAAAACAACGGAGAATGAATTGATGAAGTTAAATTCAGGTAATAGCATGTCATTCACCGTCCGGAATATGTGACTTATCTTAATCCGCTTATGCCCCGTACAAGTCCCGAAGATATTCCATGCCCCAATGCACTTTAGTCGATACGCAGCAGAACACGCTGTACTAAGAATGTGGGACTGCAATTCTGACGTACAACCCAATTTTTAAGACACCAAACTTCTACCATATTAAGGGCGTTCTGCATCAGATCAGATAAGACGTTCAGGTATTTACCAGAAACTGATAAAACAAGATCATCAGCGTAGTTTTGCACGAAAAACCCAGATCTCTACAATTTATCAGGTATAGTTCATCGATAACCATGGGCCACAGCAAGGGTGAGAGAACCCCTTCTTGCGGGCAGCCCAGAGCTACCATTCAGCTCCATCTCAATTATCCGAGACTTAAGCATGGAATCGATGAATTAAACAATGGTTTGATCAATATTAAAATTGGTACACGCAGTTGTGATCGTAGAAAACGAAGTGCTATAAAAAGCTCCTGCAATGTCCAGGAAGGTACCTACTACAAACTCTTTGTAGTTAAGTGATCTTTCGATCCTTGTTACGAGTTCATGTAGAACAGTTCCGCAGGACTTGCCAGCTCTGTAAGCATGTTGCATATTACTGAGAGGGGAGGTAGTTAAATAATTATCTCTAATAAATCTGTCGACGATCCTCTCTAAAGCTTTAAGAAAAGTGGAGGTCGGATTAATGTGCCTAAAAGCCTTAGGGTAAGTATAACCCGATTTACCAGTTTTAGGTATGAATACTACTTTACTCCTCCTCCAGGCGCGCGGTACAGTGCTAAAAGCAACGCAGGCTTGGAACAGATTGAGCAGGTAAGTGCTGATGTGTAGAAAACCATGTTGCAATTCAGCAGGGAAAACGCTGTCCGGACCACTTGATTTGAAAAGTGTAAAGGAAAAAACATGTCAGCTTAAAACATCAGTAGTGATCACCCTACGGGCTAAGTTCCAATCCGGAGTACCGGCAAAAATGTCAGGTGGCTCGGGGGCAACCACATCCCAGGAAAGGATGTCATACCCAGGAAAGTGGACAGACAATAGTAGCTCACCGATTTGTCGCCTGCACGAGGTTAGTTTACCGGAGGGTAGACGAAGATTATCGAGTACCACACTTACTCACTAACACGTATATCATTCTTAGCCAGAGTTTTGTTAAGTCTGGCGACAACAGGTAAGCTGTCAATTTCTTCACAGAAGTTTCTCCACGTAGTCCTGTGCGTGGATCTGAAGCCTTTTTTTAATCCTTTTGAGCTAATAAAAATCGATTCCAATCCGAAAATAGATGCGTTGTTTTGGCTTTATTTTTAGTTTTACGCACACTCTTCCTTAGCTGTGTAAGTTCAGAACACCAGAAGGGTTTGAATATGTTACTATAAAAAGGTTTGAGTTTCTCCGCTTAACGTGTACAAATCGTATGAAAACGTTTTATTCAAGCACAAAAATCTAAGAGTTTGTGCCATATGCTAACATTTCTAAATAATGGGCACTTGGACCTTTCTAAATTTGTATAACTTCTATTATAAAAAGGGCGCGAGGCTCTGAATTAAGAAAATGGTATAGAGACGATTTACTCGAGCACAATAATTCCAATAATTAGATCCTGGGCTTGGTCTTCATACTGTACTAGACAACCAGAAGAAGCCAAGTCATTCTCTACACCGTGGAGCCATCGTCGCCTGCAACGACCTCTGCGCCTACCATATGGTGGCTCTCCTTTCAGAGATCACTGCACAATTCGTTCGATCTTATTTCATGCACAATATCGGGGATCTTCATCAGATCTCTGATCTCGATATTGTACAGAGCTCGGTAAGTGCCATCTATTTCGCGTTTTGGGCCGTAAATATGTCACGCATCACCCTTCTCTCAAAATTAAGGAGCCATCTCTTGTACTCATCCGTCAGCGCCCAACTTTCACATCCAAAAATAACGTTTGTAAAGATTCAGCTTTACGGCATTTGATAGGTGTTTAGATTTTAGCAGTGGCCTTAGACGATACAGAGCACGGCTGCCAGCTGCCAGCCTCCCTTTAATATCTTCACCTTTAAATTTGTACAATACATTACAATACATGGACTATTTTGCTACCAACTGTACTCAATGTGTCTATTTGACAATAAATTTGCAGTAAAAGTGATACCTAAATCTTCAAACCCATCGACTTGTTCAATAATAGAGTCAAATAACAGCTAAGCACCAAACGATAAAAAATAATCGTAATATTTTAATGCGTATATATCTTCTGCATAAATGAGAATGTCCGAATAGCATGGGACTCAAATTACAGTGTCTTGAACAAACTTCCGAATAAGTGACGTAATTAAAAACTTCAAAATTTCAGAACCTGAATTGTGGTCTCTAGATAAGACTTAATCCAATTAACTGGCCAATCAAAAGAGCACGATTAGGTTTTATTTAATTAATGACTCAACTGTGTAAACAACATGTTAATAATATTTGTAAATACAAATTATATCAACACTATAAGAATTCATGGAGACATATTTAATTAAAAAACAACGGAAACAAAATTAGGGCTTTATTTTAATATCATAATAGTTGGGTCACAAATTTCTTTCCATATTCGAATTTCAAACAGTAGAACAACGGCGCAGTGAGCTGAAATTTCATATAATGATTTTGGGACGTATTTTACGTCATTGCTTATTACGAATTGAAAACAACGCCCTAATTTTTTTTCCATATAAATTTAATTTTTATGTTTCGCAGGAAAGTTAAAATTCCTTTAAATTATGTTTCAATTATCAGAAATGTTCAAAACTCGGCTTGAAATTTTTATTCAATAAGACATTTTCTCTTACTTCATTATATTTACTGATTATCATTAATCCAATGATAAGAATTCTGTGACATGACGTGGGGCTTTCAATTTTCACAATTTAAGTAATTGATTCTAGAGGAGATTTAATCCAATCAACTTGCAAAAAGTTATTTTTCACGAGAAAGCACGATCAGGTGTTTATTTAATTAATAACTCAGTTTCCAGAACATTCATTCAGAGATGCAATTTTCCGTTTTATATATATATATATATATATATATATATACATATATATATATATATATATATATATATATATATATATATATATATATATATATATATATATATATATATATATATATATATATATATATATATATATATATATATATATATATATATATATATATATATATACATATATATATATATATATTGTTATTTCAACGTCATTGATTATTATGAAATAAAATAAACGCCCTAATTTTTATCTATATCCTGTAAATATTTTCATAAATCATTTTATTTTTAATTTACCGTCAATTTAAAGTTTTAATTTTCCCATGACCTTCATAAGTCATGTTTTAAGTCCTTAAATCCGATTACGCCGGACATTTCTATATATACTTAGACATAATTAAATTAGACGAGTTTAGTTTGCGTCGCAGAAATCAACATTTATTATAAAATTTCATCAATAAGATGTGAAATTCGGATAATAATTCAATTTCGATTTTCACCAAAAATATTTTTAATTAAATTTATTTCAACTAATTGCCATAAAACCCAATATGTATGTATTATACATATATGAATTCAAATTGATGGTTTGATATAAAACCACATAAAAAAATAAATCATTGAGTTCTGTATAAATTTCTAGACCATAAATTTCTAAAATTCTGTAATAATTTTATCTGGGAGGATAATAAAAATCCAAAATAAAAAAATTATATTTTTGGTATTCCCAGATATACAAATATATGATAAAAATCAAAGGACCAGAAGCAAAAAAAATGGAAAAAAAAATGAATTGAAATCATATCAACCAACATTTTAATTGAAAAATCAAATTTTTGCAAAAATACAAAAATTCAAATAAATTTTAATAATAAATTAACCATAAATTATAAACATCAATGCACATGTAGTATGTGCATAGAATATACAAAATTTTATAAAATATGTTACAAAATGGATATAAGAATATCGATATGATACACACACTCGTATACACGTATGTAATGCGAAATGTAAATTATTGTGTTATGTATTTATTGTTGGTACATTTTCCTGTAGCATTTGAAGCCGTAACGAAAAACATGAATACATTATCAACAGTTTTTTTTTTTTTGTGTTTCGTGCCAGTTGTTGGTTGGGGGTGTTGAATAGATTTTAATAGGAAACACAATATGGTTTTTATTAGGATATTAAAAACGATGGGATCTGAATAGAATCAATGCGATTGAAAATTATATTTATGTGATATATAAATAAGATGTGTATGTATGTATGGTGTGTATATACGTATATCAACATAGTTATTGATTTATGTTCATCAATGTATGTATATCATATATATAGAATATGCTACATATATATAGATACCACATACGATAGATAGTTTGGAAATTACTTGCTACTATTTTTTGACTTAATTATGATTTATTTTTCAGCTTTGATGAATCTTATTTATCGTCCTATCTATGTATCTTTTGTACATATTTATATATAATTTTACTATGTTCGGTATACATATATGTATATGTACATACACTACACTGAATTTTAATTATATTTCGTGAATACGTAATTTTATTTTCGGAATATGTATTTATGTTTATTATATTAATGTGTGTACATATCAAATTAATGACGGTTCATTAAATTTTATATGTAGCTGAAAATTTTTAAAAGTGAGGTGGTCACTCTGAGTATAATATGCTCTGTAGGAGGAGGAGATGATGAAACCATAAAGTTAAATTTATTTTATATTCAATTTATTATGTTCGGTATATTTAATGCACACATTTATAGATATGCTAGTATTGAATGATGAATAATGTATAAGATCTGATGTCATTTATAGCTGAAAGTTGGCATACCCGCGTTTATCGCATATCGCATCCTTGAAAAATACTTTAAAAGATAATCGGAAGAAAAATCTGGTTTCAGAACTTATAATTACAATTTACAATTTTCACTTAGATTTTAACATAGGTTTAAGCTTTAAGCTCACTTATTACAAAATACGTTTTTAAACTTTTAAGTATACATAATAAAAGCTTAACCAATTTAGTTTATTAGATCTTTCACTTTTGTAAATAAAGCTTTCAAGCTTTCAAATTAATTAAAACAGTTTTAATTAATTTGAAAGCTTGAAAGCTTTATTTACAAAAATGAAAGATCTAATAAACTAGATTGGTTAAGCTTTTATTCTTTATACTTAAAAGTTTAAATAAACCTTTCAATCTTTCAAATACTAAAACTTAATGTTATTAATTCAATGAGCTTTAGTGTGATTTCTGAATTGCAGCTTAAATATCAATTCGGCCATTGCATGACTAAATTTTTCACAAGAAAGCTTTCGTGGACGAAAACGATTTTTTTCATCTTCTTCTTTCTGTTTATCTATTAATTTAGTTAGATATAAGTAAATACAGGATCAGGTAAATTAATTATAAAGCTTTCGATATATTAATTACATTATCATTTCAGAATAAATTACTTACTTCTTTGAAAAATACTTCAATTTGTTAAAATTCAATCTTACAACTGATACAAAGCTGTGTAATGCATTTCAGGAAAACTCTCAATTAAAACTGGTAATGATGTACATAAAGTGACCCTCCAGAAAGCGCTTTGATGTAGAAATTCAGTTAAACCTTTTTAAGTTTTTGAGTTTTTAAAGCTCCAATTTATTAAAGTATACGTCACTTTCATTTGAGTATATACGAAAGCTTCGAAATAAAAATGATAATTTTTCTAATTCAATAAGATTTAGTGAGAATTCCATAGTAAATATTTGAAATATTGCTTTTCCTCAGCTTTTAATTCAGTTTATAAATAAGACTATTAATGAGTACCTTCTTTGAAAAAATATTTCAGTTGTTGAAAGTTAATCCTAATAAGCTTTCAATTAAAACGATTGTACATAATCACAGCGTTCATCAAAAAATTATTAAATTTTGACATTAAGCTTGTAAAGCTCCAAGTTAGTAAAGTTAGTTATTTAGCACAAATAATGATTGCTCGATGATAGTATTCAATAGAAGCTTTTGTACATTGCAGCATAAATATTTAATCTGCGACTTTCTCTGTTTGACTAAAATTTTCATTAGTATGCTTAGTCTTACTGTTTCGTTTTGATGAACTATTGAGAGGAACTCAAATCTTCTTAAAAAACAGATGAAATGTACTTCTGTTATAAAATCTTTTATATTTGAAACCTTTTCATCGCAATTGATAAAGAGCTGATTAAAGCATTTAACAAAAGCTTCAATTTAAAAATTAATATAAGTACTTAGTCTATCTATTCACAAAGCATTTTGTACAGTGTTCTTTAAAAATGCTTTAAGTTTTAGATTTAAATTTCTAAAGTTAAAAAAATAGTTAAAAATAGTATAACTAAATAATATTGCAGCTTTAATAGCAATTCGACGAATTGTAATTTTCATAAAAATTCTTTTAATTCTGCTAATAGAGGAACTATAACTATGTACAAAATAATTGAGATGTACTTACATATGTCAATAAATTTCTTAGATTTGTAAAATTTTATTCTAAGTAATGACAACAGCTTTTTTTCTACTTAATAAAGAAAATCCGGATTATTAATCAAAAAGCTTCAGAAAAGCTTCAAATTAACACTAATATAACGTTCTTAGTCTATCTATCACTACAAAGCATTTTGATCAAACTTCATAAAAAATCTCCGAAATATTGAAGTATTCGTGCTTAAAGTTTTAAATATAGTTGTTCAGGTAGGCGTGCTTTAACTCTAGTATACAATTAATAAAAACGTAACTAATTTACTTTTTTTAATTTTGATAAATGTGAAAGCTTCCAAATATCACAATTTTTATGTTTAACTTCAATGAGCTTTTTTATTATTTACCTCAAATATTTATAATAAAATTAAATAACAATGCAGCTTTAATAGCAAATCGGCAAATTCCGAACAGGAACTAACTACAAAATGAATTAAATTAACTAACAAAGCTCCCGAATTTGTTACATATTCCTCCAAATATTGAAGTAAGGTTATGCTTAGCTTTTAATAAGTTGTGTAAAAGCTGTAGTTTTAATTTAGTAAACTTTCAAGAAAAATTTTAAAAGCTCCAAGAATTGTTACCTTTTACTCAAAATAATGAAACGACCCTTTTTTAAAACTGAATATTGCAATTAAGATAGAACTTGTTTGCTAATAAAATGAGTAAATTTCTAAGTTAAATAATTAAAGCTTTGATTCGATTGTATGTTTTGTAAAACTAAAAGTTGCCAAATACGATCTTTTTAAATCACTGAGCTTTTATAAGTATCACATTATACGTATATTTAAGAGCAACTGCTTTGTTTTTTTTTTCATTTTTACAAAAGCTCAAACGCTTAAAATTAGCCTATTTAAATTAATAACCTTATCAAATTTAGTAAGTTATCAAGTTAAACTTTTAAAAAGTCAAATTTACGCGCTAAAACTATGTGAAAGCTTAACCAAGTTTATTTATCAGATATATAATTTTAGTGAACATTAAAATTTCCAAATGCAAAAATTAATTTTTATTAATTCAATGAGCCTTTGTGTGAATTCCAGTGATTACTTAACTTACTGTGCATTTATCATTATCATTACCATCTCATCTTATGATAAAATAAAATAATATCGCTTACAAATTATGTGAACTACTCTTTATGACTAAAAGGTTCATAAAAAACAGACTTTCGTTTTAATCCCTGCGCTTTAGTTACATAAATTTGTTTATTAATTATAATTAGTATCTTCTTTGATAAAATTAAGGTAAATATAAGTTTGTGAAAACTCAACGTTGCAAAACGTTGCAAGTGTTATAGAGCTGTGTAAAGCATATAAGAGAAACTCATTTGAAAACTTTCGTGGACGACGACGTATAATTAAAATGTTCATGTATATGTTACTAACATTCTTAGATTTGCTAGTTATCTAACAATTAATCAAATTAAATATGAAAGCTTCGTAACTAAATTTTAAATTTTTTATTTTTAAACATTTTATCTTTAAAGCTTTTATAATTTCATAATTAAAGTGACATTTAAAATTAGGTTGTGATAAGAATATTTATGAACGATCAAAATTTTAAAAGCTTCATCCATTTAAAACTAATTTTTATAAATGTCAGAAAACACTTATTAGAACTAGCTTATATAGTCAAATTAAATATAAAATCTCGAATAGTTTTCATCTAAATAATGTCAACATGTCAACATGAATATAAATAACAGCTTTAAGTTCATAAATTAGACTATATATCATTGATTTTTAAATTCAATTTTGCAAGTGATATTGAGGTGATTAAAGCATTTCAGAGAAGCTTCAGTTTAAAAATAATAAATTCTTCATCGTCTATTCACAAATCATTTTGAACAATCTTCATTAGTAATTCCTAATAATGAGAGGAACTATAACTACTCGTATATGTACAAAATAGTTGAAACGTACAACTGTCAATTCATTTTTAGATCTATAACAGATCTGTCTTCATTTCTTAGATCTGTAACATATTCTGCTAAATAATTACAACAGGTTTTGTTTAATTTTTCATTTAAATTTGTAAAAAAGAAATTCCGGAGAATTAAAAAATAGCTTCAGAAAAGCTTCGAAAAGGCTTCAAGTTAAAGCTAATATATTGTCCACACTCTAGCTATTCGCCAAGCATTTTGATCTATATTCGTTAAAAATTCATTCAGTTTTGAAGTAAAACTTCTAAACCTCTGAGAATTTGAAATATTCGTGATTAATGCTTTAAATAGAGTTGTTAGGGCTTACGTGCGTTAATTTTAGAGTGAAATCAATCAAACCGTAATCAATTTTGTTTAAAAGATATTTGATTTTGGTAAATGTGGAAGCTTTCAATACAAAAAAAAGTTTAACTTCAATGAGCTTTTTTATAGATTCTGTTAAATTAAATTATTATTTAAAATAAATCTGAATAGTAATTCGGCGGAATGAAACTATTATAAGCAGGCTTTTATAGGCGAAAACGTTTAACTCTTTCGTTTTCTTCCCTGCTAGTGTGGGGAAGTATAACTATGTTTTAAATTTTTGAAATGCACTGCTGTGGATGAACTTCTAAAATTTGTAACATTTTGTTCTAAATACTGACAACAGCTTTTGTTTAGCTTTATTATTAGTTAATATTATATAACAACTCCGGATTTTTAATCAAAAAGCTTCAGAAAAGCTTCAATTTAACACTAATATAACGTTTATAGACTATCTATTCACAAATCATTTTAATCAAAGTTCATTAAAAAATTCCTTAAGTTTTGAAGTTTAATCTAATTTAACTTTAGAGTAAAATTAATAAACAGGTTAATTTTGGTAAACGTAAAAGCTTCCAAATACCACAATTTGCTATGAGATTTTTTATAAATTCCATCAAATATTTAAAATATTATTCTTACCATGCAGAAAATAAATAAAAATTAGTAAATAATATTGCACCTTTCAAGAACAATTCGGTGAATGGAAATTTTGAGCAGAAAGCTTTCGTAAGCGGAAATGTTAAACTCTGTCGTCTTTATTCTTCCAAATATTTCAAAAGATTTTGTTAAAAGTCAAAATTGCATCTTATTAGAACTGGTTGAATAAAAAAATTATTGCAATTTGACGTTAAATGACACAAGCTTTG
Organism: Tipula unca; assembly: GCA_951394425.1. Lineage (NCBI taxonomy): Eukaryota > Metazoa > Arthropoda > Insecta > Diptera > Tipulidae > Tipula > Tipula unca. The sequence continues at coordinate 104,874,933 of OX596382.1, read as the reverse complement.
GTTTATTTAATTATATGTGCTTAGCATAAAACATGAATGAGGAAAGCCGCACCGATCTAATTGATTTTTTGATTGATAGATTTGGTCAATTGAAAATTTTCCAAATACGAATGTTTATTTTTTTCAACAATGAGCGTTTATATGAGATCATTCAAAGTATTTAAATTATTATTTGAAGAATTAACCAATAAGCTTTAGTTACTTAAATCATATTACATATTAATAAATAACTGTTTTGAAAAATTATTTTTATTTTAGAAAAGCTCCAAAATTAAAATTAGGTTATGTAATGTAATACAATGAATTTCGATGATTCACCGTTAATAAATTTGGAAAATTATAAAGTCAAATCATTAAAGCTTCAGATATTCTTGATCAAAATGTTAAGCACAAATAATCAAAGCTTTACCGATTTAATCTATTAGATATTTCGTTTTGGTAAACATTAAAGTTTTAAACATTTATTTTTATTAATTGAATGAGCTTTTGCCTGAGCTTGTGAATTCCAGTAAATATTTAAATTATTGTTAATTTACCATTTTGCCATCTCATCTAATGATAAAATAAAATAATATCGCAGCTTAAATATTAGGACAACAGTTTGACTTAAGAAACGGACTATTAATTATAATTTGTATCTTCTTTGAAAAAATATTTATGTTTGTGAAAAATGTTATAGAGCTGATTAAAGCTTATCAGAGAAACCCATTTGAAATCTTTCGTGAAATTTGCTACTTTTCTTCCAATTATCAAATTAAATATGAAAGTTTCATAACTAAATTTTAAATTAACAATTTAACAATTTTATCTTTTAAACTCCCATAATTTCATAATTAACGTGACATTTAAAATTAGGTTGTGATATGAATATTTATGAACCATCAACATTTTACGAGCTTTTCTAATGCGTTTTAAACTCATTTTTATTATAGTTAGAAAACACTAATTAGAACTGAAATTAAATATAAAATCTCTTATACGTGAATTTGAAACATTTGTTTAACGTTTAAATTAATTTTGTATATAAAAAAAAATCTGGATTAATAATCAAAAAGCTTTAGTGACTTAAATTAAATGATTAATGATTAATTGTTTAACGCAATATTGCAAGTGATATTGAGCTGATTAAAGCATTTCAGAACAGCTTTATTTTAAAAATAATATATCGTTCATAGTCTACTCATAAAGCATTTTGAATAATGTTCGTTAAAAATGCATATAATTTTGAAGTTAAACTTCTACAGCTCCGAGGCATTTAGGAATTCATATTAAAATTATTGTAATCGTAAACAATTTCATTTAAAAGCTTTCAAATACCTCATTTTTTTGTTTAACTTTAATAAACTTTTTTATAAATTACGTCAAATATTTAAATGTATTATTCATTTACCATGTTATCACACTGTGTGTACTAAAACTAATTAATATTGCAGCGTTAATAGTAATTCGGCAAATTGTAATTTTCATAAAAATCCTGTAAAGCTGGTTCGTTTTCCTCCCTGCTAATGAGACCTATAACTATGTAAAAAATAGTTGAAACGTACTTCTGTCGATAAATTTCTTAGATCTGTAACATATTTTTATAAATAATGACGACAGCTTTTGTTTAACTTTTCACTTTAATGTTTCAATGAAAATTTTCGGAGCATTAATCAAATAGCTTAAGAAAAGCTCCAAACTAAAACTTCTATAATGTTCATTGTTGAACTATTCAGAAAGCATTTTAATCAATGTTGGATAAAAAAATTCCTTAATTTTTGAAGTTAAACTTCTAAACCGCTGGGATTGAATTGAATTTGAATTGAATGTGTATTCGCGCTTAAAGCTTTGTGTAGAATTATTGAATTAATCGTGCTTTAACTTTGGAATACCATTAATGAAAACGTAATCAATTCAATTTAAAAGATGTTTAATGTTGGTAAATTTGAAAGCTCTCCAAATAACACAATTTTTATTTTTTTCAATGAGCTTTTGGCAGATATTTAAATTATTGAAATTTATTCGTTAACTAAATAATTAAATAATTTTTAATTAAATAATATTGCAGTTTTAATAGAGTTAGTTCGGCGAATTGAAATTTTTATATGAAAGCTTTCGTGGACAAAAACGATTGTTCCTTTCGTTTTCTTTGCTGCTAATAACAGAAATTTACTATAAAATAGAAGGCATTAATTAATAAAGCTCTTAAATTTGTTTGTTTTATTATTTTCCCTTTGTCTCTAATTTAGGAGCATACGGCGTGCACTATGCTGGACCATCTGACTCTGTTCGGTTCGGCTAGCATCGTTCTTTTCCAGGTTATAGCTCGTTTTCCCACTTTCCATTTTGCTTGTGGATTCCAATCTAATGTCTTCCGTGTTATGTCATTCGGATTTTTCCTCAAGGGTGCCCGATCCATCTTGTTTGCTTTGTTTTTTGTTCTTTGCAGAAGTTCTAATGTAGTTGCTGGTGTCCGGCCAGAAGCATTTTTGTGAATCAATGCCAGTCTTCTCTGGCATTTATTTACAAACACGTGGAGCCTATTTGTGATCTTCATCCATACAGCAGTACTGATTTTACACATGCATTAAACTTTCGTGCTCCTTGACAGGATGGACAGTAGTGGAGATAGTATGCATTCTTGACTTATTCCTATGACTTGAAGTATTTGTAACTTTGCTTTCCTTTGTGTTGAACCTTGTTTCCGGCATTATTAATTTTCAATTATTTTCTTTGGTATGCCTCTTTCACAAAGTGCTTTCCAGATTGCGCCTCTGTTGATTGAGTCGAATGTGCGTTCAAAGTCCACGAAGAGTAGATATAGTGGTGAGTCCCATTATAGTTTGATTGCTCTATGATGATACGGATCGTATTAATATGATCTGTACAGCTCTTACCTGGCCTAATGCCGGCTTGTTCATTTCTCAGGTGTTGGTTGATTGATGGAGATATTCCTTCGAGAATGATCGTCGAAAAACTTTTTATTCTGCTCTTGAGGATGGATATGCTTCGTCAGTTTTTGCATTCTCTAAGGTCGCCTTTCTTTGGGATTGTTATGGTCAAAAATAGTGAGTGGTGTTTCTGCTGCTATAGATATGCCGCCCTTGAATATTTCCTTCTAATTTCCCGTTCTGTTGATGGATGGGTGTTTATAGTTTCGTTATAATTGTTATCTGAGGGCTCGTAATTTTCTTCGCTATCTGCGCAGTTGTCCTCAAAGTGTTCTTTCCATCTATTTAGTTGCTGCGTTAAGGTTTGACCAGATAGACCAATTATGGGTGGAATGTTCGTGTATTTTCCGGTAGTCCTTCTTATATATTGATGTAGTGTGCGCATGTTTCTGATTGCAGCTGCTTCCTCTAAAGTTACGAGAATGTTTTCTGTGTATTTTCTGTCTCTTCTTGTCATCTTTTTCACTTGTTGGGCTATATTTTCATATTTACTTCGGATATCCGTCGTATCAATTTGAGTTCTTGAGCAGTCTTGATGTAGGCATCTTCTAGTTGTTCCCATTTTTGATCGATGTTGGTACTGGTTTCATACTGCTTGCTAGATTGAGTTGGATCATTTCTTTAAATGTATCATTTGTGTCAGTGTTTCACAATCCGTTGATGTTAAACTTCCTCAGATATGTTTTCATGTGTGTTTTTACAGCGGCTGGTTTGACTTTGAAAGTTGCTATTATCAGTTGGTGGTCGCTGTGTACATCTGCTCCTTGTATTGTTCTGACATCCTGCAGGGCGGTTAGGAATTTCTTATTAACTTGGTTGATTTTTTGTTTCGTATTTTCGAATGGAATTTTGCTGTTATTATTCTGCTCTACTTATATTGGTTTCCATTGGAATAGTGCTTTCGTTCCCTTAGCTGTCTTAAGTATGCCTATGCCTTGTTCGTGTGTGTCTGTTCTACCAGAGAACATCAGATAATTATCAGCGCTTGTTGTAAGTTCTCCACTATTTTGCCATCTTACTTCACTGTGGCCTAGCAACTCGATGTTCCAGGGCTGCTGGATAAAGCTTGATCATCCTTTTTCCTGTGATGTTCCCATGCGGTCAACTATTTCTAGGATACTCGCCCCCATCTTTAATTTATTACATGTTGCTAAAATCAATAATCAAAAAGCTTCAGTTTGTATTCAGTAAATTTTCAAGCTAAACTGTAAAATTAAGTGTTAAAATTCGTTTTGGTAAATAATGGTGTTCTAATGTCAAGTTTATTTTTCAATTTATTGTGAGCTTTTGAATATGAATCCCAGCAATTGTTTAAAATATTGTTCGTTTACCATTATTTTGATTTGAGCGCTAATCAAAATAAAATAGCAATGCAGCTAAATATGTATTTGATGGCTGTGTGTGTAAGGTTTTTCTAAAAAAAAACTCAATCGCTTACCCCTGCTAATGGTAAGAACTGTTAAATAGTTTAAGAGAAAAAAAACTATTGCAACTGATACAGAACTGGTTTGTTAAAATGTTAATTAATTTTGAAGCTCTATGATTAAAGCTCCGAGCTATTTAAGAGTATGTGCTTGAATCAGGAAAGCTCCATCAATTTAATTGATTCCGATTTTCAAAATAAATATTTTAAATCAAGAAACTTTTATGTGAAATCCGGCAAATATTTAAATTATTGTTTGAAGAATTAATCAAAAAGCTTTACTCACTTAAATCACATTACATATTAATGAGTAACTGCATTGAAAAATTGTTTTAATTTTAGAAAAATATTAAAATTTACAAATTCAAAAGTTTAGTAAATAAATATAATTAGTATCTTCTTTTGTAAAATATTTAAATTGTGAGAACTGAACTGATTTAAGCCTATCAGAGAAACTCATTTGAAAACACGTTATTTTTAAAATTAAATATGGATTAAATATGGAAAGTTCCATAAATAAATTTTAAATTAATAATTTAACGTATTATATATCTTTTAAATTTTAATAATTTCATAATTAAAGTGACATTTAAAATTAGGTTGTGATATGAATAATAATTTATCAACCATAAAAATTTTACGACATTTCTAATGCGTTTTAAACTCATTTTTACAAATGTTAGAAAACAATAATTAGAACAAGCTTATATAGGTTAAATAAAATATAAAACATTTCACTATTAATGACTATAAATTGCCAAGTTTCCAATTAATTGTTCATGTTATCTATTTTCACATCAGACTTCTTTATTTTAAAAAAATGTCAAACTCGATATAAGAGGTAAACTTTCATGAATATTTTATAAACTATATCTATCAATTAAACCGAGTATGTAGTACACACATACATAAAAGATACCTTAAACATACCATATCACGTGTCAACCGATTATTTCGACAGTATATTCTTCCTCCCCTCGAATTGTATTACTATATTATTGTCATGTACGCACCAAAAAGTAAATAGATATCATAAAATATTGCCTCGATATATATGTAGGTACTCGTATACATATAATAAAAGTCCAAATCAATAAATTCTATTGTAATAATAAATGTAACTATATGTATAACTAACAAAAGTTGTAATTTAAAATTCTCTATACTAAATTATGCAATTACCAAAGCGTGTACTCGTCTACTTATATACTCGTATGTATGTCGAACAAACATAATATAAAATATGTCAATTTAATGTGTGTACATATGTATACATACGATATTTGTATAGTTATCATTTTTAATTAAAAATTATATATGTATTATACATAATTAGATAAATATTTTATGTATTTTATTCATGAATCGAAATACTTTTCGTTTAAAACAAATAAACGCACATCGTAAAATTAAAAAGGAAAAACTTTTGATGTTCTCGTCTTATAACTTTTACTGTATTTTATGTATATATATAGGTATGTGCTTCAGAAACGAACGAACGAACCCCTTTCAAATAAATATATCGATATTACGTTTTTTAATTGCGTGACTCAAATTAATACAAAAAACTTATTTTTATTTTCGGTATTCCAAATATATGTATATATAACATATATACCAACGTCTTGAGTTTGTTGTTACAGTATATGTCTGTGTCTGTGTATAAACTTTCGGTTTTTGTGTGTTGTGAAAAAATTTCCTAATTAATTGAATTTTTCATGGTAAACATAACATAAATTGTAATAAAATGAAAAAAAAAACTTTTTATTTATATTTTAGCAAAAACGAAGAAAATCTATATATGTATGTATGTATACATAAAAGGTAACCAATTACTAAACACAAGTCTCTTGAAAATAATTCATATAAACTGAACTTTATCGATAAAAGTGAAAAAAATTAAATTCTATATAATAAATAAATAAATAAAAAGAAATCACCGGATGGTTAAGTCCTATAAATTACCTCCATAAAACGTGAAATGAAAGGAAAATTCCGTTTTTCTTCCCGAGCTTTTGTGAACATTTTCAAAATCACGAAATTTATTTTGAAGAATTTTTATTTTTTTTTTAAATGAAAGAATTTTCTTGATTAGGTATCCGCTGGTTTTATTGTCAGCTTTTTTTTTTTTTTTTTTTGGTTGTTGTTGCTGTTGTGTGTTCCTGTTAGGCAGGCTATAAACAATATTATATGGGATATTTTTTTAAGTGGTGGCCATAACATATAAGCATTAAATGAAATTTAATGTGATATGGTTTATTTTATTTTTATATATTAATGGATATACAATCGTTTATATGTTTGTGACTCGTTGATTTGAAGTCATGGAAAAGCTCACTTACAATTTTATCTAACAGTGATTCTAAGTATGGTTACTTATCCAGAATTTACATAATTACTTTTAATAATATCGTCGTACACAGCAATTAATTTAAAAATTCATAACAATTTTGCTACCGCCGAGTAAACATTAAAAATAATTTACATATTACTTGTGTGAAAAGTTTAATCAGCAGTTATTAATTTTTTATAAAAAAAAGAAAATTTGATTTGAAAAATATGTGAAATCGTGATGTTCCACTATTCTCCACCAAATCTGCAGAAAGCGATGTCTGCAAGCGATAATAGTCCAAAAAAACAACAAATAGCAAATGCATCAAAAATTACTTTACCAGGTATTTTAATAACAAGTGAACTAAAAATTAATGTAAATGAACAATAAAAGTGCATCGTCGACAAATTTTGACGATGAAACAAACAATAAAAGTGCACCGACAGATGATAATAAAATAAACAGTGATGTAGGTCAGTGATTAGTGCAAACAGGGCTGGCCAGATATATTACTGTCACCTCAAAGCGAAGGAGAAGCCCTAGATCAGCGACTAGTGCAAACGTGAATAAATAAAGCTCCGGCTGGTGAAAAAGGATTCCAATGTAAATCAATCACCAATATTATTAATCGTGAGAAGTTGCCTCAGCCATTGTTCCGTCTGGAATTAGAACCAGATAATAAAAAAATCAAAGAGCAGCAGGCAATATTTGACTTAAAATATCTACTGCATAGAAAAATCATCGTTGAGGAACCCATAAAAAGAACTGAACCGGTACAGTGTGTTAAGTGCCAAGAATATGGACTCCATAACTCCATAACTCAAATGCATGCAACAAAGAAAAAACGGAAGCATCAGTGAGAAAATACAGCAACTGTGGTGGAAATCACACTGCAAATTGTAGAGGGTGTCCAATTTACCTAGCATTGAAAAGAAGAATCAATCCCAGGCAGCGAGCAGAACAACGAATTCTTAATCTTCACTCTTCCACTGCACCAAAAATAACCAACCAAAAGCAAATGTAAACAGTAGTGTGCATCAAGGGGTTACAAGTATCCTTAAAGGTAACGCTCCCAAAGTGCAAGCAAGCGAAGAAGGAAACGTCACAGCAGCTTTAAGCAAGTTAGGTAACATGATGCAAAGCTTCATGGCAATGATGGAGAAAACAGTGAATCTAATGATGCAGAATATGAACGCGTTGATGTAGATAGTCGTTAAAAATCAAAAATGACTGTCCTAAAAATAGCCATATGGAATGCAAACGGCCTAGTAAAACAAAAAGCAGAGATTCAAGCATTCCTCACTGAGCACAATATTGACATGTTAATATCTGAAACACACTTCACCAAATATAACTATTTCAAAATTAATGGATACTCTGTTTATGACACAAAGCACCCAGATGGAAAAGCACATGGAGGCACAGCTGTACTGATAAAAACATGATTAAAACACTATGAATTTATGAAATATGAGAAGGAACATATCCAATCAACGAGCATCTGTCTGAAGGAGTGGTCTGGAAACTGTGTCACATCAGCAGTGTACTGTCCTCCAAATAAATAATAACAGTGTTAAAGGCCATTACTGGCCCCTTACTGAATCAACAATCTGGCTCCAACGGTTTCGATCCTGAGCTTGGTCTTCATACTGTCTTAGACAATCTGAAGAGGCCAAGTCGTTCTCTACATCGTGGAGCCATCGTCGCCTGCAACGACCTCTGCGTCTACCATATGGTGGCTCTCCTTTCAGAGATCGCTGCACAATTCGTTCCGGATCAGCACGCAGAACGTGACCGAGCCAGCGTACTCGCTGAGATCTAACTTCATGTACAATATCGGGGATCTTCATCAGATCTCTGATCTCGAAATTGTACAGAGCTCGGTATGTACCATCTATCTCGCGTTTAGGGCCGTAAATCACACGCATGATTCTTCTCTCAAATGTAAGGAGCCATCTCTCGCACTCATCCGTCAGCGCCCAACTTTCACATCCAAACATAACAACGGGCCTGATCAACGCTTTGTAAAGCTTCAGCTTCACGGCACTTGATAAGTGTTTAGATTTTAGCAGTGGCCTTAGAGGATATAAAGAACGACTGCCAGCTGCCAGCCGCACTTTAATATCCTCACCCACACTGTTATCGTGAGTGATAAGAGAGCCCAAATATTTGAACCTCCTCACTCCCTCAAACGTGTGGTGGCCACTACTAAAATCTGGTGTGCCATTGTCTCTAAAACCAGAGATCAGGTATTTCGTTTTGGACTCATTGATCTGGAGTCCAACAGAAGCTGAAAACTCTACAAGCGGATCAAGTATTTCTTTCACTCCGTTGCTATTCAGTCCAATCACGCATATGTCATCTGCATATGCAAGCACTTGATTGGACTGGCGATATAAGATGTTGCGCTGAGGTGTTTCAGTTTTACGAAAGATGTACTCCAACATGAGACTAAAGAGTATCGGGGACAGAGCATCTCCCTGCCGAACACCCGAGTTAACTGCAAAAATTGTCGATAGCCTGTTCTCAACTTTAACACAGCATTGAGACTGCGTCACTGTCATCCTACACAGTCGTACCAATTTTGTTGGCATTCCTAGGTATTCCAGGGCAGACCACAAACTATCCGATTGATCGAGTCGTAGGCCTGCCGGAAATCCAGGAAAACCTGATGTACGGGGATGGATGTCTCATAATATTTAGATAGAATCATCCGCAGCGAAAAGACCTGATCAGTGACTGATCGATTCGGACGAAATCCTCCCTGATAGTCACCAACCAAGCCCTCCGCCAGAGGAGTGATTCTATCCAATACAATGTATGACAGTAACTTGTATGCTGTGCAAAGGACAGCTATACCGCGATAATTCTCACACTTCAAGCGGTCTCCCTTCTTGAAGATGGGGCATATCGCGGCCACTTTCCATTCATCAGGCATAACTTCGGTTCGCCATACTAATCGAATAAGGTCGAAAAGACAGTTCCACAAAGTATCCCCTCCGAATATCAAGAGCTCCGAATTAATGCAGTCCACTCCAGGTGAGCGGTTTCGTTTCATTCTCTGCATGGCCTTAGTGAATTCCTCATGGGATGGCTCCTCAGTGCAAATCTCCGCAAACTGTTTTAGAGGTGGCTGAACAACAGTCTGTGACGCATGATGAACATCAAGCAGCTCAGTAAAGTGTCCACTCCATGCGTCAAGTACTGCGTCGATGTTGACACAGAGGTTTCCATCCCGGTCCCGAATGGCGGTTGACGTAGGCCTGAAAGTATGGTGCAATCCAGTAATTCCTTTAAAGAAATTACGTGAACTACGCTCATTGCTGAGTTGTTGTACTTTCAGAACCTCGGCCTTCCACCATTCTCGCTTCTTCCGTCTACAAATCCGCTTAGCTGCCCTTCTTGCAAGAGCTGCCTTGTTTTTCCTTGCGATTGTGAGACGTTGTTGCACTTCATTATCATACTGTCCTCCAAAACATGCTATAAAAAAACTGCATTTCGTGGATTATTTCAGCCAGATATATAGGTAATAAATTTCTTGCGGGGGGTGATTTCAACGACAAACACACTCAATGGGGTTCCAGATTAACATAGCCGAAAGGCAAAAAACTTTATGAAGCTATAGAAGAACAGTCCCTGGATTACTTATCTACCGGTCACCCAACGTACTGGCCCACAGATAAAAAGAAAGTTCCTGATTTAATTTACTTTTGTGTAATTAAAGGCATTCCTCGTACATATGCTAAGGCGCCCGATTGCTATGATCTGTCTTCTGATCACTCACCTGTAATTGTAAGAGTGAGCAGCGGCGAAATAAGAATAGAAACGCCAAAAAGGCGTTTCTATTCTTAAATCGAGCTATTAAGATTCTAAGATTTGCATTTCGGGAAGAAGAAAACCAAAATCATTTAAATGAACTCTCGTCAATCGAGAGGACAGATTATTCTTTGTGGAAGGCAACAAAAAAGTTAAAAAGGCCAACAAACTCGAATCACCCGATTAGACTACCAACTGGAAATTGGGCGAGTAGCGATGAAGTTAATGCCAATGCTTTTGCTGCTAATCTAACAACAGTATTCGCACCACACGAAGAAACTAATAACTTCGTCCTACCCGACCAAGTCCAAAAAAGGCACCAGGGCATGATCTTACTACTGGAAAAATGATAAGGGAATTACCAGACAAATGCATACAACTAATAACATTCATATTTAACGCAATCATGCGGCCTGGTTATATTCCTCAAAAATGGAAGATATCTTTGATCACAATGATACATAATGCTGGAAAAAATGAAACACAGATTTCATCATATCGTCCAATAAGCATGCTGCCTACAATCTCGAAGTTATTTAAAAAAATGCTGACCAAAGTTTGAACCAGTAATAGAAGAACGGCATATAATTCCAGACCATCAATTTGGGTTCCGAAACCAACATGGTACCACAGAACAAGAACACAGAATTGTAAATGCAATCAAAAACACCTTTGAGGAAATGAAATATTTTTCTGCTGCCTTCTTAGACATTGCACAAGCCTTTGTGATAAAGTTTGGCATGATGGCGAAGTGCTATTTCTTAATATATTATTTTAATTAAAAACACTTCATTTTAATTTTAAACTTTATATTTAATTATAAATATAATTTGTACGATTTTCGTTATTTTAAGACGGATTCTGTATTTATTCAGGGCGGCTACGCAGTAAGTAGTCGCAGTAAGATTCCCACGCGTTGATTTATTTTGCTGGAATGTCGACAAAATACCATATGCTAGTTTGAGGCGATCAATTGAGATGGATTGTTGTCTCCTGTTAACGTCAACTACAAAAAATTTACGAAGCTTACGAATAACTTTGAATGGTCCTTCGTAAGGAGAAGTTAGGCTTGCTCGTGTTCTGTCGACACTAACTCACAATTATCTAAATTTATGGGAATGAAAATGTTGGACTGAGTCGATTTGCGAGTATCGACTGGGATTAAATGTTGCATCTTTGTGCGAAGCTGTTGTATAAAATCGTCAGTCGATGGAAGGAGTTGTGAACTTGGGCCTGAAAAAATTTCGCCAGGTAGTTTGAGGCTCTGGCCGTATACTAGGTCTGCTGGGCTGCATTTAAGGTCCTTTTGACACATGCTCTTATGCCCAGTAAAATTATGGATAACTCGGAGCTCCAATACTTAGTATTACCTCGAGCTCTGAGCGAAGTTTTTAACGTTTAGTGAAAGCGCTCTACCATTCCATTTGCTTGAGGATGGTAGGCGGTGGTGCGAAATCTATGTGAACCTAGAATTTTTGTTAACTCGGAGAAGAGTTTTGACTCAAATTGGCTGCCTTGATCTGTCGTAATTTCAAGGGGAACGCCAAACTTTGATACATACTGCTCGAGGAACGCCTTAGCAATGGTGGCAGCGGTAATATCTGGAATGAGATATGCCTCAGGCCAATGAGTAAATCTATCAACGATAGTGAATATATAATGATTTCCTTCAGATGGTGGTAGGGGACCAACTAAATCCATGTGGATGTGCTGAAACCGAGTTTCTGGGATTTTAAATTTGCCATGTTGTGATTTTGTGTGTTGTATAATTTTGGATTTCTGGCATGACAAATAGTTTGTTACCCAATTTTTAACGTCTAGATTCAGTTTTGGCCAAAAATATGGAGTGGAGAGAAGTTTCCGCGAGGCACGAAATCCTGGATGCGAAAGACCATGCAGTGAATCGAAAACTACACGTCGTATTGGTTGAGGAATGTATACGCGATGATTACCAGAAGAAATTTCGCAGTATAATTCGTAGTCAGCGAATTGAACAAGTTCAAGTTTATACTTGGTACTTGTAGGACGAGTTTTGTTTATCAGAGTTTTTAATTCGTCGTCCGTACGTTGTAACTCTGATATTTTGTGTATATTTGGGATTTCATTAATTGAGGCAGCTTGTGGGTTACATGTTCGTGACAAGGTGTCTGCGACCACATTGTTTTTGCCTGAAATGTGTCGGATATCTGTCGTAAATTGGGATATAAAATCCTAATGGCGGGTTTTTGAGTGTGAGTTTGACTGCGTTCCGTCTTTGAGTGGATTTCATTAATCAAGGGCTTATGGTCAGTGTAGACTGTAAATATTCGACCTTCTACGAAATATCGGAAGTGTTTAAGGGCTAGATAAATAGCCAGCAGTTCTCTGTCGAATGCGGAGTACTTGATTTCAGTTTGCGACAGTTTCTTGGAAAAGAACGCTAATGGTTCCCAACTACCTTTGTTAAACTGTTGTAACACTTCTGCTACGGCAATATTTGATGCGTCAGATGTAATATTATACATAGTATTTTCTAGGGGGTGTGCCAATAATGTTGCATCAGCAAGTGCGCGCATAACTGTGATAAATGCGTTATTGCATACATCAGGCCAAGAGAAGTTCTTAGCTGTTTTGGGTCGTTTTGATAACGTTGCGAATTGCGCATGAATTGGTTGAAGAAATTCGGCTAAACGTGGGGCAAAGCGGTGATAATATTTCACCATCTCGACGAATTTCTGAATGGTTTTAATTGAGGTAGGTTGTGGGAACTGATTTATGGCTTCTACGCGCAGCGGCGAAGGTTTTACGCCATCTTTAGATATGTAGTGGCTGAGGAATTCAAGTGATGGAACACCAAAAACACATTTGAATGTCTTTATTTTGACATCGTATTCTGCAAGTTGTTGTGGAACTTGCCTTAAATGACATAAATGTTCCTCCTCAGTTGTGCTTGCCACCAATATGTCATCCATATAGACGAATAAGAAATCAAGATCTTTTAACACTTCATTCATGAAGTGTTGAAAAGTTTGAGCTGCGTTCCGAAGACCAAAAGACATTCGTTTATATTCGAATAACCCAAATGGAGGGTTATTGCCGTTTTAGGCACGTCTTCGGAAGCTACAGGTTTTGCGTGAAATGCCCTGATCAGATGTACTGAAAAATTGTGAATATGTGGTATCGGATAACGGTACCGTAATGGCATTCAGTCGACGATAATCTCCACATGGACGCCAATCTGCGCTGTCCTTCTTTTGTACCATGTGGAGTGGTGATGAAACCGGAGAGGACGACGGTTGACATATACCTAATTCGATCATATGTGCAAACTCATTATATGCTGCCTTATGTTTTGTAGGATCCAGTCGGCGTGGTTTCGAAAACGGAAGTTGACCGTTTGTAAAAATATGATGAACGACGCTGTGTTTTATTGGAACTTTGTAATTTGGGGATTCGGTGAGGGTAGGAAATTCCTTTAGTAATTTCCCGTATCCATTTTCAACCACTAAGTGTTTTGGAGTGGGAGTATTAACGGAAACTGTCAATGCGCTGACAGTTAATTTCGTGGCCGGGTCGATGATTCGTCTTCCACGCAGGTCGACGAGTAGACCGAATATTGTTAAAAAGTCTGCTCCGATAATTGGTCGGTTCACTGATGCGAGCACGAAAGGATAATTAAAGGTGCGGCGTAGCCCAATATCGACAGAAAGTAATTTTTTCCCAAAAGTATTTATTGTTGAAACATTCGCGGCCAAAAGGCACAAGACTGGATCACGAGATCGATTTCCTTGGAAATAATTTATTGGTATTACAGAAAGATCAGCCCCAGTATCCACAAGAAGAAGGAGATTATTAATTTGATTTCTTAGAAAAAGACGGCGGTTCGCTTGTTCTCGACTATCTGCCGTATGCATAGTCGAATTTAATCGTTTAAAGAGTTTGGATTTGTGGATCCATCTTTTTGGGCTATAAACTGGCACGGTTTTGTACATTTCTGTGCTCTACTACCGTACTTATGGTGATACCAGCAAAATCTGTAGTTACGTACAGAATTGCTGTGGCTCCTCGGTCTAAATCGTGGCGATCTTAAAGATCGCCGACTTCTTGAGCGATTCTTACTGCCTGAAGTGAGGGCTGAGAATGATCTCTGGAGCTGGAAAATTTGGTCCTTCAACTCTGCCGCTCCAATGTACTAATATACAAAATTAAGGGACTTCTACCGATGAAATTTCACTCAGTTCTGGGAAACTATCTCCTTCAAAGGCAGTACATGGTTAAACAAAATAATGCAGCTACTTGTTTAAATGATATCTACGCAGCTGTTCCACAAGGCAGCGTTTTAGGTCCATTCAGGGATGGGCGAGGTAGACTACGCCAAGTAATCTACTCGGTTGTCGACACGTAAAGTATTGCGTAGATTACTCCACGAGATTTTTTGGCAACGTCGACAATTAAAACAACGTCGACAACCTACGATAATTTTACGTCTTTTACGAAAAACGTAAATGCTAAAGCATTTTTTCAAATTAGTTCCCAACGCAAGTAGATTGAAAATATATAAACTTTTTGGTTAGCTTCATAAGTTATTTTTTAAACATGTATTATATGTAATGAATTTTTGGGTCGATTTTAAAAAACCATGGTATAGAGATCATCGAGGATTTTGTATTATAAACTGCGATTTATACTAAATATAAACTGTAAGACTTGTTTATCCGAAATCCTGATCATGGATAGAAAGACATAAAGTTATAGTATTGACTTTAAACTATCTAAGACAATGAATGTACTAAATCACTACTAGTTATTTTTGACATTGTCGCGTTGTCGACGTGTTGTCGACATTGTCGACGCGTTGTCGACATTGTCGACGTGTTGTCGACATAGTCTACGTATTGTCGACGCGGCGATGTAGAAAATATTAGATGACGCGTAATTGCCCATCCCTGTCCATACTCTGACATACCTCTAACGTACAAGGTAGTCATATCAACCTTGGCCGATGATACGGCCGTCCTGGTGTCACACAGTAATCCCGAAACTGCCTCAAAGGAATTACAGCATCATCTAAACAAAATCGAGAACTGGCTTAAGACGGCGCATAAAAGTAAACGAAAACAAATGAACTAACGTCACATTCACGCTTAACAAACGCACTTGCAACAAACCATGGTCAAATACTTAGGCATGCACCTGGATAGAAGGCTAACGTGGAAAAATCATATCGAAGCAAAGCAACGAACCCAAGCGAAAATACTTTGTAGTATTACCAAGGTATTACACGATGATCTTGGAATTAAAACTATTAAAGAAACCATTAAAGAATTCAGTTCGAAATTATTACCCAAAACTAGAAACACATCCTAATGAATTGGCCAGGAATATATTAAAACAGCCGTGATTTAGGCGACTTAGAAGAGCAGATCCACTTGGACTGATGAACCTGTAAATATAATAAATGTTTAGGTTTTACATATAAATGTAATCTAAATTAATTAAATAGTGAACACTAATAACAAGTATTAACATTGGTTAAGACTTAAAATATATAATAATTTTAGCTTAAGATTTGAATACTTCTTGTTAGTTTCTTTTGTAGAAAGATTCAAGAATAAAGCTATTGGCAGCATTTAAAAAAAATAAAATAAAAATAAAAATTAAAAATTAACAATTAAATTTAAAATCAACTATATGTTCCGTAATATTAAAAAAAATAGGGCGTTGTTTTTTTATAGCTGGACCATTATTCAATATTAATAATCCCAATAGTTAATCCTTTTTTAAATTCATATTTAAGTCACCATAATTTATATAATTTTTTCATATTATGGAAAACGCCCTAATTTTTGTCAAAATATCTTTGTATATAACTGAGAATGCCACAGTTCCTTTAAGGACTACGTCGAAATTTATTATTTACAGTTCAGCATTCAATGTTAAATTTAAATTTCTTTCTTCATTTCTGTTCAAAATCTCACGGATACTATAGTAATTTTGACATTGCACTATTGAATTTTAGAAATTTAAAGAATTTTAATATGTCTCGGAAATTGTTGGTTAAATTACAAATTTCTAAAAGATCTTTTAAACCAACAAAAAATTATTAAAATTAAAATTTCATATTTTGGTAAAAAATTAAAACTTCGGAATTTTGTACGAAAAGAATTTTTCAAAATTCATAATTTTTTACTCCATTATTTATTAAAATACTAAATCTACATACTGAAACATTAATTTTGAATTAAAAATATTTCGTTGATTAATTAAAAATTTCATTGAATTACTTTTGTTGGCAATTTCACATATGTGTCAAATTATTATTTTTTATTCGCCATCAGCAACGAAATAAGGTGGCATGAATGAGTCGTGAGACTTACTCGGTTCCAAATAAAATGCCTCTCGTAACACAAAAGCTTGGCAAAGGTTTTAGGCCATGCATCGCCGCAAGTATAAAAGAAAACCATTTGCGGACAATTTCCAACTATCACTTTTAATTCATTATCAGTGACCGCCATGCAATCGGTTTAATCTAGATATCGTAACAGCAGTCTTCTGTTTATAATTTGAATATGCCAAAATATCGTTGGTTGTTGACGTTGTCTTTATTGTCGACGTTGATTTAAAATATTTCCAAATAATCTATACGTAATAATCTACGTGACGACAATTGCGTAGGTTACATAACGTAATCTACCTCGCTTACCCCTGCGCCATTACATGTTAGGGCGTATAGTTCGTATACGAACTTCAACCACGAGCACCAAGAAATAAGAATTTCAAACATTTCCATCGCTTACTACTTGCGCTTAATATTTCAAGGCTTATGTTAAATGTACAGTGTGTTTTTATTACATTGAAAACCAAATACTAATAATAAAACAGTTTTAAAACAATTTTAAAGGCCATTACTGGCCCCTTACTGAATAAACAATTTGGCTCCAGCGGTTTCGATCCCTAGCATGGTCTTCATACTGTCTTAGACGTCGCCTGAAACGACCTCTGCGCCTACCATATGGTGGCTCTCCTTTCAGAGATCGCTGCACAATTCGTTCTGGATCAGCACGCAGAACGTGCCCGAGCCAGCGTACTCGCTGAGATTTTACTTCATGTACAATATCGGGGATCTTCATCAGATCTCTGATCTCGATATTGTACAGAGCTCGGTATGTACTATCTATTTCGCGTTTTGGGCCATAAATCACACGCATGACTCTTCTCTCAAATGTTAGGAGCCATCTCTCGTACTCATCCGTCAGCGCCCAACTTTCACATCGAAACATAACAACAGGCTTGATCAACGCTTTGTAAAGCTTCAGCTTCACGGCACTTGATAAGTGTTTAGATTTTAGCAGTGGCCTTAGAGGATACAAAGAACCACTGCCAGCTGCCGCAGCCGCACTTTAATATCCTCACCCATACTGTTATCGGGAGTGATAAGAGAACCCAAATATTTGAACCTCCTCACTCCCTCAAACGTGTGGTGGCCACTACTAAAATCTGGTGTGCCATTGTCCCTAAAACTAGATCAGGTTTTTCGTTTTGGACTCATTGATCTGAAGTCCAACTGAAGCTGAATACTCTACAAGCGGATCAAGTATTTCTTTCACTCTGTTGCTATTCAGTCCAATCACGTATATGTCATCTGCATATGCAAGCACCTGATTGGACTGGCGATATAAGATGTTACGCTGTGGTGTTTCAGTTTTACGAAAGTAGTACTCCAACATGACATTAAAGAGTATCGGGGACAGAGCATCTCCCTGCCGAACACCCGAGTTAACTACAAAAATTGTCGATACCCTGTTCTCAACTTTAACCCAGCATTGAGACTGCGTCACTGTCATCCTACATAGTCGTACCAGTTTTGTTGGCATTCCTAGGTATTCCAGGGCAGACCACAAACTCTCTCGATTGATCGAGTCATAGGCCTTCCGGAAATCCAGGAACACCTGATGTACGGGGATGGATGTCTCATAATATTTAGATAGAATTACCGCAGCGAAAAAACCTGATCGGTGACTGACCGATTCGGACGAAATCCTCCTTGATAGTCACCAACCAAGCCCTCCGCTAGAGGAGTGATTCTATCCAATACAATGTATGACAGTAACTTGTATGCTGTGCAAAGGAGAGCTATACCGCGATAATTCTCACACTTCAAGCGGTCTCCCTTCTTGAAGATGGGACATATCGCGGCCACTTTCCATTCGTCAGGCATAACTTCGGTTCGCCATACTAATCGAATAAGGTCGAAAAGACAGCTCCACAAATTATCCCCTCGGAATATCAAGAGCTCCGAATTAATGCAGTCCACTCCAGGTGCACGGTTTCGTTTCAATCTCTGCTTGGCTTTAGTGAATTCCTCATGGGATGGCTCCTCAGTGCAAATATCCGCAGTCTGTATTAGAGGTGGCTCAACAACAGTCTGTGACGCATGATGGACATCAAGCAGGTCAATAAAGTGTCCACTCCATGCGTCAAGTACTGCGTCGATGTTACCACAGAGGGTTCCATCCCGGTCCCGAATGGCGGTTGACGTAGGCCTGAAAGTATGGTGCAATCCAGTAATTCGTTTAAAGAAATTACGCGAACTGCGCTCATTGCTGAGTTGTTGTACTTTCAGAACTTCGGCCTTCCACCATTCTCGAAAACCATAAAATTTGTTTTGTATACAGCAGGCGAAAGAAAAAGGCGAGTCGGTAGGAAAGGTCAAAATAACTTTGGACGTATTCATTTTGACCCTCTTTGTACAAAATAAATTGTAACTGCAATAATTTTATTGTACGGTACCAACTTTATCAGCTCTTACCTTCAATTTGAAATCGTCAAACCTAAAAGTTTAAGCTACAATCTAGAAATGCTATTTCTGGCTCCCCAACATTTCATTTTCACAATCCATATTCTTACTTGTACACTTCATTTTATATAATTTTTAAGAAAGAAATAATCTAATTGCTTAACACCTATAGTTTTTATCGTAAGACTCCAAACTGTAAAATGCCGACCAAAAATTGCAATATTGGGATACTAAGTACCATAGAAGACTGAAATTAATTTGGAAAGTTGTAAATTACTGAACTGTATAGTAACTCTGTACTACTTTATAAAATTGGAAAAAGGTTCCAAAATAATCCCTAAGAATAGATCGACAATATCAGATTAAGATTACGAATCAAAAGTTGTAAGTGATTAGTTGATTAGTCTTACGCTATCGGGTTTCTAATGGAACAGCCAACTAAGTTGTATCAAATTCTAACGTAATTTTCTTATTTAGTATCGGGCCAATCCACTACAAGTATGTATTCAAGTTAAAACTGGGATGCAGGACAATTGGGATGGGCCCATTATGTCGGTCGTAAAATGTATGTTTTCGATTTTCCAAGGAATTTATTATTTATTTACCCAAGTTCAAAGTCCAGATTGTAAATTTATGTGACAACCAGTGTAGCGTTTTGTTGCACACCTTTGCATTTTGAAGTCACTCTTACAAGTTCTATAGAATTATTATTAGGTGAAGATGCCGGGTAGAATTGTGTGACGGTCGCGAAAAATACAACAAACAAAATTATGAGGTTTAAGGACTTAAACGGATTTATATTATAGTCACTGACACTTTCATTGATTACATTCTGATAAAGTGTTAGAATGGTTGAAAGGGTATTTGGTCTTTCCCATTCTAAATAATATCAAATAATTAACGCTAGTTTACAAAGAATTGAGTAAAGTAAAGAAACTGACAAGAGCTGCAGGAAACCTTGCACAACAGCTACAGGAAACCTTGTCTTTTCATGATGCAAATTGTACTATCCCTGCAGGAACAAGTAAAGAAACCGAACGTGAAAATTCCATGAAAACTGCAGCAGTTTTCACCAGAAGTGGAACAATCCGACGATAAATCACAGTTTGTTTGATAAAATCTACACGATGGTCTTTTATTAGTAATATTCACCAGTTTGTTACTAATAATAATAATAATAATAATAATAATAATAACAGTGTTAAAGGCCATTACTGGCCCCTTACTGAATCAACAATCTGGCTCCAACGGTTTCGATCCTGAGCTTGGTCTTCATACTGTCTTAGACAATCTGAAGAGGCCAAGTCGTTCTCTACATCGTGGAGCCATCGTCGCCTGCAACGACCTCTGCGCCTACCATATGGTGGCTCTCCTTTCAGAGATCGCTGCACAATTCGTTCCGGATCAGCACGCAGAACGTGACCGAGCCAGCGTACTCGCTGAGATCTAACTTCATGTACAATATCGGGGATCTTCATCAGATCTCTGATCTCGAAATTGTACAGAGCTCGGTATATACCATCTATTTCGCGTTTAGGGCCGTAAATCACACGCATGATTCTTCTCTCAAATGTAAGGAGCCATCTCTCGTACTCATCCGTCAGCGCTCAACTTTCACATCCAAACATAACAACGGGCCTGATCAACGCTTTGTAAAGCTTCAGCCTCACGGCACTTGATAAGTGTTTAGATTTTAGCAGTGGCCTTAGAGGATACAAAGAACGACTGCCAGCTGCCAGCCGCACTTTAATATCCTCACCCACACTGTTATCGTGAGTGATAAGAGAGCCCAAATATTTGAACCTCCTCACTCCCTCAAACGTGTGGTGGCCACTACTAAAATCTGGTGTGCCATTAAAAACCAGAGATCAGGTATTTCGTTTTGGACTCATTGATCTGGAGTCCAACAGAAGCTGAAAACTCTACAAGCGGATCAAGTATTTCTTTCACTCCGTTGCTATGCAGTCCAATCACGCATATGTCATCTGCATATGCAAGCACTTGATTGGACTGGCGATATAAGATGTTGCGCTGAGATGTTTCAGTTTTACGAAAGATGTACTCCAACATGAGATTAAAGAGTATCGGGGACAGAGCATCTCCCTGCCGAACACCCGAGTTAACTGCAAAAATTGTCGATAGCCTGTTCTCAACTTTAACACAGCATTGAGACTGCGTCACTGTCATCCTACACAGTCGTACCAATTTTGTTGGCATTCCTAGGTATTCCAGGGCAGACCACAAATTCTCTCGATTGATCGAGTCGTAGGCCTGCCGGAAATCCAGGAAAACCTGATGTACGGAGATGGATGTCTCATAATATTTAGATAGAATCATCCGCAGCGAAAAGACCTGATCAGTGACTGAACGATTCGGACGAAATCCTCCCTGATAGTCACCAACCAATCCCTCCGCCAGAGGAGTGATTCTATCCAATAAAATGTATGACAGTAACTTGTATGCTGTGCAAAGGAGAGCTATACCGCGATAATTCTCACACTTCAAGCGGTCTCCCTTCTTGAAGATGGGGCATATCGCGGCCACTTTCCATTCATCAGGCATAACTTCGGTTTGCCATACTAATCGAATAAGGTCGAAAAGACAGTTCCACAAAGTATCCCCTCCGAATATCAAGAGCTCCGAATTAATGCAGTCCACTCCAGGTGAGCGGTTTCGTTTCATTCTCTGCATTGCCTTAGTGAATTCCTCATGGGATGGCTCCTCAGTGCAAATCTCCGCAGACTGTTTTAGAGGTGGCTCAACAACAGTCTGTGACGCATGATGAACATCAAGCAGCTCAGTAAAGTGTCCACTCCATGCGTCAAGTAATGCGTCGATGTTGACACAGAGGTTTCCATCCCGGTCCCGAATGGCGGTTGACGAAGGCCTGAAAGTATGGTGCAATCCAGTAATTCCTTTAAAGAAATTACGTGAACTACGCTCATTGCTGAGTTGTTGTACTTTCAGAACCTCGGCCTTCCACCATTCTCACTTCTACCGTCTACAAATCCGCTTAGCTGCCCTTCTTGCAAGAGCTGCCTTGTTTTTCTTTGCGATTGTGAAACGTTGTTGCACTTCATTATGGGCTATATTTTGTTGCTCAACTGCAAGACGACACTCGTCATCAAACAAATCATTCTTGGGTCTGACTTTCACTATACCTAAAGTCTGTTGAGCAGCACTGACAACTGAAGTTTTCAGTACCTCCCAGACAGAGTTCACGCAGTCAGACTGGTAATTAGCTCCCTCAATGTTGTCGCTGACAATCGTTTCTTTTGATCTTCATTTATCAGACCTTCACAGTCGAAACGTTCCATCCGTTTCGCTGTGTTCCCCGACCTGTACGAAAACTTCCACCGTAGCTTTGCAGCGACCAAATAATGATCGCTGCCTACGTATTTGGTTGCTGATCGATAAGTTCTCACATCCTGCACAACCCGAGCTCGCCCTTTTGAAATTAACACGTGGTCAATTTGGCTCCGGGATGTTTTGCGAGGATGTGTCCATGTCTCTAGGTGTATCTGTTTGTGAGGGAAGAATGTGCTTGCTACTCTAAGATCATGAGCAATTGCAAAGTACATCATTCTCTCACCATTATCGGTCGCAGTTTCGTGTCGGGAGTACGGACCTATGTTTTCACACAAGTCGGCCTGATTTCTGCCAGCTCTAGCATTAAAGTCCCCAATTACCATTCTAACATCGTGTTCGGGTATAGATCCCATCAGATCGTCCAAGTCATTGTAAAATGAGTCTTTATCTTGGGGTTGGCTGACTTCTGTGGGCGCATGTACACAAATTATCGACAGGTAGGGTAACTTCATGCGCAGGCGAAGCATACACAATCGGTTATTGACTGCTTGAAAATCCAAAACAGCCTTCTTTACCTGCGGCCCAAGAAGAAATCCAGCTCCAAGATTTCCGAGGTCATCTCCACTGTAGAACAACGTATAGCCCTGGGACACATGGTCTCCACTTTGAGGCCAGCGAGTTTCTTGAAGAGCAACGAGTTCCAGCCGATACTCTTTCATGCACGTGATTAGACCCTCCAACGCTCGTGGTTTTCTAAGTGATTGCACGTTCCACGTGCCGATCCTAAATCTCGTATTCGGGTACTTGAGCGGGGGTCCGGTGTTGTTTTGGCGGTATCCATTTTTCTTTTTGTTGATTTTATAAACAGTTGATTTTTTTTTACGGATGCGGGTCGTCAGCCCAGCGATCCAACCGTTTAGTCGCCTCCTACGACAAGCAAAGGATACTGTGGTGGTATTCTTAGGAAACATGTTCGTGCAATTTAGATTTACGAGACATGTGAGTGCCCCCCGACCACAGGGGCCAGTTTGTTACTAATGAACTGTTTAAAGGATTCATCAATAAAACCTTAATTTTATAAGTTGTATTGACCACTTCAGAATAATCAATAATTTTATCGTTTCGGACTGCAGTACATGCGTTAACCGTTTGTGATCCGTGAAAATTGTCAAATGCCGACTTTCAATAAAGTGCTCAAAATGTTTGATTGCACAGTATATTGCGTAGAGCTAGCTCTCTGTCAAAAGTAGAGTATTATTGTTCGGATGGAGAGGGTTTACGAGAGAAGAATGATAAAGGATACCAACGTCTATGGTAGTGTTGTTCTAAAACAGCACCCATTGCGATACCACAACTGTCAGTAGTTATTGTTAATTTTGCGTTCTCTAAAAGATGAACTAAAAGGGTGGCGTTAACTAGTACTTCATTGATGTTTGATGTGTTTTCGTGAATATGCGAGAGGTTGATGAATAAGATACGTCTAAACTTATGGATGTGCGGTAAAGAATAGCGATCTGGCACTGTGATTGTGTTGAGTCGTCGGTAATCTACGCAAGGTTGCTAGTCGTTACTATCCCGCATTGGTACTATAGTGATCACGCTGCGGATGCCAATGACGGGTGGCATAAGTCTAATCTTACCATATGGCTAAATAGTTCTTTAGTGAACTTGTGTTTTGTTGGACAAAGTTTTCTCGGACCGGAAAAATTGTGATGTCCCTCAGTAATAATGTGATGAACAATGCCGTGTTGTACTGGATTATCATAGTTTGTCACTTGAGATAGCTGTGGAAATTATCGGAGCCTGAATCGTTTTGCAAAAGTATTAGTTTTGATTGCTGTGCAATTGGCGGCAACAAGGATATCCTGTTATCCAGGAGACAATTCATGAGAGTATCACTGTGGGACCCACATACATCGGCTTCTGTGTCAATTAGAAAACTAAGTCGATTTTTGAACAGTTCTAATATCGGCGGTTACGACATTGGATTGCTCGAGTTTCTCGAACCTGTATTCGACGGTGTTTTTTATTACTGTTGTTGTGGAACATGATCATGTCATCACAGAACTATGCATGGTATCTGGTCATATTTTATGTTTGATTAGGAGGTTGAAAATAAATAAAATCCCCGTCTATCTCTTATTCGTATGAAAAGCCCCATACTCAAATATTTGGGTTGCTAGCACTATTGATTTATCCTGTTACAGGGCTATTCATTTGGGTTACCACCGTCTAATAGAGAACTTTTATGCTTCGTATAGCAGGTAATATTTTATGTGGGATGAGGTTAAAAATAATTAAAAATCCCATTAATCTCATGTTCGTATGAAATGGTTCAAATATGCTCATAAGATTATTTATAGGTCCACCTTATCAATGCTGTTCGCTTTGTTTGTGAATTACGGCTTTGATGAATTCATTAGAATGGAATAAGTCCATGACGTTTTTTTAAATTATCCGATTTGTATTTTTCTATTTTTATTTTTAATTTTTTTTTCCAAAGTTCGTTCAGGTCTGGCAACCGTTTTAACTGAAGATGAAGAAAAATTGTTAGTAGAGTGGATAATAGTGTCTCAAAAAAAAAGGTTTTCCCAAACGGAAGGAAGACGTTCTTATCACAATAATTCGAATAATTCTTATCAGAATAATTCCTAAACCTGGAAATGGCGGCCATTGCAATTATATTTTTTACAGCACTATATAATGTTGATGATGGATGAACACCAGGCCTACAAATAACAGAATTATAAAAAATTTGCTACCCTCACCGCTGTGATGAAGATTGTTGTACCGGGTTTTTTCAAAACTAAAACTAAATTCTAAGCATCTCAACTTCAAAGCAGAAAACCAGTAAAAGAAGTGTGCACAATCTATTATCAGAATATTAACAAAATGGCATCAAGAGCGTATACATTTTATAATTTTGTTCTACAATCAAACTACTTGATTTAAATTATTTGTCAAAGTAATATCAATCCTATGCGATTCATAGCTCCGAATATTTTGGGCATGACTATGTTGTCTATAGATGTGAATGTGACCCATCTCCATATTCAACACGGTGCAAATAATACAAAATTTGCACCCCCGAAAATAGACGTCCCCTTCTGGATGGTGCTTTTATCGGTAACATACTACTTGGCTACATCGATTCACCGTGCATATTATGGACAACATCTCTATTAATGTTCCGAGTAGGACATTGTGTGATTTTGGGCGCTGGACCATCACTCCGCCAACTATGGTGAAAATAATTACAATAATAGATTAGCAAAATCATTTAATGATCAATTCGATTTTAATTTATCAAAACTCAATTTTGGAAGTAATTTGAAATCCTATTTTTCAAGTTTTTGTAATTTACTATGTCGATTTCCTTCTTCTGAAGAATGCTATATAAGCGTATGCGGTTTAATATTGCCTGAATCCTTATTATGTTGTCACACACAGCTGGGGCCCACGGGTTCAATCAAAAATATTAAACAGAAGCTCTTGGCGCAGCCATTTTGAAATATTATTGACTTCTTCAATTTAATGTACGAATTTTGACTATTTTACTTTTGAAGAAATACTTAATAATTTAAATTTAAATTTTATTTGCGGCCTACACAGTAAATTATATTTTTTATTATAATAATGCAACACTTGACAGTTGACCATCGCATTAAAAATTCCAATTTCCCGATTGATATTTAATTCATGAATTTCAAAGAATTCATCTTAAAATTTCGTTATTTTCAAGCTAAGCATACAAACGGCTAAAAACAAAAGTTTAGAAACCCTATTAAATATTATAAAACATAAATTCCGTAAAGCTTTTAAAATATTAAATCCGCAATGTTTCTTTGTTGAAGTTACAAGAGTAAAAAAGAAACAAAAAACTTTCACAAATTCGCACGAAAAATGTTTGCTTCCGTGTAAACGAAATTCTCATGAGAACTGACCAGTGTACACATACGTATATAAAAGTCGCACATACACAAAAAATCGTTTCAAATTCATCATCATAATTCATTTTAAGAGAAATGGCTGTTCCTTCCAAGTATATAATATACTCGTATATCCCATCACGCCCAATTATATTATATATAGAAGGGTATATATGTATGTGTACAAGCAGAGTTTGCCAGCTCGTGATTCCGCATATGTTAATTTAATTAAAAGTTTTATATATTTAATTAATTAATATAAAATGACAAATAAGTTATAATTTTTTAAAATTTTAATGATAATCGCGGAGTAAAAAGATATATTTTATACATATATGTATGTGTATGTAGCATCATTCCTCCTACGCACACATAGACACGTCATGTCTATAAAAAAAATGAACCGAAAAACTTCTAAATTAATCAATCTAATTTCTATATATATTATGTATTTATTCCCATTAACGTTTCACAATCCCACAAGATGCATATTATACAAACCACATATATTGATGAAGACGACGACGTTGGTATCAGAAGAAAAAAAATATTCTTATCAAATTTTTTATTCACTTCGAAATAAAAATTGTTCGCAAAACTAAATAAAAACTTTTAGGAAAAAAAAAATAAATATATTCTCATAAACATTTTTGATGAAGGTTGTGGATTAGCACCCTTTTTGTGCTTTTTTGGTGTAGATGAATATTAAATATTCAACTTAAAACTTTAGTTTTTTTTATTTATTTATTTATACACAAAATTTTTATATGTATGTATGTGTGTACACATATTATATAAATTTGTAACATTGTTTGGGAAAATTTTGTAAGAAAATTATTTATTTTTCCACTCTGCACACCACACATCCACTTAAGACGTATACATATATACATATATGTAGATACTCATAATATTATAACATCAACGGAAAAAAACTAAAATATCTACTGTAACAAATTTATCTAAAATAATTTTATTTTTATAGTTTTGTTTTATTTTTATATATTATATGAATTAAAGATTAAAAAAACTAAAAATGATAATAAAATTTGTAAAAAGTGTGAAATAAATTAGTGTGTTATGTACTTTGTATGAATATATATGGTGTGTGTATGTATATGTGTATGATAGAAACAAAAAATGATGATATAGAATGTAAAAATAATGGGGGAGCTTTAAGCATGAAATATGTACAGGTGTTCGTTATTTATGTTTAATTTAAAATTTTTGGAATGTGTACGACGTGATTATAAAGCTTAATATTAAAAATTAAGAGCTGGCGGAAATTAAGTGGAAACAAACGATTGTTTAAGTGCTCTGAACTAAAGTACATCTATAATATATAAAAATGGTATCTGCAATGATTGTAATAGCCTCTCACAGGAACCAGACCGCAGGAATCTGAAATTGTCACTGTTATGTATGCTATAATTATGGCATAAGAAAAGCCCTAATTAAGGTTGTAGTTGTCGGATAGACCTTTTTATTTAATCCGGCGCTACAATCGTTTTTGTAATTTAGTATATAAGCCGAATTTATTTTTATTTAAAAAAAAAAAGAGAGTGACTTAAGAAATTATATTTAAAATAATTAAACATATTAAAAATTATAAAATACTTAAATCTAATAAATTAAATGTTAAAATTATAAATAATAATAAATAAATAAAATATTTAAAATAATATTGTGAATTACAATTTTAATAAATGCAAATTGTTTTATTTAAAATGGACTTCACTTACAATCCAAACAACCATTGGCAATACACAACACAAATTTTGGCGCAGCCGGTAGGATTGATATATAATGAAGATTGAAACCACATGGGTTTGGTAACATTAGTAAGGAAGTATCCATTTTCCTTTATAAAAACAAATTTAAAAAACAAAAACAAAATAATTTACTAATTTACATACATATATAAGTATACCGGGTGTTTTTTTTAAACTGAGACGATCAAATATCTCGAAAAATAGCCACTCTACGGAAAAAATGTCCATAATCAAAATTTAATCATACCGCGGGGGAAATACATTAGTGCAAAATAAAAAGTCCCCCCACCCCCGCTTTGTAGGTGGGGCGGGGGTAACTTTTAAACTAAGATAGGAAGCCATATTTTTTATTGCAGATACGGATTCTACGACTAAAAGTACGTATGATTTGAATAAAATATTTTGTTCGGTTCATGATAGATGGCATTGTAATCGACGAAATTCAATTTTCAATTTCTCCTTCTTAGAACACACGCATTCGATTCTGCAATACGTTTGAAATAAAAAAACATCAAGTTTTCATTGGAAATACTCGAAATTCGTCATCAAAACAATTTATTCAGTTTTGTAAATCTAAATAAGTGTTCAAAATTAATTTCAAGTTTTATTATTAAATTTCAAAAATACAAAATTCAGGCCATCATTTTGAACACTTATTTTAGATTTACAAAACTGAATAAATTGTTTTGATGACGAATTTCGAGTATTTCCAATGAAAACTTGATGTTTTTTTATTTCAAACGTATTGCAGAATCGAATGCGTGTGTTCTAAGAAGGAGAAATTGAAAATTGAATTTCGTCGATTACAATGCCATCTATCATGAACCGAACAAAATATTTTATTCAAATCATACGTACTTTTAGTCGTAGAATCCGTATCTGCAATAAAAAATATGGCTTCCTATCTTAGTTTAAAAGTTACCCCCGCCCCACCTACAAAGCGGGGGTGGGGGGACTTTTTATTTTGCACTAATGTATTTCCCCCGCGGTATGATTAAATTTTGATTATGGACATTTTTTCCGTAGAGTGGCTATTTTTCGAGATATTTGATCGTCTCAGTTTAAAAAAAACACCCGGTATATATATATATATATACAAATATATATATAATATATATATATATATATATATATATATATATATATATATATATATATATATATATATATATATATATATATATATATATATATATATATATATATATATATATATATATATATATATATACATATATATATATATATATATATATATACTTATATATATATATATATATATATATATATATATATATATATATATATATATATATATACATATATATATATATATATATATATATATATATATATATATATATATATATATATATATATATATATATATATATATATATATATATATATATATATATATATATATATATATATATATGTATATAACTTAAATTCAAATAAAATATAAAATTTCGGTACCTATTCTCCGAACTTAAAATAAAAAAATAACAATGCAAATTTATCTAAATGTTATTTTAACCGCAAAATCATAAATATACCAGTGAAATAAGAAATTAATTTGTGACGAACGATAAACGTTGATCATTTTTACAAAAAGGGCAATAAATGAAACAATATTGAAAAAAAAAACATGTGCTAAAGTTGCTCACAAAAAAATCGATCCCGTTTAGTTTGTAAATCACAAACATACGATCATAAAAATTTGTGACCAGTTAGTGTGATCGCGTCTTGGTGTTACAAACTCTTACAATATAAACAATAATTAATGTGGAGTGAAAATTTGTGCAAAATCTTTTTTTTAAGTTTGTGTGATGAAAATCTAAATCAAAAAAAAAATTAAAATAAATCATTATATAAAAAAAAAAAATTGTTTAACCTTATAATATGAGTGTACTAATCTTGTGACTTACAAAATAAAAAGGAAACATAATTAAAAATTGAAAAAAAAAAGAAAGTTGAAATCTAATGGTGGACAATATTTATTAATGGTCAAACATAAATATGGTGAATAGTGAAACGTAAAAACAAAATATATACGCATATATACATGGATATCAGTTCAAAGCTGTACATATTTTCAACTTTAAAAATCGGGAATACATAGAAGTAAATTGGAACTACTTCTATATTGTTAAGTATATATTTACCTATATTTAGATAAAATTTAATTTTTAATGATCATTTTGAATTGGAAACATTTATATAAAACCATTAAACAGTCATAAAATTTCCAATAATCATGGCATCCATATTAGAGGTGGCATTTCAAATCAACTACTACTTCTTTTTAAATTAAAAAAAAATTTTTTTTTTAATATTATACGAGTGGATTTATTATATTTTGAAAAATTAAAACTAAAAACTATTGTACATTTTTTTTATTACAATTTGCTATAAGATTCATAAGTAGTATTTTGTCAAAATTGAAATGATTACTCTATATATTTAATATGATGTGATTTAATAATTTGCATGTCGCGTTGTTGTAATTATTAATTTTTTTTAAATGACCAATGAGTTGTAATGGATATATATCCGCTTAGAAACCGACTTGCTTCTATTTCTACACCTACTGAAGATTTATTTGAATCAAAACATAATAAACTATCCAACATGGAATTCGATTTTAATCTTGCTGTGAAATTAATTCCTGAGTTTGGCGGAGATTCCCAAACACCGATGCATAAATTTATCCATTGTTGCGATAGGTTTAATGAAACTTTATCCAAAGATTTAAAACCAACTTTTTTAAAATTTATTCCACATAAATTAAATGGACAAGCATATTCTGTTTATCGTTTTGGTACATTTAAAGATTGGAATGAACTAAAAAGTGCTTTACATAATAATTTTAAACAAATCCGTTCAATAGAATGTGTTCAACTCGATTTAATTCGAGCAACTCAAAATAAAGACGAAACAGTTCAAGTGTTTGCAAATAGAATTGAGGCTTTGCTATCTGACCTTAATGAAGCATGCCAAGAAACATAGCAAAAGCTCACAGAAAAAGTTCAACAACTTAATTCTAAAACTGCTCTTCGTTCTTTCCAAAACGGTCTTAGACAACCTATAGGTCTTATTATAAACGCAGGTGACCATAAATAATTAAAGAATGCTATTTCAAAAGCTCTAGAGGAAGAAATCAATTTAAATTCTAGAATATCACTTCAACATCATACTGCACATCAACCCAAAACACAAATACTGAAATGCCAAAATTGTCAAAAGAATGGGCATACAGCATCAGCCTGTTTTTCTAGATACTAGCGTGTTTTTCTACTCCTCATAATTCTCGAGCAGTTGCACAACCACAAATGTCAACTTCTTTTAATCGTTCTTCGATTAGAATTGTTTCATGTGCATATTGCAAAAAGAATGGCCACCATATAAATCAACGCTTCAGAAAGAAAAATTGTGATTCGCGTATACTTCAAGGCAGTTCAATTAACAATAATAATCATTCAATTGCCAAAGATAGTCAAGAAGTTCAGGAAAACTTACAGGGTCTCGAAGGTCACAAAGGCACTCCCTTTCGAGTACCACCCAAACATTAACAGAGTGTCCAATAATTTCAAATTGTTTAATATTGAATAAATCATATAATATTCGCCTATCGACCAACATAGAAGACAATATTTACGTCAGTTTAAGCCTTGACATCGGAAAAACACATTTGTATAATTGATACAGGAGCCGACGTAAGTGTTATTAAGCAATCTTGTGTGATTGAGTCCTCTATATTTTATCCAACTTTAAAATGTCAAATTAAAGGAGTCACTAGTGGTATTGATGAATTTTTAGGTTTACTGCCAGCGAAAATTATCTTTACAAATACGTTCAGTATTCCCCATAAATTTCAAATTGTAACAGATGAT
Organism: Tipula unca; assembly: GCA_951394425.1. Classification (NCBI taxonomy): domain Eukaryota; kingdom Metazoa; phylum Arthropoda; class Insecta; order Diptera; family Tipulidae; genus Tipula; species Tipula unca. The sequence goes on along the minus strand of OX596382.1, from coordinate 104,842,750 downwards.
TTTCCAATTCCTTGTAGTGGAATTCTTGGTAAAGATTTCTTGGCTTATCGGCACAGTAAAATTGATTTTAGGAATCTTACTTTAGAAATACCAGTAGAAAGTACATCCATCTTACTTGATCTAATAACAACTTCAACTAAAATACGTATTCCTCCAAGAAGTGAACAAATTACAAAAGTTATGTGCAACAATATTGAAGACTTGGCGTGTTTGTTGGAAATACAATTATTGAACCTCATAATCAATCAATCACACTTAACTTGATAAATACCAATGAAGAGTCTGTTCAAATTTCATGCAAAGATCTAGTTTTTGATAAACTTTTAAACTACGATATATTTTCTCTCAAGTCTTGGGCTAATACAGGCACAGATCGTTTACAAATCCTTGAGTCATCTGTAACAATGTCACACCTAAATCATGACGAACTTGAATCCATTAAACATATCATACGAGAGTATAATGACGTTTTTCATTTAGATGGTGATGTATTGACTGGTGCTCATGGTATTAAACATAGTATTCCAACAGTTTCCGACTGTGCTCCGATTTACCAAAAATCATACCGAATGCCTGATGCAATAAAAAGTGAAATTAATAGCCAAGTGAACGAAATGCTAAAACAAAATATAATTGAACCAAGTGATAGTCCATGGAATTTTCCTCTTCTAGCTGTACCAAAAAAATCTGCCGATGGTTTACGCAAATGGCGTGCTGTGGTTGACTTCCGACGCTTAAACGATGTTACTCTAGATCGCGTCTTTCCCCTTCCCAATATTGTTGAAATTTTAGATCAATTGGGAAAGGCATCATAAGACCGCTTTTAACACAAGTGATGGGCATTTCCATTTCAATCGTATGCCATTTGGTTTGAAGGGAGCTCCAGCAACCTTCCAAAACCTTATTAATACCATTCTATCTGGTCTCAACGGTTTAAAATGCCTAGTATATCTAGATGACATAGTCATATATTGACAACATTTAAATGAACATAATAGAAGACTTAAAGAAGTACTTGAGTGTCTACGAAAGTATAATTTAAAACTAAATCCAAAAAAATGCCAATTTCTACGACAAGAATTAACTTACTTAGGAGACATTGTTGGACCCGATGGTGTAAAACCTGATCCAGCTAAGATTAATTCAATCGTCAATTATCCAGAACCAAAAAATCAACGTGACGTAAGAGCATTCCTGGGTTTCGTAGGATATTATAGGCGATTTGTGAAAAATTTCTCTAAGATAACATTACCATTGACAAATCTTTTAAAAAAGGATACACCTTTTGTGTGATCTCCATTTTGTGACGAAGCATTTGAAATTCTCAAATCTGCAATTATTAAGCCGCCAATTTTACATTTTCCTAACTTTGATAACACTTTCATAATTACGACAGATGCAAGCGATATAGCTATCGGATCAGTTCTTTCTCAGATTTTTGAAGCCGGTGAACTACCTATCGCTTTTGCCAGTCGTACTCTTACCAAAGCAGAAACAAATTATTCTGTAATTGAAAAGGAACTTTTAGCAGTTGTTTGGTCCATTAAGCATTTTCGAGCTTATGTGTATGGTAGGAAATTTAAATTACTTAGCGATCATAAACCGTTAGTTTGGTTGTTTGGCATGTCAAACTCGTCGCTTCGTTTGATGCGATGGCGTTTAGAGCTTGAAGAATATGATTTTGAAATCGCATATAAACCTGGAGCACTCAATAAAAATGCAGACGCACTTAGTCGAATTTCAATCGGCAATTCGAAACTTTTAAAAAACATTTCATCAAATATTCCTGACTCTTCTACTAATAATAAATCTTTTCCCTCGAATTCTTTAAATAATCCGGAATCAAATAATTCAAATAATAATAATAATTCATTAGCATCTTATTCTAAACATATTAATCCAGTTACACGTTCACAAAGTAACGATCAAAAGGTAACATCTTCAGATAACCAAGTTAACTTATCTGTTAACAATCAAATTCCAAATTCTTCAAGAAATAATTCCAATTGCAATAATAGTTTAATAAATCCTCTTACAAAACAAAACATCATTGAAATTACTGATCTGGAGAATCAATTAAAGCTTATAAAAGAATTTCATGACACACCCCTTGGTAGTCATCAAGGTATACACAGGACATATAAACGTCTCCGAAAATACTACTATTTTCCAAAAATGCTAGGGATGATTGAAAGGTTTATTAAGTCGTGTGAATCTTGTCAGAAAAACAAGGTTACTCCTATGAGAAAAATGCCAATGACAATAACCACTTCATCTGCTAAGCCTTTTGAAAAAGTTTTCTTAGACATTGTTGGCCCATTATTATCTAGTTACCAACAAAATAAATATATACTAACCATTATGGATGACTTAACCAAATATGCTCTTGCAGTTCCAGTTCCAAATCAGGAAGCTGAAACTATCGCTAATGCATTTCTCACAAATTTTGTGTGTATTTATGGTTGCCCTCAATCAATTTTGACTGATCAGGGTGCAAATTTTATGGGATCCGTTTTTCAGAATCTCTGTAAACTTCTCAGAATAAAGAAAATTAAAATTAATTTATCTGCCTTCCATGCTGAAAGCAATGGAGCATTAGAACGTTCACATCGCACGCTCATTGAATATCTACGACATTTTATAGATAAAAATGGAATGGACTGGGATTCTTGGATTCGACACGCAATGTTTGTATATAATACAACACCTCACTCATCTACACATTTTATGCCTTTTGAACTAGTCTTTGGGATGCTACCAAATTTACCCCTTTCATTTCATAATGATCCTAATGTTATTTACAATTATGACGATTATCTCGTGGATTTTAAACACAAATTGCAAGGTTCATATGCAATCGCTCGACAGAATGGTATTCAATCAAAAATAAATTCTAAAATTTATTATGACCGCAATTCAATACTCTTTTTAACGTTGGAGATATGGTTTGGGTGAAAAATGAATCTAAGAAAACCAAACTATCTCACAACTGGTTAGGACCATATAAGGTATTAGAAATTGTAAGTCCGGTAAATACTAAAATTGAAATAGGAAAGAAATCGAAAATAGTTCACAATAATCGCATCAAATTAAAAATATAAGATATTAATATCAATTAAATAAACTATAATAGAAAATTTAAAAATTATAAATTGTAAAAAAAAAACAAAATAAATAGAAAAAAAAATTAACTAAAATAAAAATTAAATATAATAATAACTTTATTATAACTTTGTATAATAACTTTTAATATTAATTATACCATAGTAATTAAAAAAATTAATTGATTCATTTAATCACCATAGATTAGGATTTTAGCGGTTTGGGTTTTTGTGAAATTTGGGCCCGATAGGTGGCACTGTTTTCAAGATAGTAGGTGGTAATACCGCTTACAACGTGAAATTCTATAAGAAAATATAACCGAAATTCGATGAGGGACTACTCCAAGAGCAAATATAGCAATGTTCGAGCTGCGGCAAGACCATCGAACGCTCAATACGAGCGGAACAGAAGACCATTAGTAATTTTGTCATTTCATCGTGAAGCAAACATCGATTATTATGTCCATCCTAAAATTTTTATAGGTGAAATGGATAAAGAATGCAATTTTTGTCATGCAATAAAATTTAAAAATAAAACTCTTGGGATGTGCTGCACTTCACGTATGTTTTTTGGAAATTAACCACCCCCTTTCCCCTTTTTATTATTCTTGATGACAGGAGAATCAAGTAATTCAAAGCTATTTTTGTCAAAAATAAAGAAATTTAATCAATGCTTCCAAATGACTCTTGATTCTCTTGGTCGTAATTTTGCATCAACTTTTAAAATTCAATGCCAAGTTTATGACCACATTGCATCAATGTATCCACCATTCATCCAAATCAAAAATAATGTTACAATTTACGTTTATTATTAATTAATGTTCGAGGACCTATATCATTTAATAATTTAAAAACAGTTAATGGACACCAACATGAAACATTTCACGCAGCATGTTTGGCTTTGAATTTATTTGAAGCAAATTTATATTAGGATTCCACATTAAACGATGCAGTCATTACCTCATCTCCATATCAAATACACCAATTATTCCCTAACTATGGGGAAAATTCAAAAATGCAATTACTTGAGGATATTCTTCACACATATTGCAGTATTCACAACGACAACACAATTTATTTCTTACCAATCATGTTCAATGACTGTTTAATTCGACTTGAGGATATCTGCAATCAAAATTTTCAAACATTAGGATTGCCGTCACCTTCAAGATTAGCAAATGATCTAATTAATTATGATGTTTCGCGAACACAATCATACAATACGCTTGATTTACTTGAATTTAACAATTTACAATTTACTTGAAGAAAACAATGTCTTTTAAATCAATCGATTGAAGAAAGATGCCAAGGTTGGCACCACATCATTTGGGCAATATTCAATCGCCCAAATTGTATAACGAGAACATGTATTAATCCCAAGGTATATGTGTTGCCAAAAGCAACTTGAAGTGAGTATGAGTTTACAAAACTTGATGGGAGAATGGCAGTGCTGGTAACGTAATTTGCTAGCCACATGGTAGTCAAACACTTCGCTTTACAATTACCTATATTACATCTATTTATCCTTCCAGATTCAGGATCAAATATATCATCGCACCGGTTCCTTATTGCCAACGCCGGATAGTCACTACAAATTCTTGCTAATTTATTTTAAGGGCGATTCAAAGCCATTTGTGGAACAACTCTAAACATTTTCCATCAACATAACGAATTGGGTACATTATTGAAGAGCGCATGCCATCTGATAACCACAAAATTGTCATCAGAGCCTATAAGACGCCTGTAGGACAACCACGCAAGACGTTTTAATGCGCCAACAACTGATGAAGTCGTTATTTTCGTCGTGGGTGAAAAAAGAACCAATTAGTTGTGGCGTCGAATCATTTGTAGATATTACACACTACAACCATTTCAGAAGTATAATTTTAAACAAAGAGTGTGATAACTTTAAATCCATGGACCATTTATGGAAAATATTGAAACATTTAACTTTGGGGGCCCGAAACTCAGGAAAACTTAAATAAGTATAACTCGCAATGTTTGGGGGTTTCCATATTTTAGAAGTCTGCAAAATGTTCAATGTCTGGACCACAAATAACTATAATTCTGTTCGATCGACCACGTGCTCAAACGGTTTGCCCATACAGCAATTGAATATCTCCTGGCTATTAATAACGCATCTTGACTTGCAGATTATGGTGAAACCGTCATTTAATGAAGTTGCGGATTTGTAGACGGTATGAATATTTTTAACACTGTGTGGCACAATCTATATGTTACACCGCAGACGCTATTTCATTTGCTCCCTTAGCCTAACAATTTTTGGTCCAATAGTATATACAAATACGTTTTGCGGGGTTAAGGACGAATGCCCGTTTTCAATCACCATTCCAAATAAAAATAAATAAAGGTGACGAATAACGTAGGTATGTAGCTTGATCTGCAACTTTAGGCAAAACCATATACTTTTGACAGTCAAAAGATATGGTGCAAAAGAGCAGTGGTTTCATTTTTGAATCCCTTCCGTATTGTTAACTCTCTGAATAAATATTGTCTGGGTGCAATTTGACAACGACAGTAATGCGACAGTTTTTACGATACGACAGTAAGTCTCAGATCAGTCCAAGGACAGTAGATCCCAAAACCTGCACTAAGGTTAGAACGAGAGCCATCAGAGAAAAAAGTTTATGGACTCAATGCAATTCTCTCGAAGGAAAAGCCACCGAGAAAAGATGTGAGAATTGGGACTCGGGTAGTAGTCTGTCATTGACCATTTCGATTTCTGGTAAACATTAAGAATAATTTAGGGCAAAACCGATCAAATAGCGCAGTGGTTAAAGCTGCGACGTTTGGATCGGGAGGTACCGAGTTCGAATCCAAACAGAGGAGGGATGCAAAAGGGATTTTTCATCTCCCGATTACGATCGGTGATTAAATTGAAAACATCTATGACCCTCTGTTGGAATGTAGAACTCATGGGCCGACCCATCTTCCATGTTACTATACAGGGTGACATGGAGCTATGCAATGCGCAGGTGGTATCCTGTACTTGTATGAATGGGAGAATGAATGGATTGAATGAATGTTGTGTGAATGTAAGGTAAGGCTATGGACCATAAAAGTGTCTATGCCAAGTCCTTTTTGAAAAAAAAAAAAAAAAACCACTAGCGACCACACCGTAGAAGCGTACCCCAGGATTTTCCAGAAGCTCTTCAGCGATTGCTTTTTTAAGCTTGTAGTTCAGGTCACTCTTCCAGGAAAGTTTACTATCAAGGACAACACCAAGGTGTTTGACGTGGGCACAATTAAATCAGTTTTAGAAGGATTGTCGTGAACATCCTTCTCAATACACCATGTCTCCACCATAGTTAAGGCATGATGATTTAGGTCAGATAAGACACTGAGATGTTTGCCTAAGACCGTCAAAACAAGATCATCAGCGTAACTCTGTGCAATGTAGCCAGATTGCTGCAGCAATAGACGCTTGAAAAAAATGGAGCAAATGATCCTGAATTAAAGGAAAGCCCTCAGTTCAGAAAGTTCAGCAGGAAAAATACCATCCGGGCTGCCAGCCTTATAAGATGCAAATGAAAATAGGCTCCATCGCAAAACATCGCGATTGATCAGCATGTGAGCCAAACTCCAATCAGGACTTCAAACAGACGTCCCAGTGAGCTCGGCAGCAACTTCATCCGAGTTGACGATATCACAACCACGAAAATTAGCCGAAAGGTGTAGCTCACCCATTTCCTTGTTGGAGGAGGTTAGTTGTCCGTCCGGTAGACGAAGAGATTCAAGTTTAGACTTACTGTTCTTAGCTAAAGCTTTATTGAGTCCAGCGACATTAGATGGGCTGTTCATTTCCTCGCAGAAGTTCAACCACGAGGCATTTTGAGCGGATTATCTTAAACTTCTTTTATATTCCTTTTGTGTTAACAAAAAGTTATCCCAATCAATCTGCTGCTTAGACTTTTTTGCTTTGTTCTTCAGTTTCCTAGGAGATTTCCTTAATTTTTTAAGGTCACAGTTCCAGAAAGGTTTGTTTCGAATATGAACAAAGTATGAAAGAGAATTGTTTGTTTAGACAATGATGTTATACAAACTATTTTTTTTGTGCATTGGTTCGAACTTTAGTACATCATAAAAAAGGATATTTGTAGACGCGCATTTCACAAAAAATTGTTTTAAATCGGTTCGAAATCATCCCATCATTTGGTTGTGATATTTTTTGTGAGGCAATTAATGATAGTTTTAGACGTTTATCTATAAATACGAAATAATTTAGACGAATCTTTAAATAACCACTGCTAATTTCACCACTGCTTCACAATTTCAAAAGAGTGTGAGCTTGTAACCACAATTCTCTATATATTGGTTGTTACAACCTTGTGCAAACGATATAAGGACCGTTTCCCAACTCGAAATCCTAGTTTGGAATTGACAACTTGCTTTTCTGGACTGCAAATTAGAAACATATAACAGAATACATTTCTTTGAATTTGGCCACGCAGTATTTACCTAAATAGTGACTAATTTGTGTTTTCTGAAGTTATCAACTCAAGTTATTTTTTTGGTTAAATGTTTTGTGGGTGTATGAATGCTCCAACCGTCGCCGTGTGTTTTTGTATATAAACCGATAAATTACAAAACCACAGCCGATCATAAAATTTAATAAAATCCAAAACGTGTTTAATTAGGATAATACATTCCGCATATTATAGTAAGTATGTTGTTTTGGATATACATATGTATATATTCAATCAATCAAATTGCTTAAACACCCAAAATCCATTCCGTTTATGTATGTGTTTTTATACACACATTACACAGGGATAATAAAAAAGCATAAAAAGCTAAAAGTACACATTTACATTGATATATACACGCATAAAAATATATACATATATACTTTACTATCCTATATACAACAACTTGGTTAAACTAATTTAAGTTAATTTTATTAACGTCATAAAATAACTCAATTTCTGATTAGTTCAAAATAAAATATAATTTTCGTTCCTACAATACGCATACCAAAAACTGGAGCCATAAAAAAATCAAAAAGTCAATAAACTGAATCCTATAAATACGCTGCAGAGACGAACGACAGAAGAAAAAAAAACACCTACTTTCTAAAATATACCCCTAACAATTGAATTAGATCCTTACGATTAAAAAAAATAAAGGAACGAAGCCAGGCAGGCAATACACGTATAGGCGACAAAAATGCTGCTTCGCTCCTTATATATTCCTTTTCCTTATTATTATTATTATTATATTTCATTTTTCTCCGTGTTATCCTTTCTATTATTATTTTTCCCTTTTTTGTTGCTCGTTCGTTCGTTCGTTCGTTGGTATATATAAATATATTTCCCGGAGTTTGAGACGACGGGAAAGAAAATTTATGTCAAAAAAGACGGACGTCAAATTTGTCTTTTTATTTTTCGTACGAAAAATTTTTTTGATTACAAAGTAACAAAAAAAAAAAAAGATTTACCTGCAGCAAAATGATAAGAAAATTTAGTGTCTCAGGGAAAATCTTCACTTTATTTTTTTGCTTAATATTTTATTTCATATTTTTCGAAAGGTATATACGATATATTGTTGTATATCCATTTCTTATAAAAAAAAATATATTTTCAGTGTGGAAAATTTATTTGCTTTAATATTAATTTGACTTGGTGGATCCTAAGGAATATATTAGATGCTCGTCTCGTACATACGAGTATAAGGAATGGGACGAATAATTTGAGCCGAAAAAACTCGAAGCACAAAATTAAATAATTTTTTTGGGAATCGATTCTAATTTATCAATTTAATGAGGCGAAAATTGTTTCGAAATAAGATTTGGATTGAGCTTTTGGGTATATACATACATACATACATTTATATTATGTATGGAAATGATTATGTTGCACATCTTTTTTATCTCTTAGCACGTTATAAAATTTATGAATAATTCCATCGAGATTGGTATTTTCATGGGACATGTGTTTTATTTTGTGTACTATATGTTGTATATATGTACATATGTGGAAGGAAGCATTATGCTTTTTATTACATTTGCATATTTTATGAGTCGAACATATATATAATTCGTAGACAGGTGAATTATTATACTTTGCCACAGTCGTGTGTATATAAGTATACATATATGTATATACATATATATATAGTTTTTTGCGATACGCTTGGAGACCAACCTTCCTGTTGTCTCATCCCCGAAAATTCGGCGCCTACGTAACGTGAAAAACACAAAATTCTTTATCATCAACAAAACAAAAAGCTGATGTACTTTTCTTTTTTTTTTTTAATTTTATTTAATAAATGTGTGTGGTTTTCTTTGTACATTTTGTATGTACGCGCGTATATCTCCGCCGCACATCTTTTTATGATCATAAATTTATTTGAATTTTTCACAATTCACAAAAAGAAAAAAAAAAAAAATTAAAATATACACGAGAAGGAAAACGAAAAAGAAAATTCCTTATTTTACGCTTCATCAAACTAAGAATTTATACAAAGTCGGAATAAATAAAAAATAAATTAATTGAAAGGAATTTTTAGAAATTAATTAGAAATACAACAAAAAGGTGAACTTTAAATGAATATAAAAAAACAAAAAAGGAAAACAGGAAAATTGTATAATTGATTATTTAATTTTTTTTCTATTTTTTATGTACAAAACAAAAAAAAAAATGTATTTTGTTTTCCGTCTGATGGAAAATACAGTGTTTTCTCGAATATATTGTTTTTGTATTTTCACAGTCGGTACTTGTTTTCTCTCTACATATACACAGCTAGTATATAATTTCCATATCCGAGGTAATTGTTAAAATAAGCATTTAAAATTTAATACAAAGAATTTTTCTCGTTGCTTTCAATTAAAACTACAAAAAAAAAAAAAATTGTACGAGTTTTCAACAATTTGAAACGAGAAAATGAAAATACAAAAACACAAAAAAAATTAATTCCAAGTCTTTCAAATTTTTTTGGTAGATGGTAATTTTAATCATTTCGAAGCAATAAAGTGAATTTAAATTTAATTTCATTATTTTTGTTTTTGGTGGTGTTTAGTGTTGTAGGCGAGAAAGAAAAGTGTCTTAATTGTTAATTAGCATTTTGTCTGATTTTATTTTTATTTCTATTTTTTTTTTTTTTTGTCATGCAATTACTGGAGATAACAGAAAACATCGTAAAGAGTTAAAAAAATGTTTCCAAAGAATTATTTTAAAACTATGTATTTGTATAAGTTACACAATCTAGATTGGATTTTAATTAACGTTCCATAATTGTCGAACAGGTTATGGTGGGCCCAGAAATGTACGGTGGTACATTCAATCCACAAATACACAGCGAAAGTCGTCTAGGTTAGTTGGAAGGATGCTTTACTAAAAAAAAATCATTCAAGATAGGGTTTGGTAGCGAATCCACCGCACTGGTCCTAGTCCCAGCAACACCATAACGTGTTTGAGTTAATATCTCAATACTTTTATTCAACTCGGTCGATAGAACGTGCCCCTTCGGTTCAGCATCCTCACATGAATATTTTCATTTAATCAATTTTTGTAAAACATTTCCATCCACTAGAAATATGTTTGCTTCAAAATTAAGGTATGATTTTTGATCGTCGTGCAGTTTGGACGTAAAATCAATGTGCGCGGAATATAATTAAAGTAAAATAAAATTAAAATAAAAAGTGCAGTGTTAGTTCTTTTTAATTATTTTTTAATATTTAATTTAATTACTGTGCATATAACGAATAATAATTAGGGCTAAAATTATAAGGGGCCTATTTTCCCCCAAAAACCATATCAGCATTAAATCAGAATAATGCAATGCATGCAATGGGTAAAGTGGAACATAGTCCCAAAAAATATATAATAACGCAAAATGAAAAAAGTCCTTCGACTTCGAATTTAGCAAATTTGGTAATGCCACCTTTTAATGCTGCAACAGCAAATGAACTCAGTGCTATGAACATGAATAATCACATTAATTTAATTAGTGAGATAGGTCACTTAAATAAAGAAAATTTGGTGCAAACCGGTATGGACAGATATATAACTGTTCAGACCAAAAGAAAAAGAAGCCCAGAATCAGCGCAATTAGCTAGTAAGACTAAAGCGTTTAGATTAGAACATGGCGCTTATCAAATACCTCTCGTCAATAGATTTTCTCGCTGGAAAGATGGCGCCGATGAAAATACTGAAAAGCCGCCACCAATTTATTTAAGAGAGGCGTCAAATAATGAACTCGTTAATACAATCGACAAGTTAACAGAGTTTCAGAGCGCTTGTAAACCATTTCGATCAAACCGGAAAGCGATATTACACATACCAGCTGAAAAGTCATAAAGGGTTGACTGTTGTTTTAAAAGGAATGGAAGCAGCGTAGTGGTGACCGACATTCATGCGTCTCTCGCTGAGCAAGGTTTCCATGCCAAATCTATTGCAGACATTTTAAATCGGGAGAAGGTTCCTCAACCGATGTTTCGCATAGAATTAGAGCCAGATGAGAAAAACAAAGGAATCCACAGTATATATAATTTGAGATATTTACTGCATCGCAAAATCACTATAGAAGAACCCAAAAAGCGAACAGGACCAGTACAATGCATCAAGTGCCAAGAATACGGGCACACAAAAGCTTATTTCACGTTGAGTGAAGTCTGCGATATCTGTGGCGAACTTCATGATTCAAAAAATTGCGATATGATGAGAAATGATCCATCAGTAAAACGCTGTAGTAATTGTGGTGAAAATCACACAGCAAACTACAGAGGTTGCTCAGTATATCTGGATTTGAAGCGTAAGGCCAATCCAAAGTTGCGATCCAAGCGTTACAACCAAAGAGATATGACTCCAAAAAGTACAATTGCCCAAAAAGCGAATGCACACTCAACCACACAAAATGACCTGGAGAATGTTACAAGCAGTTTTGCACAACCAGGAGTTTCCTATGCCAACATCCTAAAAGGTGTCGCCCCAAAAACGAAAGTTCATTTCAACGAAGAAGAATTAAATATTCACGCAACAGTAAAGTAATTCACAGAAACGATCCAAAGTTTCATGATGATGATGGAAACAAAGCTGAGGTTCAGACCTTTTTTGTCGATCAAAATATAGACATCATGCTAATATCAGAAACATACTTTACAAAATATAGCTTTTTTAAAATCAGCGGATATTCAGAGGAGAAGAAGAATAAAGCAATATGAACTCAACAAATATGACAAAGATCACATCCAAGCAACTAATATTTGCTTAGACGAATGGTCTGGAAACTGTGTAATATCGGCTGTTTACTGTCCACCGAAACACGCAATCAAAAAGCAGCAATTTATCGACTATTTTTCGAGATTAACAACACCTAAAGGAAAGCAACTAAATGAAGTATTGAACGAAAAAAATCTTGATTATTTATCTTCTGAACACCCAACTTACTGGCCATCAGATAGAAATAAAATACCTGATTTAATAGATTTCTGTATAACAAAAGGAATTGCACGCACCAATGCTCAGGTAGAAGATAGCTATGACTTATCATCCGATCACTCACCAATAATAATAACTCTGAGTACCAGAGCTTTAAAAGCACAACCACCCCAACGTCTCTGACAAAGTTAATAAGCCTTCACCTAATATACTGCAGTTAATCCAAGAAAATCCGAAAATCACATTTTTCTAGAAAATAGTGAAAGTCTCTCATCGGACCACTCGCCCGTCATTATGATTGTTAGTTCCACGATTGTTAACAAGGAAAATCCACCTAGACTAACAAATAACAAAACCAATTGGGAATTATTTAGGAAATTGGTTGAAGATAACACCGATCTTCTTGTACCAAGGATCCGGTTCAATTAGAAAATGAAGTGGAACTATTACTCAATAATATACAACAAGCAGCATGGGATAGCACCTCTGTAATCCAAAACAAGGAGCGTAATAATTTCATTTATCCAGTCGAGATCAGAGACTTGGTTAATGAAAAACGGAAAGCAAGGAAAACATGGCAGAGAAACCGAGCACCACAAAGCAAAATAATTTTTAATTACCTCTGCAATAAGCTTAAGCAAAGAATTAGAGAACTAAAAAATGAATCGGTCACCCGTTATCTTCGTAGTCTTACAGACACTAAAGAAACCGAGTATTCTCTATGGAAAGCTACAAAAGCATTAAAAAGACCAAATTATCAAATACCGCCAATAAAAAATGATGAGGGAAATTGGGTAACAAATGCCAAACAGAAAGCAGCACTGTTCGCATCTCATCTTGAAGAAACGTTCCAACCATATGCTAGACAATCAGCGGATGAAAATATAATACCAGTACACAAGGAAGAGTGTAGGAAAATACCACCTGTAACTCTACGAGAGTTGAAAAATGAAATTAGCCATAACATAAATACGAAAAAATCTCCTGGCTATGATTTAATTACAGGTAAAATAGTGAAGGCACTACCTGAGAAAGGGGTACGAAAACTTCTTCATATAATCAACGCTTCATTTCGACTGAAATATGTACCTCTGCAATGGAAAGTAGCAGAAATAATTATGATACCAAAGCTGAACAAACCATCTAATAATAAAAAGTCATATAGGCCAATTTCTCTGCTTCCAGTACTTTCGAAAATTTTTGAGAAACTGTTATACAAAAGGATGAAACCTATTATACTTGAGAGAAAGCTAATACCACCACATCAGTTCGGATTTAGAGAAAACCACTCCACCATAGAGCAAATCCACAGGGAAATTGAATAGGGCTATTAAAGCCCTTAAACGAGCATTGAGAGAAGAAGAAGACTCAGGAATCCAGAGTTACCTTACTGAACTCTCGGCGACCGAGAAGACAGATTATTCACTATGGAAGGCAACAAAAAAACTAAAGTGGTCAATATTATCGAATCCACCAATTAGGCAACCAGATGGACATTGGGCCTGAAGTGACGTAGAAAAGGCTACTGCTTTCTCTAACCACTGGAAAAAAGTATTCATACCAAACGAAAAAACTGGCAACAGTGAATTACCAAAGTTTACGGAGGATCCTTTGAAACCAATTCCGTTAAAATTTAAGTGGAAAAAAGTTTAAAATACCATTAAAAATTGTATAAACCCAACGAAAGATCCAGGACACGATTTTTGAAAAATGATCAGAGAATTACCTGATAAACACATGAAACTCATAACTTATATCTTTAATGCGATTATGAGATGTGGGTATTTCCCTAAAAAATTGAAAATATCGCAAATTACAATGATTCCAAAGCCTGGAAAAGACGAAACACAAGTCGCATCGTACAGGCCAAAAAGTATACTTCCGATGATTTCTAAACTTTTTGAAAAAATGGTAGTACAAAAATTAAAACCAATATTATCAGAAGGACAAATTACACCAGACCACCAATTTTGGTTTCGAGATCAACATGGCACTGTAGAACAGGTGCACAGAGTTATTAACACAATCAAATTTGTATTAGAGGAAAAGAAATATTGTTCAGCAGTTTTCCTAGACATTGCGCAAGCTTTCGACAAAGTATGGCATGAGGGCCTTATATATAAAATTAAAACTCGTCTGTAAAAAAAAAATTTCATGCAGTCCTTGAAAGCTACCTGTTTCAAAGAAAATACCAGGTTAAACACAATTCAGCCATTACTAAACTAAATGATAGGGGCCAGTATTGTATTTGCTGTATACTGCCGATCTACCAACAACTGATAAGGTGGTCACATCAACATTTGCAGATGACACTGCTATCATGTTTTCACACAAAAATCCTCAAACTGCATCAAGAGAATTGCAAGATCACTTATACAAAATTGAGAATTGGCAAAGAACGTGACGGAAAAAAGCGAATGAAAACAAATCAACACACATAACATTTACGTTGAATAAGCGTACATGTTCAGCGGTGAAATTAAACAATGTCAACATCCCTCAACAAACAAATGTCAAATACTTGGGTCTTCATCTTGATAGAAACCACATGGAGAAAACACATCGAATCAAAGCGCAACCAAATAAAAATAAAATATATATATATATATATATATAATTAAATATTGTCAGAATTCCCACTGATGGAACTAGTATCAATTTTAGTAAAACGGTAGTTCAGAATTGACAAACCAATCATCAGTGGGATACAGATTTTCATTTTTGATTCTCATTTGGATAAAACAGGTTTCTAGTTTTGAAACAAAATCTTCAAATCAATAAAGTGTTGGTACATTAATTATCAATTATTTGTTCAAATTGAAGAAATAAGTAATAACTTTAAAGAAAATTATTTTCAAAAGTTGCAAAATGAGTATCATTCTGTTTTTTTCAGTAAATGAATCTAAATTTGGATGAAAATTATATTTCAATTAAAAACACATTTTCAAATTAACCTGTTTTAATTTCTACGCATCATATTTTTTTATTTTAATTGAAACGAATCTATTAAACAGTAGAATATTCTTCATATTGATAACCGGTTTCCATTGGAGCATTATCAATCTCTTATTCATCCAGTTAAATTATTTTTTTTTCAAATTCACCAACTTTTTTTTTCACGGGCACTAACCAACACCAAGCACATTCATTTAACTTTCTGGTTCTGTTCCGTATAGTCTATGTAGCATTTATCGGTTTTTGATAGCGTTTGCCACACTACTACTAAACTCACCTTCTTCATTACGATCAGCCTCTCTCTTCCGTACCATTAGTGTTGGAGGATATATCGACCACAAGAGTTTATGTAACAAACCGCCTACCAGCAAAAAAGTCTAGACATAAGACAGCCTTCTAAATTTGATCTGGAGTAAAACCTGATCACACATATCACATTTATGTGCATACCCAGTGACGCAATATGGTTACGCCAGGCCTTGGGGCCAGTATTAACTAATGAGCCTCCAAACAAATTTCTAACAAAAATCATTTGCGAATCTCACGTTCAATCGCAACATTTTGTCCGATTTAATTGGCACAATGTATAGCCCCATGTCAGTATGTGCATTAGCCTGATCGAAATCACTGATGAATAATCCGTAGACGCAAATTTACAAAATGCAATTAAGTATTTAGTATTCTCATTGTACTTTTGAATTTTATTCAAATTGAAACTGTTTTGTGTTGGATTACCTACTAAGGAAAAGAAATATTTTTTGAAAGCATATACTCATTATATTACTCATTTTGCATTTTTCCAATAATCGTGCTGGAACCAATCACATATATATTGTCTGTAGTATTATTGTAAATCATAATAAGGATGTGCATTCAAAACATGGCCCATTGATGGGTTTGGCATATAGAAACCTTGATACAGACGGCTCTCAATAAAACAGACTTTGAAATGTCAAAACCGAGACTTATTCAAATCAAAATGCTGAGAAGTAATTTTTAAGCTTCAAATGTTCAGAATACATTTTAAAAAAATGATGTATTGTATATAAAATGCAAGTCGAAGATTATTCGAAAATTCATCCAGTTGTATAAATTTTGATAATTTTAGAATATCCGATGAAACGTGATTCATCGAAATTTCGGCACTTATAATAAATTTATTGGTGGCTTTTTAAAATTCACGAAAATTTGTTAAATCTCCAAAATTTTATTTTAAGTTTTTATATTTCGTGTGATATTCGGAAGTTCCAAATTTAAACTTAAATTGTAAACGGAATTGTAAACGTTAAATTTTCATCTCGTATAATTTTCAGAATGTAATGTCACAATTTACAAAAGCAATTTTATTTTATAACTATCAAGCCACGAGAATGAGATCATCTACGTCTCAGTCATAAATACTTATACATTTTTTTGGATAAGCATTTTGTTTTTAATAAAACGGTTCCTGAGGCACGGGGCCCTTTAGGGCATATTATGAGCCGGTTTTGTACATATCGAAGCTGTCAGGTTGCTGGACTACAATAAAAAATAAGAGATAAACCAAGAAATCAGCAGCAAAATCACGAAAGTCATAGTATTCCAACATCAAATCAAATGGACCAAACCCACAATCAAGTAACGCATGGCAAAGAAGAACATTTGTTCAGGTAGTGAAAGGTTGAACCAAATATATGGGTTGAATGTTCGGGTTGAACCAAATAAAAACATCTATTGGGGATCTAGACTTTCGACTTCAAAGGGTAAACAATTGTTTCAAGCAGGACTTATGTACATCAAAATGTGAATTTTACTCCGGTGGTTCTCCTGGCCCAATGTCGAAACAAATGTAGCAAGATTATCTCAGCTTTATGTAGCAATTCTTTTGTATCGGATCACTCACTGGTTTTCAAGACAGCCAGTGAAACGGTAATTCAAAGGGAAAGTGCATCCATATTAGCCAATTCAAAAACAAACTGAGAGCTGTTGCATCAATTAATGGAGAAAAAACATTAATCTCCAGGTACCAATAAGAAATTCTCACCAGTTGGAAGATGAATTGGAACAACTAATGAAACAATCCACTATGCTGCTTCTCTCAATCACCCCCGTTAAACAAAATAAGAAGACGCTTAACATATCCTACCCAATGTAAGTTAGGGAGCTGGTTAGAGAAAAACGACGGGTACGTAAAACCTAGCAAATTAATCGAACATCGGAGAACAAAATAATTCTTGACAATTTACGTAACAGTCTCAAATCCCTTGTTAAAGAAGTTAAAAATGAATCAATCAACCGATATCTAGTTAGCCTAACTCATGAAAAAAATTCTGATTATTCATTGTGGAAAGCGACGAAATGACTTAAAAGGCACAAAATGCAAGTGCCTCAAAATGTAATGTCAATTCACAAGCTAGATGAGTTTGACATACCCCCAAAGAATTAAAAAAACTCTCAAAGAATTAAAAGAAGAAGTGAAAAGTAACATGACGTTAAAAAAAACCCAGGGTACGACTTGATTACTTGCCAAATTATCGAGGCTCTATAACTGATAAAGGCTTTTGTAGGCTATTATACACATAATAAATGCGACCTTTCGGTTAAAATATGTTCCGCGGCAATGGAAAGTAGCCGAAGTAATCATGATAGGAAAACCTGATAAACCTCCTAACGATAAAAATCATTCAGGCCAATTTCTTTGCTGCCAATTATGTAAAAAAAAATTGAAAAATTATCACTAAACTAATACTCATACTAACTATCACTCACTTAGACAACTAATTCCTCCACATCAATTTGGATTGAGAGAAAAAGGTATATTTAAGCATATTCCTGGACGTCACCCAAGCATTCGATAACGTTTGGCACAGTGGTCTGGAATACAAGCTGCATAGAGATCTGCCGAGGCAATCCAATGCCATAATAAGATCTCATTTATCCAATAGACATTTTCGTGAAATATGAGGATGATTACTCTGAACTAGAGAAACTCTCTGCCGGTGTCATAGGTAGAGGCTCTGAGTTTACAATTCACAACAAGTTGCTAATATATCAGCTAATATTGAAGCCGATATGGACCTACGGTATCCAACTCTGGGGATGTACCAAGCAAACAAATGCCAAAATGATACATACGGTAAGCGCATACTGCAGCCTTAGCAAACTGTAAACGTTTGAACCAAGAGGTGGATAATAACTGTTCTACGGTCAAAGATCCGTACGAGAACACTAGGGATCTAGCTTCGGCAAAGGCAGGACAGCTGCAAAGGTAGTGTAGTCAGTCGTCCACTTCCTCCAGACAATCGTCACAAAGGTAATCTTGAGGTAGTTCCATGCGTTGGAGATGAACCTTGAAACGTTTATTCCCCGTAATAAGAGCAACCAGAATTCTGAGTTGGCTCTTTTTTAAGGATAACACATATTTAGTGACCCTTATGTTGGGTTCGATGATGAACCGTCTTGCCTTACGACAGCTATCCGTAGAACGCCACTTCTGTGCCAGTTTACGTAAAGCGAACTTCTTAATAGCATCCTTACCACCATTGAAAGAAAGAGGAATCCAGCTTTCTCTAACAAGTCAGCAACCTCATTTTCCACAACGCCACAATGAGCAGGCACCCACATGACGCTTACTCTCGAATTGGAGCAAAGGAGATTAATGAAGTATTTGCACTCTTTCACCAGTTTGAATGTAGTCAAAGGGTTTTTAAGGGTATTGAGCACGGCTTTATTATCCGTGCAGATAGTAATATCCTTGCCTAAATTACTAAATTTAAACGCCTCAATTGCACTACGGGTATTTGCCCAGACTACCCGAGAATTTGAGCCCATACTTTGGACAAAAGAAACAAAACAATGCACTGACTTCTGATCGGCAGCCATCCACGAAAAAAACTATCGATTCATTGCCAAAAGATAGCAATGGCCTTTTGTAGTTTATGATCAAGGTGAAATTTCCAGGAGAGTTTACTATCTAGAATAACGCCTAGGTGTTTCACGTGCTCTGTCCTTGTAATTTCGAGGGATTGACGCGCAACACATTTTCAACACACCACACTTCCACTATATTAAGGGCGCTCTGCATCAGATCAGATGTTCAGGTATTTACCGCAGAAACTGTCAAAACGAGATCATCCGTGTAGCTTTGCACGATGAACCAAGATCGCTGCAATTTAACAAGTAATTCATCGATAACCATGAGCCATAGCAAGGGTGAGAGTACTCCTCCTTGAGGCAGCCTTTGGCTACTTTGACAGACACTGATGAACCATCTAACTCAGTCTCAATTATACGGGATTTGAACATTGAGTCGATGAATCTAACAATGGTTTGATTAATATTAAAATTGGTACACGCACTCGTGATCGAAGAAAACGAAGTGCTATCAAAAGCTCCCGTAATATGCAGGAAGGTACCTACAAGAAACTTTTTCTAATTATGACATCTTTCGATTCTATAGTAACGAGTTCATGTAGAGCAGTTTCGCAGGACTTGCCAGCTCTGTATACATGTTGCATGTTACTGAGTGGAGAGGTAGTTAAATAATTATCCCTAATAAATTTGTCGATGATCCTCTCTAAAGCTTTAAGAAAAGTAGAGGTCAGACTAATGCGCCTAAAAGCTTTAGGGTAGGGTCGGTATAATCCGACTTGGCAGCTTTAGGTATGAAAACTACTCTACTACTGCTCCAGGATCGTGGTACAGTACTAAAAGCAATGCACGCCTGGAACAGATTGAGCAGGTGAGTACGGATGGGTATAAAACCATGCTGCAATTCAGCAGGGAAGACGCCGTCAAGACCACTCGATTGGAACGGTCCAACGAGAAAATACTCCAGTGTAGAACATCAGTAGTGATCAGTCTACGGGCTAAGTTCCAATCCGGCGTACCGACAAAAATGTCAGGAGGCTCGGAGACAACCACACTCGAATCAACAGTGTCACATCCAGGAAAATGGACAGACAACAGTAGCTCACCAACTTCTCGCTTGCAGGAGGTGAGTTTCCCGGAAGGTATAGGCGAAGGCTATCAAGTTTGCAAGTATCATTCTTAGCCAGAGTTTTGTTAAGTCGGTCGAGATCAGATAAGCTATCAATTTCCTCACAGAACTTTTCCACCCAGCTCTCTGTGGATCTTAGGCTCTTTTTATAGGCTTTTTGAGCTACCAAAAATCGATTCCAATCAGAATCCATGAGTGCAATATCAGAGGTTTCGGGGGCTCACCAACCGAAAGTTGACAACCCTCCCAGACGTCCTTGATTCTGTCGATTTCCCCACAGAACCAAACGTATGTCTCATCATTGCTCATTTTGCAAATGATGACACCATCGGCCAGGTAGCAACCTAGCAATTGCGGTACAAAACCGGAAGATTTAGCCGTCTCGAGAATTCGACGACTAAGATCTTTGCGGAAAAGATGCAGCTTTTCCTCATTAAGAGTAATGGCTGCGTTCATTTCCCGCACGTAAAATTTTTTTAACATTAGCATCGGCTACTGTTTCGGCGTACGTTGGCGGTTTTTTGCGGCCATTTCAGGCCTAGTGCCAGATGCCGAGCTGGGCCTTTTGGGTGTGCCAGGCTCCTCGGAGATTGCAATCAATACCAGTCTGGACAGCTTGTTCCGTTATAGAGCCCTCACCACCCGAACGTAGTAGGGCAGTCTCCGAACCCGAAATGATGTCTGAGTTGAAACCGTCTCATTGACAAGTCCCCATGGTAGATTTCCAGGTTTACGATGACGTCGGACCTGAAATCATAGGGAGAAGGCTAGAACAAATCCAGAACCGAGAAACATGAGGTCCCGAAAGCCCAACGAAGCAAATCACATGCAAAAAAACTATACGTGAATCAGTTTCTTCACAATCTCAGTTGTACTAAAATAAGAAAAAAACAATTTTTATTTAAAATATTTGCTAGTTGCATGAATTAAATCGGTCCTAAATTTCTGTTAACTTTCCTTTCCAATTTTTTAGGATTCCATACATTAAATGTTAAGTAAGGTTTCCTTATGGTCTCACTCCGTTTTCTGTTACAGGCTCATAATTTTTGTACTATATGTCGCAACTACTGGAAATTTTGAATGAACGAAGTCATTTACTCCACAGATAATTCTACTGTTCATTCAGATAATAAAAATGTATTAAATTAATTAATTAATAATTAAACGTGGTTACCAAAGCTTTTAAGATTTTATTTAAATATGATATGGCATATTATATGGTTTTATAAAATGTTGATGTATTTTTGACAGCAAATTTTAGGAAATGTAGCAAAAAATGTATAATGTATTATCTTTGAAAGTTTAAGGTCCAAAATTCTAAAAATAAATCATAGAACGTGAATAGACGGTAAAAATTATAGGACAACTACAGCGAAAATAAAATTTTCAATATTTGTTTATTTATGTGAACATTTAAATTTTTTAAAACTAGTTATCTCCACTTGTGTTCTTATAAAACGTAATTTCTTTAATTTAATTAATTAAAGGAAGATATCAAGTTAAATAAATTAAATCCTGCTAAATGTCATCGATGAAATCTAAAAATTAAAAGATTTCAAGCGTCATATGAATTATAAAAATCAAGATTTAAACTTTGTTTGAGCTTTATTAAGAAAATTTGTTTTATTTTAAAATAACTTCAGATTAAGAAAAAAGGAACAATGTAAATAGAGTACAGTAAAAAGGAAAGTTTGGAAATAATTCACAAGTAATAAATCAAATGAAAATCGCCTCATTCATCACATTACTATATTGACCGAGGAAAACGGATTAAGAAAACAAAAAAAAAAAAGTAAAACGAATGGCAACACATTTCTAAGACAATACATAAAATTAATGCTGCTACATTTCCATTATAAATTTTGACAGTCTACTAAAAGTAACAAGAACAACTTCAGTGATAAAATAAGATTAAATCAAAAAAACAAAAATTTTTAACTTTAATAAATCTCACCATTCATTTAAAGTCATCACAACAAAAAAAAAAGAACTCTAAAAGCTCAAACAAAATTTTTTTTATATATTTTCAAACTTTTAATTTTTTTTTTGTGTTGCCTCTACCAACCAACAACCACTTTGAATATCCCAAAAATAAAAAACCAAATCCTCAGCAACACAAAAAATATCTTCATGACAAAAAGTAATTATTTAAACTTTTTAATTGAATTGTGAATCAAATCAACGACGAAACGGAATATAAAAAAAAAATAATAATAAGAAGCGCAAATTTATTAAAATTCAGAAATAATATCCATTGTCTGTAAATATCTTATATATGGTAAATATATATCTAAGAGATAAGATTAGAATTTTATTTTATCAATAATAATAAGTAATATTCTTGTCATATCACAGAATATTCAATTTTCATCACGAAAAATAATTCAATTTAACTTTTTTTTTGGTTGTGGGTTTTTTCCAACTTTATTTTTGTGCGCCAAGCTTTTTCTTCCTATCCTTTTCCGAAATTTCGAATTAAGAAATGAAAATGAGTACGCACAAAATAAAAATTTAGTATTTTATTATTTTTAATAAATATTTCCAACGAATTAATTGGATACAATTATTTTTAATACATTTTTTTGCTAATTAGAATTTGTCATTTCAAATTAAAAATTAATATTGGAATTATCGTTATAAATATATATATATATATATATATATATATATTTATCGATTTATTCGAGACGTTATATAAATAAATCTTACCGACTGTACATATATTTGAAATTTATAATTAAATCTGCAAGTATATTATATTCAAAGCAGCAATTCATCTTACCTGGAAATAAACGAAATAAACACGATTATAATTTATGTCTACGTGTTAAACAAATAATAAGGTTTACACTGAAACTATATAACTACATATTTGTATTTCAATCTACATTTTTGACTTAATAATAATTTTATATGTGAAACGCGAAATATCAAAAATATAAATTTATTTTAATCAAAATTTTATATTAAATAAAATAAAACTTAAAGTATACATAGTTCTTAAAGAATGTATATATATATATATGTATTTACATGCTCGTACATTTCTACAGCATCAACAATTTTCGTTATATATTTCATCTCAAATATATATTGTAGATATATACGGTACGAGTATGCATTTGGAATTTTTTTTTCTTCTTATTTTGGTACGACGTTTATGACTGGTATAGAAATGAATTGCGATTCACGGTAATATTATTTGTGAGTTGATTATGAAAATAAACTGAAGAAATCAAGCTTAATAAAATAGAGCTTTTTTTGTGTTATTACATTTTTGACGTTGCTCACTCTTGTCTGCGGTTAAAATTTTTTTTGGATGCTTCAAAATTAGTTTTGTTATACATAAATTATTTGTGGCTTTTGTGGGTCTTTTAATTTAAAACAAACCATTACACTTTATCATTACTTTTGTCTTTTTGTTTAAATGAAAATGTATTTGTTTTAAAAACAAGAGATGTGAATAAACTACACTCGCCATTTATTTAGTTAAGATATTGCTCAATAGATGTCAGTCTGTTTAAGAAAGTATAATTATATTTTAGAAACGAGTTTTGATGGTAATTTCTGAATATCTGAACCAAACAAATTTACAAAATAAAATATGTGAATATATATGAAGTCATCTGGAGCCGAATAAAAAACCAGCGTTCCAGCCAAATGTGACATTTATTTTGAAATAACTTGATAAATACCGTTTCTGGATGAATAAAATTAATGTTGGGGTCTCCTCGTATATGAAGCTTCGTTCCATTGTCTCTGGAGTCTATATATCGTAATATTATGCTTTAAAGTTAGTTTGCGTTATAAAAGAGCTTCCACCTTGTATTCAGTAAAAATGTAATACTATGGGACTCCTCGATACAATCGTTAAAATGCCTAAAAATTATGAAAATAAAATAGTTACGAGTGGTTTTGGACACAGTTTTTAAATTTTTTAGTATTTGCTTTAGGCCTCTAATAACTTAAATTACACAAAATAATTAAATTTGGTATGAAAGTAATAGATTTTAGTATGAAAGTTCGTAAAAACTTGTTGTATTTTACAACAAAATAGTTTGTATAAATCCAAATAGTAAGCGATATTTTGTTAATTACGGCGGACCTATTTTATTTTATGTCACTTTATGCAACTTAACGTGAATTCACAAGTTTAGCATTAAATATTTTAAGTTAAATTAATTTGATTTTTTCTGCCTAGAATACAGTTTGATCGAAATTAGATAGAAAGCTTTAATATTTTAAAATTGCTATATAAAATGCTATATAATGTTCTCTCTGAGAAAATAATTTGAGGTTCGTAGCCCTGGAAGTAGCCCTGACTCACAAATTATTGATGTAGGCGAATGGACCATATTTTCAGGAATGCCAAGAAATTTTATTGTACAGATATAAACTTTAGATATCAAAAGCTCGGGCTTTGGTTATTTCTAAATAAGTGTTCGGGGGTTTCGCTTGATTGTTTTTTCAATGCATAACATATCTGAACCTACATACAATTCTATAAACGTAATAATTATGTTAATGGTATAAATGTGCTTTTTGCCTCATATTACAAGTTTGTCATTGAGCTTGTCAATAAGAAGGATACATTTTTGAAGAACTTGTAGTCATTTTGTACCAATGTCGAAGTGAAAACAGTAAAACAAAAATTTTAAATAGTCAAAATAATGACAATAAGCTTTTGTTTTCATTATTAAACCTGCAATAGTTTTGACCGAGCTTTCAATAATTTAAATCAATTTTAGTGGAAATTTGATATAAATGTCTTAATTCTTAATAACCATCGTTTTTTTTAAAGTACCGAAGAAAAGCTCAGCAAATAACAGTTCCAACAAGCTTTCAAACAGTAATTTTGAATAAAAAGCTTTGTATCGTTCTGTTATTTTATTTTAATTTGTCGTTTAGCCTTCAACAAAGTAATATCCGTCAGCAAGTATTTAATAGTTCTGAACGAGCTTTCAGCCATTTATATTGTCTAACCGCCTGTTTAAGTATAAATGGTTAAATACATAATAAATATAGTTCTTTTTCGAGAGTGCCGCGTAAATGCTGAAATATCCACGCCCGATTAAGCTTCCTTGAAAGTTTACTTTTTTTAATTGATTTATTTTAACTTTCCTGGATTTTTAAAATATTTATTTTGGACAATTCTATCATTATAAATAAAATTAACTTAATTATAGCTTTTCTATAAGTTCTGCGACGTATAAATGTGCTTTGGATTATGTAAAATTAAATGAGCTTTTAGTAATTCGAGATCTTAAAATTTGATTTCGTTTTTTTTTTGTTAAGCTGTTTTTAATTTGGCATGAAGCCAAGAAGATTTATTGTACAGATATAAACTTTGAATATCAAAAGCTCGGGCTTAAGTAAACTTCTAAAAAGCTTTCTGGTTTTTCGGTAGATTATTTTGTCTATACACACAACGTCTGATTCTACATCTAATTCGTTGTCCCAATAAATATGTTAGTGGTCTAAACTAGCTTTTCGCCTAAAATTACAAGTTGCAAACGAGCTTGTCAAAAAATAGGATACGTTTCTGAAGGAACATGTACATAGTCATTTTGTGCCAATGTTGAAATGAAAATAGTAACAAGGTTTTTCAGTAGCCAAAATAATTACAATAAGCTTTTGTTTTTTATAAACCTGCAATATAGTTCTGAACGCGCTTTTAATAATTTTAATAAATTTAAGAAGAAATTTGATAAAAGTGCCTTAATTCTTCATCACATTAATTCTTCATTTTTTATAAAGTACTGCATAAAAGCTCGACAGTTAACATTTTATACAAAATGAGTTTGCATGGGCTTTTAAAATTTAAAATTATTTCTGGAAAACATTGATAAAGTTGTGAATGAGCTTTGTTCTTCTCAGAAATAATCAATTAATCGCTTTTATTTTAAGCATTCTTATCAGTTTAATTGGCGTTTTCTTTCCTTTAATTATTGAATAAAGGTTCGTTCGGTTTAGCAAGCATTTAATGGTTCTGAACGAGCTTTCAGCCATTTCTAAAGTTCTAAGTGTCAATAAAAATATATAGATGGTTGAATTCATAATAACTATAGTTCTTTTTCGGAAGTTTCGCATAAAAGCCGGTTAAGCTTCCGTGAGAGCTTTCTGCTTTTTAATTTATTTTATTTAGCTTTTCAGGAGTTTTATATTTATTTTGAACTTAATTGTAGCTTTTCTATAAGCTCTGCAATTTATAAATATGTGGTTTCGGTAATATTTTCCAAGTTAGAGTAATTTTATCTTATTTTAAAAACTATAAATATGCTTTAGGTTATTGAAAATTACATGAGCTTTTAATAATTTTAGGTCTAGTTAAAATATTGTTTCGAAATTTTTTCGATAATTTGTCATTGAAGTTTAATTTATAAATTGAACTTTAAACAAAATAAAATTAATCAGCTGTCTTTTTAAAATAATCGTGTTAAAGCTTTAAAATTGATTTGAAGTTTTTACAAATATAGAGTTTTGACAAGGGTGTACTACAAGTTTTCTCATCTTATAACATTGAACCAAACGTTCATATGTCTTTTCAGTTGTCAAAATATAATTTTTTTAAAATAGATCTGGGCGATCTTTTAATAATCATCGTTATTTTTTTGAAAGAGTTTCATTTTATATTTTATTTGGAAACGTTTCTAAAACCTTTTTTCACGAAGGTTTTGCATCAGCATTCATAAGAGTATAATATGAACATTGTTGGAAATTTTTTCAAACTGTTGCGGATATTTTTACTTGTTGAAGCTCAAGGATTCTTTCTCATCAGGTTTATGTCGACTGCAGCTCTTGCACTAGAATTTTGCGATTCACATCTCAAATATATCTTGAACAAACTATTCATTGTCCTCTGAGTCTGAAAGACTGTATCTCGAAATATCATCCGAACAACTGAAGAACATTCACTGATTCATTTCAAATTACATTTCTCTCTTTTCGAGACGATTTTCAAGGAATGAATAATATTTGCTTCCACATTTGGTAATATACTTGCCAATATATGTGACATGTAAAAACAATTTTATTTTATTTTGTCGGTAGGTATACCACGCCCAAAATTTATTTGAGAAACTCTTATTCAAAATTTGTTTTGTGTAGAATATATTTTGGCACATGGAAAGTATATTGGTACTAGGCAATGGCCACCTGCCAAATTTTTTTGAGTGGCGTATACCGAGAATGCACTAGACACTGGAGATCTATATTAATCTTTGAACACCGGTGACGACTGCCTGCTGTGTGGATTATTTAATGGTATACCAGTGGTTCACAGGCCGCGGATAGTATTTTTCTATGTGGCTGCTTGTTCACTATCATAGGTGCATTTTACTGCATGGTAAATGGTAGAATTCTATTGGTGGATGTCTGACAATCTGCATTTTTTTGTGTCCATACTGGGCGCATGTTAAACCTAAATTTTGGCTTTGTTTTACAACTTAAATTTTGATAATCAAAAATAATTTTGGATTTTCCAAAAAAAATTTAACATAGACTCCGTACTTGAGCAGATCTTGTTAATGAATTTAACATTTAGAATATGAATTAAAGTTCAATCGAAAGTTTCAATAGATCAAATATTAAAAGCTCTTTGTTAGGTTTTCTATTAGTTATGATTCAAAAAATTTGGCGCAGAGGTGTCGTTTTTTGAACACTTTTAGGTATAATATATATGGGCTTTCAAACCACATTAATGTTATGACATTTTAAGTTTTCAGCAAAAGGATCACTTACAATCATTCAATTAAAATCTGTTTATTTTCTTCATTGATTCATCCAGCTTTATCCAAATGTATTAAGCCCGTGTATTAACTCGTTCCTCATATTAGCAAATATTGCCATCCATTTTCTTTCTAATAAAACAAGAAAATTTTCAAGTTTGAAAAAAATTTAAGTTCGGTCAAAGTTTGAATTATATATGCACTAATAAAACTTTATTCTAGTAATTACTTCTGAAGCTCATTCAACAAATTAAGACTTTGAGCTTATGGCTTAATTCTTAATTTTATTAATTTTTTTTGATCGGTCACCAAATCAATATACATATTTAGATGAACGGAGGGAATAGTTCAGATTGTTCATCTGGAATATTTACTGAAAAGCTCAATGCTTAGAATTTTATTTATAGGATATATAAATTGGTTTGGTGCTTCCAAAAAATCCGTCCATTAAAATTTCGTATCCAAAGTGGCTTTCATTTTCGAATCCATTTTCATTTTATAAAGAATTTTCTACACCACTGGATTTTTCGTTTCACCGTACATCATTTAGAAATGTTGTCAATTATCTTTACCGCATATACAAATTGGTTTCGTCTCCGTTTGATCTATTAAAATTATCCCTCAGGTTACCGAATGAATAAAAATAATAATTCATGTAGTGGTAAAACATTTTATATTTCTTTTGTGTATATACGATTTTCCACTCCCGTTTTTATTTCCAGTCTGCCTGCTCTCGAAGAAATCAGCTTAATTTAAGATAAAATAAAAAATATTCCGATTTTTTTTGTTTTTTATCGCATTTTCTTCTTTTAATTTACAGAACATCAAATTTCGGTATAAATTACTTTATAAATTAGGTAATCAAATCCATCCATATAGCTATGTATAAATAATGTATAGTGAGACAACCAAATTTAATTTTATATATTTGGCAAACAAATTTCGAGCATAGCGTGCGTTTTCCCATCAAATTGGGTGCAGAATAGAAAATCGCGCACATAAAATTCAATAATTTTATTTACTGTCTTGGTTGACATCTTCATAATAATAATAATAATATAACGATAAGTCATAAAATAATAAAATCAATATTTTATTTTCATCTTTCATAAAAAATAAAAAAAAAATAAAAATGAAAACCAGAATGACAAAAAATGTCTTCGGAAAATGAAAAAAAAAGGAAAATCGAAAAAAATATAAAAATTAAAATTAAATGTAAAGAGAATGCCCTAGATGCTGTTCATCTTATGTACATATGTACATACATACCATGTTTGATGTATTTTTATTTCGACATAAATCTATCATACATACAAACGTACATATCCCGCATATAAAAATATGCTCGAACAAATGAAGTGTGTGTGTGTGTGTACGTCATTTGCATAATATTTAAATAACCAATTTTTATGTCATATATTGAAATTATTATTTTATATATTCTATATGCAGTTCAAGAGATTAGTATGTACAGAAGAGTAATAAAAATCGATTACGCATCATAACGATAAAATAGAATTATGTGCGGGTTATGTAAATTTTTCAAAATTATTTATGTTTTTTCTAGGGGTTTTTAGATAGACTATACAGCGAACTACTTACTTACTTTTTAACTGTGCTTCTATGACATTCTCTTTTATGGTATATAATGTAACCCAATTTTTTTGTTTTTTACGCAAAATCAACTAATCATCATTTCAAACGTAATGTATGTCATATGCAGCAGGAATATGGAATCAGGATAATACGAAACTAAATAAGTAAAAAATTGCATAATTTAATCTGTATACATCACGAAAGTGATTGGATTTGACGCAAATATAATGTCGGAATTTTTAATTTTATCAATAAAGTTCACTAAGCTTTCAACTTTATTTTTATTGACTACGATCTAAATAAAAAACTGTTTTTGGTGGAAAGAATTTTTGGAAGCAAATATTATAGATTTATTTTATTTGAGATAATGTAAAAGTGTTTTTTACCCAAAAGCTACACATACATTAAAAAATATTAATTTATTAGTTAAATAATTTTGGCACTGAAATAAGCAACTAGTTTGGGAGCTTTTTGTAAAAGCTTCAATCAATCTTACAAAATTTGATATATTCTGAAAAAAAAATTGCTGCATCCGAGGTTGTTAAGAAATCGTTTTGAAATAACATAGCTTCAAAATCACTTGAATATAGTATATGAGCTTTTGCGTATGAATTAATTGGTGACACTTCAACCACAATATGTCTTTTTGAATAAAAAGATCCGAACTAAATGAGATGTCATAATTCAATTATTCTTTGCAAAAAAAAATGAAAGCTTTAACTGAAGCTTTCACATTAATAAAAATGTTGATGGACCTAAATAATATACTGTACATTATTTTCAGAAAACTCGTAGAAAAATATTCGTTAATAAAAAATAAAATGCAAGCTCTGCACTTAAGCTCTATTGTTATAGTTAAAGTTAGTTACTTAAAATGAGGCTCTGAAAATATTTTGAAAATCATTACTTTTCCTAAAACTTTGACATACAAAACGTACAACAAATTACAAAAATCATAAACTATTTTATTAAAATTAACTGTTGAAACATAACGTATGTGAAATTTGTCCTAAATCTGTCCTAAAAAACAACAAAAACAGTTTCCTCTTATATGTGTTAGTGTGCAACACAGAATGTCTCGATATAACGAATTTTATCATTAGGACAATCAAATTTGGTACGACTAAAACATGCTTTCTAAATTTTCTTTGGAAAGTTCAAGGAAGCGGACACCATAATGACGCATATACCAAGATGCCCTAAGGTCTAAGCTATCCGAAAAATATTTAAATTTTGGAAAAAGTAGAGGATTAGGGGGTTTAGGACAACCAAGTTTGGTATGACCTTATTTAAATCGATTATATATATGAGTTTTTCTAATTTTCCTGGGAAAATCCTAGGAAGCGGGCACCATAATGATGCATATACCAAGATTTCCAAAAGTCTTAGCTATCCAAAAAATATTTCAATTTCAATTTTGGAAAAAGTTATTAGATTAGAGGATTAAGGACAACCAAGTTTCGTATGACCTCATGTACATATATCGATTATGTACATAAGTTTACTAATTTTCTTGGGAAATACATAAGGTCATACCAAACTTGGTTGTCCTAAACCCCCTAATCCTCTACTTTTTCCAAAATTTAAATATTTTTCGCATAGCTTAGACCTTAGGGCATCTTGGTATATAAGCCATTATGGTGTCCGATTCCTAGGATTTTCCCAAGAATATTAGGAAAAATCATATGATCAAGATACATTGTCCTAAACCCCCTAATCCCCTACTTTTTCCAAAATTGAAATATTTTTCAGATAGCTAAGACCTTAAGATATCTTGATATATGCGTCATTATGGTGTCCGCTTCTAGGATTTTCCCAAGAAAATTATGAAAAATCATATGATCGAGATACATAAGGTCATACCAAACTTGGTTGTCGTATACCCCCTAATCCCATATTTTTTCCAAAATTAAAATATTTTTGGCATAGCTTAATCCTTAGGGCATCTTAGTATTTGCTTTATTATGGTGTCAGCTTCCTATGATTTTCCGACGAAAATTCAGGAAATCATGTATATTTCCTAGCAAATATTGTATCCTTTAGTTAAAATTCGTTATATCGAGACAATCTGCATTGCACACAAACACACATAAACGAAAATTGTTTTTGTTGTATTTTAGTACAAACTTCACGCGTCTATATAGAATTGTGAAGTTTGTCCTAAAAAAAATCCAAATTTTTTTTTTTTTTTTTTAGGACAGATTTAGGACAAACTTCACGTGAATGAACATAAAGTTTCAAGATTTATTCATTTAAAATTTTTTTGAGTCTGGGATGCTGAAAACGCATATTGGGAACAATCATTTGTGTACAAATTATTTACTTTTTAAACACAACGTTAGCAGTTGTGACAAACCACCTTTTGGTTTATGCTCTTTGAAGAATAACATCCTTTTTCATTTTCATACGACTTCAAACGACAAGGATTCAAAATATAATTTGAATACAATAATTATTCTCGCAGTGTTAAAATAAACGAACAAAAAAATCTTGTATGTGAATCTTGAACAAGCACCGCATTAGTCACCGCCACTTTCGAATCCAATAATCAGCTAATGTGTAGAGCGTTATTGGATAGCGGATCACATACAAAGAAACTACAATTAAAACAAAGGTTTCTTTAATTATATCTTCCAGAATATCGAGCTTTTCAGCAACTTTACAATTTTTTATAATTCCCAAAGTTACAAATTACTTACCTGCAAGTCCAGTAAATGCAAGCTTAAGGTTAATTCCAGCTGAAATTGAATTGGCTGATTCATAAGAGTAAGTGGTAGAGTAATGTCTTCGTACACGATACAAAAATGTTCACCTACAGAACTCTGCACTATTGAATCGTTAATTAAGAATATAAAAATGTTTTGGGAGCTAGAGACAATTTCTGTTAAAACCACTCATTCATATAGAAGAAAAATTTTGTGACAAGCATTTCATCAAAACTCACAAACGGACCAGTTCAGGTCGTTACTCGGTGTCCCTTCCTGTGAATGACGATATTAGTCATCTTGGACTTTCAAATTATTTATCACGAAGTGCTCCATATTTAGCAACACCTACATTGCAGCAATTGGTGTTGGATGAAGTTCATTGGATTCCCTTAGCTTCGCCAATTTTAATGCAAGACTTTTATGTTGATGACGTACTAATAGGTTCTGATTCAAACTGATAGTGCATTAAAGATTATATCAGGAACTTTGAGTTAAGAATTTTTATTCAATTGAGTCTTCATCTAATGTGATCAATGGATCGATTTTAAATCACAATTAAAAAAATTGCTAAAATTACAGTTCCACGTTTTATTTTAGTGCCCAATAATAAATTAATACAGATCCATGGTTTTTCAGACGCATCTGAGAAAGGTTTCGGTTGTGTCATTTATCTGAGAATAACGGATGATAAAAATTAAAACTATTCTATGTTAATTTGTTGAATATCCTGGGTGGCTCCTCTTAAAAGCTTTGTACCGCTTTACTGTTGGCACATAAACATTAAATCAGCTACTTAAAAGCCTTAATATGCAGTTGACTCGTATTTACCTTTGGTCAGATTACGAAATTACTCTCCTGCGTATCAAATCTGAACCGATCAAATTTGCTTCATTTGTGACTAATCGACTCTTACATCACTCGGAAGAAACATGACTACACAGTTGGTGTTATACGTACCAACTTCTCAAAAATCCCGCTGACTTCGTTCCACGAGGCTTAATGCCAAGTGAATATCAACCATGATTTATTTATTTAATTCAATAATAAATAATTAATTATAAAGAAAATCTAAAAAAAAGTAATTAACTAAAAAAAATCACCATCCTATTATTTGAAAAAGCTTTATTCAAGCTTTTAATATTTGCCATAGATAGTAAGTTCTTATCAATTTTTCCATTTGTTTTTATAAAGCTATCCTGATAACTAATGTTAGACTACTAGAAATAGAAAATTAGGTGTTGCATTTATGAGCTTTTGTGGTTGACAATCAATTCAAAATGTATTAAAAAAAATGATTCAAATAATTCAAATATGTTTTTTAATTTAAAATAAAATTGGATGGGGCTATATGGTTAAACAATTATGAATCTTTTAACATTAAATTATTGAAATGCTGAGCTTTTTATTCAAATTCGAGCTTAAAAAATACAATTTCTATGTCAATATATATTTTTTAAAAGCTATTTGTTAACAAATTTAGTTTAGAAGTTTTTTAGCTTTAAAAATTTAGTAAATTGCTATAAGCTTTTATTTGAACTAATTCAAGAAACTTTAAAAGTTCATGAAATTAAAATAATATTATTGGGTGTGCTTGTCTGTTGTGTTGAGCTTAAAAAAACAGTTAAAGCTCTATCTTAAACTTTCTTGTCATTCAAAATGCATTCCATATGCTTTAGAATTTAAAAATCATTCATAAAAAGCTTTATTTAAACATACAAAATTTTGTATAATAAATATTCTGAACCAACGACAATACGCTTTCTAAAACCAATTTGATAAGAAATAATGCATTAAAAATTGTAATGATCTGTGTATTCATATTTGTTATCGCTTCATTCATTAAAGTAAAACTATTGCATTTGAGCTTTTTTTTAAGTTTATTTAATTGGTGAAACAATATCAAATATAATATCAATTTCACAGAGGTCAGTATCACAAAAACCAGAGAATAATTACCCTTCACGGAATTACTCTAGTGGTCCAACCATTCTTCAATTAAGGAATCCTTCACGAGAATTAATACCCAAGTGGTCCACCCATGCTTCCAATCGTCACTATACAGTCATCAACCAACACAACAATATTATAACCACAGGCCATTCACAAATCAAAATCAGAATATGAATGGAAGTGGCGCTTTAAATCTTACCAATAATAACAGGTTTGTTTCAAAATCACCAATGGTTCCCTAAGACGAGCAGAACCAATAGACACAACGTCCATTGCGAACTAATATAAACAATATGCAAATTTCAATAGAACCATTAATAACAATCAATTCCAAGCATCAGGATCTGCTAAGTTCCGAGCACAGGAACTATTCACCAACGAAAACCAGGAGGAAAAAGTAATAGATGAAAGCTATGAGAAAGAACTTCAATTGTACTTCCCTGATCTTGACGAATGTGAGCTAGATGATGGAAATTTTGGTCCCGAAGCATTCCATCCCGAGTCGGATACGTATAGATGTCAATAAACATAAAATTTTAATAGATCATTCATCCTTCACGGATACGTGCGATACCTCCAACCAGTGTCATAACTATGTTTAACACAAACCAAATAAATCAGAAAGTTATTTTCCCAGGACTTATGGAATTTAAAACAAAACATATCTCTCCTACTACAATCAATGACAATTCAATTATTCCTGAAGGCATAAATCATTGTAAAAATTGGTATGCAATTCTGTCGCACACTTTCGTTATCGAACAACCAATTAAAACCGAATTATTCAGGAAAACTAGTCGAGCTGAATCCAACCATTGTTACATTCAAGATTGCGATGCATCAACTCAAGACGAAAAAACATCGAATCTGATTATACAATTAAGCATCTTAACTATGAACAAAAGACAGCTACCTTAAAATTATGTCATCAATATAAACATTTATTTTATGAAACGGAACTAATACCTCCACATTCATAAGGAAGAGGTAAAATGACAGTCCAATAAAATGTTACAAGATGGAATTATACGTCCAAGCTTCTCTTTCGCAAACATCACCGACATTCTCGATAAATTTTGCAAATGTTTGTATTTCTCAACCTTAGATCTTTCATCTGGATACCACTAGATCGAAGTAAGAAAGCAAAACATACCTAAAACAGCATTTTCTATCGAACATGGGCATTATGAGTGTATTCGAATGCCATTCGGTTTAAAGAATGCCGGTTCAACATTCCAAAGGGTCATGGATAATGTATTAGCGAACCCCAAGGAAAATCTTGTTTATGCTACACCGAGAGCCTGAAACAAAAGTTCAACAAACTAGGACAAACTAACCTCAAGGTTCAAATGGACAAATCGGAATTTCTCTATCGAGAAATTGCCTTTTTGGGCCACATTGTGACTAGCGAAGGAGTTCAACCCACCCCCAATAAAATCAAAGATATTATTGAATTCTCCGTTCTTAAAACGGAGAAACAAATTAAAAGCTTTCTGGGTCTTCTGGGATAGTACCGTAAATTTATAAAAAAAAATTCTGCCATTACCAAAGCCCTTAACGGAATGCTTGACGAAAGGGAAAGAAATAATACGCGATACAAATAATTTTAACTACAAGCTTGATCCAACAATATTTGGTGCCACGATATAACTGGTACTGTCGTCACCATCATTGTAGCAGCAGTACTCTACCTTATCTGGAGGAGATACGGTAACCCAAGAGGAATCCGGAAAGTTCCCGATTACGAACGACCGTCTATTACACAACCGGCCATACTTACTACATCTCTACTACATCCTTACTACATGCTATAATAAAATAACACGCAACGTGGGAACTACTATAAAATGCACAATATGCAGAAATGTATATTTTATTAAGACGTTGCTAGTCCAAACAACAGACGGTATCAGGTGTCAACGTGATAAATGAAATATATATATATTTTTAAGTTAGTTGTTAAGTTACTCTTGAGTGTTAGAAACTATTAAATAAATCAAAATCAAAATAAAATTAAAAATTAAAAACAGAAAATTAATAAACAAAAGAAAATAGTTTTTTTTATATTAAAGATTGTTCAAGATCAGAATTATAAGTCAAGTAAACATTTTTATTTGACCTTTAATTGGTGAATCTCTTAAGGTTTATGAAATCAAAGCAAAGTTGAGTGGAAGACCAGAAAAAAAATTTAAAAGATTTTAATCCGAACATTTTTGTAATGATCGTTCGAAAAAAGCTTTATTCAAAGTTATGAATTAATTATTTATTAACATTAAAGTTTCTTATAATGGTGCCAAAACTATTCAAAAGGAACGGAATACGTATGTCTTACTTTTCAAACTAAATTATAGGAATTAATTATAAAAAAAATCCGAAAACTTTGAGTTCGACTATCTACCAGTACTAATTAATATGCTTTAATTTAGTGTGGGCTGCTCTGAAAATGACATTGAGCATTGAGTCACGCCCGATTAAGTATTATGTAGAAATCTTCCACGCATCCCCTAAACCAATATTTGATATTGGCATACATTTTATTAAAAATGTTTTTATTTTATTTTAGACAATACGAAACTCATTAATTATCTCACCTTGTGTGTTGCTTTTAGCATGAACCTTTTACCATATTTTACTTATGTCAAGATAGCAGAACATAAAAAGCAAACTCAACCAAAACACCATGATAACATAATCATTCATACTGAATTGCCTTAAACAAATGAGAAGTTAAAAGTCAAATTATCAATAAAAATAATCAATTAGATTTCATTCGTTCGTTCGGTTCGTTATACACTCTTGTGTTCCCAAATAGAACCATAACACAAATATTTATATTTATACACTGCTTGGTATATACGTATGTACATGTATACAGCAAAGTAACTAACAATGATTAATGAATTGAAACGAATATAATAACAACAACAACAAATGGCAATATTTTCATTTTCAGTTTTCCAAAAAAAAAAAAAAAAAATTATTTAAGCAAACAAAAAAATTAATTTTTCGTACACTGAAAATTCATTATTCAATTTATCGTTAAGAGATATTTTCCTCTATGTAGCTCTATATACACTCGGTATTTTTTTTTTTAACCACAACGTTAAATTAAATTTTATCTAACAATTTATACAAATTTTTTTATATTATAACTTAATTATCTTTTTCATAAAATCAAAATACTTTGTTTTCTACTTAAAAATTATTTTATTTTTGTCTTATATATTTATTTATTTTAATATTAAAAAAATAAATTAAATAAGCTAAAAATTTTATGAAAAATTAGAAATTAAACAAATGGTATATATAAAAAATAATAATAATAATTTAATTAAATTTGTTTTTGTAATTTTCAATTTTATTTTGTTGAGCTAGTAGTTAAGATTTTTTATTGAGGTGTTCAACAACAAAAACAACAAACATGACTATAAATAAATTATATTATTAATTTCGTTGATGTTATTATTATTTTTATGTCTTGTGTGTGTGTAAAAATATTTAAATGAAATTTGTCGCGAAACACTTTAATGGTTAAGTACACGCAACGCAACATGATTTATAATTTTTTAGTACAACTGTGTTGAGGGTATAGTTTATTGTAATAGTCGAACATAATTTTTAATGGATGGAATTTACTATTTGTTTTGCGGTAAGTGATTTAGTTTAACACCCTATATATATTTAGACATAAAGGTTATATTACGTACAATTCAGAATATATGAGCGAGTCTGAATATAATTTATGTGTCATGAATACTTAGAATTATTTTTAATGTCAATAGCGATATGAAAATTAAATACAATTCCGTGATTAACCATTATTTGTGGTTAGCGTAGAAAACTAGAATCCATGAATGTTTTCGAATTAAACCGATTAGATTTATAAAATGTTCTAAAAGAAATTAATTGTCGACTTTTAATTAAATGTTAATAATCATAAAACAACCAAAGCTTTATAAATAGTCCATCACTAAATTTTAATATTTGTAATTAATCAACGAGCTTTCGTGACAAATTAAATTGTGTTTAACGGAAGGAGAATTATTTCTCATTACAAAAATCTAACCAGCTCTCCGATCGAGCTCCGACTTTAGGATTACTAATTTTTTTTATCTGGTTTAATCCATAGTTTAAACCAAAAGCTTTCAACTATTTATTTTATTTTAGAAATATCATTCAATTAAACCAAACAATTTGTTTTCATTAATACAACCCAGAGCAGATATATTTCTGTTAAGTGAAAAATTTAATAAGCTCCTTTCTGCAGAAGGTTTTAAAATTTTAGAATGCTCGGATCAAGTGATTATGAAATAAATTACAAAGAATTGGGTCCCTATTTTTTATTTTTATTTTTTTATAATCGCTACTTGTTCTGCGGCTCAAGGCTCTCCCGGCTATTTCGCAGTTTGCTTATTTGCGTCCTTGCCTTACGCCATTTGGTCAGCCAAATCGAGGACGCACGGCCACTGGTGCAATTTGTATTGGCCATCTACACCTTGTATAGCTCCATGCCAGGCCTGCACTGACATGAACGATGTCTCGGCCAATGGATTCTACGCTCTCAACAATTGATCGAAAAATCATCAGCGCTGACACAGTGGTGGCCGACAAAGTCTCAAACTCAATCGATATCAGAAAAACGCCGACCCTATAAAAGCTTGACCATACGATTTTTTTTTACAATTTTGCTTTACTTTGAAAAGTTGGCAAAGGCACCATATTTATTTATATTGCGGAAATTCCAACTGTCAAAAAAATATCAACGATGGCACAGTGGTGCCTAAGAAAGTCCCAAATACAATCAATATGAGAAAAAAGCTGACCCTATAAAAGCTTGTCCAAAGGTTTTTTTCGGTTGTAGCTTTCTTAGAAAAGTTGGCGAAAGCGCCACATTTATTTATATTGTGGAAATTCCAACAATCGAAAAATCATGAACGCTGGCACAGTGGTGACCGACAAGGTCTCACACACAATCGATATGAGAAAAAAACCAACCCTATGAAAGCTTGACCATACGATTTTTTTTTTTCGATTTTGCTTTACTTTGAAAAATTGGCGAAGGCATTACATTTATTTATATTGCGGATTTTCCAATGGTTCCAAAAATATTAAAGCTGGCATAATGGTTACTAACAGTGTCTTGAACCTTATCGCATATAGAAATTAGCCATCCTTTAAAAGATTTGCACATAACAATTTATAATCCACCAAATCAATTTTACATATTAAAAAATTCTGGGATGAGTATTTTGGTACTAACTGTATACATATGTATATATTTTTTTTTGTAGACGAAAAAGTCTGCAGGGATAGTAAATATGTAAAAAATCCTGGGATAAAACAACCACATACATTTTATATGTATTTTTAAAAAGTCTGGGAGGGATTATTTACGTTAGTGTTGCCAGAGTTATTTTAAATAAAATCATGGGATGAAATCCTGGGATAACTTCAAGGGGGTCATTATTTGTGGTTAGCGTAGAAAACTAAAATTCATGAATGTTTTCGAATTAAACTGATGAAATTTTTTAAAAGTTCTAAAAGAAATTAATTGCCAATCATCAATTTAACTTTTAATTAAATTTTAATAATCATAAAACAACCAAAGCTTTATAAATAGTCGATCACTAAATTTTAATATTTAAAATTAATCAACGAGCTTCCGTGACAAATTAAATTGTGTTTAACGAATGGAGAATTATTTCTCATTACAAAAATCTAACCAGCTCTCCGATCGAGCTCCGACTTTAGGATTAATCATTCTTTAATCTAGTAAATATTGGGTTTAATCCATGGTTTAAGCCAAAAGCTTTCAAGTATTTATTTTATTTTAGAAATATCATTCAATTAAACCAAACAATTTGTTTTCATTAATAACACTCAGAGCAGATATATTTCTGTTAAGCGAAAAATTTGATAAACTCCTTTCTGGAGAAGCTTTTAAAATTCTAGAATACTCGGATTGGATTGGACATAAACTTTTTTTATTTTTTTTATTTTTTTATTCTTTTATTTTTTTTATAATCTCTACTTGTTCTGGGGGTCAAGGTTCTCCCGGCTATTTCGTAGTACGCTTATTTGCGTCCTTGCCTTACGCCATTTTGTCAGCCAAATCGAGGACGCACAGGCACAAGTTCGATTTGTTTTGACCATCTACACGTATAGCTCCATGCCAGCCTGGACTCTCAACAGAGGGTCATAGATGTGTTCACCATCATCCCGCTCGAAATCAAGGATGAAGAATCCGTTTAGCATGCCGCCCAAACGTCACCACTGCGCTATTTGCTCGACCAAACCATCTCAATATGAGAAAAAAAGATACATAAAAAAGATCAGAAAAAACGTAAATCGAACCATTCAATGATTTGATTTATTAACTCGGGTTCAGAAAAGATTGTGATAAAGTGACGGTAATTATTAAACTGGGCCAACAAAAACCACTACTTCGAAACACTCGAGCCAATGTCGGATTAGCTCGGGTGTTTTTTAAGTTTGGCATACTAACACCAATTTATCGTTTCAAAAAACTTCCACGGTCATGAGCGACTCAATTTAGCTTTAAGCTAACCATTTCATATATTTTTCATTATTTTTAATTAGTTATCACCAGTTTCTCGGGTGTTTTTGTAGGTGTGGGATACAAACATTTTATAAATAAATTAATTATTTATGTTGAATGTATTTTTCAGTTTTTATGTCAATTTAATTTAACATTTTAATCTTTAAACTTTTATAATTCTGGGATAACGTATTATACGTGATTATAATTTGTAAGTTTAGCCTTCAACAAAGTGAACACCGTTAGCAGTCACTTTAAAATAATCGGCGTTTTCTTGCCTTTAATTATTGAATAAAGTTTCGTTTAACAGTTCGGAACAAGCTTTCAGTCATTTATATAAGTCTAAGCGCCTGTTTAAGTATAAATGATTAAATTCATAATAAATATAGTTCTTTTTCGAGAGAGAGAGAGAGAGAGAGAGAGAGTACAAAATGCTTTTGCATGAGCTTTTTGTTGTGCTTGTTAAATTTAAAATTATTTCTGAAAAACTTTAAGTGATTTTGCATAAAAATAGTGATCATTATACTAAAAACCATCAAATTGATAAAGTTTTAAACGAGCTTTTACACTTAATTTAATAGTAACAACTATTTTGTGAGACTTTGTTCTTCTCAAAAATAATCAATTAATCGCTTTTATTTTAAGCATTCTTATCAGTTTAATTGGAGTATTTTTACATTCAGCTAACTTGTAAATGCGCATTAATTATTTGCTGCTTCCTAAATTTAATACTCTTATCCTATATTTGTCCAAATGAGCTTTTAATAGTTGTTTGGTTCAATTAATTTTTTTATTAGCTTTGTATCGTTCTGTTAGTTGATTTTAATTTGTAAGTTTAGGCTTCAACAAAGTAAAATTTGTCAGCTGTTGCTTTAATATAATCGGCGGTGTTTTGCCTTTAATCATGGTATAAAGGGTTTTTTGGTTCAGCAAGTCTTTAATAGTTTTGAACAAGCTTTCAGCCATTTATACAGTTCTAAGCACCTGTTTAGAATAAATGGCTAAATTTATAATAAATATAGTTCTTTTTCGAGAATGCCTCGTAAAAGCTGAAATATCCACGTCCGATTAAGCTTCCGTGAAAGTTTCATTTTTTTAAATTTATTTATTTTAACTTTCATGGAATTTGTTTATATTTATTTTGAACAAGTTTATCATTATAAATAAAATTAACTTAATTGTAACACTTCTATAAGTTCTACAACTTATAAATGTGCTTTGGACTATTTAAAATTAAATGAGCTTTAACTAATCATAGTTCTATCATGAGATATCATGGATACTATGTAGTACCTGACGTACATTTTTCATTTTTCTGGGATATAATTCTGGGAACGTTTTATACGTGATTTCAATTTGTAAGTTTAGCCTTCAACAAAGTATATCTGTAAGTTAAGCCTTCAACAAAGTATACTTTGAATATCAAAAGCTTTTAATATCAAATATTAAAATTAAAATTGCAAACCTTTATGGTTTTCCGTGATTATGAATGGGTTGCGGTTCTGTCAGAACAACAGACATTTTTGTTGGAATTAATCGAAATGCTGGAAAAAATTTAATTTACGTGTCAGAAGCATTTTTTTTTAATTTTTAATTTTATTTTTTTATTAGAGCTTTCGAATAAAACATTACAAATGTTTGTACAAAATAATAAAATGGTAGGCGACAAAATTACTTGGGAGACATGAAACCTCCACTAAAAGTATTTTAAAACATAAACTGGAGAGCTTTCGAATCTAGTATAATTGACAAAGTTTTAATTAATGTTGAACTTAGTATTATGTTTGTAGTTGCAGCTATACCTAGTAAGTTATACATATATTTTTTTAATACCCATATTACTGATCATAAAACTGTTGACTGGGTTATTACAGCAAATATGTTAAAAAACATTAAAAGCACTTTTCACTACATTTAAATTATTAACAAATGTGGCAAATGTCCAAATAATCTATTGTGTTATTTCTATTTAAACTACAATAGTACTAGTCTTTTATTGATAATGATTCGTAAAAAGCTTTGATACAGACACTATATTTTAGCATAAATCGCAGTGAAAAGCTCCACAAAAAATGTGAAAAAGTAAGCACACGCCAAAATTTTTTCTAAGGTGTTACTGAGCTAAGCTTTTAAATATACTCTTAATTGTGACCTTTTTTATAATTTTCCATAAGAATGGGAAATGACGTTTAATTTATAAACTGGGCTTATAATAAAGCAGAAAATCCCGTTTTTAAAATTAAATAATTCAAGTATGTACTAATAGTATAAAGCGTTTATAACTATGATTCATTTAGAACTTCCACATGGCGAACTTTCAAAACCTACCAAATTCTTCAAACATTAAAATTTCTATTAAAACAAATATACGTTTACTTAAAATCAGTTAAATTTATGGTTCAGCTAAAAAGAAGCTTCCAGAATTTGACGCCTTTACAACTTTGAAAATTCAAAAGCTTTTTGTTTAAATTATTGAAATGCTTTCAAAATAAATTGTTTTGTAATTTGTTTTGTAACTAAAATTAAGCTTTGCAATTCATGTTTTGTTCTTTAGAGCTTTTTCATGCTATTATTTATCCGTAAAACTAAGATTTTCCTTATTTAACCAAACGCTTTTCAAAAAGAACATATTTCAGTAGTTTAAACCCCGAAAGTCTTAACAGTTTAACCATCATATTGCGTATTCTTTTTAACATTGACCGCCTGTAACAAAGCTAAAAGCCACTGTGTACAAACTAAATTTAAATTAGATAGTTATATGAGATATGAAAGTTAACTTCAAAACTGTGTAATTAAGATGAAAATTTATGACGTCGAACATATATTTTGTCAATCAAATGGACCTCTCAATCTTCTGGAAACAGAAACCCTAAGCTTTTTTTATATCAAGCTTTACCAATTTATTACGCTTTCAGTTGTAAAATTATTTCAAGATTTAATCAAATTGAAAATAAGACAGCTTTTGTTCGTAAATGCGCAGGACGCAAGCTTTATGAAACCGAATTTATATTATAGCATAAACCATAATAATAACATATTGTAAATATAAGCGCATGCCAAGGTGAACTTTAAATTTATTCCCTAGCTCAATTTATGACGTTTAAACTATCAAAATACATTTAAACTTGCGTTAAAAAAGAGCTTTAAGCATTTAAAACTCTATAAAACTAAAAACAAGTTGTTACATATGTAAGGTAATAATTTTAAGCTTATGTTGCACTATTGAAAATCTTTTAAAATAATAAATGATAAAAGCATAATTAAGCTTTAATACCCAATTTCTAAAAATGTTT
Source organism: Tipula unca (assembly GCA_951394425.1). Classification (NCBI taxonomy): domain Eukaryota; kingdom Metazoa; phylum Arthropoda; class Insecta; order Diptera; family Tipulidae; genus Tipula; species Tipula unca. Next base: position 104,798,485 of record OX596382.1, on the reverse strand, counting down.
TGCATTTAGAGCCGTATAATAATTTGTCAAAAGCGTTGTGACTTCAGAATAACCTTTACTTATCTATGAGTGAAAAAGCTCAATAAAAAGTGTATGCTAAATATTAATTTAACAATCAAAACTGGTACTAAGCTAAGCGTTTAATTGTAATTTTTTAAATTTAAACAGAAGCTTTCAATAAAAAAAGTCTCAATAATTTCAGCAAAAATTGATGCTTAAAATAATTAAATAAAAATATGTTCTAAATTATTTTAGTAGAAGTAATTTAATTTTTAATTGATAATGATTTTAAACCGAAAAGCTTTAAGTCTAATTGAAGAAAGTTAATTATTTGAAATTTAAAAAACAATGTGCTAATCATTCGAAAAGTTAGTAAAGTTTATCGATTTTAAAATGTAAACTTTCAGAATTCATAAACTTTTAAAAGCTTAGCCAACTAATATGTATATTTAGGGCAACTCGCTTACTATAAATTTCATCATATGTAGTAAAGCTATTATACTTTTGAAGATTGATATCAAAGTTGACGAAAAGCTCACCAATCGAGCGCAAAGTTCCTATTATCGATTTTACGACTTAAGCTACAAAAAACCGTGCATATTATTTTAGAGAAAACTATTAATTTAGTCGTTCAGTAATATTGAAACTACATATGTATATAGAAATTAATCGAGCTTTTCAATTTTTAAGTTCCCGCGTTATAATAAAGCTGTAAACATGCATACATATTTTTATTCAAGCTGTTATAAGTAATAATAGAATTTATTTAAGTTTACCGCTCCACAAAATTCATTGAGCTTTTATATGTATACACTTTTCTCATTAAACTTTTATTTTTAATCCATAAATATATAAAGTTTTGTTATTTTATTTTATTATTAAAAATATAAATTTAGAGATGTACATTATTTTTTTAAGACATCAATAATTTTTATGATCGATGATGAATGATTTAATTTCGAACTAAACTATATATGTATACTAATACATACATACATATATCATACATTGTATGTGGATGTGTATGTCATGTCGGATTAATCTAAAATAACACCGTTTTTAAATTATTAAATACATCGTTAGCTATTATATTAATTAATTAATTAATATCGTAAAATATAATTAATTTTGTGACATAAATTGTTAAAAATCAATCATCATAATAACGTGTGTGTGTTTTGAACGTATATATGTGCATAACACATATGAGTAAAAATGGCAATATGCTACCCATCTTTTTATCGGTGTGTCATGTACTATTACATAATTGTAATTGTATATAATTATAGAATGTAGTTTATATAGTTAGTGGTGCTGTACTATTTATGTAAAAATATTTTTTAATATCATTTATTAATTAAAGTAATTGACATTTCACAGATATAAGTAGAAATAAAATGTACATATTGTTAGTAAACATATAGATAAAACCTAAATAATATATAGTAATCAACCTATACAGTAACTATATAGAATTATTTTTACCATTGGTTTGGGGTTCATCGATACAGTAGTTGGTTAAATAAATGAAGCCAATATTCAATAAACATTTGAATGCCATAATTGTATACAGCACATACATGAACTGATCTTGGTACAAATTTGATTTACCCTATGCCGATTAGTCCTATACTGATTACAAAATAAATTTATTAAGTACTAAAGTTTGTCTTTTAATTAGAAGTGCAGACTTCCATAATTTTATCTAAAATTAACGAACACGTGAACTACGGAAAACCCGCGCAGATATTGAAATGCGTTCACTAATGTAGTTGCATCAATTGCTCCTATTATATACTAATTTTGTTCTCACCGCTAGTAATGACGTACTGCATCTATTTTTGAACCCAAAAACCATAAAACATTTCCACAGTTGACTCATCACAGACTCGTTCAATATCTACAAAAGTATTCAGTTGGTACAAAAATACTCAGTCCAGCTTTTCTTCCTATGTAAAATTAGTTTAGTGCTATAGAAAAAAAAATTGTCGGAAAAGACGGCTCTTTTCTCTTGGCAATTGAGTTTGATACTCTTTTGGACGGCACTGATAATATTTTGATAGTTGGGATCGTCGCAACATAAACAAAGGTCCGTCTTCTCGAGTTTTTCAATGTAAATGAAAAAAAGAACAAATCGCATGCCTAATCTTTAGCAAGGATAGCTATTTACCATAAATGGTTGAGTTTGGGATTCAGTTAGCGCTTATATTTTTTTGTTCAATGGAATTGCCATTATATAAACAAATATGTTACCACTGCGAACATTTTAAAGGAAATTGAACATGGCCGTTACGAAAAAAGTCTGGCAGTTGGCATATAATCCCAAGTGTTGCACTTATTTTAAATTTATTTAATTTTTTATGCCCGTCAAATGCATTGGAATGGTCAAAGTTGCCCGCAGCATCAAAAACGTTGAACAATATTAGAAAGATCTTGGCTTACACTCTTACAAGATCAAATTAACTCAATAACTGAAGCTGATTTTTGGCTTAATCTCGTTCGTCAATAACCAAAATATGCGTTATTGGACAGCAACAAACCCACATGTGCTTCAAGTGACTCACAAAATGGTCATGGTGTCTGTCGATTTCAGACCGAAAGTGTGTTTGGACCAGATTTTTTGGTCGATTAAAATGGTTCCCATGGTACGGTCAATGGAGTTCGCTATCGGGCCATGTTGGAATATTGTTTTTGGGCAGAATTAGATGAACTTGACATCAGTGATATTTGGTTCCAATAACACTACTTTGGTGCTACATGCCACACTGCTAGTCAAATAATTGATCTATGGAAAGGGAAGTTCGGTAACCGTGTATTCTGGAGAAATGGTTCGGTGGAATGGCCATCTCGCTCGTGCAATTCAATCGCGTTGGATTTGTTTTTATGGGATTTCGTTAAATTGTTGGATTATGCTAACAAGCCCACAACAATAACGTAAACGAGATTGCGAACGTTCCGGCCATTATGTGTCATACAGCGGTGGAAAATTGGCTACAAAAGAATCGTCCGCTGTAAATCGAGATCGAATTGCATAATTAAATATAACTATACCATAGCTATACCAAGATATAGTTCCACCAATCCAATACATTTATAGTAATTTTTCGTCCTAGATAATTGGTCTGTAAAATTTATATATGTTCATTGAGCACACACCAGTTTTCCATTGGATTTATATTCGTAAAGTGTTTATGTGACGTCATTCTCTTGATAAATATTCGCCTTTTTCCTTAATTATGATAATTATTTCTTCACCACTAAAGGTGTAGTATTCAAACATTTCTTGAACAAAAGATGACTTTTTCATCGACTTCTTCTTCGTTTCCTAGCTTTATGCTATGTTTAAAATGGTTATCAGAGAAGTTGTTTTGGTGAAAAAATTCACATTTATTTTTATTTTCAAACTATGTTTTCGCCCTGTGAATATTGGCGCCTCTGTTTGGTTGTTGGTGTTCTTAATGGGCTTGGGTAGACATAATATTTATAATGCGCGATCACGATCATTAGTCATAGCTTCGATTGAGAGAAACATTCAAGAGATCTATTTATTTTGTAGGTCTTGGTGTAAGAATAAAACTATATACGTCAGAGGTGAACTGAATAAGATGCGAAAAACTTCATGGATTATACGAAACGAGTTTAAACAAATTACCTATCAATTGAGCAACATTTATAAATTATTTTCAGAAAACATATTCCAATAGAGTGGCTAGGACAGAGCTGCCCTTGTCCAGCAGACCGTTTTATTTATCTATTTGTTGAATGACTAATTTATGGAACACTGTCAAATACATCGTTGTCGATGAGCATAGTTATACTACGATTGATCTGTATAACAAAATGTAATAAGAATGAAAAACCATTATGTACTAAAATAAAAGCAACCTTACACATTGTTCCACCCGTTCCCAATATTTTGTTGTCCAACTGTTGTTATCTAGCTCAAATTGAACTAATGTTTTTCTGTCGAATCCAATAATTTGGAGATCAGATAGCAGTTCTTCTATATAAGATTTTATATAGTTGTCATTTACAAAAAGTTAAGCTGACGATAGAGAACTTGCAGAGTATGAAAAGCTCGATTTTTTCTACAACCTCGAAAGATGATCTGTCGTGAATTTCATTGGAGAATTTCATGAAGTGTAAAGTCTGATTTATTGAATTCTGAAAGTAATAATCGCGTCTAATTCTTCTGAATAGTAGGTGGGTTATGTAAGGTATATGTCTTCCGGAAACGTCATGTTAGGTGGAGGCAAATCGACAATCAACCTAGATAACAAAGCTCGATTGAATTTAACTTCGTCATTGAATGGAACATTTGACATTTGACGATATTTTGCTGGTTATAGTTAATTACATTTTCGAGGCTGGAATATCCATGTGGTTTGCTCAAATGAAGTGCAGATGTGACAGTAGGGTTGTGAGATAGTAACAAAAAAATACTTTCTTTTGACTCCAACCGAATGCCTTTACTGATAATCCCGTCGGCCACAGAGTGGAAGAGTTATTGGTGTGATGTGATACTTGATGATATTTCATGCCAAACTTTGGTTTGTCACTATTCATTGAAATAGGTGTTCAGTATTTACTTAAATAGGTCTTCAGTATTTACGATCTGTGGTAATAATTTTCGGAATTGTTCATCAGTATCTTCTGTGTTGTGCCACTCTATATTTTCACTACGATAATTTTTGCCTTCTGTACATAATCCTTCATTACCGTGAATAAATGCAAACATGCAGTACCAGGCTCTGACCAATCAACATGGATTCTGAATTATACATTCACTCCTGAAAAATAAAAATCCACTGTACAGACATTGACATCCGATATGAAAATTTTAAAACCAAATATCGCACGATCGCATCTTAAACTTGCTTAATGGTACCCTGAAATATGAGACCATGTATATAACTGTACATACAGGACTACTGCTGTCCTGCGGAAGTAGTACATCCACAACAGGCAGTCTACCCTGAATTCCGAATCACAAATATCAACAGAAGAACCGTAAGATTCCACAAATATTAGTTCATTAGTGATATCCCAGTAATGACAAACACCTTGTATTTAACATCTGATAAAAAATAGCTCGGTAAACTTATCTGACCAAGTCCGAGTAAAATCGTGACAATTGTCATAAGGCTTGACAAACGTTACAAGGTTTGACATCGGCACGTTTGATATGTGTTCGATTAAAGATATTAAATTGTTCGACAGCCTACCACACGCTAAATTGGCCTTAACCAGACATGCATACATATATTGGTCCTAGATTGAAAGAGATCAAATTCACTCTACAATCCGAATAGCACTATCAGCTTGTGAGAAAACACACTGTAACATTAATATCACAAAAGAGATTCCAGAAAGTAATCATGAATCCTTAACAATGTTGACGACGCACATAATATTTTTTTTCGGTTTACGTTGTCTATGTGAAACATCATTCAACAACCAGATTCTAAGGAATGCGCCACTATAGAGCTAATTCTGCGCCCGGTTTTATTATACGATGTGCAGGCGACATTTTGAATTTGCAAACAATTAATATCTTGTATTGCACATTCGTTCGATCCCAGCTTATGCAAACGCTGTTAGTGTGTGGTTGTGATTTCCTCCACTTAGATAGACATATTGGACGAATTGTGGTGATAATGAACCAGTGAATATGATGTCCACGAGTTTTAACAAAGTTGACCATTTGTTTCATTTTTGTTGAAACAAAGATAATTTTTAGCGTCGATTTGCTCACCATGTACAATTAAATTCTGTCCCGAAGGTGTAGTGGGTACTGTTTCGGGGGTAATGTATTGACGGTCTCAATATTGAGAAGCGGTCTCCGAGAAAGAACATATTTGGTAAAGTAGTAATAAGGTACAGGAAATAATGTCCGAATGGTTTTGAGATGGGAAGGGGTAGAATTTTCTTATAAAATTTGTTTTGGACATAATTCTTAACAGCTTTTATTTTTAATACATGGAGCCAAACCGAAAACAATAAATCTGCAAAATTTGAAAATCTTCACACACTGTAAACGTTTAATTTTAAAACTCTTGTGAGTGCTTCATACTAATCCAGCTTTAATATAAACAAAGTCAAAACAATACATGCTGTGTAAATTAATGGATCATCGCATTCAATACACAATATACTCGTACATACACATAAATAATTTCCACCATATCATCTTACAATAATACTTTGTTCGTGCGTGCACACCTGGTTAAATCCATTAAAACGAACGAACCAAAAATCACAAGAAATTTGATGCATATACGTACGTAGGTATATGTATATTGTTAAAACCACCATAAACACTAAATCAACCAAAAAAAAATAAAAGCGTTCCAACGAAATTCCAATAATATACACACACACACACAGTACAAAAAAAATATAAAGAATTTTCCACTTAATTTATTTCGATCGACGAACGAAAGGAAAATTTTTTCGAATCCTATGGCATTAAAACCAAAAAAAAAAAAAATATTTATGTGACAAAAATACAACAACAATAGTGCGCACATAAACATCTTAACACCTTAACTTATGTATTACTATCGCGCGCACCACACACACACACACACGAAGCTTTCGAATGAGTTATGAATTTTATGTTATGTTTTATTTTTATGCATTTTTGGTATCCGAATACGTATTCAGAGCTTTTTAAAATTCTCCAAAATACAATAAAATATATTTAAAAAAAATAAAAGAAATGAAAATTCCAAACCGTTTGAACACATTTCGGGAATCGAAAGAGATTCGACAGTAACTTATATATTATGTATATGTATATACTCGTATGTACATATACGGATAGATGGAATATATTCACGTAAAATGAGAAAAATTACGAAACAACACAACAACAAAAAAACAGTATCATATTCAAACATGTAACCGAACCGATACAATATATGAGGAGAGAAAATGAATAAAAATATATTTTTGCTATGTATATGGCTTACTGGCGCCTTTATTTTTCCAATTTTTAAAGGTTTTTCCACGAATTCCATCCACCATGAGATCCAAGGAAACACACAAAAACAACAGAATAATAAAATATATGTAATAAAAATAATAAAAAAGTTTAATAACAACAACAACAACAACAACAACGAAAATATGGCGGAAAAACATTCAAGAAGAAAAGCTGGGGATATGTACGAGACAAAAAATAACAACAACAACAACACTAAAAATACAAAACACATGAAAGGTGTCATATACCATTGTCAGCGCTTTTATATATTATATTATCGCATATCGACACTAATACGAAATAAAATAAAATAAATTATTCGAATGTAATAAAAATAAACTCTTGCGCTATATATGTACATATGTACATAATATGTATGTAACGTGAAAAACGTAAGGAAAAATCGAATTTGGTACAGAGACAAAAATATTAAAAAAATAAAAATAGAAAAGCTTTTTTGAAAGCACGTACCCAGATTTTCTTTTATTGTATTTCCATTTAAAAATCATCCCGTTGTTGTGGAAAAATATAGTTTTTTTTTGTTTGTTTTGTTTTATGTATAATGGATACATATTTATTGGAATTTATTGATAAAAAAATAAATTTGATTTGTTTTTTATTAATAATTTCTGCACAAATTTTTTTTTTTCGTTTTTGTCGTGTCGAATTTATATTATAAAAACTATATAGAGATTAGTAACAAAGCGCAATAATATTTCATTCATATACATATGTACATACATATAATGTTTTATATTATTATATTGAATCATAACTATTATAATCGTATTTATATTGCATATTCGCCATACAGCTTTTTATGTGCTTTATATAAACCCCTGGCAGGTGTTGAAATTATATTTTTTGCTGTTTGTATTTTTTATGCGGAGATTTAAAATTTATCATTTTTTACTAACAACAGAACAGACTTGCACAGTTCAAAATATTATTTTGTGCGCTCTACTACTATGTATACTATGTACATACAGTTTATGTATTTATGATTTTAATTTGTGCATAAATAGTAATACAATTTATACATGTTGCAGTGTGAAACCGATAAATGATTTGCAAACCAGTGCCTTTCATAAAGTTTTAATATTGTCCAATTAAATAATGATCTGTTATAACCAATCGTTCATCCCATTGAGACGATTACCCATAATTTAGACTGCACCGATCAATTCTTTATATGTTAAAAGTTAAACGAAAATTTATAATTGAATTGATAATCGTAAATATCGTATTGTCTTGACTCTAGATAGCTTCTAAACAAGCCTAATCGAATGCTGTATAAGATAGCAGAACATTTTCAGCAGAAAAACGGTATTTTTTCTACTCATCACCAGGAGCAGCACCATACTGTAAAATACTGATGCAGTTGTGATGCGTATCTTAAATGATGGTTTGGGTTGGCGGATTCAGGCGACTGACTTAAGCTTTTCATACCGCGGAAAAAATAAGAATCCAGCTGCATGAGGAAAATTTTTTGTCAAGTTTTGTCGTCGCAACACTACGTCCTAGGTGCTTCAATCCAAGTTGAAAAGGAATCTTAAGGGGACAGCATGCGGTTTTCAAACGAGTAAGCCTATATTCATCAACAAGTCATTGAGATTCAAAATGCGGGAATTATACTATCATGCTAAAATCTTGCAACTGGAAAAGGAGTATAAACATCTTTGGGTATGTAATTCTAAAATTTTCATGAGGAAAATTGATGGAAGTGAGAGACTATAGAAATCAAGGACAAAGAAGACCTGCTCAATTTATAAATTAAATAACTTAAATTTTAAATGTCTGTTGTAAATTGTATACGTCACGATCAAATGGTAAAACTCTCATCAAAAAAAAATTCCTCTATATCCAAAGATGAAAGTACCTTGTGGATAATCCACCAAAATTCCCGTAGCTTACGAAAAAATTGTGATAAAATATTTGGGCATTTTAATTCATATTCCAACCTGCCGGATATTATATTTTTCTTAGAGATTTGGATTGGAAGTAATGAGGTTTCTAGTTATAAGATTCCTAATTTTAATTTGCTTGATTGCTGTAACAATCCTTACTCATCCGGAGGTGTAATTGGCTATGTGAAATCTGGTCTAAATTTCAATTTTGTTACTAAAACATTAAAAACTACTGACGTTTTGAGGTTAAATATTTTAATCGACTCTCAGAGTTTTTGTGTGGTTTGCGTATATCGTTTTCACTTTTGTTCAATCTTGGAGTTTGTTGATGAATTTTCGACTTATCTTAATGGTATCAGAAATAAAAATCTTATTATTATGGGTGATTTAAATATTGATATTTCAGAGTGCAATCTTACGAATCCTATAATGTTAGTGTATATCTTCAAATGATGTCTTCCTTTGGGTACTCCAATCTGGTTACAAACGCGGCATTACAAACGACTGGATTTTGTCTTACCTTTCTGAAAGACAGCCGGTAAAAATTGGAAATTGAATTGGCGAATTTAGAAAAATTAAGTGTGGAGTGCCACAGGGATCAGTCTTAGGACGGACCTATCTTATTCTTGATCTATATTAATTCTTTTTTCGAACTAAGGGGATAGATGGGCATTCATTTGGTTTTGCTATGGTATATAGCTCCAGGGATAGTGATACTAATGTCCAGAAAATTAATAACGATCTTCAAAGTGTGAGACGGTGGTTTGACCTACACTCCATGGTTCTCAGTTCTAAAACGAATATTCTATATATTAAATTATCTGGAGTCGTGTCTAATCCGACTGATGTTGTATATGATTCCTCAGACTGTTTAAATAATAGTGTTACATGTTCAGACTATTGTAAAATTTTAGATGTAGTTGAGTCGTTTAAATACTTAGGAGGATCGATCGATAAGCGTTTTAGTTTTAAGAGTCATGTTAAGTCGTTACAAAATTATTTGTTAGCATGTAATCGAAAATTGTACATTCTACGTGATATTTATCCTGAACCCGTACTTAGATCAGTGTATTTTGGCATTATGCAGTCAAAACTTCAGTATGACCTAACTTGTTGGGGTGGAATTTACTATTCCAATTTGAAGGCCCTAATCGTTGCACAAAATTTTATAATGAGAACGATATGTTGCAAACCACGATTAACTTCTACCCTACCTTTATATAGAAATTTAAACATACTTCCGTTCATTTATACGTTTATAAAGTTTTAAAAATTTTCTTTTTACGTAGTGATCACAGGAATTGAAAAGTAACTAACTATACATTACGTGATGCAAAGTACGTTAATTGCCCACCACCAAGAAAGGAGCATTTTAAACATTTTTTTAGATCTGTGGCGCCTAAAATTTATTATCAGCTATAAGATAGTTTAAAACAAATTTCTGTTTATTTGACCTTTTTGAAGGGTCTTACATCATGGCTAATGGAAGTTAATGATATTGAAACTCTCTTTCACACTTTGAAATGAAACCACATTCCTTTTACGTTTTTAGTTATAATTGAAACTAAATTTCATTAATTGGAATTCAAAACTGAATTATTTTAAATTCTGTCGATTTTAGAATTGTATTTTTAACTTGTTTTTTATAGAAGCTTCCCACTGTTTCTTTAATTTTAGTATATTACTCTCGATGGTAATATCGATTCTGATCCTTTGTGATCACAGATATTTCCTAATTCTCTTTAATTTTTTAAGCATATAGACACATAAGTTTTACCGGATAAGAAAGTGATCAGATGATTTCAACACAGCATGTCATAATATTTGTATTTACATCATAAGTCTGTTATATTGTTTAATTTTTATTTTAAAAAATTTAAATACTTTTATAAATTAGTTTTAATCCTATATGTAATAAATCAAAAAAGATAAGATAAAAATTTACATAAATAGAAGATAAAATAAATAAATAATAGATACAACCCAATTATTATATCAATAATTTCTCATAAAAAAACCAATATGTGCTGGTTTCTGGTAGCTGAGATCATTAATTAAATTAGAGCTAAAATTAGATCTTTAAATTAATTTAAAAAATAAAAATTAAACTCTAAATATGAAATGTCCAGCTCGTGAGATCCCTCAATTAAAAAAGAACATTATTTGGTGTCAACAATTCAAAACTAGGTTTCTTCGACTAATGTATACCATAAGCTGACTATGTACCATAATACATTATAACCCCATTATAACCCCACCAGATCATTATCCCCTACACCAAATTGATCATCTGAAGATCGATTACAGTTATGTAGATTGTAGAAAAAAAACAAACCTGAACAATACAAAGATAAAATTTAAGGTCGTTGATAATTTGAAATAAATAAAAAAAAAACGTTTTGCACATCGTTACGCAGATCTTTGATCAACAATTATTTTGGTACATTTAAATACATATCAATCCATTCGTAACAATATATTTAATTAAAATAATTACACACTTCGAAAGTGAAAATATTTGACTGAGTGTTCAAAATTTCACAGTTATAAACCGAAACACAAACACAGTAAAACATGAATAGGCAATAGAAAATAAATTTTATCATCGGTCGAAAATAATTTTCAGCCACAAAAAGTAAATAATAAAATATTAATTTGTTTCGCCAATTTTGACGTAAGTTTATCATATAAATATCACTAGACCGGAATCGCCTTTTGTATTTTATCGATGATAATTTTATCTTTTTTCATTATCATCGAACCAGAATCGCACCACAATTCCATACATTATGGTCAAAAAACTGAAAAATTTCATATGGCCAGATTTCAAAAAATTCTGGAACCTTCTGATTCAATCGATTTTTCTTAAACGGGTTCTGTAGGTGTGCTATGATCCCAGCTACAAGATAAATGGCATGGCATACTGGTTACAGGGGGGTATTTCCATACATTATGGTCGAAAAACTGAAACATTTTATTTGGCCAAGATTTCAAAAGATTGCTCTCCTGACTCAATCGATTTTTCTTAGACCGCTTCTGTAGGTAAGCTGGGTTCATAGCTACAAGAAAAACTGCTAGGAATACTGATTACAGGAGGGTATTTCCATACATTATGGTAAAAAAACTGAAAAATTTCATAGTGCCGAGATTTCAAAAAATTCAGGAGCTCTCCTGAATTGACCGATTTTTCTTAAACTGCTCCTGTTGGTTTGTTAAAATCTCAGCTACCAGAAAAACAGCATGGCATAATGGTTACAGGAAGGGTAGTTCCATACATTATGGTCAAAAAACTTAAAAATTTCAAATGTCGATTTTTATCGATTTTTTTTAAACTGCTCCTGAAGGTGTGTTACGCTCCCAGCTACCAGAAAAAAAGCATGTTACAGGAGGGTATTTCCATAGAATATGGTCAAAAACTGAAAAATTTCATATGTCCAAGGTTTAAAAAAATTCTGGAACTCTTCTGACCTGATCGATTTTTTTTAAACTGCTCCTGTAGGTGTGTTATGATTCCAGTTACCACAAAAACAGCACGGCATATTGGTAACATATTGGTTTTTTATGAAAAATTATTAATATAATAGTTGGCTTGTAGTTCAAAATATAAAATATTTTGTTTGGTACGAATAATTTATTAAAAGTTTACAAATTTTCTGCTAAAGTGTAATTGGTTATTACCAAAATTCTTATAAAAAAATGCCCAAATTCATAATTTTGCTGCTAGTTAATAAAATTACATACTCTTTATCTATAGTGCTGCTCCTGGTGGTGAGTAGAAAAAATACATTTTTTCTGCTGTCTTATACAGCATCCTAATCGAACTTATTACCAGGGATAGTCCTATGCGTTACCTGGTATTTTCTACGTCGGTTTCATATCAAAAAAGTAGACAACGTCGGTTGTGTAAATCAGGTCCAACCAAACTTAATGCTAAATATTAGTCGGTAAAACACAAAAAAAAATTAGGGCGTTTTTTATTACATAATAACCAAACTTTCTTACTATATTTTTTATTTAATTTAAAACCACTGAAATATTTTAAATTTTCATTTGAAATTGTATTTTATTTTAAAAGCAACGCCCTAATTTTTATTTACAAATGTCATCAGTCCTAAAAATCGATTAAAATTAAATTATATTAAAATTGTCCTATAGGTTGGTTTATGAATTGGGTCAACAGCCGACGCGTACTATGTTATGCTATTTTATTTATTTATTGCGATTTGTATATTTAATCTATTGGTCAATAGAATGCATTCCTTTACACAATTTAGATATCATATATATATACTTTTACTTTTTTATTTTTTAGATTTAATTTTGAGAATTGTGTCATCTTACTCTTTATTATATTCTTAACAATATTCTATTGTTGATTTATTTACTCAGAACATGTACTCAGAACACCCACGATGTTCAGATGAATAATTAAAGAATTTGTTAATTAGTTCGCAATAAGCAAGGGATTATACATCTGCCACTTTATTATAAGTTGAACAGTTAAACTAGCATGGTCCGTGTAAACATATAGTATATGCATATCCTTTTATATACGTTCGAAATCTCTTAACACTTTGGATGGCGGGAAAACACTCTAGCTGTACTGTCACCGAATATTTTTTTTCGAAAGCTGGAGCTTTTGGGACACAAGAAATTGGTTATTCTGCCCCTTCCTCATCCAGCTGATACAATTTTCCCTCTATCTCTGAACTGCTTGCATCACACTGTATAAAGAAAAGCTTTGCAAAATTAGAGTTTTTCAGAACGAGAGCGGTAGCCAATGATAGTTTTAATGTTTGAGAAGCATGTTCAGCTTCCTCGGACCATTGCATTTGTTTACCCTTTAGATTTTAGATTTTAGAAATCGTGTCTATATAAATGCTCCAATATACCATACAATGTTAACACCATGCATAGTTAGTCTCTTTGTTTTATAAATCGAAAATGTTATTTATTGCACCTACATACCTGATACAATACTAAAAACCATTTTAATTTCAGCTTAGCGTCACAATTAAGAGATAATAAAATTAAAATTTCTTTCTATTACAAAATATAATGTGTATTACATAAGATTGTATAAAACATCCTGGTTTTATTATATACTATCTATATTAGGTATACAGGTATATAACGCAGAATATATTTTTTATAAATAACACGAAAAATATTTAAGAGTGAAAAATAAAAAAAAATAAAATTTTTATTAATTTTCTTCCAACAATATATAATAGCTAAAATTTAATTAAGCATTAAAATAAAAATAAAATGAAGGAAATTATTTTTATTATTATTATTATTATTATATTATATATCTTTAAAAAAAAACATAATTTTGTCCTTATTTTTAAGACAAACACTTATATTACAATGATCTTAATCTTTTTTCGTTTTTTTTTTTGTGTGCCTTAACAAGTGTTTTTATTATCCCATTTTTATTTTTTTATTTTTTGTATACATATAAAGGAAAAATGAAATCATCGTTCTTCTTTTGTTTACGTTGTCCTATTTTATTCCCTATATTTTCATTATTTTTCCGTCCTTGTTTGTGAAAATGGATATTATACAGCTTGTGTAGTATACGAGGAAAAATATTCGAAATCACTGTGCTTGGGTTATATAAATTGTGTGTTGTTGTATCTATAATAGTGGAGTACTGTTGTATACGATAGTATACCACCCATTCATTATGTGTGTCTATTGTTTTAATTCGACAACCGAGTAATAAGTCAAAAGTTTAAAAGTGGATTGTTATATGATATAGTGTGGAAAACTTGTATTTACGGAAGCGTTTATTGTTGGTCTTGATCCTTGTGTATTAGAAAACTTTATGTGATCTCATCGTTAAAAATTAATAGTCGAAGTGTGTGACGCTTGTCGGATCAAGTTTTAAGTTCTGATTCAATAATAGTTGGCACTTTCTGAAACCGGGAAAGATATCGGTGGATACCATCCTCCGAGTCATATTAACTATTAAATTTGCCGAATTTGCTATTTTGAGAACCATTTTTTTTATTTTTTTTTTTAATAATTTTAATCTTTTAAAATATGTCAATTTCTTTGTTGATTCTATTATAATTGTAAAACGTTTCAATTAATTTTAACTTTGTAAATTTTAAATTCATTAAAAATCTGTGAATTCCTTAAATTCTTTAAATCTTTACTATTTTTTAATTTTTCAAATCGTTCAATTTCTTCAAATTTTAAAATTCTTCAAATTGTTTTAATTCTTTGGATTATTATTTATTAAATAATCTATATTGTTTAAATTAGGAGATTTTACATTCTTAAAAATCTATATTTGCTATTAAATATGTATTTAAATGTATTAGAGTATTTAAAATGTTTGATTCTACTAATTCTTCTATAAAAAAAATATAAAACTAGAAATTATTTTAATTTTTGAAATTCTTTATCATTCAATTCTTAAAATTTCATTTATTTTAAATTTAAATTCTTTCTTGTATCCGATGAATTGCTTAAGCTCATTAAATTCATAATATTTGAATATGACAAATTTAAACATCTAAAATTACGATCATTTAATTTTCAAAATTCTCTAGATGCCTTCAAATTTTTATTAATTATCTGAACTCTTTCAACTGAGTTTTATAAATTGAATTCTAACACATCTATCCAATGAGAATAAAAACTAACACTTAAGATTTTTCAAATTATTATATTTATATTCTGTCTGTGAATTTAAAATTTTAAAGAATATTTAACTTCCTAAATTCAGTAAATCTTTAAATTTTTTGTATCTTTAAATTCTAAGTTTCACATCTACATATAAATACCAAATTTTTATAAATTTTATTAATTCCTTAAACACTTCTTTTTTTAATTCTCTAAATTGTTTCATGAAATCTTTAAATTATTTAAATATGTACTATAAAACAAACATCTTTAAATTATTTGAATTCTCTAGACATTTTGAATAAATAGACATTAAATTAAATTCTTAAAATTCTAGAAATTATATTAGTTTTTTTAATTTATCAAATATGTTTTATAATTCTTTAAATTCAATCAAATTTTACTTTGTCTAAATCCTTCAAATTCTATAAAATCTTTGTTTTTCAAATAATTTAAATCGTGAAATTATTTAAATTCATCAAATTTATTTTATATTTTTAGCTCTTTAAATTAGTTTTTTTTAAAAATTATTTGCAAATCTTGAAATATATTTTTTATTAAATTAATAAATGGTTAATTCTTTCTTGAATTAAATTAATTGTTTAAATTATCCATTTAATATTTGAATACGATGAATTTAAACATTTAATTGATTAAATTCCTTAAGTTAAAAAAATAACGTTTCTAAAATTTACTTTATGAATTCATTTGAATTAGTTGTCTTAAACATATACCACTTCATGAGAATAACAACTCATACTATACTTTAAAATCATTAAATTATTTAAATCCTCTAAACTTTTTAAATGTGGAGATTTTAACTTTTTTTTTTCAAACTATCTAAATTGTTTACGTTTTAAATTTTCTAATCTTATTTCTTATGTATTTAATTTATTCTTTTAATTTCTTAAAATATATGTTTTTCTTAAATTAATAAAATTGTTTAAATTTGAAATTTTTAAAAATTTTCATAAATTCCAAAAGTTAATTGAAACTTTGTGCTTAAACTCTTTAAATTCATTTAATACTGGAATATGATGAATTGAAACATCTTATTTCATTAAATTGCTTAAATTATATTCTTTATATTTCTACATTTTTCTAAATTAATTCAGCCTTTTTAGGATTTAAATATAATTTTTAATTTTTTAATTAAATTCTTTAAATTCAATTACTGTAAATCTCACAATTACTTTAATCTTCTTATCATAGAATTTATTAAATCTTTAATTTACTCAAATCTTTTAGATTCTTGAAATTCATTAAATTTTATAAAATCATCTAATCCACTTACGTGCTTTAAAGCGTTGTATCAATTTATATTTTCTAAATTCTAGGAACTTTCTGAACTTTCAAGTTTTTTAACTTCTGCAATTTAATTTCTTAAAATACTTTAAATATTTTTGGTAAATTCTGAAAATTGTTTAAATTCTACAAATTCATTAAATCCATTGAATTTTTTAAGCTCACTACATCAGTAAATTTTATAATCGTTGAATTAATTAAATTTTATATATTAGCTAGAATTGGTTAAATTTTCTAAATTTCTAAAATGCTTTAAAATTTTTGAATTAAATCTGTGCTCTGTATATTATTTATTATTTGGAATCTCTAAGCATTTAATATTCTTTAAATCCTTAAAATATAATAAATTCCTACAATTAATTTATTTTAATTGTAATTCTTTTTTGATTTCGATGAATTGCTTAGCTCAATAAATTCATTATGTTCATAATACCTGGATATGACGAATTTAAGCATCTAAAATTATTAATTCAAATATTCGAAATTGTCTAATTTTTATCAAATTCTTTAAATTCCATAAAAATGTTAAATTATTTAAAAACATATATTTTTTTAAACTCTTAAATTTTTCACGTTCTTCTTGTTTTAAAAAATTTTAATTAATAAAATTAAATAAAAATTTTTTTCTTTAAAAAAATTTAATTTTTAAATTATTTGAAAATTTTGAAACCCATTCTTGAATTAAATAAGTTATTTAAGCTAACTCAATTCTTTAAATTCATTTAAAATTTGAATATGATTATAATTATAATTATTAATTTTATGACTATTGATCCAAAACTTATACCAATTACAATACTTTTAAATCATTAAACTATTTAAATCTACTAATCTTTTTAAATGAAGAGATTTCAACTTCTTTTATTTATTCTATTTTTTTGTTTTAATTGTATCAAATACATATTTAACATCCTTAAAATGTTTAAATTTTCCTAAACCCTCTTAATTCTTAATGTTTAAAATTTGAAAAATTTTTGATTTTCTAATCATGAAATTGTTTCTTTTCATTAAATTTATAAAATATTTAAATTCTTTCTTGAATTCCATGAGTTAATGGAAATTACTTAAATACTTTAAATTTGTTTAATACTTGAATCTGATTAATTTAAATAAAAATGTGTGATTTTAAGTTTTTCTAAATGTATTCAACTCTTTAAAACTCTTAAAATCTATCTTCTTTAAGTTTCAAATTTTTTTAAAATTCTTTGGAATTTGTATTTTGCATTCTTGAGACTTCCTAAACATTTCATTTTCTTTAAATTCTTAATATCTGATAAATACTTCAAACATATTTTTTTAAGAATATTGAAAAAGTGGAAATTATTCTCTGAATTCGTTAAACAAAGCCGTTCTTTAATTAATAATCTATATTCTAATAATGAATCATCATGGCAATCAAGTTTTGTGGCCTCTCAAATTAGCATTTGCTGCTGAACGTCTTGGATGCTTGATCCATAGTCCCGCCATGTAACAAAAGAATATACAAAGTAAGTAATAAATCTTAATCTTGTGTTTTTCGAACGATTCTTTCTTTTGATAACATTGACCGAAACAAGATGTTCTATTCAAATAAAATTTTTAGATTCAATTCTAGCCAAAATCACAAAATTCTTAATAGTCGATCTCCTAGTGGACGTAGTGCCTATATGGAAATAGCAACTTCATTTGGCGGTTGGATAAAATATTGGGTCTCTGGTAGATGTTTTTCTTCCGTATCTGTTGCAGTTCAACGACCCCAATGATTTAATGGAATCAGAAGACGAAAAACAATTAGCAAAATACTGTGCAACCAAACTTAAATGACTCTGAAGATTTCTCGTTGCAATATATGAACTATATGTTTGAAAAAAATAACTCTGCGAGTCAAGCTTAACATAACGGAAGGCCAGCCTGGATATACAATGCAATGACATAAGCTTGATTACGATCGTTAAAGTGTACCAATCTCGAGGACAAAACTTCGAGGTCGTGAACCACGAATATCGTTTAAATTAGAAATGTTGAACACGGCATGGAAGTAACCCGAATGTACTGCACATGGGGCTTAAATAAGATGAAACAACGGAAATTACCTGACAAACTTATTTTGTTTCTACATTTCCAAATAAATATTTTTTGTGAATAGTTTGGTCTTGCAAGGACTAACGTGATTTAAAAAATTAAAATTCGAGATTTTCAGTTTGAGTCCATGACAGAAATAAATAATAAATAAAATATTTGTAATAAATATTTCCCGCACTATACACAACTACTTATCGGTTCGTCCCTACAACAAAATATTTTTTTAATGACAGTTAAAATTATAATATTTTTTTTATCCGTATTTCTGATTTAATTATAATTTATTTATTTATAGAACGAAAAATATACTAAAGAAAGAAAAAAAAAATGTATTTTTGATGAGTTTGAAACTCAAGGAAAATTATAGAAACGAAAGATATAAACAAAAATAAAAAATAAACTTTTACAAGTTAACTTGAAAGCTCGAAAATTACCGTTTTTCGTTCAATTTAGTTGTTATTGCTGTTGTTGTTGTTGTTGTAAACTCAAGTAGTGTAGTGAAATTAATTTATTGTGAATGATTTTTATTAATATTGATTTTTATATTAAATAAATTAGTAGAATGGAACAAAACAAAAAAGTGAAAAACGAAATGAAATTGAAAATATTATAAATATACAGAAAGGAAATTATTTTGTGATGACTTTTCCGATATTAAATTATTTAATGTGTTTTAACAAAAGAACACTATATATATATGTATGTATGTTTTATAATAAAGTACAAACAAAATTATTTAAAGTTTATTAATTATTCATAATAAAAAATAAAAAAGTTTTCTTTGCCCGAAATAAAATAATTGTGGTGTATTTTTGATTTAATTTAATAATTTTGAATTCATAGCTAATAACGAATATGTATAACAAAAACAATAAATTTTAATATTTTGTTTTAGAAAATTATTGTATTTATTTTATCAACTGGAAATTATATTATGATTATGTTTTGAATATTATGGAGACGAAAAAAATAAAATAAATAAATTTTATTAAAATTTTATTTGCTGGAAAATATTGTTTTGCGATATTATTTTTTTTAATTATACATAGTTGAATTATATTATTGTGTGTGTGTATATATTCCGGAATGAATTTCGTGCAAAATTATATTTTGTGTGATGGAAACGAAAAATCACAATACACCTCTAATTACCTATGAAAGTGTTTTTGTTTTTGCCTAATTAGATTTTTAAGGTAAATTTGTGTTAAAAATAATTTTTTAATTAGTGGAAAATATAGCGCTATATACCTAGCAACAACTACAACAACAACAAAAATGATTATAATAATAATAATGATGATCACGATTATACGAATGTAAATTGACGTTAATATATTATAATTATAGAAGTATTTAGAGACGCACAGGAGTGGTTTTATTGTCTATGGATGGACTCGTGCAGCTATTGTGATTTCATTATACATAGATGAAAGGTGTCCAGAACCTTCTTGGACTGTTGATTTGTTGTTTTCTGTGAATAATCGTTTTCGGTCAATTGTCGTTCTCGGTATATGGAAATTTTCGATGAAATGGTAGAAATAATGTTATTTGCATTCGCCAATATATCTATGTGCCCAATACTTGTTATCAATTCAAATCAAGTGCAAGAGTAAACTTTTACTCAAGCAGGTAACAGAAATATAAATTGACTGTATAGATTCGTATAAGGCGCAGGCCACTACATATGTATAAATGAGTATTATGCAATTTAAATTTGAACAAATAGTACACAATTCTTTTATATTTATATTAATTAAAATTTATTATATAGATATTTCTGTACAAAATAATTTTTCAAACCATAAATATGTACACGTCTTATAACATGTTTATATGTACATATTATGTCTTATATAGCATATACCTGAATGAAAAACTATAAATATTGTAAACAATATAAACATATTTATTGTTATATGTATGAATTATGAATTATGAACCTATATATGGATTTTCGAATATAAAGGAGGTGTGAAAATTTATATATAAAAATCAATTAGTTTTTACCTTAAATACTCTATGTATATGGTATTTTGTATATATACGTATATATGTTCATTGTTGTTACTTAAGAAAACTACATATATAAAGATTAGTATAAATATATAATACAGGTATTATATGTACCTATGTATGAAAATTGATTAGATTTCTACAAATACTTTTTAATTGAATTTTATTTTTTGAAATATGTTAAAATTGAATACAAAATAAGGATTTTTGTTAAGATTTATTTGGTATCTGTATAAAATATTATGTTATCGGTTTGTTTAATATAATTTTTGATAAATCAATTAAGAATTATATGTATTATAAATATTAAATATTATGAGATGTTGAATGAAATTGGTATTCATATAAATATGTTTTGTTTATTTAACAGGTACAGAGCCTGAAATTAAATTTAAAGAAGAGATGCAATCATGAAACTGTATTGATGACAACTGGATTAATAATTTGAAGATCGCAAAGTTCAATTATGCTTCCAAGTGAATTTAATAAAATAAAATGGCATTTTAAAAAATTTAACAACTTTTGGAAATTTATTAATAGGCAATATGGGAATATACTATTTAAGAACTATGTAATAAATAGAAATATTTCAAAATTTCGAAAATGGAATATTTAAGGCTGCAACAAGTTTAAGTTTTGTTAAAAATTGTTAATTATTGATATTATGACGGGTTTTCTGTTTCCATTCGTTTTGTTCCGACTAATGAGGCTTTAACGGGAAACGTCCCCAAAGACTGATACAACCCCTATAAATACCTCAACAAAACAAGATTCTCAGTAACAAAACTGAAATACATCTATCGATGTGTTGGAAATTTTTCTTGTGGTTCTATTAAGCGGCTATTTTAACTGTCAAAATATACTTTGAGATATTCAGGACTGGAAACAACTTTTGAGTAATTTTTTGAATTACTAAATTAAATCTTTTTTAACAAGCATGTTTTATGAAATGAAAAATGTTGGTAAAAAATATCTTTAAATTCTAAAATTTAAATTTTTATTTTTTATTTTTAATAACGTTAAAATGTTTAATTATAAATTCCACCGAACTGCTCACAATTCATTCTGTTCTAATAACTATAAATTATCATAAAATATTTAAATATATTTTCAATTTTAACTTTAAGAAAGTAATAATGAATTTTTAAAATTTAAAATTTTAAATATTCTGAACCATACTTTTGGAAGGTGTTTTCTAAATTTGTAAAATTAATTTTAAATTCTTTGTTAAAGATTTAGAAAATAAAAATTTTGGGTGTGTCAAATTTATTTAAAATAATTTATAAATTTGGTACTTGAAATCATTAAAATTCTAAACTGTTTAAATTTAAAAATGTTGTTATAAATTACAAGATTTCAATTAAAAATGTTTGAAACTCCAAATTCAAGACAATTTCAAAAGTTCTTTAAAATAAATTTTAAAAACAGTTTTAATTTTTAAATTGTCTGAAAGCGCATCTACATCTAAATGTAAAAGCTACTCAGAACTCCACTTTTAGAGCTGATGTAAGAATAAGTTAGAGCGTAGTGCAGCTGATCTGAAATTTACTACACTCAAAAAAAAACATACGCATTTACAATAAAAAAAATTATTGAGACAATCATTTGATTAATAATTTGGATCATTAAACCCCGTTTATTGTTTAAATGAACCCAACATTATTAGTTTATAAAAGCAGTTATCGAATAATCAAAAAATGATTGATTTAATGTAACTATTTATGAAAATGTATTGAGCAAACTCACGAACTAATTAATTGTAATAATGCAAATAAAATTACCATTTCGTAACAAATGTTCATGATTAATAAAGTTTTTATTCAATCAATGTACGAATTAATCAAAAATATTTATAAACGGGGTAATGTTTAATATTAATAATGAATTAGTTCATTAATTTTTTTAATATTTATGAATAGAAATGATAGACACAACGAATCATTTCATCAAACCCACGAACAAATTGATTGTTACAATGCAAGCCAAAATTATTAATTGGTAAACAATTTTCTTATTTAATAAACATTTTATTGAATCAATGTACGAAATCATCTTGATTCTTGATGATTTCGTACATTGATTCAATAAAATTATTATTTAATACTAAATATATATATATATATATATATATATATATATATATATATATATATATATATATATATATATATATATATATATATATATATATATATATATATATATATATATATATATATATATATGGTGAAAAATACGTGAACTCACAAATTCACTATATGGAGCCGTAAGTCATGTTTTAATTTTATGGTTTTTATGTTTTCAATGCATAGCCTTGATAAAAAAAAAAATTTAAGAATACTAAATTTTTTTTTATTGTTGTTGTTGTTAAAAATACAGGGTGTCAAATTTTGAGAAAAATGATAATCATGATGTTGTATTTATGGCAATAAAAAGAAAACTAATTGTCCGATAATTATAATTTTGGGCTCATTTTAAAGATAAATTAATAACAATTAATAAAAAAATATAAAAATTGTATGTTGTTTAATTTCTTCTTCTTTAAATTTCCCGCCAAAATGTTCTTTTTCAATTTTCTCAAAAACCTATTTTTTTTTTTTTTTTTTTTTTTTTTTTTTAAATTTTGCAACTAATATTTTACAACATATTAAAACACTGGACCAGCGTTATTTTTTATATTCTTGCAAAATACGTTTTAGTAAGAGCATTATTTCATTTTTATATGGAAAAACTATATTTGAATAGATATGTATATCTCATTGTTTTGGAATTACATATTTACAATAAAGACAGTTCAGTTAAATTATTGGTATTTATTTATTTTCAAACCCAAAGATAATTTTACTTTATTGTTTAAAATTCAATCTTATTCTAATTAAAAATCACAATTTAAATTTAAGATAATCATCAGAATTAGAATATTTTTTACAATTCAAATAGCCATCCTCTGTTGGAATGAATGCGTGAAAACCGTGAGTTCCTTTTACTGTTTTTAAATTTTCAAACCTAGTTGCAAGTTTTATTTGCTTTGATTTATGTTCTGCGTCTGAACAAAATCCAAAATTGATATCTGTTTTCAACGTTTTAGCCCATTTAAATAATTCATCTGCATTGGTTATTGTACTGCCATATTCCATTGTGAGACTAGCTCTGGATGCCATTCTTTTGATGGTACCCCCTACTCCATCACATGGACCTTTTCCATGAGCTGTTGCATGAAAATGCCATTAGCAGTCAACTCCAAAATCCTCTTTGTGTTTTAGGATGTTCTTAAAATTTTTCTTATTTTTATAATGCGTGACTGCACCATCGGTAATATAATAAATTTTAGATAAACTGGATATTTTAGTTTTCAAAAACTGCATTAATTTCTCAATAAATAAGTGAACCGCTACAGTATCGTGGTGAAGACAATCCGATATTATAACGAAGGTGTGGTGATGTAATTTGCCTTCTAAATTTTGGTAAATTACAAATGGATGAATAGTCGCTTGTTTATTATTCCAATGAAAACCTTGTGCGGCATTTTGCATTATAAATGCATAATTTTCTGCAAAATCACATAAAACTATCACCTCGGTAGACTTCAGCGCCAATTTTTTATTTTTTAAGAAACTGGACTGCTGAAGTGAAATGAAGTAAGGAGGCAACAGATTCTTCATCTTATTTATGAAATAATCCAGAAATACATCTAACGGTTGTGAAAAAGTTTCCAAATTGCATCTGTCGGTAGAAACCCACTGATTAAACTTTAACTCAGCATCCTCGCAGCCATGCTCCAGAAATGCATTTTTCAAATATTGTTTAAAGTTATCCAGTCCTGGGCAGCTTTCGCATTCTAGAAGGTAACATGTTGGTGTAGGCTCAACACATAATATAGATGAAATACAATCCCGGTAGTCTGCTATCTTTCCGTTGGTAAAAGTTTCCATTTTGGTACCATAAATAATTAATTTGACATTTTGATGTATGGTACACACGCAGACTGTATGCGTTCCACTACTACCTGGTTGTACACAGTATTTAGGACGAAGTAGTGAAAATTTGGAAAATCCAATTTTTTTTGACTCATCGCCCTGATGCAACGACTTATATCCCTCGTAGCATTCTTTCAGTGTACACATCATTAGCCGCTTTTGAACTTTAGCCTTATCGATAGTTAAACAATCGTTTTTACCGGGCATTATCCGACTAACATCATCATCAGTGTAATAAGATAATACTGCTTGCTTCAGCTCATCACTTATTCGCTTTCCTACTTTAGTTGCTGGACGACTTAGTGGACCGTTCTTGTCCCGTAGATCTTTAGCTGTTCGGACCATATGTTGCGTTGCGTTGAACTCGCTCTGAATTTCTTGCATGGTTAATGATTTTGGCAATATAGTAAGTAACTGAATCTTATCACTGGTTTTCTCCAGTTCTTGGAATTTGGTTTTTAGGTCACCAATCAATTCATCATATAGTTTAATCTTCCTTTGGTCATCGGTTGACTGATTAAAAAGCGGCACGATTCCCGAAACCAAAGATGTTGATAATGTCATTGAAGTTAAACCGATTAATTTTTGCTGCTGCTGTTTTGGCCTGACTTCCAATGTACTCGGATATATAGGAGACTTCCCAATAACGGGTAACACCTCATTTATTTTTTCCAAAACAGCTATATTTTTGAAATAACACGCTTCACTATCACTACTATCATCGTCATCGGCTATTTGCGGTGTTATAGGTGATGTTGCTGATGGTCCCGCAACTGGTGACAATTCTGGTTCTATTTTTCGTCGTTTGCAGGTTAGATTTATATAGCACGTTGAACAGATATACAATTTATCTTGATTCTCAACCGATTGTGGCATTAATTGCTTAACATAATCCGTAACTGGTTTTAGTTTACTCGAACACTTTGAGTCGCGAAATGGTTTACAACACTTTCGTAATTTATCCATTATCAAATTTAATGCACTAGTACTTATTTATCAGTCACTTTAACACACTGTTTTTTTTACAAATTTTAAAAAATGTTGCTCCTTATTTAAATGTTGTTTACAAATAATCACAATGTCAACTAATCAAAATTTTAAATTTTAACTGTTATTTATATCGACAATATTTTTTTTTTGGTTTTCAAAAGAATTACTCATCGTTTAACAGGTACACCTGTCAAGTAAAAATAATCAACCCCCCCAATAAAAAAGGAAAAAAAACATTTTATTTAGTCTTATAAAATAATCTAAGAAACAAAAGGGATTTATGGTACTATGGTTAACCAATTTTCAAACGATATAAACCAGGGGGTGGCACCTTCCAATTCGGTGACTCATACTTAAATGTGACGCTAAATTGAATATTATTAATAAACAAAACAAAAAAATTAAACAGTAGCAAAACACTGAAATATCTATTCAAACATAGTTTTTCCATATAAAAATGAAATAATGCTCTTACTAAAACAGATTTTGCAAGAATATAAAAAATAACGCTGGTCCAGTGTTTTAATATGTTGGAAAATAATAGTTGCCAAATTTAAAATAAAAAAAAAAAAAAAAAAAAAAAAATAGGTTTTTGAGAAAATTGAAAAAGAACATTTTGGCGGGAAATTTAAAGAAGAAGAAATTAAACAACATACTAATTTTATATTTTTTTGTTAATTGCTATTAACTTATCTTTAAAGTGAGTCCAAAATCATAATTATCGGACAATTAGTTTTCTTTTTATTGCCATAAATACAACATCATAATTATCATTTTTCTCAAAATTTGACACCCTGTATTTTTAACAACAACAACAATAAAAAAAAATTAAGTATTCTTAAATTTTTTTTTTAATCAAGGCTATGCATTGAAAACATAAAAATCATAAAATTCAAATATGACTTACAAAAATTTGTGATTTCACGTATTTTTCACCATATATATATGTATATACTTATATATATATAAATAAATATATATATATATATATATATATATATGTATATATAAATATATTTTTTTTATTTATATATGTGTGTGTGTTAAGATAATTAAAAATGCTCGATTATTGCTTCAATGCGTATATTTATTTATTCAACAAAAAACTTATAAATGTTTTTTTTGTTTAAATCTAAGAAATTTAGGCATTACACTTAAATCTAAATATTAAAAAAAATATTGTAATGAGTATTTCATTTTAACAGGTTTTTACCTTAAGATTTACAATATAATTAACGTAAAACTAGTTTGAATTTGAACACTTTAATCCCATAAAATTGTTCCTGAATAAAATGATAGAAATGTGTTGAAGCTAGTGGATATTCTAAATTGAATAGATGGAATATTTTAAAACAAATATCCGCGGCCCTTAATATGCTATAAAAAGCCATCACTTTACGCCATCAAAGTAAACGTAAGTTTCAGTTACGTCAGAAATATTGCTTCCAATGGCCATAATAAATGGCTGAATATTTGTTTGCTTGCTGTGCAGAAAACGGAGATGATCATCCAGTTCTTGGATATTTTTCCCAACATATAAAAACGATTCTTGATAATCTTTTATAGTGGATTTTACAACGGATTTTCGTCCGGCGTTGGTTTTGCTGACAATTTTTTGGGTAGGCACCAAATACCCATGCAAGGACCATAATAACACTGTGTTGCTGTTATCTATAAATATAAATTATTACAAAATGAAATATAAAGAATATAGAGTATAATGTATAATTTAAAAATGTACTTACTCTCCGAAATACTGGAAGTTCCCTTTAACTGGTGTAAATATGCTAGAATATTTTTATCTTTTACATGACCTTCCCTCAACAAAAAAGTTTTTACCGCTAAATGGTGGGTAGCCCACTTTTCCAAAATGCTACTGCTTGTAGGAAATAATACCGCAAAATCCATGTCAATCTTAAAATTTAAACACCACAAAAAAAAGGTAAATAAAATAATAAAATATGAACATATTAGGGTTGATTCTGAATTCAAAAACTTTATGTTATGTTGTTTTATTTTTGTTTTTCGAAGATAATATTTTACTGGAAACGTGGAAATAAAATAACATAACATCAATTGCAGAATCTGCCCCTGATAGTATTCTGTTTTTATTAATAATTTAAATAAACACACCAAACGAAATCCAGACGGTTGTTTGTAGAATGGCCATTTTTCTAGTATGCTGGTAGTGCTGGTTAGCTACCGTATTTCCATTAGCCTGTGGTTGCTGCAAGCCTTCCAAGTACGATCAAATTCTTCCACTGACAGATGGTCGAACTTTAAAGAACGTTCACAGCACATCGTATCTGTTTCAGGAACTAAAAATAAATTTGATTAATGATATAAGTTTGATTTTAAATATACAAGTTAATATAATTGATGTTAAAATGTTAACTATCTATTTAAAAAATACAAATAGCTTTACTTACTGAGTTCTTTGTTTTTGTTCAGTTCGCCGGAAGGCATAGGAGGGCAGTCTACAGATATTGATTTCAAAGTGCTTTTTAAATTACAAAATCTATTGTATATCTTCCCACGATTACCACCGATTATTAATGTTTAATAATTTAATAATTACCTTTTATAATAACTATAACAGTATAACCGCGGTAATTCACTGGCTGCACTCGCACTTTTCAATTTTTAAATATTTATATTTTTATGCACTTGTTTAATTTTTTTAAAAATATTATTTACTAAACGATCGCTAAACTTATTTTTACCACTCACCACTGAATTATACATACGACTGAATTTAATAGAACGTATTATACAATGTAATATTACCATAAAGTACACATTCGTTGATCGAATTAATCATTTGATTAAGATAACGAAAATACCTATTAACTTGTACCAAGATACATTGATTCAATCAAGTTGTTTATACGATGTATTAACTAGTTTAATAATAAATTAATATATTAATTTCTAATTAACTTCTTCATTAATACAACCAATGTGTTACTAATTTAACGATTTTATTTATTAATGTATGAAGCAATGTACATTGATTCAATGAAATCGTTTATATAATTTATGAATTATGTTATAATATAACGATAATGAATGGTTAATACGTTGTTATTGAGTTATGACGAAAAAACAACATGATCTATTTAGATATAAAATCGTACAAATTTTTAATATTTATCTCGATTCAATTTTTATTCATTTTGCACTACAGATTGAATCTACCAAATCGGCAACCATAATTTTTCCAAGAAATGCATCTTAAGTTTCCTTTCTTAAGTTTAGTTAATTATACAGTTAGATCGTTCAAGTCGTCTGAACGTAAGTCAATTTCAATTTTCAAGTTAAATATCATTCAATATGGTACATGAAATTAAATATATAAAACCTAAATTTAGTCTGTGGGTATTTGATATTCAATTTCGTATAATCCGAAACTTGTTGTACACAAAAAATCCTCAATTATACGTGTTCCTGTCTCATGTTGGTAATATACAATTCTTATCATATAATCTATTTTACATACCTTATTTTCTTTAACTTAATAAAAATTTCATATGCTAAATTTCATCTGAAACTAAAATAATGCTGTAAAGAACATCATACATACTTGTATATATCAATCAATAATTAGGAATCTCTAAGAGTAAAAACATATTGTACGGTTTGGATTTTTTAGATGGTCGAAGCGAGAGTTGCGATACCTCAAAGTTATCATATATGTGTACTATTATTATGTGTATTTGCAGGATATGAGACAAAATTATTTTATTGTACTATTGTACGTGCAGGTCGGTTGTTCGTGAACACTATATTTATGAAATGAATAAACGACATTGTATGTTCGTGTGCATGGCATTTGTGACGAAATATAAAAACTTATTTATGAAATATAAATTACTAAACAAATCCAGTACTAATGGGTTGAATTGATTGTATACGGCATTTTGTGGAGACACCGATTACTCGATTCCACGTTGTAATTACTCATCCTACTTTGTGAAAACGAAGATGTTGTTCATATTTGAGTTTAAGAGGTTGTGTGAACTATATTGACTTTAACCAATATGAATTACATATCTGTTCATTTTTATGCTGAATAATAATAATTTTTTGAAGATGTTTCTCGTACATATATGTAAGTATGTATACTACTTATAGATATTTCAGCTTTGATGTTAATACCTTACTTTATGAATTGATAAAAACTTTCGTTGATTCGTGTCATAATAAAATAAATAATAAAGAACAATGAAAATTACTTTAATGAATGCATATTAATTGTATTGATGACTCGACTATCAATTAATAAACATGTTAATTGCAGAATTCTTTGATGCAATAAATTAATTCATTGATTCAGAGAATTATTATTAAATCAAATTTAATGAATCATGTTCATTAAATTATTTTTTTCAGTGTATACAGGTGCAGTTCATTTCAGTCAAATGAAATGACGTTCTATATTGAACGCCACTGAAAATGTAGTCAACATCAAAATGTTCATTAGTTCAAGCGACTATAATTTATACCAATTAAATTAATTTTTATTTTTAAAAAATTTGAAGGTCATCCTGACCATTTTATGAACTTTTTAATTTTCTTTCTATGTAAATTTAGCTTCTTGTAAATTCTAAAATTAAAACCTAACCGTCTTAATTTTATTAACATTAAATTTAAAACAAAATTAACTCTCTGAAAGATGAATTTTTGTAATAAATCATTTAATTCTTGTAAATGATGATTATTTATTATTTAAAAATATTAAAACCTTAAATAAAAATCGTATAACTCTAATTGTTTTAAAAATAAAATTTTAATCCGAGTTCTTAAATCATATTATTACTAATAAAATATATTAATAGTATGAACAATTATAAATAATCAGTAAAAGAATTTTTAAATTGGTAAAGTTTTTAATGCTCATAATTTTAAATAAGGCAGATATATCTATTTAACATTATAAATTTTTTAATGTAGTGGTAAATCGCAATGGAATTGTTAAATTGGATTTAAAAATTTAAAATATTCTTATAATTTTATAATTCATAAAATACTAAAATCAGATTTTTAAAATTCTTAAAACTTCAAACTTTACTTGCAAATTTTTGAAATTCTAGCATTATAAAAAAAATTGTATTAATATAAATTGGAAATTTGAAGAAATTTACAAATTTTGAAAATCTGAATAATTTTAAGAATTCAAAAGTTAATAAAAAAATAAATAAAATTTTAATCATAAATTTTGAAATTACCTGAATGCTCAAATTCTACAAATAATTTAGTTGCTAAAAATTCTTGCAATGTTTAAATCATAGTTTCTTCAAATTGTTAAAAATCTCAATACTTCTCAAATTTTTAAAATTCATAATCCATTTAAAACTCTTCAGATATGTTAAATTCTAGAAAGGTTCAAACTAAAAACTATTAATATATAAAAATTCTTTAAATTCCTAAATTTTACAAGAATCTATAGTGAAGTTTTCAATTTCATTAATTTTTATGGTTATTCAAATTTATTAAATTCTCCGAAAAATGTAAATACTATTAAATATAATTAAACTTCCTTTATTAAAGAATTTTTAAAATTCTCGAAATTATTCAAATTTTTAAAATTTTATAAATTCTAAAATTTCTTTAATTTTCATATTTAATTAATTTGAATTAAAAATTAAATTTTTCAAATTCTTAATTAATTATAAAAAAACTATAAACTATCTTGATTTTAAATTCTTAAAATTAAATTTTATAGTTTTTAAGATTAATTTTTCTTTATAATGAATATTTTTCAATATCAATTCAATTTAAATATATACAATAAAAATTTTTTTAATTTTTTTTGTCTATCAAATTGTAAGCTAACAGAAAACCCTCACAATTTATAAAAATGTAGATATATCATAAACTTCATAAAGGTAATAATTTGAATGAATTGGTTGCACACATAAGAATAAATCGAATAGTTTCTAAATTTAATTTTGAATTAAAATAACTTTTAATAAATTTTGTGAATTTAGAAACTATTCGATTTATTCTTATGTGTGCAACCAATTCATTGGTTGGAAATGGGATTTAAATAATTGAGTTTTATAAATTCAAATTCAAATTTGGGAAATTGCAAATAATATTTTCATAAATTTAAATTTAAAGTTAAATCTCCGTTTTATTAAATTTAAAAACATTTTAAATTAATAGAAAATGTTATCAAGTTTATACGAAAAAAATTGAAAAATGTTGTTCATATTAATGATAACTAATTAAATTGAACAAATATTTTTAATTTTTTTCTTATTAATTTGAAAACATTTTCGATTAATTTAAAATGTTTTTAAATTTAATAAAACGGAAATTTCACTTTAAATTTAATAATATATTATTTACAATTTCTCAAACTTGAATTTAAATTTATAAAACTCAATTATTCAAATCCTATTTGTTTAGAATTCAGAATTGTAAAATTCGATTAACACGAAAAACTGTAATTCTACTCCAAGAAATTTCAAAAACTTAAGTTCATCAGTTCTTAATTTCCAAATTTTTAAAACTTTCTTTTTTACCAATTTAATATCTAATATTTCGCAAATTTGCAAATATCTGGATTACAAAACTCGAAAAGGTCGTACATTTCTTCTGTCATGTGTGCAAATTGGAGAAAGTCACGACATGCAGCTTGAGATTAGCTGGTTTTCAATATCTATATATTTTAAATGAAATTTTAGGCAAATAAAATAAAAAGTGAAACTTAAAATAAAAATTTAGATTTTGGAATTTGAAATTTTTAAAACATTTAAATTTTTCAAAATTTTAATTTCTGAATTACGATTTAAAATTTGCACTTTTATTTTACATGTTTAAAATTTAAAAGTTTAAATTGTAAAATTTTATAAATTCAGATTTATTTAATTTGGCAATAAACACAATTTAAAAATTGTGTAAAAAATTAATATAAGCTCTAAGAACTCCAATTAATTGGATTTTATATTCAATAAATTCTAAAAATTTATATTCAATAAGCTCTTTAAATTTTACAATTTTTAAAAATGTTAAAATTAATTTCAATTCATTTTTTTTAAATTTGTTTGATATTTTAAAGTTTGCCTTTCCTAAAAATTATATAAAATAAAAATTAATTCTTAACATTCGGTAATTACAACACCAAAATTATTGTGGCAGTGTATAGTAAAAATATAAAATACATTTCTATATAATTCACCAGGAATATGTACACTAACCAATAAAAAGCTTTTATGCCATTTAAGTATTTGGTCTGGATTTGTTTAAGTTACTGATACCGGTCATTATTTTTTACTCTTCACCATCAAAATTAATTATTGACCATCTCAAATCTAATATCAAACTTGTATTAAACGTAATATGTATCTAAAATACATACATACATAGTCGATAAATTAATCAAATGGATGGCTTTCCTTTCAGCATCATTCCAAAACTGAGAATGAAGACCATAAATTTTCAATTTAACTAAAAAAGTCTAATAAAAATGATTTTGATTTTTCATTTCAGCTGGAACTTTTATTTTATTTATATATTTTATACAGTTTATATATACATGGCATAAGTAAAATTTTCTTGAATTTCAGTAAGCTTTTATTTCTGGAAAATTTATACAGTAGTTTAGATTGGGAAAAAAATGTTCATTAAAGTTTTCCATTTTATCTATATGTACAGATATCGTATACAGAGGAATAGTTAACCTTTTTTGATATTTTATGTATATGAACATGCGGAAAACCCAAAAATAAAAGCACACACACACACACAAAAAAAGCTGTATATTTTTTTTAAAGTGATTGTCTCTCATATTACTCGGGTACATCATTGTACATATGTACATATGTATACTACATTGGGTTGGTGCATTCCCTTTGTGATCAACAAACAAAAACTAAAAAATTTATGTAAATTATGTACATACATACATTTTTGACATAGCATTACGGTAATAACAATTTGAATATGAAAATATGTTTTAGGTAGAGATGTCGGTATCGAAGTGGTTTAAGAAAATTTATTGAAATACAAAATTGTTCGAATTCATGAAAAATCAAAAAACCGAAAATATAAAATAATTCGTTTTGCTATACAATTTATTTGGTCGAGTATTTAAGGTTAGGTTTTTCATTTTTAAGAGAAAAATATTTTTTTTTTTTTAAATCTGGAATGAAAACCAAAGTTTTGTGTGTGAAAAGAAAATTTCGTTTTGTTTTTTTTGTTCAGATGTCTGTGTGTGGACGTCTGTATTATTTGGTTAGCTACAGCTATATGGAATAAAGAAAAATTCTTGGGTTATATTTTTTTGTGCATATATGGTTTGTGTATGGATAAACTATATGTGATAATATTTAATTTTGCAGTAATTTTTACTATTCTCTATTTTAATAAAATTAGCATTTGGTTTGTATTTTTCTGAAAAGTTGGTTACTACACACATACCTATATAGTCTCACATCACAAGACTTGGATTCGTTTATTTGAAAATACTAATTATTTTGTCGTCTACAGTAATTTCGTGTTTTTAGTTTATTATGTATAATACAAAACTGTGAGAAGCATATATAAACTGCTACAGTATGTCAAATTAAAATATATTACTCACCTAAAATACAAGAATGAAGGTATTTTTGTTTAAATTTTCAACATAATCGCATGTCGACATAGGTACATTTGCTATATTCTTCTGGAGATAATATAATACCAAACCAGTTTCATCGACCCATTGAAGCTATATCCACTACGCTATTTGCTAGAAATTAAGGTTTCATTAAATTAATGAACTTATCTAAGCAAAATTTCACCTAACCAGTAAACATTTTGGCAAATACTGTGAGTTTGAAACAAAATATTTGAAATATTAGAAAATCTTCTGTATTTTTTTAATTGATGTATCATTTTATAATTTAAACACTTGTAGGCGCATTCAAAATCATTTCATTTATTGCAATAACAGGATAAGTCATTAAATATCAGTGTCACTGCCCAATATACTTTACTTTGTAATATACGAATTAATAATAACATAAAAGTTATTCTATTGTTGACTGAAATCGCAATAGAAATAGCAAAGTTTCTCGCCTAAATCCCAGTCCATTGTCTTTTTAAATATTCAACAAAATGTTCATAGATTATTGTTCGGTTTATACCTGAGAAGAAGGCCGTATGATAATTCAAGAAAATGTTCTCGGCTGAACAGATTAAACTTAATGCAGAAATCAATGGTTAGAGGTCACATTTTTCATTCTTGGAAGAACCCGGTAAATTTAGAAAAATATATCTTTACAATTCTTTCATGTGCCACAGACAAGGCATACCAAAAAATCCTGTCGATCACCATATAGTGCGAAATGAAAATTTGTAACCAGTACCATTTGTTATGGGTATGAAAGAAACTCAAATGGATCAAAAATTTGTGCTGATTATGAAATAAATGCGGCATTTAGTAAAGTACTTTGTAGTCTCAGTTATCCACGTTGAACGAAAGCAAATCAACCTTTGGTTTCTAGATAATGCCATAATTTTTTCTATAAGATTAAATTCTTCTAGAACAATTTCCGCTTAAGCAGCCTGCGATCACACTCCCGATAAGAAAGATAGTACTATGTTAACGTAGATCTGTTCCAAGTTAAATCTACGATTTTCGATTTCATTGTGAGTGTCACTTTTTAGTGAAGTACAGCATCAGAAATGAAACGAGCGCCAGTTATGAGGTCATTCAGGTAAAATTGACGTAAGGTTATATCCAAAACTGCACCGAGTGATATGGCTTGCTTTAAAAAAATAATTAATGTTGACCAAACCGATGTTTGTAAAATTGGGCCGACCGATTGAGTTTAATGCCTTAGATGATCCATCGAACCAGACCCTAATTTTTGGATAAAATTTTTAACATGATATATGTTAAAATTTCATATCAAGTGACTTTTCTAAACTTTCCCAGATTTAAAACAAGTCAAATATGTTTTAAAATTGTAGTCACCGTATTTCTGAGCATCGAGAGATAAAATTTAGGAAAGGCATCCCACAAATATCCCACAGTTAACACTCAATAAAATTTTAGAAATTTTCAATTTGGGTTATGCTCAGTTTCTTTAAATTTTCTTCATTGCTGTTTCTAATTTAGTTTTATTCAATAGTACGTAGGTTTACACATACATACATTCATACATACAGATGGTTTTTGTTGTTGTAGGAATTTTAAGTATATAGTTGACATTCATAAATCGTTCATTATCATGAATTGTATCTACACGTATTGTTGGCGTATGGGATCCAAAATGGAAAGTGAATCAGTCTCCCAAAATCATTTTAATATCGTGGCTAAATCACAAGTGTTATAGAAATTTTCGTCGGTCCGATTATCATAATTGAATAGGATAGCAGCTTAAATTACACCAAACATCAAATTTGCCATATAGTATAGGGCCATTTGAAAATCTCTCACAACCATTCGAATCAGCACCAATCAAAACGTGGTGTAACTTCTCAAAGTCGGAGGGTTTTAATTTATTGTAGTTTTCATCATACAATAAAGTGTGATGTTGATGTTGGTATAATTTACCAATCGAACAGTTAAATCGGTGCCTGGTTATGCTTAACACAAAGCAAACTCCCTATGCAAATACAGCGAAATATTTTGGTATGACTATTGAGATTGGCGCTAAGCTCAAGTGGAGAGCGCACCCTAAAATAAAAATAGAAGAATTAAATATTAAATATAGCAAAATGTACTGGCTCAAAGGAAGCACCTCTAGAAACTGGTATATCGTCTAAGTCAGCACCTTGGTCTGCACCAAAATTCTGATATACGACATAAGTTGAACAATCCAAACCTAGTAAGATGGCTTCAAAGAAAGAAGCCACTAAAACAGGGTACCTATAGGACCCAAACGACGTTTAAATAAGCTTCAATGTAAATTCTATTGGGACTTACCAATGGGTTACATTCCTATAAAAGTGTACAACATAAGACAGATAAACTACTATAGATAATTTGCAAATCAGTTGTAAGACATTTCAACGATAAATCTTTGATAAAGCTTGACAAACTTTGTATTCATTTATATAATTGATCATTTTTCAGATAAACATAAAAGCTCTCTGTATGTGAGGAAACTATTGAAAACGATTACATACATAATGCCTATATGGGTTTCCGAAGTTTTTAGATTGCCCGCACTTTGAAAAAGAAACTAGAACTTATTGCAACCCAAAACAGTGTACACCTAATTAACATAGAGCCATTTAATCGATCTTTTCAAAAGAAGAACATTACATGGATTTTCACTTCTAGAGGAATTTGTATATGCGATTTCTCGCTTTTTTTATAAAATACTCACGAAGTCCGATGATAACAATGGAATTCACTTACATCTTATATAAATTGGTGGTCGAGCCTTCAATATTCTGAAATGGTTTTTTTCCGCAGAATCAGCATAAACGAGTGTTAGTTAAAATTAGACCAAATTCTGTTTGGTCGCCATTTTTTCCAAATTTCATTATTAACCACTTGCGAACCCTTTCTTCCTGTGTTCATAGATTTATGTGCATGATTTTTTTTTATAGGTGCGGGGAAACAATTCACGCGAAATTTTATCGTAAACCGTCCCTTAAAGCAACAACAACCAATAAAAATGTATATGTGTGAGAGTGAATATATAATAAAAGTCTCGTTATAACGATTTTATTTTAAATATTTAATTAGAGATATGCTACTAATGTTGAAGCACGCAATAAGCAGCATTTCTGAAAACTTAAACAAGTAAGGAATTCTATATACATACGTCTGTAAAAGTATTTAAATTGAGCAATATTCAATTAATGAACAGATTAAAAAAATAGTAATTTTTATTAAGACTTGAGCGCTTCTTGTCCCCGATCTGATTGACCATTTACAAAAAACAAATGAAAATATTCAGAGAAATCGGTATATTCCACTTCGGTTACTTAGAGACAAAAATGTCCAGTCCTAAGTACCTGAAGACCTATATTTCGGAAAATCTATGAAAATAGAAACAGACCTACTAGAATATTTTTGGTTAATATGGCCGCTTATTAGAAACACACGAAACAATTCGGATATTTCGAACGATTTATGTATGTATTTGAAATTTGTTAAAAATGTCCAGTTCTATGTACCAAAAAGCTTATATTTCGGAAAATCGGAATTGTTTTCGTTCACAAATCTGAGTGGTTTTCCGTTACACTAGACCAACACCGGTTCAAACATTTTTCGACTATGATGGTCTTTAATTAGAAACACTCTAAAAAAATTCGGTCCCTTATATTTATATATTTGAGTGTATAGTTACTTATAGAATTAAAAACATCCAGTCCTAAGTACTTGAAAGCCTATATGATAATATGTATCAAATATTTAATATTAAAAACAATAACAATAAATTTTTAGACTTATGTTTTACCAATTTAGGCCATAACTTTGACATTCGCGAGGCTGGTGAAAATTTTAATTTATTTTCTGACACAATCCACCACAAGGGAATAGTTGTAAATTTTGACTGCATGGAACATAAATGTTCTTTGTTTAATAATAACAATTTTAAACTAAAGTATAATTGTTTTAAAGCTGATTATTTTAAAATTATTCAATAATTCTGACTTATAAACTTGTATCAAGCATTTCGAATCAATTATTATTAATGATTTGGAAAAATTCCTAAAAATATTATCCAGGAAAATGATGAACCTTGGCACTTTACCATTTAAGAAATCTATGGAACAAAAGAAATCCAGCCGAACAAACTTCTTAACAACAAATATAAAGACGCAAGATCTAAAAATACTTTTGAATCGTTGTCAAAAAATGTTGATACTGAATCTATTTTAGCTTAC
The DNA here is from genome assembly GCA_951394425.1 of Tipula unca. NCBI lineage: Eukaryota > Metazoa > Arthropoda > Insecta > Diptera > Tipulidae > Tipula > Tipula unca. The sequence goes on along the minus strand of OX596382.1, from coordinate 104,759,768 downwards.
AACAATTATAGTAAATCAAGATGGAAGAAGAAGTTTTTTTTTCAAATTTGTTGATATTTTAATCGTAAATGTAGAGGTTTTCCATCTACAATGAAACTTGATGACTCATCAGCCGCCTCTATTCCACAAGACATTAGTAATCTGATTGCTATTAATTTTGAAAATTCTTACATTGTTGAGAAAAGCATTACATTCAACCCCAATGACTTTACTATTCTGGAATATAAAACAGAACTTAACTCAAGAATGAAATTTTAACAAAAATTTTAATTTAAAACTAAACTCGAACAAAAAACCTGGTCCTGATCAAATTCACCCACCAATAAAATACAAAGAATCAAATTCCTAGATGTGCTTTCTGATATCAGTTTATTCTGGAGTTGATTTTTTCATTTATTTCTTTTTGTAAATGACGCATGAATAGTTTCAAACAGTCATCTTGTTTTTAATTATTCAGTATTGTTTGCCATTTCATCTTGGAAAGACTGAGCCCGACATAACGTCTACAAATTGTTCAGCTTTATAACGAAAATCAGCGTTCTGTGAGGAATGTGTTTCGTGCCCTTAGACCAAGCTACGGTTGATATAATCGGCCTGTCGAGACCACTATTTGGAATACCATCGAAGAGTTTGAATCCCAGTTTACAGTATTGGATGATACGCGACTAAATAGATGGGTCGGTGTGGTTTATGCGCCTGTGAGATCATTCGTCCATATTTCTTCAAAAAAGAAGACGGTCGGGACGTACCTGTGAATAATGCTCGTTATTGCGCCATGATAACGGATTATTTGCTGCCTGAAAATGAAGCCCGACCTCGATGATATTTGGTTAAGCAATGTACTTATTGAAAAATCATGTTGGCGAGCAATTAATTTCACGGTTCGGACCGTTGAATTGGTTATTTAGATCGTGTGATACCTTTAGACTCTTTTCTTTCGGTCTATTTCGGATTTGAGGACTTGGAAGCCAACATTACTCGTGTCATTCGCCAAATACCACTCGATATTCTCGAACGCGTCATAAAAAATTGGATTTTGCGAAAGGACCATCGCATTTGCGGCCATCATTTAACAGAAGTAATCTTTAAAAATAAATGGCAAGAAATGTTTGTTCGAATGATAATAAACTTTCCATACGATTAAATTGAATTTTTTGATATTTTATTAATTTTTGCAAAAATCACCTCTATAGATTTTGTTATTGCGGATAAAATCACGCGGATGTTGTTTGATGCTCCATATTTCTGGCAGAACTGCCGATGTGACTTTTGCACTTCGGCACTCTTTCCACTATAAACCCCAACATTTTTCGATACATCGAAAACCTGTGGACTCTTTGATATTACAATGATTTGATTAATTTCGTGCAAATTTAGTGCTTATGTTGGAATTAGAGTCGTGTGAACGAGCTATATGGCCAAAACTTTACTGCTGAATTGTGTTGAAGAATTAGCGGCAAAATACGTCGTTATGAAAAATGTGACAAAAACTAGGCTGCACAACTGCAAATTGTTGGCCAAATCATACAATTGTTTGTAAATGTATTTAACATAAAGTGTTTTAAAACCGTTTCGTCATCCATCAAAACACATCTACTAAATTTTTTGAAAATTTTGCCATCAGTCTGGCACATATTTTATCGAACAAGTGTTGGTTATCTCAACAATTTGGATTTTTAATAACTCGTTAGCACTCATAGCCATCCTGAACTCGAATTCGTTTTGCCATGGAGTGGGGTGTGTTAAATTTTATGGCGCGGTCATAGTTAAATTTTCCCAGAGTTAAATAGTTAAATTTCCTTGTAAAGATTTCTATCAGTTGTGCCATGTAAAGATTTCTATCGTTGTTCAGCACCAATTTTTAATAAGTCGATGGTCGAGTAACCATATAGTCAATGCTCTTGAAATCGTGGACTCGAGTTCAATTCTCGTCAGCGTCAATAATTTTTTAATTTAATTTCTTCGGTAAGTATAAGGCCCATTTCTTGTGTGTGACCGTATTGAATTGTCCATTCCTGTTGCTAAAATTTTCAATTTTCTCTATTGAATTTCCATACATAAAAGATTTGTATAGCACCAACTTTATATACGCTGGTGGTGCAGTAAGCAGAGTCGTTGCATTTGGAATAGTGAACTTGAGTTAAAGCCTCGGTTTGGCATTAAATAATTTTTTATTTAATTTATTTAGTTTCTCCATTCAATTTGGCAATTATAAAGGATGAGTATAGCGGCGAATCTGTATATGGAAAAGGTGAGGGGGTAAAATAAGTGGTGTCGTATGATTTGGAATCGTGGATGTTGAGCAGTGTTCGAACCTCGATAAAGGGTAAAAAAGTTTAGCGGGCATCCACACATTTCTCATTAAATTAAAAAAAATATCGCTTTTTGATTTAAAAATGACCAGTTTTGGTAATTATTAAATTATAAATATATATTGAGGCTTTAACTATTTATGATTAACATCCAATCGCGCAGCTTCTTTTAAAAAAAAAATTTTAGGAACGGCAATGGACTCTGCGTTTATTTCACCATCGCTATATACCCATCTTGTATACATGTCACTACTTGAAAAAAATGAAAATGTTTAACAGAAGCTGTGTGTTACCAATTACAACAATATTGACCACTGACCATACAAGTTTTAAGTTTAAGTCAGTACATGAATAAAGTCCAAATAAAAAAATTCCCTATATACAAACTGAAAGTATAACAAAAGATCGGTATAGCTGAGTTTAAGCCTCGATTAAAACTAAAAACAAATTTAATTTAATTTCTTACAAATTAATTCAATTCAGATTGTGTTAAATTTCCATTTTTCGCTATTCAAATGGTGAGTATAAAAGATGAATTTATCAGTAATGAAATTGTACTGTAGTGGGCAAGTAAGCAAAGTAATGGGCGCTTGATTAGTGGACGTGTCAGTTCAACTCAGATTCTATTGAAATTTTCAAAATTTTCCAATTGATTGCCAAATATAAAAGAGGGATATAGCAGCAATGAAAATGTACGGTGATGGTGAAATAAGTAGAGTCCAGAAATACTTTTGGTTTTAAAAAATCGAACCGGTCAGGTATTAATTCTGGGTCAGTTGGCCAATATGTTGGTTTTCCAGTTGAAATGGATTCACATCCACTTTCTTTAAAGACAATCAGTAATTATTTTCCTTTAGTTGTAGTTAATCTAGAACCACAGAGAGTATTCTTCTCATAGAAGTCACCACCTATTAAGAACCTTTTTCCCAGACGCTTCAAGAACTCTGAGTATTGTTTGTTTTTAATAGAATGGCTTGGTATAGATGAACATATGTTGGTTATCTAAACGATATGGCTTTTTAATAACTCGGTAGTACTTATAGCCTCCCTGAACACGAATTTCTATTACCCTGGACTGGGGTGTGTTAAATTTTATGGCACGGTCAAACTTCCCCGGATTATTTTTAATGAAAGTTTGAGACCTTTTTGTCTGATCTACTAAAAACATTTCAAAGGCCACCTCAGATGCAGTAATTGATGAAAATAAGTCTGTAAATTTTTTTAACCCAAAATGTTTTATGTTTTGCAACATAATTGTAACATCTTCTTTCTTCACAATTTTTTCATTGCTATCGATAATTTCCTTCTCGGTATCTAAATCCGATTCTTCAGCCTGATGAACGTCAATGGATTTACCGTTGATTTCTTCTACTACCGCCTGATAAAAATGGTCCATATCTGGCTCTTCGAACACACATAACCCTGCATCAAAATCTATGTATAATTAATAAATTATTAATTTTGCAATTCATCAACGACCTTGCGCACTTCCTCGTTTGATATAGATTTTGCGGTGTTTAATAGAAAACCTGTTTTCTTAAAACAATTGACAATTGTTTCTGGTTGTACCGCTTTCCATTTATTTTAAGTGCTGACCGTGTTACATCAATAATCAATGATTGTGATATAAGGGATGTCATTAATAAATTTCTATAATGCAATTTAAAATTTTTTATTATGCCGTGATCCATGGCCTGGATCGCAGACGTTGTATACGGTGGCCAAATTTTTTATTTGATATTCGTAAGATTTATATGAACATTATGAGCAGGACAATTATCAATTATTAGTAAAATGTGTCTCTTCGATTTTTGCACTTGTTTATCGATAATGCGCATCCACTCTTCGAATAAGAAACATCCATGCCATCCATGCCTTTCGGTTATTTTGCCAAATTACTGGCAGTTTTTCTATTTTCAGGTTTTTAAAACTCTGGGTATTTTAGATTTGCCGACAACCAGTGGCGTTAACTTTTCACCATCACAGCTACCACATAATAGAACAGTTAGTCGCTCTTTTGACATTTTACCGCTTTTGCACGAATCACCTTTTAAAACAAAGTTTCTATCGGCCATAGAGAAGCAAATTTGGTATCATGTTTCTAAATTAAGTGGTCATTTTACAGAATAGGTAGGTGGTCAATGTAAAGATATCTTTTTGAATAAATTTGGATGAAAATTTCAAGGGACTAACAAAGAGTAGTCAATTTTGGGAGGAGGTCAAAATTTAGAAGTTGTCACATTTGGAAGTTTAACTGTATTCATATTCGTTTATATGGGTTACTTTAGACATATGGCCTTCTAGGCTTTCAAAAAAAAAAAAAAAAAAATTGGTTCAGACAATTTTCGAAACAATCAATCTTTCGTTTTTCAATCTCTAGTTTTCTACTAAGTAATGAAAATGTAATTTTTATATACAATAGATCCTAATTATAAATAAATTGGACTTGAAAGAGTTGAATTCAATAATTTTCCATACTTTTTAAAAACTACTTTCTTGCTATATACACATAATGAGCTTTTTTTTTAGATTACTGAAATAAAAATTTAATTTAAAATTAATTCTTTCTATTTTTTAACATATCCGATTTAATGTTGTTGTTGTTGTTGTTACATAAAATACAATTTAATTGTTCTTCGTCTATATGTAATATATAATACAACGATATTTACTTAAATTAAATTTAATTTTTTCGAATTTTCTTGTTTTTAATTTCTATGTATATGTATAAATTTTCACTATGTAGCGCAGAGCAACATAATGTTGTTGTTTTGCCGTTATACCTATACATATTTTGATTTTGTTATTTCACTTGAGATAAATTAATTTTAATGTATCTTCGTTACTTGTTTCTACATCATATATACTCTTTCAAAAAAAATACTTTACCTTTAAATATTGAAGTTTTGAAAATTTTTTATGTTAGCTATATACGATAAACAATGAGAAAGTAAATGGAAAATTGGGAGTTTATTCCACTTAGTAAATCAAAAATATATAAACGACGAAGTCGAGATGAGGATGTAGAAAGAAGAAAATTGTGTGTAATAAATTAAAAAGTATAGAAAGAAGAACATAAAAAAGTTAGAAGGTTATCTAAAAGACGTGAGCTTTTTTGAAATTTATGATGAAATTAAAGAATTAAATGGGCTAATTTTCTATCAACGCGGCATGTCTATCAGCTATATAGCTACATACATATACACACTAGAGGTGAAAAGTTTGTGTAGACTACAAAAAATATTTTTTTTTACTATACATAATAAATTTTGTAATCTACGCCAAGCTCGTACCGTACCTCCTCTATATAATATTAACCGCCATGCTACAAAGTATACATATGAATCTGAACAATTCAGAGGATTAGAAAAAAACATTTTTTTTTTTTAAATTAAATAAAAATTACAAATTTTTTTTTTACCAATTCATGCTTAATCCTTTATTGCATTATTATGTATACATACATATTTACTTGGAAAATAATTTTTTTTTATGCTGTATATGTTATGTATGTTGTATTATGAAAATTTATATACCATTATCGCGTTTCTATTTTTTATTAAAATGTTGAAATGTGGTTTTTTCGGTTATGATTTATATTTTAATGAATTTTCGGGTAGATTTTATAGATTTATGTAGACACATAATAGAACATCACATAGATGAATGTTAAATTACATTTGAATATTATGAATCATGTATGTATATATATATATAGGCATACAGACATGCATGTACAAACGAATATATACATATACCATGGTTATGATGATAGAATGTTATATTTTTTATGTTCTGTTTTGTGATCAATCGGCCTTTCTGGATATGTATATGCGATCTGCAAACGAATTATTTATGTGTTTTAGCTCGTATAATTGATTTTGGTGTAATACTAAATTGTATGCTCCACTTGAGTATGAATTCGAATTATACGCACGTACAGTTTATGTTTTCCAGACGTTTTATTAAAATATTGTTGTAGAATCTATATTCTGAATCTACTATGATGGCAGTTCCCCTATTAAAGAACGGTTTAATAAACGTGTTGCTTTAAAAACGAACTGTTTGTGACATCAAAACTTTGGCCTTGAAGGAACGTGATGAAAAACCATTGATGGTTGTATAGAAAATTTCAGTATCCGCACATATCCCAACATGGCATCACCAATAAATTAATGAACATAATTTTCAGTGACATAATATCAGCACTTCACTCGAAGTGAAAAATTATTTGTAAGACCTTAAGTGCAAGTAGAACACATACTTGAACTCAGAGCGAAGTCCACTCTATCCCCACTAAAAATTTTTTTGATATAATCTCAAGTGAGGCAACATTTTTTTTCTATATACATATGTTTTTGGTATGAGCCTTTAATACTTTATTGACATTTCAATTGTAATCATTTAGCAATCAAATCGATTCATGTGATAACGTACAACAAAGTCGAAATCTTAAGAAATTCAAATCAAATTCGATTACTAAATCAAAGTATTAAATCATAGTAGTATATTCTAAGCTGGAAGTGAAAGTCGAAGTCAAGTGGAAGCCAAAATCCAAGGCTTATGGTCAAACGCGAATGACAAAACTGAAGTAGAAATTGATATTGAAGTAAAAGTTAAAATCAAAACTAAAGCCAGCAATGATAGTCAAAATCAAGTTAAAATAGAAGTCGAAAGCCGAAAAAAAATCAAAATCCAATTCAAAGTTGAATTCAAAGGTAAAGCCAAAATTATAGTCAGTTTCGAAATCGAAGTCAAAATCCAAGACGAAGACCAAGGATGTGTCAAAATCAAGGTAAAAGCCGAAGGTAATCTCAAAGTCAAATCTAAAAGCGAACACAAAATATGAAGTCGAATATCAAAGCTAACATGTCGGAATTCAAATTGAAATCTTATATGGGCAACATCGAATACAACATGGTAAAGTTGTGGAGTTTAGATAATAGAAGAAACAAATCATCCAAAACCCTTGACACTGCTAAGCGACATCAAAAAATTCATGAAATCAAAATAAAAAATCTTGCGCACGTAGTTTAAGTTGTACAGACATTTTTTAGTCTGGTTATTGTAGGATCTAAACTTATCATATCTACCATGTTGGATGTTCCCCCATAAAAGAATAGTACGTGATCGACCTGCTTAAAAGTGATTATATTTGAATTCGATAATTATAAAGAAAGCCCTTAATCAACGACCACAATTCTATCAATATTAATGGATTGTTAATCCAGGAAATATTTATAGCGGACATATTATGGTGACTAGTCCAAGGTCAAATGATTTAAAACCATTCAATTTAGTTTTGTATCACCTATATAAAGTACCACATTCGAGTGGCATAATTCTCAGTGAAATAACTTCAGCAATATGTCAACTTATTGAAAAATTTAATATTCGATTAACTATCAGTAGACGAAGGTGGACCATTGAATCTTTCAATATAGTTTTGAACCACGTTACAAACGATCAGGATTATTATTTTAGTATTATCAAAACATACAAGATTTATTCGATTTTATCCCGAGTGAAGTCGACACTAAAGACGTAATCAATTCAAAAGGCGATGCTTAAACATAAGAGGGGGAATGTCAATATTAACGTTGAAATAAGAGTCAAAATCGATGTCAAAGTCGAAGTATTGAAGTAAGAAATTAAGTGATAGCAGAACTCAGAGTCGGAGCCAATGTCAAAACCAAAGTCAAAGCCGCTGAATATAAATCAAATTCAAAATAAAAGTTGACCTATATGCTCATGTCGAAGTTTCGAGGTTTAAAACAAAGTTATAAATTGAAAGTCGAAGTTGAAATCGGTTAAATGCAAAATCGAAGTCAAAAACGCGAGTCATATTAAAGTAAAATATAAAGTCAACATTAAAGTCAAGTTAAAGCACAAATCGAAGTAGACAATACAACTTAAAGACAATACAACACAGGAATTTAAACCGATATCACATCAAACCAATGGCGAAGTAAAAGATCAAATCACAGTCAAAGCCAAAAGTATAATCAACATTGAATACAACCCATAGACAAGTCGAAGTACCATATCTATCCATATCTATAAAGTCAAAACCAAAATCAAAATTATTCATAGTCAAAGTTGATGTTAAAACCAAAATGAAAGTCATAATCGAAGTTAAGGAAAAAAAATTAAATCGAAGCAACTATCAAAGTAACAGCCAAATTCGATGTTAAAGTCGAAATAAAAAATAAGATCAAGCCGAAATAAGTGTTGTAGTAAGAAAAGTTGTAAAAGTCGATGCCAAATTATTGTCAAAACCAGGGTAATTGTAAAGTCGAAGCCGGTTTCGATTAGAAGCCGAATTCAGAGTGTAAGTAAAACCCTATATTGAAAGTCAAATTGGACATACAAGTTGACGTCAAAATCAGATTCTTATTTCCAAAGTTGAAGTGAAATGGTCAAAGTCGAAATTGTATTCGATGTCTAAGATAAAATTAATTCCGATATTATTACTCCAAATCGAAATGTTCAAATAAAAATCGAAGTCTAGTCGAAATATGTGTCGAAGCCAGTATCGAAGTAAAAGCCGATATCCATAAGCAACGAAGTCAAAACAAAGTCGAAGCCAAAGTTACTCCAAGTCAAACTAAAAGTCAAAGCCAATGTCAAATTCATAATCAAAATTACAATCGTTGCCAAAAAAATTTAATCTAACACGACTGCATATACCAGCAAAACGGATTGGAATGGATTGTCAAATGAAATTAACGCAAATTGGTCGTTTTTAGCCGAAAGCTGTAACTATGGTAGATTAATTGAAATAATTCTAACCTAAACACCACAACCATAACATCGAGATTCTTCAAAACATAAACAGCAATTTGCCTTATTTATCATCACGAAGTCAAAATCCAAGACGAAGACCAAGGATGTGTCAAAATCAAGGTAAAAGCCGAAGGTAATCTCAAAGTCAAATCTAAAAGCGAACACAAAATATGAAGTCGAATATCAAAGCTAACATGTCGGAATTCAAATTGAAATCTTATATGGGCAACATCGAATACAACATGGTAAAGTTGTGGAGTTTAGATAATAGAAGAAACAAATCATCCAAAACCCTTGACACTGCTAAGCGACATCAAAAAATTCATGAAATCAAAATAAAAAATCTTGCGCACGTAGTTTAAGTTGTACAGACATTTTTTAGTCTGGTTATTGTAGGATCTAAACTTATCATATCTACCATGTTGGATGTTCCCCCATAAAAGAATAGTACGTGATCGACCTGCTTAAAAGTGATTATATTTGAATTCGATAATTATAAAGAAAGCCCTTAATCAACGACCACAATTCTATCAATATTAATGGATTGTTAATCCAGGAAATATTTATAGCGGACATATTATGGTGACTAGTCCAAGGTCAAATGATTTAAAACCATTCAATTTAGTTTTGTATCACCTATATAAAGTACCACATTCGAGTGGCATAATTCTCAGTGAAATAACTTCAGCAATATGTCAACTTATTGAAAAATTTAATATTCGATTAACTATCAGTAGACGAAGGTGGACCATTGAATCTTTCAATATAGTTTTGAACCACGTTACAAACGATCAGGATTATTATTTTAGTATTATCAAAACATACAAGATTTATTCGATTTTATCCCGAGTGAAGTCGACACTAAAGACGTAATCAATTCAAAAGGCGATGCTTAAACATAAGAGGGGGAATGTCAATATTAACGTTGAAATAAGAGTCAAAATCGATGTCAAAGTCGAAGTATTGAAGTAAGAAATTAAGTGATAGCAGAACTCAGAGTCGGAGCCAATGTCAAAACCAAAGTCAAAGCCGCTGAATATAAATCAAATTCAAAATAAAAGTTGACCTATATGCTCATGTCGAAGTTTCGAGGTTTAAAACAAAGTTATAAATTGAAAGTCGAAGTTGAAATCGGTTAAATGCAAAATCGAAGTCAAAAACGCGAGTCATATTAAAGTAAAATATAAAGTCAACATTAAAGTCAAGTTAAAGCACAAATCGAAGTAGACAATACAACTTAAAGACAATACAACACAGGAATTTAAACCGATATCACATCAAACCAATGGCGAAGTAAAAGATCAAATCACAGTCAAAGCCAAAAGTATAATCAACATTGAATACAACCCATAGACAAGTCGAAGTACCATATCTATCCATATCTATAAAGTCAAAACCAAAATCAAAATTATTCATAGTCAAAGTTGATGTTAAAACCAAAATGAAAGTCATAATCGAAGTTAAGGAAAAAAAATTAAATCGAAGCAACTATCAAAGTAACAGCCAAATTCGATGTTAAAGTCGAAATAAAAAATAAGATCAAGCCGAAATAAGTGTTGTAGTAAGAAAAGTTGTAAAAGTCGATGCCAAATTATTGTCAAAACCAGGGTAATTGTAAAGTCGAAGCCGGTTTCGTTTAGAAGCCGAATTCAGAGTGTAAGTAAAACCCTATATTGAAAGTCAAATTGGACATACAAGTTGACGTCAAAATCAGATTCTTATTTCCAAAGTTGAAGTGAAATGGTCAAAGTCGAAATTGTATTCGATGTCTAAGATAAAATTAATTCCGATATTATTACTCCAAATCGAAATGTTCAAATAAAAATCGAAGTCTAGTCGAAATATGTGTCGAAGCCAGTATCGAAGTAAAAGCCGATATCCATAAGCAACGAAGTCAAAACAAAGTCGAAGCCAAAGTTACTCCAAGTCAAACTAAAAGTCAAAGCCAATGTCAAATTCATAATCAAAATTACAATCGTTGCCAAAAAAATTTAATCTAACACGACTGCATATACCAGCAAAACGGATTGGAATGGATTGTCAAATGAAATTAACGCAAATTGGTCGTTTTTAGCCGAAAGCTGTAACTATGGTAGATTAATTGAAATAATTCTAACCTAAACACCACAACCATAACATCGAGATTCTTCAAAACATAAACAGCAATTTGCCTTATTTATCATCACTCATGACATAAAAATATTTAAAAACTAAAAGACCGATTAACTTTAATATCTTCTGAAAATTGAAGGTTATTCTATTTATAACTGGATGCTGGATATATTAATAAAAATGCCATAGATTACGAATTAATTTAATGCAACAAATTCCTCAACATATGTAGTCAATATAATCTAAAGCTTTCTTCCGAGTTCTAGAAAATTTATTTTACGCAGAATCGGCACCGGTAAACTGCACATCAAAATTTAACTACGTAGTCGCCAAGCGTGTGTCATAACTGTGTTGTCTCTATTGTTTGTAGTTTTGTGAACACCGAGACCAACTTAATTCTTGCAGTATCCTGTGTTCACCTCAGAAAATTAAAAAAATCAAATACCGGTCATGAGGGCTATTAGGCATAAACAACAGCCGCTAAGTTAACTTTTAGGCGCCTGCCATACTGTCTTAAACCCGTAATTTTTTCGAACCCTTGTAACGACATAACACAGTCCGTGTTAAAACATATTTACAGAGACTGTTGGTGAGCAACTTAATTAGGGAATGAGAAATTTTATTTTGATTTGGTGAACTTTGTTTGAATAATTTCAATGCTTTAGGTTTGGACTTTACTTTCATATGAAACTAATAAAATCCCTAAATTTTGATAAACAGTTAAAATATATCAAAAACTAAATAAAAGCTTTTTAAAAGCTTAGTATAAAAGCTAAACTGACGTAAGAGCTTTCGATTAGAATGTTTAAGTCCATATTTCACACTAATCATATACTTAAATAAAAATTTGTCTAGGATCTAGCTGCTTGGTAAAAATGTGAAAATGAAGAGCTTTTCTCTCAAAATTATCTTATTCACAAAATATTTGCTCTCAGAATAATTAATTGACTTATGGGCGTTTTTTATATTGAAATAAATTGTTAAGATTGATAATTGTCGTGGTGCTCGAAGTTTATAACGTTTTAACTTTCGTGCCAAGCTTTAATTTTAAAGTAGAATTTTTGAAATAGTTACAGATTGTGAAAAGTACGAATTGTTGATACGTGCATATAAATGAAATATTTATTTAGAGCTTTTTAAAAGCATGGTAATAATTTTTACATAATAGGGCAATCCTGAACATCGTTATAATTTCTTTCTCAGTATTTAAATTAGTTGTTTGGGTTAAAAGCTCTCGGGGCAATCGAGCCGTTAAAGCTTTTATTTGATTGTAATTTTTTTTCAAATATTGTGAAAACTACGAATTATAGATACGTGTGTATAAATACAATTATTTGAATGAGTATAAAAGTTTAGTTAAAGCTTTTTAAACGTTAAATAATAATTTAGTACTCCGAAGTCCATTTTTGACTATATATAATATAAAATATTCAATATATAAATTGCATTGTTTTAGTTGCTTTGTAAAAATGTATGCGATTTAACTTAGCCGGGAGCTTTAAAACTTTTTTCACAGTACATATGTATGTACATCGTGACTAAATGTTTGTTGTTTTTTAAACTTAGTTTAATGAAACTAATCAGTATATATGTGTGCTTCAGGGTCCGTAAGCATCGGTTACTATTGCCCAACCGTAGCTACGCCACTGAGGTTTAAAACAAAGTTACAAATTGTATGTCGAAGTTGAAATCGGTTAAATGCAAAATTGAAGTCAGAAATGCGAATCAAATTAAAGTAAAATATATAAAGTCAAAATTAAAGTCAAGTTAAAGCTCAAGCCGTAGTAGACAATACATCTTAAAAACGAAGTTCACTTCGAAATTTTAAATTAAAAATTCAAGTTACGTGAAAATAAAATCGAGCTCAACACAGGAATTAAAATCGATGTTATTTTAAACTAAAGGCGAAGTAAAAATTCAAATCAAAGTCAAAGCGAAAAGTATAATCAAAATTGAATACAAGCCATAGACAAGTCGATTACTAAGTCGAAGTAGCATATCTTTAAAGTCAAAACCAAAATCAATATCGTTCATAATCAAAGTTGATGTTAAAACCGAAATGAAAATCAAAATACAAGTTAAGGAAACAACCCAAATCGAAGGAACAATCAAAGTAACAGCGAAATTCGAAGTTAAAGGCGAAATAAAAAATAAGATCAAGCCGAAATAAGGGTTGAAGTAAGAATGGATGAAAAAATCGAAGTAAAATTAAATTCAACGCAAGGTCGAAAAGCGGGCCGAACGAAAAAAGAAGAAGTCATATTGAAAATAAAACCTAAAATGAAATTAAAAGTCCTGTGTTCACCTCAGAAAATTTAAAAAAAAACAATAACTCGTCATGAGGGCTATTAAGCATAAACAACAGCCACTAAGGTAACTTTAAGACGCCTTCATATGAAACTAATAAAATCCCGAAATTTTGATAGACGGTTAAAATTTAATACAAAGTAAGTTAAAGCTTTTTAAAAGCTTAGTAAAAGGATATAATTACGTACGAGCTTTGAATAGAATGTTTAAGTCCATATTTCACACTAATAATACTTAAATTAAATATTCCCAAGGATCTAGCTGCTTGGTAAAAATGTGAAGATGACTAAATGAAAATGACTATCAAAGCATTGGAAAGCTTTTTTACAATACATATTGTCAATACAATACATACAATCAAAGCATTTGAAAGCTTTTTTACAATACATATTGTCGCCATTGATTTTTTCTCCCAAAATTATCTTAATCACACAATATTTGCTCTCACTATAAATAATTGGGTTCTGGGCGTTTATTATATCGAAATAAATTGTTAAGAAATTTCGTGGTGCTTGCAGTTTTTAACGGTTTAACTTTCATGCCAAGCTTTAATTTCATAGTAGAATAAATGAAATAATCATTTAGAGCTTTTCAAAAGTATGGTAATAACTTTTACATAATGGGCAATCCTGAACATCGTTATAATTTCTTTCACAGTATTTAAATTAGTTGTTTGGGTTAAAAGCTCTCGGAGCAATCGGTCAGTTAAAGCTTTTATTTGATTGTACATTTTTTCAAAAATTGTGAAAACTACGAATTATAGATTCGTGTGTATAAATAAAATTATTTGAATGAGTATAAAAGCTTAGTTAGAGCTTTTTTAAAAATTAAATGGTGACTGAGTACTCCAAAGCCCATTATTGACAGCAAAGATATTTAGGTATATAAATTGCACTGTTTTAGTTGCTTTGTAAAAATTTATGCAATTTAACTAAGCCAGGAGCTTTTAAACTTTTTTCACAATATGTTCATGGTGACTAAATATTTGTTATTTTTTCAACATCTGAGTTTAATGAAACTAATCAGTATATATGTGTGCTTCACCAGGACCCGTAAGAATCGGTTACTCTTGCCACACGGTAGCTACGCCACTGACCACTGTATAATACATTAAAAGCATTTAGTAGAGACAAAATGAATATATAAAACAATATATCTCAAAACCTCCTTACAACACAGCATATTATATATATATATATATATATATATATATATATATATATATATATATATATATATATATATATATATATATATATATATATATATATATATATATATATATATATATATATATAGCATAGTCATAGCATATTCGTGTTCATTTTGGGCAGTTTTTGGTTATTTATTTCGTTTAAGTATATAAATTATATTAAGGAATGAATAAATTATTTATTTATTAGTTTTTATGGTTTCTTATTGTTATTTCTTTGTTATCAAATTAATTTAAATGGAATTATTGATTTTCGTATATATTTATATTGTCTTTCATGGTTTTTTATACGATATAGACGTTTTTTTTATGATATTTGAGTATATACGACGACAAAACAAAACGTCACATGCGGAGACTAATTTTTTGACCTAGTTGAGGTTATCGAGACACCATAGGGTTCTTTCGCCTTAATATACATACATACTCGTATATATGATATCATCACCATCATCAAATTTCGTTTTCCTTATTTATTAATCTACTGTGCATGCCAAATTGTGGTATACTATACGAGTATATAGTCATATAGAGAGATAGTATATAAATATAACCTTTATCAAAAATTTAAATTCAATCTTTAATTTTTTTATTTTTAACATAATATGAAGTCAAAAGTTTAACTTTAAGTTCAGTTTGTACATAAAAACAAAAACAAACATTTATTTTTTATTAACACATTAAACATACATAATTAAATGTTCTTTCAGCAAAAAATTTTGTAACATATTTTTGCATCTCATATACATACATATATACGAATTATGTTATCTTTTAATAAATTTTATTTATTAGTTTTATACATTTTTACTTTTTGTCTTGCGTCTTAATTTTTCCTTTTACTTTTCTTTCATTTTTATGTTTCATTAAAAACGTTTCGTTATAATATTATAACGACGAAGTACACACATATACATATATACATGGTATGTGTACCTACACACAGAAAGTTAACTGTGTTATAAAAACTCTGTACCTTTTTTTTTTTTTTGTTAATTTTTAATAAACGAAAATAAAAAAAATAAAACGGAAAAATTAAATGAGAAAATTTATTTCAATTAGATGAAGGAAAGAAAAGTGTTTTTTTTTCGCTCTGCATACCGCGCGCTTCGTATACGCTTCACTTTATGAAAGTTTATCCTTTTTTTTTTTTTTTTTTTTTTTTTAATTTTCCATTCGTTCGTTATCTTTGTTGTTTTGCGCGTTTCGTAATGGACGAGATAAAATTGTTAATATATTTACGTTTTTATTTTTGGAAAATTGTTAACTATAAATAAAAGATTAACTACACTAAGGTTTAATTAAAGATTACACAGTACAGTAGATCTTCTTTGTCATTAAAAAACATAAAAAAAATAAAAAATAAAAATAAAATTAAATAAAACGAAACCGAAAAGTTTTTATTTTGTTGCTTTCCCGTGCCTTCTATATACAAGCTTATACAAGCTTTTTAGTTTTTAATTTCGAGTTTTATTTTTTTGGTGTTGCTGTTGCGTGAATTTTACGATTATAATCGATAAAAGGCTGGTTTAATTATGTAAAGGTTGTATTTTAGGTTCTAAGCCATCCTTGCGAATTCAAAATAAAACACGAAACAACTTACCTTTAAGAATTTAAAGTTTCACACGAATTTTGCCAGTGATGTGAAAATTTTGGTATGGGCAGACAAAATTGTTTTCGTTTTTAGAAGTGTTTTATTATGAAGGAAATTGATTGTGGGAGGGTGCATGAAGTTAGAAGAATAGAATTTTGCAATTTTGGAATTTACAGTATATCGTTTAATTTAAAATAGCCCTGGTTTGGAAATTTATGATTCAAACAATTTTGAATTATGAGTTTAGATGTTTGAACAATTTTATTTGGTAATTTTCGTTTAACCTTTCATAGCGCATATTTTATTTGGAGAACAAAAATATTTTTAATTTAGTTTTCAAAGAAATTGTATTTGCGAGAAAAATGGTTTTTCAGTTATTGCAGTTAAGCATTAACGAGTTATTAGATCCTACAGTGTTTAAAATAATAAAACAACTTTATTTACAATGTTACTAATGTGACAAAAATAATCACAATTGATTTCACTGTTTCAGTTGCTTTTGATTATCATATCACATCAAGCTTTTCATCACTAACTATGAAACTCAATAAAATAGCTGTTTCACCACAATTTGGCAATTTGCATATTAGGCGTTTTTTCATCCATTCCGGCCTATGACTGGTGCCATCTGTGTGAACTTATAGTCTAAACATAGTCAACACCATCCATAGAGCTATTGTACACTTTTAATGTTTCGACAAAAAGTGTTTATGGTCCCTTGCTTCTTGACGTATCTATTAACTGTGCGAGTACTGGATTTTGTCGTACAAAATCGTATACAAAATTAGGATTAACAACAAGGTCTGAAGAATCGATTGTATATAGTTACGTACTGATGGATAATAAATAATTAAAATCCTCATTTGTGGGGCTTTGAGGGAATTTCATGAAATGTCTCGTCTTTGTAGACACATAATTGCCCGTCTACCAATAAGTGCCGTTCTGCAAGAAGTTTTCTAAATATCGATTGAAGAGTAGTTTAATTTTACATCGATTTTAATTCCTGTGTTGAGTTAAATTTGATTTCCACGTGGCTCCAATTTTTAATTTAAAATTTCGAAGTGGACTTCGGTTTTAAGTTTTATTGTCTACTACGGCTTGAGCTTTAACTTAACTTTAATTTTCTATTTAACTACCTCCCCACTCAGTAACATGCAACATGCTTACAGAGCTGCCAAGTGCTGCAAAACTGTTCTACATGAACACATTACTAGAATCGAAAGATCACTTAATTACAAAGAGATTCTTGTATGTACCTTCTTGAACATTGCGGGAGCGGAGCTAATAGCACTTCGTTTTCTTCGAACCCGAGTGCGTGAACCAACTTTAATATTAATCAAACCATTGTTAGATTCATCGACTCAATGCTCAAGTCCAGTATAATTGAGACTGAGTTAGATGGCTCATTAGTGTCTGTCAAAGTACCCAAAGGCTGTTTGCAAGAAGGAGTACTCTCACCTTTGCTGTGGCTCATGGTTATCGATGAATTACTTGTTAAATTGCAGCGATCTGGGTTCATTGTGCAAAGCTACGCGGATGATCTTGTTTTGACAGTTTCTGGGAAATACCTGAACGTCTACTTATCTGATCTGATGCAGAACGCCCTTAATATAGTGGAAGTTTGGTGTGTTGCGAAAAGCAGTTGCACAACAATCCCTCGAGATTACAAGGACAGACCACGTGAAACACCTAGGCGTTATTCTAAATAGTAAACTCTCCTGGAAATTTCACCTTGATAATAAGTTACAAAAGACCAGCAATGCAGAAGGGCAATTCCTAGGGGTCTCACCCCTAAAATGATGTTATTCATCTACAAATCACTGGTCTTAACGTTACTGTCGTATGCAGCAGTTGTATGGTGGCTATTTGTGGAACTGACGTCTTCTGTAGCAAGGCTGGATGGGCTGCAGATGACAGCCTGTAGAGCTATAACCGGGGATATGTCGTCTACTCCCCTTCTTGCTATGGAGTCTATTCTATTCTTGTTCGAATTGCAGCCTTACATTTTTGCTCTGCTGCGTTTTGACTGATGTGCATTAAGGCATGGAATGCCTTCAGGACTTGTACAGGGCATGGACAGATTCTTAATAAGTTTAAGTCACATATTCCGGAGGTTGAAATTATGAATGACATGCTATTTGCCCGAATTTAACTTCACCAATTCATTCTCCGTTATTTTCCCCTCGAGAGAACTGTGGCTCTCTCAGGATTTCTATAGACAGTCGTCTGAGTCGATAGTTATTGCGGACGGCTGTTTTTCAGAAGTCAGTGCAGGGTTTGGTTTATTTTGTTTAAGTATGGGGTCAGATTCTCGGGTAGTCTGGGCAAACACTGTACGATTTTTCAAGCTGAATTAATTAATTAGTTAAGTAAGTTAGGGAAAATGAGGTTGCTGACTTGTTAGCGAGAGCTTGTTGGCGCAGTAAATTTTGTGATTCCGAGCCAGCAATTCCTGTTTCGTTCCCACCGTTGAAGCTATTAAGAAGTTCGCTTTAGCCTAGCTGTCGTAAACCAAACGGTTCATCATCGAACTGGCTAAGCATATACCGATAGAGTAGTAATATTTTAAAAATTGTAAGTACGCGTTGGAGATGTTAAAGGCACGACCACCTGGGAACATTTTTTTGTATCAAAAGGACACCTCAAATCAAGTGAAATGAAATACTCTCAAATTTGTTATATCAGCTTAATCCAGAAAATTTTCTTTTTTGGGTTTCCAATCACAATTTGAAAATAAAAGAAAATTTCTCACAAAGTTAAAAAATATTTACTGAATAATGATGCCAGATCCTAAAAAAAATTGAATTTCTTGAGGCCTAACTCAAATTTCTGCCAGGATTGCCTAGCCACCTCTCTTATGGACTATAAAATGTAAACTGCTTAAAATAACAAAATGTATATCTGGACTTTTAACTATTTAATTGTGTGAAGGATTTAAGAGTTCTACGAATCTGATTTAAATAATAAAATGTCCAGGTTCCCAAAATTACGAATATACCATATGGGGGCTCTTCTTTCAAAGATCGAGTGACCGACAGTGACCAAGCCAGAGTATTAGCTGAGATCTTACTCCATGTACAATATTGAGGTTCTTGATCAGATCTTGAACTTTAAGTGAGCTTTATCAAAAGTTGAAAAATATTTTCGCCCCTCTGTTGTGATATCGTTGAACAGTCACCTTTATTTTTTAGATGACATTTGAAACGGGCAGCTCTAACTAAATTATACCTCACATATGTAAATCTGTGTGAAGCCCAGTTCGGGTATTTACTGCAAGTTACACGAGATAACCAATTAATAAATTATCAAATTTAAATAGATGTGTTCCTTTAAAATACAACCAAAAGCTTTGTGACGGCGATTACCTCATACCCCATGCTACTGGAATGTCGAAACTAAAAATTCCAGATATAATGAACTTCTGGTTTTAAGAAGTCGAAGTAGCCAACTCTCGATACAACGATTCTTCCTTATAACAAATCAAATTGATGGTCCTTTGAAATAGTCAAGTTGTATAGACAACCGTATATGATTATGCTTTTTCTAACCAAAAGTAATTGAAAATTGTTCCGTTGCAGGTACTTTCCAATGAGCTGAAAATCTTAGAACATCTTTGGTAGTTTATTTCGATATTTCGTATGGCGGTTGCCCGCCCTATTTCATAAATTTCCCCTGAAAAAGCTTTTGCAAATCTCACTTAAAGATGGATATCTTTAAATGGCTATCTCCAAAGCTTGATCACGAAAAATTTTGGTTTTACTTTTGACTTATTTTATGAGATCAACAACATATTAGGAATAGATTGTTGGCACAGAATTGTATTCCATAAGTTACCATTTTACGATCATCTTTCAATCTAGCTTGAAGTTAAATACAAAAATATGCCAAACGAGAAATATAACTTAACATTATAAAAAAAATGTAAGGGTTACTCACGGACTTAATTTAGTGAGTAGCTATATGTATTCTTTTAAATTTTGCTAAAAGTAACAAACGACGATGTTATGGTCGCCTGGAAACTGTTTGTCGACTTAATCAACCACACTTTAAGTGTTAAAATTCTATATCGGCCCCTGGAACATATTACAACTTTTACACGGTTATGAAAACTATAGCAACTTATCGATTTTTCGGATACGAGGAATAGTGTAAAGGGACTGCTAAACTCGTAAGTATTTTACAAAATTTTAATAAAGATCTGGCTCTTCAAGAAATTTAACCAACGAGAACTAAGTTCCCGATATATTAGAACAGACGAATAAAATTACGATTAGTTTCCAGTTCATAAATACATATTGCATGACACTTTGGGTGGCTATTTGGAACATTCTAGTTGGTTATTATTTTAACACGCAAGTGACATCAAAAAACGAGGATAATGATCGACGTCCCATGTTTAAGCTTAGTCGACACCAATCTCTGATTGAAATTATAAAACAGATTAACTTGCAACATAGCATAAGTTAGCTTCATTTGAATTAAAGAAGTAGCTTGTTACATCGTTTACAGAATTCCATGCTTAATTCAGGAACAAATTAAGATGGTTCTATTCCTGGACTCAACGCTTCTATTATATCTCAAATAATGTTAACGTTTCTCTCATTGAAGAGTGCAGCTCGGCTGATCCTGCAGCTGCCCGAATTACTATTGATTGCTTTAACTCTCACCCTGAACTGGTGATTGCATCAGTGTACCTGCCTTATGATTCCATAACACCTCCTCCTTCTGATGGATTTATATACCTTGTAATCATGGTGTAAAAATAAAAATATTCCTCTACTGATGGGTTGTGATATACTATTGCCTATCACACTCTTTAGGGGAAAAAGTTGGGTGTCAGTCAACTTTTGTTAACTCAACTCTTAGTGAAGTGATTGACATCAGTTTGTGCTCCATGTCCATTACTGAGTTAATTTTAAACTGGAGAGAGACCAATGACATTCTCACCTCTTGTCAAAGCTGTATTTCTTTTAATATCAACCTTACAAGACCGTCGCTTAAACCTGATCGTAATAGGAAGTTAACCGATTAGGATTCTCTTTTCATTCTCTCATTCTATACTTGAATCACGTAAAGAAATTTCTTCAACTGTTGATATCGAGTTGCAGGCTTCTGCAGTGTCAAATGAAATTTCAACTGCATTCGAGATTTCGAGTCCACTTATTATTAAACATAATACCCGGAACAAACCTTTTTGGTATTCTGATCTTAAAAGGTTAAGGATAATCACTAGGAGGCTGAAGAATAAAGCCAACTTCAGGCTGATATAGCTGGGACGGCTTCCTGGATGCACAGAATATGTCTAAAAAAGCGTTAAATATGCAAAGAGTGACCTCCTGGATTAATTTCTGAATAGCTTACCTGCTGTAGCTGGCCTAAACAAAACCTTGAGTAGAAATTGTACATGTAGACTCGATTCACGATGAGCCTACATCCGCTAAAAAGGAAGTAGGTAAGCTACTACACTCTAAATTCCGACAATATTGTCGAAACCACTAACGTTATTGTTGAAACTCCCGATTGGGATTTAGCTTGCAGATTAATAAATCATGTAATGTGTTGGGGCGTGGAACTCATTCGGTACTGTATCGGGACATTGTTAGCATATTTAAACCAGCTGTGCCGGAAATTGACATGTTTACTGACAGGATGTTGCCTGAATAATTTAACTTTTACAAATCATTCGAGGTGTTTTACCCATCGAGATATATCTGGTGCTCACCAATCTTTCTCAAGCGGAACTCTGAATCGCTAGCATTTTTTTTAGATGGGTTGCTTTCCTAACAGGGTGTTGGCTTCAGTATCTCCTACCCATCGCTGGGTCTTAGAACTTCTGGCAGTTTGGGTACTTACTTTTCTATTTCTCAAGCGGAATGGTATGTAATGGTAAACAGTTTATTTCCTGTACTGACAGTAAATCTGTTCTTAACTCTTTAAATAATCCTTTGACCGCAACCCAAAACTGGTGAAGGATTGTAAGAATTTTATGAATCTTATCTGCCGTAATAACAAAGTTACGGTGTGGGTACCTGCGCATTGTGACATTGACTATTTGGCAAACACTGTCTGACGTTAATGTTTCGTTGGACCTGAACTTGCTGATCCGTTGCCTCTTACATTGGTAAAAAAATATTCATAAATGATTACTTCACTTAAAGCCAGTGTAGTTATCCACCCCCACCTGCCGTAAGATGAAATACTTTATTATTGGGCTCTTTTCAAAGCTGACTTAGTACTCTCTTTCATTAAAAAAGCATAACTTAAGAATACTAGAATCGATTCTTACTGTCCATGGCCGTTCCAATAGTCATCGCATAGGACTAGCCAGCAATGCCGTATGCGACGAATGCATTGAAGATGATGATGATAGCATACACCTCATCGGCAGCTGCCCCGCTTTCGACTGTATTAGATCTCATGTGTTTAATTCCAGGGCAATTCCTGTGCATCTACTATCCTCTCTGCCGTCATTCAAACTTCTCAATTTTATTAAGAATGCAGAACGCATGTGCGTGATTTGATAGTGTGTGGAAGAACCATAATGGGTTCCAGCCATATATATATAATTTTCATAATAAAAATGCCAAGGTAATTTAAACACGGAACTTTTTATGAAATTTTTCGTTTCCAAAAATACCGGAAAATATCAATCCTGGGATTACAGTATAATTATAGAAGTAACTGAGACGAAAGCAGCTGCAAAGTATCTCGGAATTACCATCGTCTCAAATTTGAACTTTTTCGAGCAGAAACGGCAGATAATGGACAAGACTGCTAAGAAAGTTATGGCTCTAAGTGGGCTCATGGCAAATGTGCATCCAATCCATCCTTTTATATGGAGAAGAAATTTAGGCCTAGAAATGTTTAGGAAGTGCTTATCGCCAGTTAATATATTTAAGAAAGACTGAGGTGAGCAGAGAGCCTTGAACTGTTTATAACCTTGATATAATAAAAACCTTGAACTGTTGACACGGATCTTGGGAGAGTTAAACCAGAGTCAAACTTATCTCGCTTATGAGCCCGTGGTTGAAGAGGGGATATGGAGCGGTGGAATTTTTTTTTTTTTTTTTAAATTGGGCGGATTACTCCAGCACTCAATGCCACTAATGGGCCCACGGTGCAAAACGGTGGGATACTACTTAACGCAATTTTTAAACGGTCACGGATACTTTAGATCATATCTGCTTAAAATGGGAAAGAAGAAATCTCGGTATTGTACCTACTGTGAAGGAGCCATATATGACGCTGAGCACACCTTCTTCTCGTCTGAGAAGTCTACACAGCAAAGGAATTCACTGCAAGAGGTGGTGGGACCGTGGGCTTCAGTAACGGCGGTAGATAACATGCTACGCGGTAACGACACTTGAGCCCAATGACCCACTATGTTGAGGACCTGGGCAAAACCTCTAAATAAGGAGCAGGCTCAGTGAGAGCACGATACAAAACGTATTGGCCCGAAGTAATATTTAAAACGGTCCCAGGCTAATCCGGTAGTAAGTGGAGGTGACTTTAGTCGGTAGGCCAGAAGCATTTTACACCTCCTCATGTAAAAATAAAAACAAAAAAAAATCATTCCGTTGATTTTTGATTATATAATTTTAAGGATCAATTCGCAATCCCTGAATTTCTAATGATGGTGAATTTTTAATTTTTAATATTTTACGAACACTGTACAAATATCGGAGCTTATTTAGGTAACCTTATCATAACATAATAAATAATTAATACCTGAGCCGGCCACAAATGTAATGATTGGATGACTTATCGTCCTTGACTTACCTAAAATAAAATTAGAAAAAAAAACATTGATTAAAAATTATTGTAAAACTGTTTCAGTCTCATTCACCCACAAATCTGTTAACTTCCTGTGTATCCTGTATCTATCTATATATATATATATATATATATATATATATATATATATATATATATATATATATATATATGTATATATATATATATATATATATATATATATATATATATATATATATATATATATATATATATATATATATATAAGGATCATTATCTTACAATCAATATATACATATTTATGCCTAAACATTATCCTTCTATATATAACCAAACGTAGTAGAATACATAACCAAACAAAAATGGTCTTCCATCCTAATAATTCATTTATAAGACGTCACAGATATTGCTATGAGACCGAAATGTACCAAAAAAAAAAAAAAAAATTATTTTGCTGTAGAAAAACCATTTAATGTAATAAAAATTAAATTACAAGTTGTACAATATAGGGGGGGGGGGGGGGATGAAGGTATACATATATATGGATATACCATTCAAATCCAAATGAAAATAGGGATGTAAATAGGATTGTGTGTATATATAGCTATATAGTTTTGTATTTTCATTTAAAATAAAATAAAAAATAAATAAAAAGGACTTCAGGATCAGTGTTGACAAACTTTTTTTTGTTTTTGTAATTTTAGTTTTTTGATGTGTATACAACATATATACACGTATATAAAAAAGTTTGTGTAATGTAATTTCATGTGAATTTTATTTTTTTTTTTTGCTGTGTACCAGAATTGTGTGTTGTGAAGATAATTTTGTGTGATTTATTCAAACAGATTTGGAAGAGGTAGTTTTTTTTTTTTTTCTGTATTTTGGAAACGGAAAACTTTTTTGATTATTATTTTTGATTTATTTTTTGCCTGAGTTTTTCGTCACTACTCGTATATAGTGTGTGTGTGTGTATATATACGGTATGTAACGTGTACTCGGTTGATATATTTGTTGAGATGTTGTTTTTGGTAGACAAGTAAAATTAAAAAAATTAAAGGATATTTATTTACGTTAAAAATTTATAAAATTTTTATTTTTTTTAATGTGAGATAAACAAAATACAACAACAAAAATACCTTTTTTGTATTCCTTAGACACTACTACTGTACATCTGTACATAGATATAATTGAACTTGGAGATGTAATTTTTTTTAATTTTTATATTTTGGGGACACAATTATATTAAAATGGAAACAACATGACATAAAATTAGTTTGTGTATAGTATATATAGATACAGATATTTCAATAAAATGATAAATTAGATAAAACATTAAAGTCATTCCAAGATTATGAGTATATATAGATAAGTATAAAGTGAAGAGGATTGAATTTCGTATATATGCCATTATTATATATATTCACCCTGCGGGATACTATACCTAATATACATTGATCCCTTACGTCATTTCGTACATACATATATACGTATAATGTTAATAAGCTAACAAATCACGTGATCTAAATTACTCACGTGTCCAATATATAATAAAAACTTGTGTTAAATCATCGAGATATTAAATTTGGAACTATATACGCGCATACTAGACCACCCCTCGCAAATAATTTTTAAATTAATTCCTTTCTTCGTCCGTATATATACCTACATATAGTTTTCATCTTCCTGTTTCTCTTTTATTTTTTTTTCTTAATCTTAATTGAAGAGAATATAAATTGAAAATTACCTGAAATGAAGTAAAATTACAAAAAACAATATGACTGCATTAAAACTACGGGAGAAATATATCTCTATACACATTTTCTTTGTACAGTGTTATGGGTTTTTCCTTTATTATTAATTTTTTTTTTTTGAAGTACTTTACTTTCTTCCTATATACATATCATATACACGGAGGCGACGACGACGTACACGTATAATAATATATCGGGAAGAAATAAGACGATGAAAATGATGATGCTTTTTGATGATGGTGATGAGGATAAATTGATCAGTTTACTTTATTTTTATATATATTTTATATGGTGTATTATATCCTTCGCATACACATATCTATATACATATGTATATAGGATTTTAGATTATTATGATGATATGATGGCAATAGACATGGCAGGAAATGATGGCAAAATAACTATAAAAAAAATTTTGAAATAGGAATTTTATTAATATTGTTTAAATGCCAATTTTTATTTTTTTGAAAAATTCCTTCCAATATACTCGTATGTATGTAGGTTGGTTGAGCTTTGTTTGATTTTTTTTTTTAAAGATCTAATGCAGTATAAAGAGTGTTATGAGTCTATAAATGTTATGATATTCATCATACTCATAAATTTGGCATCCGGGAGTATAAAAATCATATGTAAGCATTTAAAATACATTTAGATATTGAGATTATATGGATTTTATATGGTAACGATATGGATGTATATAAAATGCCCTCACGATTATATTGTTGTATATATGCCTATATGTACTTGAATTATATCTACACGATATGAATTACTTTAATGGATTGGGGAAAGTTAGCTCTCTATACGCATATTATATTTATATATACAACTGAAGGGACCAATTAAACATTAACGTGCTGATTTAGGCTACATTTAAGTCATTATAACCTCATATAAGTTAAACAGTATTAATTGTTCAGCACTAGCTCAGGGAATCATAAATGTTTCAACTTTTATTGCTTTAAAATTATTGATCCAAATTTAAAAGACACTCAATTTGACAAGTGTATTTTGGATTGTCTTCGCCCCCTTGACAATTAAAAGTTGATATTTTAATTATATTTGAACACAAGTTGACTAGCTTGATTTTGGCAAGGAAAATTCAATATTTTGGGAATTGCACACCCAAATATATCAAAAAACACTCCAAAGGTCAGAATAGAGACTATTTTAAAATAAATTTGTTCAATAAGTCGGAGCTATACGTGTTTATCTTCAAAATTTAAAGAATTTTTTAACGACGATTTTTTTTAATCGGGAGCTTTTCTGAAATCCGTGAATCTATTTGATATGCCTTGCAATATAGAGTTTTAACAAACTGAAATATTTTTTGAAGGCAATCTAAGTTTTATAAATAAAGCTTTTAATTAAAAGCTCATGAAACTGTTTTTAATACCAAATTATCGTATTATTTATTAAAGCTAAACAAAAGCTCTATTTAGTTATTTGGAAGAGAAATAGCAAATCTGGGCTTTCTGTCTTTATTGACTAAATCGTATTTTAACTATTTGACTAATTAGATTAATGCTTTTTTTTCAAAAGGAAGATAACATCAAAAATAATTGGATAAGCTTTAAACACCTTTCCTTTATTTAATAAGTCGAAAATTCAAAAGCTTAATTTGAACAGTTCTTGAATTTATCAACAAACATTCATCAAAACGCTTCCTATAGGTAGATACTCTATACTTACATTGTATTAGTTTTAATTGAAAGCTCTTCTCAATATATATCAGTTGAAAGGTTGAGTTAATAACAAAAGGTTTATAAAATTTTATAATTCTCATAAAAAACATGTAACAAATCTAAAAGTTGTAATCTTTAAAGCTTCATCTTTATTGACAAAAGCATATTTTAACCATTTGTTAGCAAGTTCTGCTCATTAGCTGGAAAGAAGACGCAAGAACCAGACGATTTCGTCTTCAATAGCTTTCTTATTCAAATTGCAGTTATGGGGCCTTCAAATTGGTATTCTTTTAACAAAGTATTCTTTTAACATTGCAATGCTTGCATATTTATCAAACTGGAAACAACAATAAATTTAATTGGATAAATTTTCATTTGTGCTTAAAAGTTGAAGTACCTTTTCTTTAATAAGTCAAGGCTCTAAATGCTTAATTAAAAAATGTATTGAATTTTCAAATGAGCATTCCTCAAAATGCTTCCGACTCTATATGCACATTGTATTAGTTTCGATTGTTATCTGATGTGACCTCATATCAGTAGTTAAATTGAGTTACTGGTAAAACATGTTTTAAATTCTACTGAAACTTTCTATACCAATTTTAAAAGAAAAGTTATGTTAAACCAATTAAAGCGACAAATGCGACAAATCTACTTAAACAATTAAATATTTCAGAGCTTTAAAAGTTTAACTGGATTAGTTGCAAGATCGAGTTTCAATAAATTGGAATATTTTTTCGAAACCTATCATTAAAATTCGTATCTAATTTGTGTTACAAAAGCTTTTAATTAATGCTCCAGAAACTTGTATTTTGTAGACCAACTGTTTAGTTGAATGCTAAACAAAAGCTGTTTTCGTTATTTTGAAATAATATTGCAAATCAGACGGGCTTTTTACCTTTATTGACAGAAGCATATCTTAAATATGTGTTAGCAACTTCTTCTCATTAGCAAGAAGGAAGACGCAAGAGATGTTTTGATCTTACTTTAAATATAAGTTAATACACCTCTACTTTAATAAGTTGGAGCTTTAAAAGTTTAGTTTGAAATATTTTTGAATTTTTAAATGAACATTTATCAAATGAACATGTGACAAATCTTAAAGTTTTACGAATCTAAAAGTTTATCCAATTAAACAATTAATGATGAAACGTATCCTTAATAATTTGAAATATCTCCCTTCCTATATAAACTATGTAGTTGAAAGATAAACAAAGCTATTTCCATCATTAGTATAAAATACAAGGGCTGTTTTCATCTTACTTGAAATTTTGCCGTAATTCATACGAAAGCTCATCGATATATAAACAAGTATTCTTTTAACATTTGGACGCTTTCATAGTTAGCAAAATTAAAATAACAATAAACTTAATGTGCCTAAAATTAAATCATGTAAACATTAATTAATCGAAGCTTTAAAAGCTTAATTTTAACATTTCTTGAATTTTTAATCGAACATTCATCAAAACGCTTACCGGAGCAAGATACTCTATAATTATGTACATTGTATTGGTTGTAATTTAAAGCTCTGTTGAATTTATATCCGTTACAGGGTTGGGTAACTAAAATAAACTTAAATTTAAACGGGCCTACTGTGCAATACTCGGTATAAATACACATTCTTACACATTAAAAACACCCAACCGTGATTCTTGGTCACTATCAGGAAACGAACCCGAGACCCTTGACGAATAAAGCAAGGACACTGCTTACTGTATCAACGAAGGTGGCAACATTTGTTGGTTTGATTACTAGCAAAATATTATTGAAATTTAACCGAAACTTTCTATGCCAAATTAAGAGACGCGCTATGTAAAAAATATATTCATTAGGGACAAAAAATTGTGGCAAATCTAAAAGCTTTACAATCTAAAAGTTTATTCAATTAAACAATTAAATATGTCAGAGCTTTAAAAGTTGAACTTCAAATTTGTCTGAAATTATTGCAACTTCGAGTTTTAACAAAATAATCTACTTCACATAACCCAAGCTTTTAAATAATATCACTGACACTTTTTTAAATTTTACTTATACAACCTCCAAATTAGTATTTAGGCTGTAATTCTACATTTCCCGAAATTACAAAAAGCTCATTGAACTATAAAAAAGTTATCTTGTAATAATAATAAAACAATAAATTAAATGAAAAGGCTTTTATTAGTTGTACCTAAACGTTAAAGCACGTATACTTTAATAAATCGGAGCGTTAAAAACTCTAAAATTAAACGTTTAAACGAACATACATCAAAACGCTCCCTAGAGCAAAATACTCTGTTTGTTCATTCTATTCGTTTTAATTAAAAGCTCTTCTAAATTTTCATCAGTTGCCATAGGTTGAGTTACTAACAAAAGATTTTAAAAAATCTAACGAAACTTCTTATACCAATTTAAAAGAAAAGCTATGGAAAAGCTGTTTGCAATAGAGAGAAAAAATGTAAAAAATTTAAAAGCTTTACAATTTTGCCTTAACAGTGTAACTTCAAATTTATTAGTTGCAAGATCGTGTTACAACAAATTGGAAGATTTATTCAAAATTGTGTCTCCTGAATTGACAATCTATCAATCTGAATTGTCAATCTAAAAACTTGATTACTCTATACCTAATATGTGAACAAAATGGCTGTCTTGGTTGTCGTGTAACACATCCGATATTCTGCGTTTTTAAATGTACTACAGTTTTCCCTTTTAAAGGCGTTAGGATTCATTTCAACTTTAATTAGAATTAAACCGAAGGTACCTACCTATCAAACCAATCAGTATGTTGACATCTTTGATGCACTTTCGTATCTTGAAATTTAAGATTCGGGTAATATTGTTAAGATCGACTCAATCCATGTTCTAGTATAGTATGTACCTAAGGTATTCGTGCACGAAATTGTATTGGACTGTATTGTATCTGACTTCATCACCTACGATACGCTTACTAATGAGTAACGTTTTCAATTTATTTATGACAACATTATTGGAAATATTTAACTTATCTATAATTCTATATTGATGCGTCTAAAGGGCTAAGCCTTCAAACGTATATTTAAAATTGGTATAAGTGGAATTGAGAATTCTCTGTTTGAAGGATATATACATTTACAGTGAAAACGTGCTATGAAATTTCTATAGAAGGACCTTTATTAGAAAGAAAAATATATATGTAAACGTTTTATTAATTGACTTGACGAAGACGAATATCAATCGTGTACCAAGAAGAATTGGCAATAAAAAGGAAACTTTTAAGAATCGTTATAGAAATTTTCTAATTGTTTGTTTACCCAGATACCCGCTCAGATTTTATATTCAAATTCTCACAATCCAGTGTTTACATAGAAAATTCCCAATATTGAAGCTTTGTCCATCATACAACTGGTTTTCTTCTCGTAAAGCATGAGTTTTAAATTAGGTGGATGGAATTCTAGTAATTGTCTCAATTAACGGAATATCATATAAAACTTGAGTGAGTACATAATGTAGTTTAAAAATGAAGGATTGAGCTAAAACAACGAAAATACATCCTCACAATTGAATACTCTTGGAAATACTCAAACAGCTGTATCATCAGAAATAGAATAATCTGGAAAATAAAAATTTAATACTGTTCGACACAAAACAAAAATTGGGAGACTCTCAACTCCTGAGATTAATTATTTTTCACATTTTAATAGAGAGTGTGGTCAATGGGGCTTCAAAAGTGTATACAATAAGATCAATATGTACATGTCCAAATTATGTTTTAAATAAGTAATTCAAATGCCAATTGACCTCAATCCTTTCCCATTGGGCCCAAAATCTTTTAAAAAGTTCAATCGTATCAAAAACGTCAGCCACCCCTGCCTCGATTTCTCCTTTTTTAAGAGGCTATGCATGGGACCTTTTTTTGCAAATAGGATCATTTTAAATCTGCTATCTTCTAGGTCTATGCTGCACAGGCCACAGAAACCTCATTGATTCAGATCAACGAATTTTTGTTTTTAACAATTCTTTCAGATGCTCCTTATTATGTAGCTCCCATTAAGTGTGTTGCTATATTGACGGAAATTATTTGCAAGTTCTGTGAGGTAAGTCATGTTTTACGCTTCGCAAACATGCGGTCCATACCCAAACTGTTATTAAAGTCAACATTTTTTAAGAAGACACGTAAATTTTATGAATCTGTGGACTATTTTTATAGTGACTTAAAATTGGTTTTTTTTTAAATACCTACATTGGTTACAAAAAGAGATTAGTGTTTGCTTATCTTAACACCAGAAATACAAAATCGACTCACTGGGAGTTCAAGCTAACGATGACAAAATATCAATAATAAAAATCGCACGGGAACCCAAACATGAGCAATAATTTGAAGGTTGCCAAATTTTTGCATGCATTCTTGAAAAGCAAATCAAATATTGCAGAGCCTCTACATCACCTGCTTGAGAAAAATCAGAATTAAAAGTGAAATAGACTAAAATCTATCTAGAGCTTAAATACTGTCAATCATTCTAGATGCATTGCAATCCAGACACTATGAAATAGTGCGAATTAATGCCGCATGCAAACCAAAACGCGCAGCGAGTTCACAATATCTACGACTTTTATGGTTGTTTTTCCCAAGGACGACGTTTTTTACCAATATTATCAACAATTGCTTCCAGGTTCCTACACGGATTTGAACGGTTTGGGTTTTTTAATGGGCGAAAATTTGCCCACCCAGGTTATTCGAAATTGTGTTCGATGCCCATGGGTCAAACCAATTTCAATGCTTCAGTAAATTCATATCATCTATTGCAGTGGTTTGGGGTATATTTTTGTTCATTCTAAATTACACAACGAATACGTGGGCGAGCACCAACCAAAACATATCTCTGTATTTTCATCTGCTTTGCCACAAAGGCTTTTTAAATTGGACATTAGTCGTAGACTTTTCTTGGTGCATTAAATGTTTTTTGTTCTACTCGAGATCTGAGCTGTTTGACCCAAATTAGCACCGTGAAATCAAGTATTTGTGCCAAGAACACAAAATTGATTGGACTTTCGCATAGTCCAGGTCAACC
Organism: Tipula unca; assembly: GCA_951394425.1. NCBI lineage: Eukaryota > Metazoa > Arthropoda > Insecta > Diptera > Tipulidae > Tipula > Tipula unca. The sequence continues at coordinate 104,727,232 of OX596382.1, read as the reverse complement.
ATTTATTCACCTACAAAGAACTAAAAACGCTGTCAAACAAATAGATACAATTCTGAATTCCCGGCAAATGACACTACTGTCGTTCCCAACCTTGGACACCAACATTTATCAACGAGCCATTACAAAAGAATGTTATTTCTTCATCATTTGCTGGCTGCAATACGATGGAAGTTTTCGTACAGGTCTGGGACACAGCGAAATGCATAGAACGTTTCGACTGTGAAAGTCTGATATATAAAGATAAAAAAAACGATATCTTCTCAGCGACGATATGGAGGAAGCTAATCACCAGTCTGGGTGTTTTAACTCTGTCTGTGTGGCGCAGCTGACTTTAGGTATAGTCAAAGTCAGACCGAAAAATGATTGGTTTGATGATGAGTGTCGTCTTGCAGTCAAGCAAGAAAATATAGTGAAATGCAACAACGTTTCACAATAGCGAGGAAATACAAAGCTGCCCATGCTCGGAGGGCAGCTAAGCGGATTTCCAGACGGAAGAAGCGAGAATGGTGAAAGGGCGATGTTGTGAAAGTACAACAACTCAGCAAAAAGCGCAGTTCGCGTAATTTCATTAAAGCAATTACCGGATGGCACACTACTTTGCCTGTGATGAGAACCTCTGTGTCAATATCGGCGCAGTACTCGACGCATGGAATAGACAATTTACCAACCTGCTTCGTGTTCATCAGGCGTCACAGACTGTAGTTGAGTTACATCAAATACAGACTGCGGAGATTTGCATTGAACTCACTAAGGACATGCATAGATTAAAACGGAACCGCTTACCTGAGGTGGACAATATTAATTCGGAGCTCTTGATATTCGAAGGGGATACTTTGTGGATATCTATCATCTGACTATCAAAAAGGATTTTCAATCGATGATTTTTTGATTGAAAATATTGATGACGACGATTCATCCGGACGAGAAGTGGTTTCAACAGGATGGTGCTACGTGACATACGGCGACCGAAACCATCGATTTATTAAAATAAAAATTTGGCGATAAGTTGATTTCGAGAAATGGACCTGTCCATTGGCCTCCAAGGTCATGCGATTTGTTACCTCTCGATTATTTCCTGTGGGACTACGTGAAGTCACTGGTTTATGCTGATAAGGCCAGCATTTTTCGTGTTTTTCGTGCCATACGGCCAGCAGTGCTCGAAAAAATGGCCCTAAATTGGACGTCCAGAATGCGTTTGGACGTCAAGAACAAATCATTTTCAAATATTAATGCCATGTATTGATCTTTCGAATAAAAAAAAATTTGATTACAATTTAATTGTTTGTGTTATTTTTTACAATTTTAAGTTCTATCGAACTTAAAAAAACAACCTTTAGAAGGATATCCATTTACTATATGTATAGACGGGCCATGCTAGTTTATCTGATCAACTGGCTAAAGGTGGAGTGTCGGAAGCTATGGGCTTTTCTTGCATTTGAGTTTATAATGAGATGTCTGAATATAGCAACGTAGTGAATGAAATATTTGATCCGCTTGTAGAGTTTTCAGCTTCAGTTGGACTTCAGATCAATGAGTCCTAAACAAAATACATGATCTTGGGTTATAGGGACAATGGCAAACCCGATTTCAAGTGGCCACTACAAGTTTGAAGGAATGAGGAGGTTCAAATATTTGGGCTTAATAATGTGGGTGAGGATATTAAAGTGCGGCTGGCAGCCGGCAGTATTAGATACTCTAAGGATAGTTTGGGTTATGGATATCCATTTTTTATTATTTTTGTGTACTTTTATCACTGTTTAATTAATGTATATTAATAAAACTATTTTTTATTTCTTATTTTATTTTATTTTTATTTTTCTTCCTTTTTGTGATAATATTTTTTGTTGTTATTTTTTAATTTTTTTTTTTTTTTTTTTTTTTTTTTTTTTTTTTAAATTTTAAATATCGATTTCGGATGTCTCCTTCTTCAGTTTTTTAAAATTACTCTAATTTTAAAAAACTGAAGAAGGAGACATCCGAAATCGATATTTAAAATTAAAAAATAAAAACAAAAAATATTATCACAAAAAGGAAGAAAAATAAAAATAAAATAAAATAAGAAATAAAAAATAGTTTTATTAATATACATTAATCTAAGGATAGTACTAAAATCTAAACACTTATCAAGTATCATGAAGCTGAAGCTTTACAAAGCGTTGATCAGGCCCGTTGTTATTTATAGATGTGAAAGTTGGGCGCTGACGGATGAGTCAGAGAGATGGTTCTGAACAATATCGAAATCAAAGATCTGATAAAGATCCCCAATTTTGCATATAAAATAAGATCTCAGAACGAATTTATTCAATTGATAAAATTTAAATTAAAATGAGGTCAGCAACGTGTTTTTTTTATTGTGTGTTCATCGATTGGAAATTGCCACATCTTCATTCTTCATCGGTCGGGGCCAAAACGCTTGACTTGCCATTATTTATGGTCCCCTTTCTTAGCTTTCCCTTTGTAAAATACGAGCTCGATTAAAATTTGATATCGATTTTTTTTTTAATGTTATTGTTTGATATCAATGGATTTATGTTTTTTGGTTCAATTACAATTTGAACCAATTTTTTAAATATGATTTAAAATTAACTATTTATTTAAAAACGTAAGCAATAAACTTTTGAATTGGTTTGCCGCCACTTCATCGTATATACGTATATACTTAGCATGAAACGTATATGAATTAAGCTCTTAGTTTTTATACAATTTAATCGATTTTCTAAATAACAATATACATAATATATTAACAACTAAATTACGATAGTTTTTATATAGTTTCTTCATTTAACATCTAAATTTTTAATTTACCTTCCATAGGTCATGCATATACGAGTATATAGATAGAACATACATACAAACTCGTAAAAGCACATACATAAAGTAGTATACATGGTGTAGAAAGCATCTATTAAATTATAAATTTAAAATCGAAATGTATGTACTTATATGCATAGTTTTTTTTTTTACAATTGGCTATTAAATGCTAATAAAACGATAAATAGTACGTTGGTTGTAAAATATCGGTTATAAAAGAAAATCGGTATATAGGTAAGAAATATGTACGTTTCACAATAACTGATTTGATTTCATGCACATATATAGTAAAGGGTAAAACCACATATGCAATTTTAAAATTACAAAGTAAAGTTTCATATATGTACATACCGATAAACGTACAAACTATAATTTTTCAAAAGATTCACAAACATAAAAATCAATAGCTCTAACTAATGTGTGTGTGTGTATGTATATATGTATGTTCTATTATCTTTGTGTAATATGTAATTAATAAACCAACTATCTAAGTAAAACTAAACTAATGAAATATGATTATGTGCTTTTGTTGTTGTAGAAAATTAAATTTCCAAAACCGAACAGACACACAATAACAATGAAAGGAGCTTTTTGAAAAAACGATGAATTTAAGTTTTCAAAACTCTATGTATGTATATGTAGTGTGTACAAAGAGCTTTTAAGTTTGTTCATAATACTAAAATCTAACTTCGGTTGTATAAAGCATTATTATTATTATTATTACTATATCTTAAACATAATATTTATCTCAAGTTTTCATTTTTATTGTACATTATATGTGTGTACGCCATCAAGTACATGCAATCATAATAATAAGATTTTTATAGTTATACAGTCTGTGTCGCCATCTAAAATACTATCGAACATATATATATATACTGTTATGTACTTTGTATATTATACCTTGATTTACAATCAGCTGATTTTATTTTGAAAGTTTAGTCTTCCTCATCGATGTGAACACATAAAACTTACACTCTTATACCATAATGTAGCACAAAGATTAATTTTTGCCTTGTGTGTTCTCTCTCAACAAGTTTTTCAAAAATTGTTTTGTAATGGTTATGTGAATAAAAAACCATTAACAAATAATAAGTGTACATACGTATATATCTGCATAGATATGAGACTGAAAACTATATATATTCTATATAGAGAGAAACGTAGGTAAAGTTCAAGATGATGTATTATCGTATCCATAGTACACATAATATTATATAAAGTACGTACAATGGTGGAACAAAATAAAAACAACTTGAAAATTTACCGGAGCATATGTCTCAAAAACAATTAGGAAAAGGTCGGAACATATATATACGTACATATGTACAAGAAGTGTTGAGAAAAGTCAAATTGTTTTAAGTTTTATTTTTATTTTTTAGTTAACATAACAACTTGTGGGTTGTTATATGTGTTATGTATAGTGATACCGAAAAATGTGTTCGGTCACATTATTTTATTTAAGGTATTCTGATTTGGTTGATACATATAGAAAGAAATTTTCTAAATCGCCGCGCGAAACGTATTACAAACGTACAATCATAGGCATCACAGACGTCTAGTTTTTCATGTTCCATCTGATATACGACTCGTGGACAAAAACGTGCGAGAAGCGTCTGTTCACCAGGAGGTCTCGCTTCAAACAGCGTCTGTTTCTTATGTAATAGGCTGCTGAATTCTAAAGTGATAGTAGGTATAAATACTTGGGGAAGGATACCTCGATTAAAAAAAAAATATGAGCGGGAGCGAATTGGAAAATTTTACGGTTCATGGGCCCGGAAACCCAGTGCTGCCCACTATCATGAATGACCAAAAATTGAATCGGGATTCAAAAGAACATAGCTAAATTGGAGGTATTGAACTAGACAAGAGTAAGAAAAGAAAAGCTGAATCGTCATCTGAGGCTGGACAATTAAATGGTATCTAGCGGAACTATAAGTATACTGAACCAAAAGTTGTTCAACCCGAGGTCAACCAACCAAAAGGTAGTAAATTTGCCAATTTGGTGAAAACAAAAGAAAAACTACCCCCACCAATAAATATTGTGGGCGTAACCAGTTACCCAGAAATTCAGTCACTGACGAATTCGGTTATTAACAAAGAGTAGAAGGTAACAGTACTAAACAATAAGGTTTGGACAATTAATGGACTCAGATACTAATAGAACCTTATCTATGAAGTACAATACATTCATCAGTGGTTTACCTAACACGACCAATCTGGAATGCCAAAGGGATTATGCAGCATTTTCTAGAAATAGGAAAAAATTTAAATACAGAAAAAATCGACATTTTCCGAATATGTGAAAGTCATTTTGTTAAATCTACGTTTGTTCAAATCCGGAATAGTAACCAATATCATTCCATTCATCCACCGGGAAGAACAAGAGGTGGTTCGGCATTATTTATAAAATAAAATATAACACACCATGTAGAAACAAAAAACGAAGATGAAACAATGCAAGTCATCTACTGTAAAGATCCACATTAAACACAGACAGCTTAATGCCTCTGCAATATACTGTTCTCCCCGGCATAACTTGCAAATGGATAGATTAACGACGTTAAAGAGATAAAAATTGTACAAGCAGGGCAGAAAATGTGACTTTTATTCTAGTGGTTCCCCAACATACTGGCGAAGCTAAGATTCCGGACCTAATAGACTTTTATGTACAGTAATTCAAAGGGAAAGTGCACCTAGACTAACCAATTTAACAACAAACAGGGAACAAATTCCAGGCACCGATAAGAAATTCTCAACACTTGGAAAACGAATTGGAACAACTAAATGAAACAATTCACCATTGTGCAAGCACCCCCATTATACAAAATAAGAAGAAGCTTAACATATCTTACCCAATGGAAGTTAGAGAGCTGATAACAGAAAAACGAAGGGAAAGTCAAACCTGGCAAATTAAACAAATCAGAACAAAACAATTCTTAACAATTTATGTAAGTTTAAAATCCCTTCTTAATTATTAACAGATATCTAATTAACCAAACTGATGAAAAAAATTCTGATTACTCACTGTAAAAGACGACGAAAGGACTCAAAAGACCCAAAATTCAAGTGCCTCCTTTTAAAAAGGACGATAGGACCTGGCAAGATGTCCCAAAGAGAAGGATGATCTGTTTGCGGAGTATCTCCAGGAAACTTTCCAATCACTACAAAGACAAACTGCCAACGTTAGAATAACGTAAAAAAGTATACTCAAGCATATTCTTGGACGTCGCCCAGGCATTCGATAAAGTGTGGCACAGTGGTCTGGAATACAAGCTGCATAGAGATCTGCCGTGGCAATACTAAGCAATACTAAGATCTTATTTATCCAAAAAAACATTTTCGTGTGAAACACAAAAATGAATACACCGAACTTAAGAAAATGTCTGCCGATGTTCCTGTAATTCCTATATATACAAGGGATTTACCAGCCACCAATGAAGGAATCATAGCCACTTTTACAGATGGTATAGCAATTATGGCGATTGAAAGTAATGTCACCGATACAACGAGCAAACTCCTGAAGATTACCAATTCGGTTTGTAACTGGACAAAACGTTTACGAATCAAGCTTAATGAGCCGAAATCCACACAAATAAATTTTACATATCGAAAGGCTTACCATCTATCGATGGAAATTAACTCACTACAGGTGCCATATGCAAACACAGCTAAATACCTTGGCATAAGAGGAGAGAGCTTGACAAATAGAAAACAGAATCAAGTTGAGAAAAATGTTTTCGCTCATAAGTAGAGGCTCTGAGACTACAATTCACTACAAGCTGCTGAAATATCGGTAAAAATTTGATAAATTTTAATGAATAGTTTAAAATAAGTTTAGAAAATACTGAGAGTTCCTGAGTTAATAGCACAGTGGTTAAAGCTGTGACATTAGGATCGGGAGACACCGGGTCAAAATCTCAAGAGAGGCACAATTCAAAAGTGATTCTTCATTCATGATTTCATTCAAGGCGATGAACACATCTTTGACTGTCGGAGTCTAGAAATTATGGGCTGAACCATCGACCATGTAAGTGCTGGCTAACATGGAGCTATACAATGTGCAGATGGTCAATTTAAAACTAGGACCTGTTGCCGTTTAAACTAATTCTTTTAATTATCAAGTCATATATGTAGGCTTATCTCGCGATAAAATAAATAAACAAATTACAGAGTTCTGCGTTTATTCAGTGCAGAATTTCAAAAAACTGAAAGTCAACTTGAAACTTAATTTTGGAAATATATTACCATTGATAAGGATTTTGATTTCAGAATTGTTACAGTGAATTTGGAGTAAAGTAAGTTCCAGTTGTAGGAAATATGCCATTTATGGCATGTGGTAAGCGATGGTTGACTGCGGGTCGATAAGCAGCAGGTACAAGCAATTTTAAATTTGTTGGTCCTCAACATTATTAAATTTTTACATTCAATCCGAAGCATGCAAAACGGCTGTTGCATGTGTTCCATTCCAGATAAGTATTGATGGTGAGGAGCACCCCATCGCGTATATGTCACAGAACAATACTTAAATGTGCGATTCATAATTGACAAGCTTTATACCAACTCGTCGAAACATTCGGACGAAATCTTAACGGATGTTCCAATTTAGAAATAGTATATTTTTCTAACTCATCGACACATAAGCTGATTTTCTCGCTCATGATGTTCCATCGTCTTAGCATCTTGGAAGCTCTAAAATATTTGTATGGATACAACCCCTATACTTTCGGTCGAGAATATGGCTACTTAAAATCGAGACTACGTACGAAATTGCCAAATCGATCGACCCAACCAGGAATGAAAGACTGCAAATTTCTTGAAAAGGAACAATTCACCACCCCCCATTCTAGGCACCTAATTTCTCACGGTAGCGACTACCAATTGTTGCGTGACATAAATGCACCATCAAAACTCGTGTAATATACGCATTTAAAAACTACTCTGTCAAATTAGCTCCAAAATTCTTGGAAGCTACAGTTGTACAAAAGGTTGGAAATATTACAAACGAGTTTGTGACGCCCAGAAACAGTAAACTAATTAACAAAATACCTACTGATTTAAAATTTACTGGGAAAGACAGAGATAATAAATTTAAATTTAAAGTCAACGCTATCGGATCAGGATGGGATATTTTTTACAAATGTTGACTAGAACATAGCTCGCAAAATGATAATCACAGCTTCGAACATAAAATATTACAGTTCTTATTATTACTACGAGTAACAAATCTGAGTCCTGCCCGCGTTAGAACTTTAGTTCGTTACGTGTGACGATCTCAATGAACACCGTAAACAGCTAAGAAATAGAGGCTGCTAAATTCTAATACGATTCAACAATCATAATTTGCAATTGAAAAGTTAACAATTTAGTTTGAATCCATTTCTAGATGATCAAAGGATCATATCATAATTCTTAGGAGGTTGGATTCAAAGATCTCAGGCCTCATTTAATGTTAGGTCTACAATAATCCTCCCTACAATGCCTCACCCTGCCAAATATTTCGTCATAAGAAGAATGTTTTGAATAATCAAAGGCAAAATCGAATTCGGAGCAATAGTGAAAAGTAAAATGCATTAAACAAAATTCAAAACTGAAAAATTAACTAATAGATAGGGGTTGATTATTGTGGTCCCTTTAACCAACGGGACATACAGAACAGGTATCCAAGAATGTGTACGTCTGCATATCCATACGAAAGAACACCACAGCTATATATTGAGACAGTATGCAACCTTATAACCGAAATCTTCCTAGCTGCATTAATACGTTTCATGCATCATGGAGAGAAAACTGTCTTACATATTTCGTTAGACCGCCAACAAGTACAGCTAAGAGACTTGTACCAATTTCAGACGTCGAAGATGTCTTTGTGAACTACAACAGGAAGTGGAATGCATATACTTTTAGACACAGCTATTATTCATGACATGAATCTTTCTTTGGAATTGTAGCCTAATTCATGTTTTATGGCTGGTATACAGTAGACAATAGAATTATACGCTCTCGATAAGCTATTTGCCAGTTTTTAATTTTGAATATATTTTGTTTCTATTTCCTCAGCAGTTTGATTGGATCTGTCTACAACAGTGCTGGACTATGTGTTCCGCGGGCTTTGCGGTCAATATTAAATAAGGTGCTAGTATAAGTAGACAAACGACGCAGCTTTAATCATTGTGCTGTGCTCGAAAATTCTTGATAATTTCCTTTAAATTTATGAATTTTCTATAGTGGAAAAATTGGAATAATGCTCTAAATTTGGAGATTTTCATGAACATTTAATATTCAACAATTCAATTTTAAATTTCAGAATCGTATACGTCATCACTGTAAACCGGACGAGTACATCTTGGATCGATTCAATCAATAAAATTAAAATAATCATTATATTCGAAACTCAATTTTAAAAATTCTGAATTTTATTTAACTTTTTTCAAAATTTGGAAAATTATTCAAATTGACGTAGCCTTTAACGTCTTGTATAAATTCAATGTCATGGGTTCCTCAATGCATCTGTGGTATTTCATACTGTAGTTGGAAGGTTGCAAATTCTTTTGAAAGCTTTCTACTAAATTATATAATTTGAGAAATTTGCTAACATTTAAAATAGAAGTACATGAAATTTTGATAAATTTTTGAAAACCCGATGAAATTTGATTCTGGTAACTTAAAAATTTACTGAAATCTTAAAATCTTCCAAAATTTGGAAAATATCCTAAAATTCTATCATATTTAGAGATTTTCATGAGCTTTTAATATTCAATTTTGAAAAATTTAAAAATTCCTCGGTTTCAAAATTTTAAAATTTAATTAAAAAATTAAAAATTTTTAAAAATTTTTGGTTTTCAAAATCGAGTTAAATACATATTTAGAATTCCGCCATATTTGATATAATTATAGGTAATGTCCATTTCGTTTCTACGTGTTATACGAAATTTAGAATTTTCAATATGTAGAAATGCGAAATTAATTTCTCTATATTTTTTATTTAACATTATGGTCTAAGAGAGTACAGAATGCTGCAACATCTGCACATAATGCTGGAGGACCATGAATAGGGTAATTATTCATTGTTAATGAAGGTTGTTTAAATTGAACAAATTAAAATTTTCACAAGTATAAAGAATGAAGTAAAAAAACGTAAACTTTGAATTGACCCCAGATAGGTAACTTTTCAGTTTGATTCTGTAGTAAATGACAAATAATAAATAAAATAAAAATTCTTCAGAATTCAGAACAATTTCAATATCATAACTCGTGTTTTAATGATTTCAAAACCAAAATTGTTTGCCATCTCTGCATCATATAAAAATAATAAAAATCTCGTTACAACGGAAACATAAAAAAAACTATTATATTATACTTTATGGTGAAAGCTCTTTTAATTATAATTAAAATTTAAACTTTTCATCTTTTTGATGATGATTTTGTGTTTTCTTTCCCTCCCCTTTTCCTTTTTTATGTTTTGTTAAACTTCTGTTTGATGCCAAAAACTGCATATAATTATTTTAGCATTTTAAAAACTATTTTATATTACACAGATATATATTTTTAAAAACATAACATTGGAAAACTTTTCGTTTTTTACATATATACAAAACAAAGCTTTACAAACAAATAATATTTAACAAGAGTGTACATGCGGATAGAGGAGAAAACTCTGCTTTGATGGCAGATAATGCTTTTGAAAACTTTTATAAAAACTTAAAGACGAACAAATATAAAATGTTTTATGATTTGTATTTTACAGTGTTATAAAATTTATACATTTATCGTGCTTTTTGTTTATATATACATACGTATATTTAATTAATAAAATACAAAAAAAAAAGTTTTCATCTGTTTGGTATATTATTGTCTAAGAGATTTATATTTTGCACATCATACAAAATGCCTAACTAATTAATTTAATGTAAAGCTTTATTTCATATAATATGGTGTGTTTGGTGGCACCAACACCATAAAAAGCTCAAGTGTCATAAAAATATATTTAATAAATAAAATAAAAATCCCTTCTACGTGAAAACCGTCGTTTATTTAATTAAATTATGCAGCTCGGTAATAATAATTATTGAAAGACATTATTATGTGTGTGTGTGTGTGTTTCTTTATACCTGAAAAGCGCGAACGGAGTATGGATTGGATAAAGAATATATACAACACAAAACTTTCAAAATTAATTTTACTTAAGTTTAACCTTAATCGAAAAAAATTGGGGTTGACAATTTTATTTTCGTTTCGTTTTCTTTTTTAAACTTATTATTGTCATCCTCCCTTATTATTATTATATATTTTCTTCTATATACACTCCCTATATCCAGCATTTTATTCTATTACTGAGTGAAGTAAAATTAAATCCAATAACCCTTTTATTCATTTTTATCCTTCTTTTTGTTGTTTTGTTTTGTTATTCTAAGAGATTTTCGTTTCGTTTTTGTTTTCTTTGTGTATATGCGCTTCCAAAAGCGCTTCCTTCGAAATTGGGAAAATTATTTCCGTTTTATTTTACTTTGCTCTACTTTCTTATATATATATTGTCTTATATATACGAAGAAGAAAAGATAAACAATGGGAGAACAATATTTAAATAAAAATCACTGGAAATCAGAAAAAAAATAACAGTGGAGATAAGAGCCGGGGACGAAAAATGAATATCTTAACTTTGTGTGTATACATACATATATAGTATAGATACATAGCAACAAGCTTCATCGGTATATATGTATATATATACACGAGAAGAGAAAACATTTAATTCACGTAGATGCAATATATGAGACGTGATTTTTGTTTTATCCAACGTCTTTGAACGACTTTTACGTGTCACACAGCAACCCCTTTCACAACGAAAATTCTCTTTCTATGTATATATGTACGAACATATAGAATCTATCGAGCATATTGTACAAAACAGAGATAGTATTTTTTCGGTTATTAGCTAAAATGGATATTCAGTTTTATATTCAATTTTTAGTAATTCATGCCACAGATTTTGATTTTTATAGGGAATTTTCGTAATTTTACCATTCACGTGTGTAAATAATATGGTAAACCAAAGGTATATATATGTATGTTTATATACAGAAAGACATGTACTAGGTGTAATATTGTGCAGCTTTTAGTTGATCAAACATTTCGTACACGTTTTTAATTATGGTAAATATATTGTATATATATATATACAATATTTCATGCATCAATAGAGATATCCCATTACATACATAACATACATACGTATTGTACAAAAACATGTTCAGATGAATCTAAAAATTTATTTTTATTTCGACTATAATCCATGGGAATGTATTAGAGTCGTGCAAATGTTAGGGAATCGTTTTAATTTTTTTTTTCATTAAATCTACTTTTATATATATGAGTATTGTGGATTTGTTTTGTTAAATTAAAATTGTTATCAGTTTTGTCGATAAAATGTTAATTAGATGGACTCTGAACTTTTTGTAATCTAACTTAGCTTAGTTATTAAATATTAAAATTGAAATACAAAACCCATTTATGAAAAACTAGCTTTCCCACTAAATAAAAAAACAAAATTTCCAAAAAATGCCAAATTACAGTTTGAAAACTAAAATATAAAATTTAAAAATTCTCGACGTAAAATCTTATTCAACTTTTCCGCAGACACTCATAGTAAAACGCACGAAAAATTGTCTTGCATCACTCCTAGGCAATTTTTCGTGTGTTTTACTATGTGGATGCTTGGTAAGGTCAACTAAAATTGGGTTTGTTAATTTTGTTTTTCTTGTATTACTATAATTTGTAAATAAAAAAATATTAATCGTAGTCCAGCGAGTTCTGGTCACAAACCAAAATTCTTTATGTTTGAAATAATTTAGGTAAAGCTGAAATTTTGAGTAAACTAGCAGATTTTTCCCAATCTAGTTCATACCAAATTCCTAATTTTCGAGGCATATTGCATCTGTTTTCGAAAGATGATAAAATAAACTTTTATAAAAAAGTGAATTTATTAAACGAAATAAATTTAAATTTATTTTAACGTTTATCCGACGATTTTAAACTTTTATCTAGTGATTGCAAGCTATAAAAAAATCTGCCCACTCCTATATCACCGATACCGGCTACTTCACAACAGCGTACGTATAGCATCGGTTGTGTTCCAAACTGTCGTTATCAGAAAATAACATTGAGTGTCGATTACTTGTGGCCGCAAATCATGATAATTAATTTAATAGATAGGCGTTCACCCGGAATCTTATAAACTAATGCAGCCTGATGTATGACTTGCACATTTATTTAGCGTGGATTTTGCAGGCTATTAACGATCGCTATAGCAACCTTTGTTCCCAAAATTAAAATTAAAAACTTTAGCTCCCGTAAAGATTCGTCGTTTCCCAAAGAACTGAAACCTCTGGAGCTGCTGCTGCACAACAAATCTGATATGGAATATGTGAAAACATGATCAGCCCTTGCTTATACTTAGTTCAAGTTTCTACGTAAGCGATTTATCTGTCTAAATCGATTTTTGCACAACAACTACATAATGGATATTGAAGACAACTTACGCTGTAATCCGTACAAGTTTTGGCAATTTGTTAAACTTAAAAATCATAATAACGGACTACCGGAAATAAGCAATTTCTTTATGAAGGGATATAAAGTATCTAGGTATGAAAATGTCCGCTAACATTTCTGCTAGTTTGGACTGTAATCTTTTCAAATGAGCTTTATTCAATTTCTGTAATTGGTGTTCTACTATTTTTATTGTTTTTGAATGTGGACAAATGTCAAATAATTACATAGTCAATTAAGTTAAAGGTATCAGTAGTTTTCGATTACTTCATAAACGGCCAAATTTTGAAGAGAGTTAATAATAATAATGTGTGCATGTGAATAATATGTTATACTCTCCTGAATGGGATATATTAAAGCATAGATTATGACATGTGCGGTGGAAAAGGTATAAAAATGGTTTTACCCGCGCCTTATTCTAATACTAGTTTGACGTCTTTAAATGTTTGTTTACAATGAAAAATTCTTTATAAAAAATATAATTTAAGGAACAGGGAACAAATTAGTATTGGAAAGAAACGGAAGAAACCCAAATCTATTGGGTGACAATTCGCTTCAAAAAGAGACGTCTGGCGTTCTTGTAACCTCACTATAGAATCGAGAGTTGCTCCAAGCAACAATCTGGTAAATTCTAGATTAGATTCCTTCATTTGAGTTAGACGGCGAGTTTAGATTACCACACTAATAGGAAACACACTATGAAGATCGGTATTACATCTATTCCACTTTATGATTTCGGTTTCTCACTAGTCTATTAAAGGCTTAAAACAGCAAACTAGATGACAAAATGGACTGTACAGTGAGACTAGGGATCATCACTGTACAAAGGATCATCAATAACTTTCGATCCCGCAAAACCATTAGAGAACTGCAATGCATGCTCCTTTAACATGCTGTTATAGACAATTTTCGGCACTCGCGTATAGAGATGGAGGACTCTTGCAAATCCCAAAGCGTTTTGCTCTCATATATAAAAGATTTTTTTTAACTACATACATAGTTTGGCATAATTTTTAGAAACTTCTGTTCGGAATTCCTCAATAGTTGAAGTTAATCATAGACATTTTCATATATGTCCTATCTATGATTTAGTTAAAATCTTGAATTCAATTTCCATTTGCTGGTTTCCATTTTGAGTTGAAAGGAGGAAATTGCCTTAAATAATAATTTTTATTATTTTGAGATCCTTTCTCGAAGTTTCGGATAATATTGTCCACAAGGAATTACGATAACGGTAATCTATAAGCTGAGAATTGAAGTATAGTCAATACAATGATATGGAACTGACGAATTCAATCGACTAAAATATTCGAGATACATCGAAACTTTTGTCCCTCATAAGATAAAATGAACAATTTACCTAATGTTGTCTTTTGATTAAAGATTCGAAGGATACCTCTTTAAGAGCAATGGCTAAAAATCAAACTCGAATACCTAAAACTGGTGGCAAAGATTTAAGGTACTGATACTGAATGATCATTAGAGATTACCATAAGGAAACAGTTACATAAACTCTATAGTCTCATGTTATTCATGAAGATGACCATTAAAAGAAATTTGAATGGTTAAGTTTTAAAATAAGAAAATAATGGCTTATTGAATTCTCTACAGAAGTTAAATGTGTGGAAGCAATCCCGAAAAAACTAAAAATTTGGAAGGCTCCTCAAAGTTTAATCTTTGTTTCATTTTCTGGATTTTCAAAAAGACTATATGAGTGCCCATTTTCCTTCCAGTTAGTTAAACCATAATCAAATGTGAAATCAACACATAATTAACTAAAACAAGGGGTCTTGGATTTATCGGAGCCATGACCTTTCTATAGAAGGAATAGTTAGTCCTAAAAGGGACCGGCGCCAAGTTTTACAGACTAACAGTAAAGTGTAGCTACACAAATTAAAAAAGAACAATTTTTTTAATCAAAATTAGATTGTAAGTACTAACAATGTCTACTGATCTACTCGTAAAAAACTCGGATTACAAATTTTCCAAATTTTATATTAAAACATAAAACGAATATAGTCAAAGATATCTCCTTTGCCCCACTTTTTTGTGTAAAAAATTGTTTTTGTTAATTTGTGCAACTACACTTTTCTGTTATTGTTAATTACTTCACATCGGTCTTGGTCGTGGAAAACAATATTGATGGCAAAAATTAAACAATAAACATGGTAAAAAATCTTGCAAAATCTACAAAGTAAAGGATGAGCCATATCGATTTGAAAGAATACTGGGGCCTAGTATGACTTTCGACTACTATTTTCGATGGCTGTCGTTTTCCTATAGTAGGCAAAGGAAGAAAAAGGTAAACAATAGTAAATTTATAATAATGTTTTCCTTTTTCTTCCTTTGCCGACTATAGGAAAACGATCGTCATCGAAAATCATAAGCGAAAGTCATAGTAGGGCCCCAGGATTACATATGGGTAAAGAGAAGGAGTACTTTGGGATAAGTTCACATTAAGAATACATTCATTTTTGATCCCCAATCTACGAGAATGTCGACATGTAAAATATTAAGTAGATTATATTTGGCAAATTTAAGACAATGTCGACAACCTATGATATTATAAGTGTGTGAAGTTATCCCAGGATTCCATCCCAGAAAAATTAAAAAAGTTCATCAGGCAATACTATTCTCATCCCACCCCAGGATTTTAAAAATCGTCCCAAAATTTAATATCATCATTTTAAAAATTTGCAAAGGACGTATTACCTTGTCGTAAGAAGTAATTGGCTCAATAGGCTCAGAAATTCATATGAATATGGCCCCATACTTAAAATTAGGAGTTTAACTATTGGTTCTCGAGAACAATGATTGCCGGAAAAAGTTTCCTTTGTTTTCGACTTAACAAAATGATGTCCACTTGCTGTGATCAATCGTTGATCACCAGCCGTATGTTGTAATTGGCGCAATGGGCTCATATGTATATGGCCCCATATAAGAAATACAGATTTTAATTATGATACATGATGTTTTAGTGTCCTAACAATTGACAACTTCCAATTTATTAATTCCTGGGCCAATGGTAAGCTGAAAAAATTGTCCACAGTCACTTTTCGGCCAGTATTTTGGTTCTCGAGAACCATGAGTGCCGGAAAATATTTTCTTTGTTTTCGACTTGACATGATGTCCACTTGCTGTGATAAATGTTTAGGGCATGTTTTAGTGGATGGTTTGATAAACCTGACGTAAGAATTTTAGTTAGAACGTTAGAATTTTTGTATTTGGGTGATTTGTGATATAGTCCCGTAAAGTCATGATGGAGTGGATTTCCGGGTCAGATGAGAATGATCACAGCAAGTGGACATCATGTCAAGTCGAAAACAAAGAAAACTTTTTCCGGCACTCATGGTTTTCGAGAGCCAGTAGTTAAACTCCTAATTTTATGTATGGGGCCATATTCATATGAATTTCTGAGCCTATTGTGCCAATTACTTTTAACGACAAGAACATATAAGCTAACACGTCGTTTGCAAATTTTTAAAATGATAATATCATTTTTTGGGATGATTTTTAAAATCCTGGGATGGGATGAGAATAGTATTGCCTGATGAACATTTTTAATTTTTCTGGGATGGAATCCTGGGATAACTTCACATACTTTGATATTATGGCGATTTGAAATATAATGCGCCAGTTCGCAGTCGTAAAAGGGCGATATAGAAAGAAATTAATGAAATATTCAAATTAAATCGGGAATCACACATCACACTATAACTTTGGAAATATATGTATGTTGAAATAAAACAAACAATAACTTTAGTTAAAGAATATTTATTGTACTAAGCGTTCGAATTGGTCTAAAATTTTGAATTTTGTAAAAACGTATAAAATCAATTAAAGTAAAGTAATTAAGTAAAGTTAGCCCGAAAAACCATCCCGAAAAAGGTCTTTTTAATTTTGGTATGTGTCTATGCTAAATTTTACACCAGCCCGAAAAAATTCATGAAAAAGATCAGAAAAATCCATAGCATACCGAAATTTTAAATTGGTGTACATTTTCAAGTAAAAAGTTTAACATATAAATTAGCCGGAAAAAATATCGACATTTTTAAAACAATTGATGCATTTTTATTATTTCAGTATCAATATACAATCAAGAATCAAAACCAAAATGTATAATTTTTTTGCGCAATCCAAAAGATGGTCTCTAAAAATAGGTACATTCATCCCACAAATAATGACATACTCGTATATCCTATCTTCGTATCATGGAGCTAAAGGTTTAGTCTAGGGTCATTTGTACTAATAGATTCAATAGTATTTTATATGAATTATATGAAATCTTTATAATTTTTTGGGGAAAATCCTAGGGATAACCCCCTCTGGGTTATGGCCATGGGTACATTAATCCCACAAACAATGACATTTAGCCTATATCTCATTTATATTATTTAATTTAATTAATTAATTTATCTAATTTTTCTAATTCATTTATTTTATTTTATCTATTTATTTTATTTTATTAATTTATTTATCTAATAATAATAATTTCAATTTTATTTATCTAATTTATTGAATTTATCAAATTCATTTAATTTATCTAATTTATTTAATTTATGTAATTAATTTATATTATTTATTTTATTTTATCAATTTATTTAATTTATCTAATTTATTTAATTTATTTATCTAATTTATTCAATTTATCTAATTTGTTTAATTTATTTAATTAATTTATTTTATTTATCTGAATTATTTAATTTATCTAATTTATTTAATTTATGTAATTTATTTAATTTATTTATATTATTTATTTTATTTTATCAATTTATTTCATTTATTTATTACTTTATTTATCTAAATTATTTAATTTATTATATTTAATTTTATAATTTATTTAATTTAAATTACAAATAATTAAAATGTGTAAATAAAATGCTAACGATGAAAAATTAAAATTAATATTGTAAATTTAATCAATTGTAAGTTCTTAGTTATAGTCTATTTTATGATAATGAATAATAAATGAGTAACTAATGGGGGAAACCGGAGAAAAAAAAGTTTTCATTTATTTATCTAATAATTCACTTTGTTTACCACTTCATTTTATTTATTTTAGTTATGTTAATTAAATTAATTTAAATATTAGAACAAATGACCCAAAATGACACCTTTAGCTCAATGATGCGAAGATAACTTATGTTGGATTATTTGTAACACTAATGTACCAATTTTTAAAGAACATGACCCAGAAGGGGTTATATAATTATTTAATTGATGATGGAACCTATTTTTAGAGACCATAATCCAAAGGGGGTAATCTCTAGGTTTACCCCCAAAAAATTCTAAAAATTACAAATAATTCGTAAACGTACTGTCGAATCTATTAGTACAAATGAACCTAGACGAAACCTTTAGCTCCATTATACGAAGATAGGCTATATGTCATTATTTGTGGGATGAACGTATCTATTATTAGAGACCATAACCCAGAGGAGGTTATCTCTAGGATTTCCGCAAAAAAATTATGAAATTTCCTATAATTCTTTAACTTTTGATATTTAGCATAGAAACATTCTGAAAAGACTTTTTCCGAGAAGGAAAGGTTTTTTAGGGAAGGAAAGGTTTTTTTAACTTCACATTCATGTAAAATCACGGATAAAAAACGGAAAAAACCTTTCCATCCCGAAAAAGTCTTTTCAGCATGTTTCTATGCTAAATATCAAAAGTGTCTTCGCTCTCAGCACGAAATCTATAGCAAATAAAGTAAAATAAACATTCCATCCCGAAAAAAATTTTTATGAAGAAATTGTAAAAAACCGTTCATAAATAATTTTCAATTTTTATTTTATTTTATAAGTAAGTCTAATTTTTTTTTTTTTTTATCCCCAAATTTATTAATATTTTAAGAGAAATCTTAGAGATAACCCCTCTGTGTTATGGTCTCTAAAATTAGGTACATTCATCCCACAAATAATGACATATAGTATCATACAGCTAAAGTTTTCGTCTATGGTCATTTGTACTAATAGATTCAATAGTATTTTTATACGAATTATATGAAATCTTTATAATTTTTTTGGGATAATCCCCAATTTCTTGTACGAACAATTTCTACTAAACTAAAAATGATAGTTTGCTTTAGACAGGTTTAACTTTTGATTTCATTTGGGCATGTAGTTTAATCGATTTCTACGAGCGCCTTAATTACATGGAAACATTTTGCTGCTCAGTAAAATTAGAGTAAGAAAAATATATATCTTACAGTGTGTGAGATGAGACAAAAAATCATTTCAGTAAAAAAACACTAAATGTTTTAACAGTGCTACTGCCAAAAAAAAAAGTTGACTGCCATAAAAAATTTTCATCTATCTTAGCAATCACAAACACCAATCTGCTGAAAAATGTACAATCGACTAATAGGTAGACCCAATTTCTTAAATTAATTATTTTATTACATTTTTTTTTCACGCGAATTTAAAGAAAACCCCGTCACTTGTTGTCAAATTGAAACATTTGGTTTATATATAGGTACACTGTTAAAATTTTAACCATAATACTTTGCTATAAAAAATAAAAACATATATGTCTTTGTCGCTCTAATGGAATGTAGAACTAGTAAACTTGCAAAGAATTTCCAGAAAACATTACTGCTGAATCCTGTTAACGAATAAGGAGTAAAGTACGTGCCTGTAGTCATTCTTTTATCTATGCATTAGACGTTATTGTGAATGATGTGGCGAAACCTGCTGTTGAGTAATTTCAGATCAGTCTTTTTTCAGAAGGACTGCTTTTTTACGTTATCATACTAGTGTAATATTGCTTACTACTCAACTTGGATTATAGTCGACTCCCTAATCTATATTATGTTCTATATATGTATATGTAAAATAAAATAAAAGAATTAGCATGTCATGAACGTACCATTATGGTTTTCAACTCATGATTTGAGCAAATAATCGTAATCAGCTTATGTATACATAAGTATATACAATTCAACATATAATAGCTATAATAATGTTTATTAAAATCCCAACAACGAACGACTTAAATTTTAAAACTGAAAAAATAAAATAATTTTCCAAAACTAACTATACCTCTACGTATATAATTTAAAAATCCACATTAACTCCTTTTATATACTCGTATACATATGAGTGACTTTTATAAACAGGAAAAAAAAAATCGTTCGTAAAAAGCTATAAACAATTCACATGTTCAACAGGTATATACATACACAAAAGACAGGATAAAAATAGTCATATCCAAAATAGAGTGCGGCGGGGGTATATTACCCGTATATCCTTTTTCTGTTTAAAAATTCTCGAATATCTCGAATAAAATTAAAATAATCAACTAAATGACTAAAAATGAAATAAATAAATAAAAAATCCTTCTACATATTATACCAATAATCTGTATTAATACATTATGTAATGTGTATATGTATATGTTGGATTACATACAAAACCAACATACAACAGGATATTTTATGTGAGAAAATTTTCGGACACATTTTAAATGACCTCCAGGGAAACATTAATTTTAACGAATTGCATCCTATTTTAACTTTTTGTTTTGTATGTCATTGCTCTATATGTATATACGAGCATATATTATGTATACGTACATAGCTGGGATATAAAATATTTGAGGTTGAATTTTAACAAGTTTTACTGAACAGAGCTTTTTATTGGTATGTACAAGTATGTTATATAGACAAAATAATACTATAATGTCTATGTTATACATACATACATACATATAGATTTTCCTTCTGATTATCTATACATAGCACACACAATAATTACATAAATATTTTTAAGTCAACAATTACATGTATGTATATGTATATGCTACAACAGAAATTTGTATATGAACAATTTGTGGGAGACACATAAAATACATTTTTAACAATCCATTTATTAAAGTCTGAAAAAGGATATTTCCCAACAAAAAGAATTTGTTTTGTTTGTTACGTACATGGCTTTTGCTGTAACCATTTTAGGATTGAAAATATTGATTAATGTGTCATTTTCAAAACAGGACTTTTTATACTGCTTTGTCTTTGTGGTTTTATGTAATTTTATTTTTGTTCGATGTGTGTACATACATATAAACGAGTATAATTGGAATCTGATTGGTATATGGTTCACAAAAAAATCATGTGTACAAGAATACAAATATAAATTTTGAATGTCCTTTGGGATTAGTATTTTTTAAATAGTGCAAACTTATTTGGTATGATTGAACTATCAATACCATAAATGTGAATATAAATCCTTTATCCCCAAATTAATTTGAAATTTGTGCCATTATTAAATTTTTTTTTATTTAAACGGTTGGAATCTACAGAGATTCCGCACTCAATGCCACATGGCCCATAGTGCAAACCTAGAGGATCTATCCTAACTCGCAGGAGCAGGCTTTGCAAACTATGAAGGTTTGAACTAAGAAATTGATAATAGCTGATCAATGTTCAAAGATCCGGAAGAGAACACTTGGGATCTAGCTTCGGCAAAGGCCGGATAGGTTCCTCTAGGCAGTCGCCACAAAGACCATCCTGAGCTACTCTCATACGTTGGAAAAGAACGTTGTAACAAGTGCAACTAGAATTCTGAGTTGGTTTTTTTTTAAGGATTTCATATATTTAATAAACCTCAAGTTGGGTTTAATGATGAACCGTTTCGCCTTTCGACAGCTAGAAGTAGAGCGCCACTTCAGTCCCAGTTCCAGTAAAGCGAACTTCTTAATAGCGTCCTTACCAATGAAGAATAGAGGAATATCTGGCTAGGGACCAACAAATTAACTTCGCGATCCATCTTTCGCTAAAAATTCAGAAACCTCATTTCTCACAACGCCAGAATGAGCAGGCATTCACATGACCCTTATCTCGTATTAGCAAAGGAAACCGTGCACTGACTTCAGAACGACAGACATCCGTAAAAAAAACTAATGAGTTCGACAACTGTCTATGCAATCCTTAGAGCCACAGTTGCCTCGAAAGAAAAGCGACGGAGAATAAATTGGTCAAGTTAAATTCGGACAATAGCTTGTCGTTCACCATTTCAACCTCCCGAATATGTGACTTAAGCTTATAAAGAACTTCGCAATGCACTTCGGTCGAAAGGCAGCGGAGCACGCAGTACCAAGATTGTAAGACTACTATTAGCACAGTATCTACTCCTGGTAAAGGCCACCAGATCAGTCTTAGAGAGATTGAGGTACAGCCCCTTTTTAAGACATCAAACTTCCACAATATTAAGGGCGTTTAGAAACGGTCAAAACGAGACCATCCGCATAGCTTTGCACGATAAACCCAGAGATCGCTGCAGTTTAACAAGTATAATTAACAGATAACCATGAGCCACAGCAAATGAAGAGTACTCCTCTTTGCGAGCAGCCTTTGGCCACTTTGACGGACACTGATGAGGCATTCAGCTCAGTCTCAAATTGGTGCGTGCACTCATGATCGTAGAAAACGTAGTGCTATCAAAAGCCCCCAAAATGTCCAAGAAGGTACCTACTAGAAACTTTTCGTAATTAATTGATCTTTCGATTCTGTAAGGGATGTAGTTAAATAGTTATCCCTAATAAATCTGTCGAAGGCTTTAAGAAAAGTAGAGGTCCGACTAATGAAGGCCTTAAAGCCTTTGGGTCAGTATAATCCAAATTGCCAGATTTAGCTATCAAAACTATTTTACTCCTGTTCCAGGATTGTGGTATTGTACTAATTGCAATGCACGCCTGGAACAGATTGAGCAGGTGAGTACTAATGGGTAGAAAACCATGCTATAATTCAGCAGGTAAAACTCCATCAGGACCATTCGATTTTAAGAGTGCAAAAGAGAAAACACTCCAGGGTAGATAGTGATCCGCCTACGGGCTAAGTTTTAATCCAACAGAGTACCAACAAAAATGGAAGTGGGCAGACAACAATAGCTCACGAACTGCTCGCCTGCAAAATGTGAGTTTACTGGAAGGCGAAGACTATCGAGTCTATCATTCGTAGCCAGAGTTTTGTTAAATCTAGTGGGAACAGAAAAGCTATTAATGTCCTTTCATAAGGTTTCCACACAGATTAGTGTACGGATCTTAAAGGCTTTATTTTATACACTTTTTGAGTTTCCAAAAATCGATTCCAATCCGAAATGAGATTCGTATTTTTGGCTTCATTTTTAATTTTTCGCCCATTCTTCCTTAACTTTTTAAGTTCAGAACACCAGAAAGGTTTGTTATGCTTTTTCTGCGGGTTGTTAATAATAAGGAAAGCAATCGAGATTGCTTTTCGAGCTCAGAGGAGAAACTATCCCAATCCGTAAGTTTCGTATTGCGATATGGTTTAACCGGTGGTCTAAGTTAATATTAAAAGAGATGCACCTATGTTGAAAGGTGAAAATATCATCCGTCTCCCTCCAATTTAGAATCAAGTAAACGATGGTCATGGAGCACAAACTAATACTAATAACTTCTTGATGAACCGAGTTGACAAACATTGAGAATTTCTAACTCAGAAGAGTAAATATAATTGAACAGTGGGGATCCTATATTATTGGTATTCCCATTACCACAAATGGTATGATGAACATTAGCGCCACAAATCACGAGAGGTAGTTTATTGACTCTACACCACAATATAAGATTCACCATTTCCTCTGAAGAAGGGAGCGAGGTGGAATCATAGGGTAAATAAGCTGATGCAATGACAAGTTTGAAACATGAGTCAGCATACACGAGAGTGATTAGCACCGCCGTAAGATCTGCAGTGCTGCTCTCATTAATAAGAGCGGCATCTTAGTGTTTAAACCAGAAATAGCACCATTAGTAAGGTTCGGCTCCTGGATTAGACATAAATCTGTATGCCATGGAGTGTGGAGCAGTACTTATATTTCATTTGAAATCTAAAACAACTTTTCATATTACGAACCCCATTAGAAGAAGGTGCGCATCGAACAATGGAAAATTCAGAACCAAACATAAAACAAACGGTACCGTGATGCCTATTCTGTAACTCGATTCTACAGCAAAAAAATTCCATGGAACAAACGCTGAAGGAATTTAAACTTCGAATTTAAATTAGATGGAATTTTGGCTATTCTATAACTCGATTCCATTGGGATTTTAGATCATTTTTGTAGGAAAATCTCCGTCACAAAATTGTGGTGGCATTTTTTTAACGCTAAAATTTTCTCGATGAATCCGACAACGTAGTAGCCGGCCGTAGTCAAATTATTTGATTTTTCCGATAGTAAAATGGATATAAAGCTATTTTATGGGACAAGGGAGTATTTCAGATTAGAAGACGTCTTTGACAGGATAAGTCAAATCATGAATTTGCGGATACGATAATTTTGAAATATGTCTAATTCCACCAAATTTGGATTAGTTGATACAGATACCGAAAGAGATACCACCGAAGAAAGATACACCTTGTCTTTTACAAATGAGTTCGACGTTATGAAACACGGATTAAAAAGTTTAGCACCGCGCGAAATATTTGAAACTTTGTACAGTGAGGAAATTCTAATTCATAGGATTGCAAAGTTTTATTGATGTGAAAAAAATTGATTACATTTCTCAAAGTAAGACCACTAATAAACATGCTTACAAAACAGTCTTGCCAGTGGTGATATTTTCACAAGGATCTTTCAATTTACAAGTCAATGATGACATATTTTGGACACTGTCCAGTGAGATTGGTGTATAAAAATGGGATTATAAGTAGTTGTGTTGGATATTGTTACGCTGTTGATGTATTTGATATTGTTAAGGTCCAAATAATATAGTTTTTCGAAAATTATTTTACCATGTACTCACTAATGATTTGTTTAAAAAAAAAACATAAGAACAACAGGAAAGGTGAGGGAAAACAGAGTTCAACAGTGCCCTTTTGGAAAAGGAGAGAGGTACCCTTATGACTATAGATTTGACCTAAACATCGAAATCTTTTGTATAATTGGTAAGATAACAATATTTGTTCTTTAGCCCTTTCATCATACAACAGCGGAATGGGTGGCATAGATACCAATTATGAATGTATGTATATCATTATACAGAATTGCTGTACGAGGAATAAATTGGTGGTGGTTCCTATTCATATATATGGTAGGCCTGATCATGCATCAAATGATCAGCTCGAATTTCGCCGAAATATGGCACGTAGTTATTTGAGAGATGCTGAATCATCTAGAAGATGTAAACAAAAAACCGAGGCTCCGTAGACATCAGTGATATTACTTTTCACAGAAGCTTAACATACAATTGCTTTACAAAAACTGTTGTGTTTGACATATGAAGGCTAGATGGTCTTGTAAAAAATGTAAGAAATGTTTTAGCTCTTTTGTTAAAATTTTGTATAGGCTTGACCCACCCACAAGTGCGTTTAATTAGTAAGCTAAAAATAAATGGAAAATAAATTACAACAGAACTTGTTGGCTTTGCTGTCGAAGAATCATGACTTGGCCAAGCATGCTCGGAAAGAAACCAACAATAATTGTACCACAATTTTGAAAATTCTTGTTATTTAAATAAAAATTACCAAATGAAATTTTTTTTCTCTACTTCACAGTAATCGATTGGTATTCTCATATTTAAAAATTCCGAAAACAAATAAACTACAAAGAAAAATTCCAACAGTAAAATCCAGTCCAACGAGATACAGAATAGCAAATTATAATACTATTTTTTGTTCAAGTGGAAATTTTACAATTGAGTTGTACAATAGACATATGCCTGATAATATTGATTACATTGATTACAATATTGTTTAAAGGCCAAGGATTTTCCACAATTTGCAATCATAACTTCATTTAAAAATAAAATAATAATTTTGAATTAACAATTACAAAAAGAATTTAAGGAATTATAATAGAACTTGCAATATTCTATAGTTATATGGACTTCGTTCGCAATATGGGTACAAACATATATTGATCGGATTAAAAATATTAAAACTTTAAAACTTTACCCGCGGTAAATTTATTTTGATTAATATAGGTCTCCGGTCCTGTAACAGGTGAATCCGCTTCTAAATTTAAAGGAGACTATAACGCTTTCAACAATGCAAACTAATACATTTTGTTGATGTCTCTGAGGATACTTGTTGATGTCTCTGATACATGCGATGACATCCGTGCTTTGCTAGCGGAGCTGCTTAATAACAGAACTATGAGGAAATCTGTGGTAACTAACTATTCAACTTCAAATACATTTTCGGGTAAATTTTTATTTACTTTTAGAATTTCAAACTTTTAACAAAGACAGGAAAATTGTTTGTACGTAAGTATACCGGTCGTTAGTTGTTCTTACGTTTGCTATAAGTAAGTACAACTCGAAGTAATGGCGCTTAATATTATAATTAAATTTTAAGTTTAATAAGTCATCTCATATACATTCCATCCGAAAAATATGAAATCTGAGGTGGGTGCTGTTGCTATTTTTTTTAGAGTTTCAGCGAAAATACTTGCAAATATAAATGGTCTAATTACAGTTCCATTTTGTGGACAGAACTTTCAAATGGTTCGCTTTACTGCTTGGATACTGATCTATTCTTGTATTTCAATGTCTTCATCGGTACATACATATACATACATACTTGAACTAAAATCTAACAACCCTATTTAAAAATTTGTTCTGTATGCTATTCATATTAATACATAAATGACTCATTTATAAAATTGTTATAAAAGGCGATTTTTATAGTTGCTTCGACATTTTCCGGTTTAAAGATTTGGAATTAAAAACCATGTGCACATCAGTTTAAAGCCTCATGATGGTATGTCACTTTACTTGTACTATAATATATGCAACAGAAATTAAAATACTTTTTATAAGGAAATAATTTCACATTTCAAAACTGGTTTGGGGTAGCCAAGATATTTGGTTCTAAATTCCAGACTTTTTAAATATAAATTGATTTTTACAGATGCATACCAAAATTGTATCCATGTATACGGCATTTAAATTTTCAATATTTGCAACAAATTTGGAATGGATTATAGAAAAAAATTGTACTGGTCGAAATTTTTCATTATTTAGCCCGAGATATAGTTAATGGAGTCCCAACCATCAGGATGGTAAATTTCCAGATCGGCCTAGTATTTGGTTTAAAATATGGTTTTATCTATTAACGAACCATTTAAAATATCGAATTTTCATAAAGTTTGCAAAAATAAACTTCAAATTTTATTAATTTAAACAAATTAACGGTGAATGCCAATGAAATATTTTTAAATTCAAACTATATTTGTTCATTTGTGATGAGTTTTAAAAATTATGATTTCCTACGAGAAAATTTCTAATATATTACAAAATTTAGTTAAACAAATTAGGGCGTTAATTTCATAATGCCATTAAAAAATAAAAATAAAATATACAAATCTGAGATTCTTAGAATAAAATAAAAACAACGCCCTAATTTTTATCAAACCCGACATAAAATTAGTATTTATTTTCACTTAATTGATGTAACATTTTCTTTATAATTTTTTAAAACCAAGTGATATTCGAAAATATATAAATAAACGTAAATTTGATTGAAGTTTGATTGGAAAATGTTTATATAATTAAAGACCTTGAAAAAGACGTTTGACGATTGATTTTTTTACAGAGACATATGCGTAATTGACTTGAAAACACAAAAATTTGTCATCCACATCGCCAACTAAATCAACTCATCAATAACCACCCACTATACAAACTAATCAAATGATTGATATTTTTACAAACAAGAAAAATTCACTTTCTTAATAAATAAAAAAACCGAAAAACTTTTAAAACAACACACCACAAAAAACTTTAATACTAATGACCCAGTGTTAAAAAATAGAAAAAAAACTAATTGATTACGTGAACAGCCCAGTACACACATCCTTCCAATATAGATATATATTATGTGTGGCAATAAATTGGTGTTATTTTTTCTAAATTGATTGATTATGGATATTAGAATTTATTATTGACACTTTTTTTATTCCTTTGTATTAGATGGGTGATGTGTTGTTTGCAAATTACTTTGTGTTAAATGATTGAAATGTTTATTTTCACAACATAACACTTTGTGTGTGTACATAATCTACAGTATATGTATAACTAAAGTATAGAAAGGCAAATTGATAAAGTATATGTCCTAGATTTTTCACTTTGTCGTATATATAAATACACATAAGTTTTATAATTATATACTTGTTGGTTTTAAAGATACGAGATATAGTTTATTCATAAACACCAAGCTTAACACAAAAGCGACGACAATTTCCATTTAAATGACCTATTTTGTATGAGACATGGTATAATACAGTGTTTGGTGTGCTCTGTTTTCTTAGTTTGATTACATTTTTTTTTATCGATTTCGAAGCTAAACTAAATTTGTAAATATTTGCCATAATATATATTTATCGATATGTGCGCTGTTTGCGTACATACATACATATAATGGATATTGGGTATACCCAAAACGATATGTATATATACGTATGTAGATATTGTTTGCTGAAATTGAATTAAATTAGCTTGGCAAATTTATTCGATATGTAACACAAAATCGTTAGAATGCAAAGAAACTGAAAAAAAATCGTTCGTCGTTAGATTCGTTTCTAATTCTATTGTTGGCATAAAAGTGTATATATGTATATATGTATGTGTAACAATAATTGAATTGATTTGAACTTCCTTTTCGATATACACTTTCTTTTCGACTATTTATTTTTAAAAATAATAAAAATTTACATCAATTTCCTATAAAGTAAAGTAAAATAAAATAAAAATTTCGTCCTTCTTACGTACATACATACATACATATATTATATGAGCAGAGTTTTCCAATGTAGCATATCCTTAAGAAATATAATAAAAAAAAAATCTATCCAATAACACAAGTAAATCAATTTCCATATTTAATTTTATTTTTTCGTCTTTTTAAATCAATTTAAAAATAAAAAGTAAATCAACGACGAATAAGAATATGATTTTCCAAAAAAATCGGTAAAAATTATGATAAAATGGAACATATTTTTCGATAATAAAAAAATTTTTTTTTTTTATTTAATTAAAATTTATAAAAATGGATTTAAGGTTCTATCCACTGACTACATACATATATACATACATACCACCCAGTGTAACATAAATAATTAGGGAAAAAAATGATTTCTGGATTTATTTTATATCCTTTGGGTGAATGGTATATGCTGCGCGTAGGTACAGTAAAAAAAAAAGTATCATTATGTTGGGTAATGAGACACGTTTCAATTTTAAATGGTCATAAAATGATTGTGTGTGTGTGTTTCTCGATGGTAAGAAGAAGGGTAACAAACGTATATAAATGATATCGGGATGAGAGAATATTATTTGGGTTTTCATTAATTTTAGATACGTGTATCATTAAAAAGGAATTTAGTTTCAACAAGATGGGTATGATAGTTTAAAACATTTTTTGCCAGACACAATATTTTAGTTGGATACGTTGTATGTACATACCATTATTTATTTTAAGATTAAACTTTATGACCTCTCTTTGTATAAATGGTTTTAAAAAAAAAGAACATTTTGTTTACATAAAATTATGTCGAATGAAACTTACAAAGTTAATCGAATATTAAAATGTAACTAAACCGAATATTTTGGACTCGTTTTAATCGAAATATTAACGGCGCAGGCTTAAAAAACATTAAACAATTTGTAGAATTTGAACGTTAAACATTAATATTAAAATGGTTCGTAGCCAAAGTATGTAAAATTAAGGAGTTTTGATCAAGAATTAAGATACTTTACATTAACTATTTCGCGTTGTATTGATAATTTTGTATTAAAACAATTTGAAATTATAACTGTTTTGTTTATTTTAAAATTGTGGATTAAAAATTAAAATTTTAATCCTAAATTTTAAAATTTTGGAGATTATTGTTTTATAATTTTACAATTTAAAATTTAGAACAATATAATAAATATTCAAAATTCAGTCTTCATTTATATTCTAAAAATCTCAAATTATAAAATTATTAATTATTTTCAATTTAATTTTAAGGATTGAAATCTAAATTTTAAATAACTGTTCACAATTTTTAATTCTTAATTTTATATTTAGAAGATCGAAATTGAATAATTCTCAGCAATTCTTAAATTTAAAATTTTAATATTTTGAATACAAGTTTATTATTAATTTGTATAGTTTAAAAAATCTTATAATTTAAATTAAAACTCAAATATTTAGAATGATCTGAATCTTGTATTTTTAGAACTATGAAAATTTGATCTTTCAATTTTAATAATTTAAAATACGAATCTCATGAAATTAAATTAAATTAATTTTCATTCTAAAATACCAGAATGGTTGATTTTTTTAAAATTGTACCTCTAATCCTGAACGAATTCTGAAGATAAATTAAAACAACCAAAACTTCTTAAAACGATAAAAATAATCAACGTTTTTGAATTCAAATTTAATAATTTTAAAATTTACAAAATGGAAATTGAATTGCTAACTGTCATTGTGATTTAAGTTTACAAATGCTAAATTAATTTACATTAAACTTTTAAATTGTTTATCAAAATTATTAACTTTATTTTTAACTTAGTTTAATGTCTTAGTTTAGTCATGGATGGGCGAGGTAGATTACACAATGTAATCTACGCGGTTGTTGACATGTAGAATATTACGTAGATTACATGTCAGTGTTTCTTGTCCACGTCGACAATTAAGTCAACGTCAACAACCGCCGATATTTTAGCGTATGAACTTGAATGAACCAGTTCACAGTTGTATTTGTTAAAAATCTTATACGAAGAAACTGCATCATAAAAACTAGTTCACTAGTATATTAACAAATAAAGGATATGTTTTAAATTTATCACATCCCTGCAAAATTTTAAAAACAACGTTGGAAATTTACAAATAATAATTTGATAGTTTTAGTTTAAATTTTATTTGTATATATGTATATGTATTAGATAATAAAACAGGCTATTCAGATTACATTGCATTCTCGAAATACAATAATTTAAAACTTTTCTAACCTAACTTAAATTTCTGAGAGGATAAGATAAATTCAAATGCATTGAATGATATTTTGAAACTGTCACGTACCATATTGTAAAGAAATCTGATCACCGTAGTTTAGAACTAGTTTACAAAATCACACTATGAATTGGCTACATTATCGAAGTCGATATCGTGTATGCAGTCTATAAGGGTTGTCGACGCTGCAATACAATAGGGCAAACTAGTTTCACCTGTAATCCTACAGCAAAAATTAACGCGATCAAAGGTCGTTGTTTTTCAACGTGTCATAACAATCAAAAATTTAATTCAAACCATTATTATTCCGAATGCTTTGTTAAATCAGATTTTCCAAACAAATAATGCAGAACGATAAACAAATTCTGAATCGTAATTGTTCACGACCCCATTGGTAACATACCTTTCGAATTTCGTAGAGACAAACCAATTTCACTGATCAGCCCCATACGGTCTTGACCATTAGCTCTGGCTAGGATAATATTATAAACTGATCGAAATGCATCGAGTTTCCAGTAAATCCTTTAAACTTACATAATCCTACAGGTAATACTGAAAATTGTGGCCAATTACCTCAACATCAAATGTGCTCAAGATTCTGTTCCCGAAGGATAAAAACATTATTATACATTCATTGGTTGCCATGATGGTTGTGAGCCACTTTGATAACTGTTCGAAATTGTATTGAATATGCAGATTTGGGTCACATTCAATTCATTGCTCATGTTCAAACACAATTTCTAATTTTTACAAATTTTGCTTAGACCACTTTAGATTGCGTAACAAATCTACGTTGAAATACTATTGAAATTATAATTAAAATTTGATTCAAGGCTATACTAGAATTTTCACTGGAATTTCGCTATAAAGTCAAATTTAAACTTGACGTAAACTCTTATACCTTAAATTATAATTCGAAATCTATAAGCAAACTTGAATAACACAAAATATTATTTTCAACTTAATTTTTACTATTATTTATATTTAAAATTTAAAGTGTACTCAAAAAAAAAAAATTAAAAATATTTGAAATAATTAAATTTAATTAAAAAATTTAAATGTACTCAACAAAAATTAATTTTGTTAAAAACTTACTTTATTTTCTTATTTATCAGACAACTCACCTAAAAAACCATTAAAGATTTTGGCTCAAATTCATACTAGGATTCTATTCTAAAATTTCACTTAAGCAAATCCACTCAAAATATATATACCTCGAAGTCTTGCGAACTCAAATATGAGTAAACATTTATAATTTAAATTGCACTCAAATAATTTATAAATCGCGTTAAAATTTTACTGAACTTCGTAGTACAAATTGTACCCTAACTTTAACTTAAAAAGTTCCACTCAAAATATATAATTAAAATTCTACCCAATTCAATTCAATGTTTGGGTTTTAATTAATATATAAATTGTACTCAAATTTGGTGAAATCTATCCGTTAAAAAGTTTGTTAAACGGGGTTTGTTTAAAATTTAACTCAACTCCATAGTACAAATCTTCTTTAAATTTCGCTCAAAAAAACTCACTCAAAATAATAATTTAACATATTCTTCAAATAAGTATAAATAAATTCAATTTTGAAAAGCGGGCATTTTTACTCCCACTTTCGATTTTAACCAATGTTGTTCATTTGCTATATTTTTCCTCGGTATCACTTTCCATGTGCTAGGTATTCTGGGCAACAATTCTAGAGAAAATGTATATGCTCATGTGCATTGCCCTGGACACGATATCTAACGCCGTTGCTTAGGGGATGCTCATTGATTTCCCAATATATTTGTATATTTTGAACCAAATTTAAAAGTTTAGCAGTATTACAACACCAAGCTTTCTTCTAGATCTGCCGAATTATCTTGCAAAATTAATTGTTTTATATGTTTTCGATTTTATTTAAGTTTAGGTCATTAACGTTAGTTCATAAAATTATTTATTTCATCATTCCAATCTATTCCACTTTCAATACGATTTTTAAATTAGTTTATTTCTAATTCATTCCAAATCTAAAATTTATTAAGGAATTTCATAAAATTTGTTGGTAAGATTTTGCGATGAATCTTGTTTTTAGTTGAAACCAATATTACTTACCTTTAATATTATCTGGTTTAACCAATGTAGGAGTGAAGCTATTTTATAAAATAGCAATTCCGTAGCTAACCCTAAATAATAATTTGAGTCAAATTATTTGACCGACCCAGTTTTATTTGTATATCTCCTATAGTTGTGAAATCAAAAAAATATATATTACAGATTAAAAAACAAAACTTATTTTGATTACAAAGTACATATGTAATTTTAAATTTCTTGAAGTTAAATTATGAAAATAATTTAATTTAGAACTTTTCTACCCAACTTTAATTAAAAAAAGATTAAAATGAATTGAACAAAATTCTAATACTGTCCCACACTAATCGCATTAAACCTAAAATAAATCTGGCGAGGATAATTTATAACTACTTCACTTAATCTCTTTATCAATCTTCTACATTATCGACGTTTTCTACGGATTTTCTACGTTGTGTACATTGTCTACGTTGTCTACGGGTTGTTGACACGTCGACGTAGAATTTAATAGATGACGCATAAATGCCCATCCCTGTTTAGTGTGTATGGGATCAAAGTACGGTTTTAGAGTTTTAATTCTGAACTTTTAATTACGACCGTAAATGTAATTTTTTTCATTTCTACATTTTTAAACACTTAATTTTAATTTTAAAATTTACTTTGTGAAATCTAAAAATTGAAAACTCAAGGATTCAGAATATTTTATTCTGA